>JAYESD010000012.1:111994130-112594130 GCA_036927565.1 Tuctoria greenei | reverse complement strand
GGGTTCCGGTATGGCGCGTCGCTAAGAGGGTTACGCCCCAACGAATTTCCAATGAGTTTCATTTCCATGAGAATGGCTAAGTTTAGTTGCTGGCTCGCCAAGCCTATCACAACCCCCTCCTCCTTTACCCGGGCTTGGGACCGGCTATGTCATTACAACATAGGCGGAGTTCCTATGAGTATATACATCGCTGCAAGATATCAAAGCAGGGTTTGGTAGTGGTGAAGCTGGACTTTGAAAAGGCGTTTGATATGATGGAGCATGAAGCAATTCTTCTCACAATGAAGAGGTTGAGATTCCCCGACAAATGGATACGGTGGTGCGAGGATATACTCGCTACAGCTACCTCTTCGGTTTTACTCAATGGCACCCCAGGTAAACCCTTCCATTGTAAGAGGGGCGTACGACAAGGTGACCCACTGTCCCCACTTCTATTTGTGCTAGCAGCGGAAGTTCTACAATATATGTGTAATTGGGCATCAATGGTTGGTCTCCTTTCTTTACCTTTACATGGCACTGGTACCACTGACTTCCCATGTGTACAGTATGCAGATGATACACTGCTTATTCTTCAGGCATCTCAAAAGGAATTATTCTTCACCAAATCTATGCTATACTCATTCGGGGAAGCGACAGGGTTGAAAGTTAACTATTTCAAATCCTTTCTGGTTCCTATAAACATATCAGCTGAGGCATCTAGAATTCTGGCAGGGACATTGGGCTGCCAAGTGGGTTCCTTCCCCTTCACTTATCTGGGTTTACCCTTGTCCCCTTTGAGGCCTAGAGTCAAAGATTTTGGCCGGTTACTATTGAACATGGAAAGGAAGGTGTCAGCGTGTGCCACCTGGTTATCATTGGCAGGAAGGTGTGCTTTGGCCAACTCTATTCTCTCCTCCACGCTAATTTACACTATGGGCTCCATCAAACTGCGACCGACAATAATTTTAAGATTGGACCAAATCAGAAGATCCTTTCTGTGGAAGGGTTCGGATGTAGCCGGAAGGGGTCAACCACTTGTAGCCTGGGACAGAGTCACTACTCCTAAGAAAAAAGGAGGCTTAGGTATCATCAACATTACCAGACTAAACTCAGCTCTACTCCAAAAATTCTTGTTTAAAGCCTATAATAAGGAAGATATTCCATGGGTGCAACTGCTATGGACAGAGGCTGAACGTCGAAATGAGCTTCCTCATATCTCATGTAAAGGATCCTTTTGGTGGAAGGATGTCTTGTCAAACTGGAGGATCTTCATGAATAATATCAATATTTACATAGGACCGGGCAACACTACCCTCCTCTGGCAGGATAAATGGGACAATAGAAATATTATGGCAGACACACTCAATCGAATCTTCTCCTTCTCCAAAAACCCGAATATAACTGTTGCTCAATACTGTGCCGAATCACAGCTCTCTCAGTTATTCCATCAACCTTTATCCACAGAAGCAGAGAGGGAGTTGGCAATTCTTCACTCTTCTATTGAAAAACAGAGAAACGACTCCCTACCCAAGGACTGTTGGCTTCAGACAGATAAAAACGTCAGCTTCAAATCCTCAAAGGTATATAAATCATTCTACAGTCCAATTATTCCACCCAGGCAAATCAGTTGGATCTGGCAAGCTGGCATAACCATGAAACTCAAAATCTTTACCTGGCTACTGTGCCTAGACCGTCTCAATACCAGAAACTTACTCAAAAGGAAAAACTTCCAAATTGAGAATGGAGACTACAATTGTGTCTTATGTGATCTCGGACAGGAGGAGCTTACATATCATCTTTTCTTTCAATGCCCGTTCAGTGTCTCCTGTTGGCAGGCACTGGACATTAGTTGGGATCACAATCGACCTTTTTTCTCCACCTTACAAGAAGCAAGGCACCAGTGGGGCCGACCTGGTTTCATGGAAGTATTTGCAACTGCGGCTTGGCAAATTTGGTTATGTAGAAATGGGAAAATCTTCAGAAGCCTTCCACCCTCCTTCTCCACATGGAAGCGAGGATTTTGCGAAATGCTAATTAACCAGAGTCATAGATTTAAAGATCCTTGTAAGAATTTTATTGTAAATTGGGTTACCACGTTGTAAGCCCTCATGTGGCTTTCTCCAACCTCAGGAGATGTCAGGGGGATTTGTACTCTTATCCTGGTTTAATGCAATACACACAGGAGGGGTTTTCTCCCCTGCTGTATCGTTGTTCAAAAAAAAAAAATCATAGCTTTATATGTAAACAGATGCAGGAATCTACTTGGGAATTGTTTTGTTATGAAATGGTATGAAGCATGTAAAGGAAATTGACCACTATGATGTCGCGACTTATGAGGACTGTAAAATTACTTAAAAAGGGGATTGACCCATAAGAACATGCCAAATGTTGTGCAAATAAGGTCACTATCTAGTGTGTTTCAGGCCCATATCAGATGACACAGGTCTCTATTGACTGAATATGTTGCATTTTCATATATTTTTCATTTACCTTTGACTGGTGATGGGAGGCTTATTTAACAAATAAATACGCTACTAGAAGTTTTAGAGGTTAAAGGTGTAACAGGACTGTTATTTGTCCAAATAAGTGTGGTTGAATGAAATGTAACAAAATGCCTGAAGAGTGGTGGAAAAGTATTTTAGTACCCATCTTCAAAAATAAAGGAGATGTTCAAAGTTGTACTAATTACCGAGGAATTAAGCTCATGAGTCATACTATGAAGCTCTGGGAGAGAGTGATTGAACACCGCTTGAGGAAAGTGACCAATGTCACTAAAAACCAGTTTGGTTTTATGTCTGGGAGATCCACTATGGAGGCGATTTTCTTACTCCGTCAGCTTATGGAGAGGTATATGGAGCAAAAGAAGGATCTACATTTAGTGTTCATTGACTTGGAAAAGGCATACGATAAGGTACCAAGACCGGTCATGTGGTGGGCACTAGAGAAACACAAAGTCCCAACAAAGTACATTAACCTTATCAAGGATATGTACGATAATGTGGTGACAAGTGTGCGCGTAAGAGATAGTGAAACCGACACTTTTCCTATCACAATAGGGTTACACCAAGGATCAGTCTTAAGTCCTTACATCTTTTCCTTAGTGATGGATGAGGTGTCGAAGGATATACAAGGGGATATCCCTTGGTGTATGCTCTTTGCTGATGATGTAGTGCTGGTAGATGAAACTAGGGATGGTGTTGATAGGAAATTGGAGCTATGGAGGCAGACCTTAGAGTCTAAGGGGTTTAGACTTAGTAGAACCAAGACCGAGTATATGAGATACGACTTTAGTGATGTCGGGTAATGTTAGTTTACAAGGACAAGTAGTACCTAGGAGGGACACATTTCGATATTTAGGATCAATGTTACAAAGCAATGGTGATATTGACGAAGATGTTTGCCACATGATCAAGATCGGGTGGATGAAGTGGCGACAAGCATCTGGAATCTTATGTGATAAGAAAGTTCCACAAAAATTGAAAGGAAAATTCTATAGGACGGTGATCAGGCCTGCGATGCTGTATGGAGCAGAATGTTGGCCAACTAAAAGGCAACATGTCCAACAAATGAGTGTTGCGGAGATGCGCATGCTACGGTGGATGTGCGGTCACACAAGAAGAGACAAAATTAGAAATGAAGTAATACGTGATAGGGTAGGTGTGGCACCGATTGAGGAGAAGCTAGTCCAACATCGCCTACGGTGGTTTGGGCATATCCAGCGGAGACCTCCAGACGCACTGGTTAACAGTGGGATTATAAAGAGTGGAGAAAATTTTAGGAGGGGTAGAGGTCGACCAAGGTTGACATGGCAGGAGGCGGTGAAACAAGATTTAAAGGAGTGGGACATACCTAGAGATTTGGCTCATGATAGGACTGCATGGAAATTAGCAATTCATGTGCCAGAATCTTAGTTTATTCGTAATTTGTTACTCTTATCTTCTTTCTTTTTAACCCATTTCTAGAATAAATAAAATGTAGATTTTTTTTTACTTTCATCTTATTTTCTATTACTTTTCTTCAAAATTGTTGGGTTTCATTTCTAGCCAACCCCAACTTGTTTGGGACAAAGGCTTGGTTGTTGTTGTTGTTGTTGTTGTTGAATGAAATTGTACGTATTGCAATCTGCAACTACCAAATGCAAAGCAATCGCACACAGGCGTAGACCATGCTATGGTCTAGTGTCTTAAAGATATCCTATGTGATTAATCATCTTTTGTATGACTACCTGAAGGTTCGACTGGGATGGCATGATGCTGGCACATATGATAGGAATATTAAGGAGTGGCCCCAACGAGGTGGAGCTAACGGGAGTTTAAGATTTGATGTTGAGTTGAAACATGGAGCCAATGCTGGTACTGTTGTTTGACATTTCTCAATATCATTGCTTTGTTCCTTCAGAGTGTACTGTGAATAACTTAAAGTCCTGTTGGAATTCTTGAAGGTCTGATAAATGCTATAAAGCTTATCCAGCCAGTTAAAGACAAGTACCCAAGTATCACTTATGCTGATTTATTCCAGCTGGCAAGTGCTACAGCTATTGAGGTCTGAACTGCATCCTATTAAATTATTAGGATATTTCATTTTCAATTAATAAATACTCCATCCTAGCCTATCCCAACGGCTTTGTTGTTGTTGTAGTTGTTGTAATAAGTACTCCAATTCTTTTATGTATCTTTCATTGCTTAGTTCAATTTGGAACTGACTAACACCATATGAAAAAATCGCAGAGAGTACTAAACTATAGCTTTTTGACTTGTGTGAATCCCACAACAGGAAGCTGGTGGCCCAAAGATACCGATGAAATATGGGCGCGTTGATGTCACAGGACCTGAGCAATGTCCACCTGAGGGGAAGCTTCCTGGTTAATAAACTCTCTTCTCTGAACCTCTCAATATACCACATAATCATGTTCCAGTACAATTAGTATTTGGTAGAGATGAATCTAAATACAAAAGATACGCTCTAAGATGTTACTTATCTGCCCGAGATGCCAACTGAGTTTATTCTACATGTCCATGAAATAGGGAATAGCTGTTCACATTTAAATGTTCAGAGATGTTCTTGTTTATTTGAGAAAAAAAAAGAGAATGATGCAGTGGCTTGTTACATGACTCTGTTATCTTAGCCTGCGAATTCTTCAGGTCTTCTCTTTCTTGTGTTCCACAGATGCTGGCCCCAAAACACCTGCTGAACACTTAAGGGAGGTATTCTACAGAATGGGCCTTGATGACAAGGTAAACAACTGAGAACTCAACTTATCCTCAATTTGTTTTTAACTGGATTTGTTGAGCAGTTTTGTTCCCATGTGTAGGAAATTGTTGTTTTATCTGGAGCACATACACTTGGAAGGTCCAGGCCTGAAAGGAGCGGCTGGGGGAAACCAGAAACAAAATATACGGTATGTTCTTATCTTCTTTGTAAGGCAGGCACACCTGACATTCTTTCTACTGGAAGTTTGTGTTATGCATGATTTATTCCATCCACTGTATTCGTGTGTTCACGTTGGGGATTGCATTGCATGTTATCATTTTGCAGCAAGGACGAGGACTGTATGCCCCTTTTGTAATGCTTTTGTACTTTGTGTTCTGTTCAAAATTACCCCTCATATCCCTAAAATGGAACTAGAGGCGTTCTATTCAAGATTTGTACATTGTCTCATGGTCACTTTTTGACTCTGAATGTTGTAGTTGAATCATGCAAATTGGCTCACATAATTGATGTATAAACTCCTTTCAAAAGCGTTTATGCTACCTGGACAGCTCCATATGAAGTCGAATGTGGTGCATTGTTTGTGTGATCAAACTCAATCGGACTAAATTCAGGTTTTTGTATCATTTTCTTCGGTGTCTACAGAAAAATGGCCCTGGTGCACCTGGTGGGCAATCATGGACCGCTGAATGGCTGAAGTTTGATAACAGTTACTTCAAGGTATTGCCTTTTTCCATATAGTACGTACTGAATAATAATTGTGAGTGCATCATATCTGAGCTTGTGGTTTTAGGATATCAAAGAGAAAAGAGACCAGGATCTTCTGGTTTTGCCTACAGATGCTGCACTATTTGAGGACCCAACATTCAAGGTGGCATCTGATACAAGTGTATACTTTTAAGT
Organism: Tuctoria greenei; assembly: GCA_036927565.1. Taxonomy (NCBI): domain Eukaryota; kingdom Viridiplantae; phylum Streptophyta; class Magnoliopsida; order Poales; family Poaceae; genus Tuctoria; species Tuctoria greenei. Next base: position 112,588,040 of record JAYESD010000012.1, on the reverse strand, counting down.
CTTATGAAATAATTCGTAAACTTACCGTTGGGTAATCCACAAATCAATCAGGTCTATGCTGAAAAGTATGCCAGTGACCAAGATGCATTCTTCAAAGACTATGCTGAAGCTCATGCTAAATTGAGCAATCTAGGTGCAGAGTTTAATCCCCCTCAGGTCAGTCCCAGTGTTTCATCCTCAGTTTTCTTATGATGTCATCCTCAGTTTTCTTATGATGTCAGCCGTAGCGGTTTACATGAATAGTGGAATTCGGTGGATTGGCAACTACCTTCTTCCCAGAAAAGAATTGCTGATTTTCTTTTTGTTCTGGCAAACTGGGCCAACCTTATCGTCCTATTGTTTCAAATTGATCTTGCAGGGATTCTCATTGGATTATTAGTGGTGCTGTCCCTGAGCCAGAGCCCGTGAAGCAGGCAAGTGCTGTCCTAGAAAAGGGCTTTGTACCTCACACGGTTTATATAGTTAGACCTCTGTTGAATCAAACATGTCACATAGTCAGACATACTAAAAAAAATTCTCTCCTCTACACCGTGTGCAGGATAAAGAGAAAACACAGTATACATTGCCTTAGCATACGAGATGGAGGGGTTCCCATCTAATCTCTTCACAATTCACAGGAGATGGAGTTTTTCTGCCAACATTAGCTAGATTTGGGAACCGAGTTTGAAAATAAAGAAGAAAGGCACGATCAATAAATTGAGAACGAACCGAGTTTGAAAATAAAGAAGAAAGGCACGATCAATAAATTGAGAACATGTGTGTGAAGTTCCAGATAGTGCTATTCGATTTGATATTTCATTTCTCTTTCCACATGATGCTTTTGGATGCACTGTCAATTTTGTAGTAGTCAGATGACTCTCTTGCACGGTGGTTGCTGCTGCTGTTAACAGCAGATCTGCAATACTTAAAACTTTCTGGACCCTATCACTGCAGCGTCTGCTCGAGTGCTTCCCGACATGACCAGGAGTAATTTGCATCTGGCCGTGCTCTCTGAATTTGTCTTCACGGGCGCGGGGAATCTTTAAATCAGTAATGGGCCAGATGGCCGTGCACCGGGTCCATGGTCCAGCAATACACGGCACTTTCTTTTTGGAACGGTGGATTGGACCAACTGGTTGGTGAAATGGTGGGCACGCACCACTTGAGGAACAGGTTTGGATAATAAGACAGCGTTAAGACAGCCGTTGCAGGGAAGCATGGATGCCGCCGATAGGCCAGGCGACGAGCGCGGCATTAACCCTGATCCGCGTCACGTGCTCGCCACGTGCCAAGCACCCGCGGAGCTCGCTTTGTGGCGCAACGATCCACAGCCCAAAATTACAAACTTCAGTCGCGTCCTGTCACTTTCCGGTAATCATACGGCTACTTACCGTTCCTTCCCGCCCAAATGAAGCAGCCCTTGGCGGGTTATTTGACTTTTGTGTTTGAAGATGACGAGGGATAGTGAGAACAAGGTTTGGTTGGAACCACGTTTCATAAGGCGGTCCAAGCATATTATTCGATTGCAATATCTTTTTTCTTCAAACGATTTGACTTGAAAATGTGCTTATTTCGTTGATAAATTAGAAAATGCACACCGTACAATCATACTCCCTCCGGTGTACAAAATATTGTCGTTCTACACTAGAGCCAAGAGTGCACAAAAATTGTCGTTTTACACTGCATGTCATGGAAAATGGTGTTAAAAAATGGGGTAGCGTGTACCTAGGAATCGAACCTGCATCAGATTGGCTGGAAAAACGTGAAGAAGATCACTCAGACCACTAAGAGGAGTTGTATTGTAAAAGAAAGAAATGTATTTAATGCTTCTTTGGTATGCGAGAACATGTCCAAAATGACAATTTTTTGTACACCGGAGGGAGTATGTCTTAGTACATCTGTTAAGTATCTTCATGAATAAAGTGCTAAATAGGGACTAATAGAAAAAAAGGGATACTACACTAACCTACGTCTAATCTAAGCCAATGTATAGTAAGGCTATGTTTGAGAACATGGTATTTTTGGAGTTTTAGAGTAATACTTTGATATTTTATAATACCATGATATTTTTTCCAGAATGGTGTTTGACAACCAACTCAAAAACAATGTATTTAAAACCATGATTTTGACTATACTACAATATTTTTGGGTATAGAAAACTTTGTTCCGAACCAAAGTTTTTCTACACTTGCTTGCTCTTGATGCTTGCTACTTTACAAAACTGGAGTATTACAAAACTGTAGTATTACAAAACTATAGTATTGAAATAATTTGGTATTGGAATACTTTAGACTGTGTTTGGAAATACGGTATTTTTGGAGTTTTAGAGCAATACCGTGGTATTTGAGATTACTATGATATTTTTTACATAATGGTGTTTGGTAACAAACTCAAAAACTATATATTGAATATCACAGTTTTGTCTATACTACGTTATTTTTTGTGTATAAAATTTTTTGGTCCGAACCAAAGTTTTTCTCTTCTTGCTTGCTCTTGATGCTTGCTATTTTGCTCCCAAACAGTTCTATATATTACAAAACTGTGATATCAAAACTGTAGTATTTAAATACTTTAATATTGCTATGTCATTTTAAAAACTGTAATTTCTAAAACTTTAGTGTTGAAATATTGTGCCCCAAACACAGCCTAGCTATGTGTTTGATCATCCAGAATACTATGAAAAAAAGCTCCTCTACAAGTGGTAAAAGTTGGCACGGATTTGGTTGCCTGAAGCTCTGACCACATAAAAAACAGCGCTTATAGCATTCGCTAGCAAATTCTTGTTCTTGAATCTTGATATCCCGGATAAAAACCGCGGTAAGCACACCTCCGGTGGTCCAAACACCCAGAAAAAAACCATTCAAAAAAATCCCAGAAAAACTTCAGAGCTTTATAGACGAAAACACCAAAAAAGGCGGCACCCGGGCGCCTCGGAGGAAGAAGACGACGACCCTGCAAAGCGAAGCCCACGAGCTGCCCCCCTCCATCCCACGAGCTCGTGCTCGTGCTCTCCTCCTCCTCCCCCTCCCCCAAAACCCTAGTCCTCCCCCAACCCCAGCTCCGCTCCACCTTGGCGGCGCGGCAATGTCGTCGTCGAGGTCGTCGCGCTCCAGCATATCCCCATTCCGATCCCGCCGCCCGGCCCCGGCGGCCCCCGCGCCTGCTCCGCCGTCGAGGGCCTCGTCGGGCGGCCGCCCGTCCACGCCCTCCTCGTCCTCTGCGCGGCCCACCACGCCGTCCTTGCCCTCCGGCGGCCGGCCAGCCACCCCGTCCGCCGCCTTCGCTCGCCCCGCCACCCCTTCGTCCTCGGCGCGCCCCGCGACGCCGTCCTCTACCACCTCCGCTCGGCCCTCCACGCCCTCGTCGGTCTCCTCGCGCGCCGCGGGGAGGGCGCCGCCCCTGGACGCGGCCAATGCCAAGGAGAACATCATGGTCACGGTCCGCTTCCGGCCGCTCAGGTGCGCTTCTACTCCTATTCGCGCGCTTTCTGCCGTGGTGGGAAGGCGTGATGCGTGTGATTTGAGCTGGGTGTTTGCTAATGTGTGCGTGTGGGTTTTGTGTAGTCCTAGAGAGATGAACAAGGGGGATGAGGTGGCGTGGTACGCGGATGGTGACAACATGGTGCGGAACGAGTACAACCCCAGCATTGCTTATGCTTTCGGTGAGTGCTGTTGAGTTCATTTCGGCTCGATGCTAATTTGTATTGTAGGTGATTATGTGCTGGAATTATGCCTGTTTGATAAGCGAAGGGAATAGAGTTTTCTGACTTATGAAGCCTTAATGCATAGTAGAGGAATAAGGGCAATAATAGTATGGCACATTTGGTTATAGATTGGTAATTGTTGATCGAGCAGGATTTAGTTTGGCATATTTGGTAATAAAGAGGTTGTAGGGGCTCAAAGTCATTTTCTAGTGTATACCTTGTTGCGAGAATGTTGACATATTGTTGCAGTAGAGCATGGAGGCTTAAAAGTTGTAAGGAATTCCCTAGGTCAGTGTCCAATAGAATGAAGAGAAGCAGATTTCTTTGTTGTATGATTTGTCACTTTGTTGTTGATCAAGCACGCTCCATCATATATGAACATCAACAACATGATGAAGTCGTCGTGTTTTTTAGTATAAGTTGCAGGAAATGGTAAACGATACATATGGTCCGTTCTGTAATTGTTTTGAATCTGAGGCCATTTTCCTGCTGAAAAAAGACCAAGTGACATATTAGCTATATGCCTTGAGTTACAGAGATATTTACCAGATTTTGCAAAGTCTAAACCCTGTGCATATTTTTTTGGCTTTCGTGTTTCTTTTACGCAGATAAAGTTTTTGGCCCTGCTAGTACAACTCGCCATGTATATGATATTGCTGCTCAGCATGTTGTAAGTGGTGCCATGGAAGGAATCAATGGTATGTTTTAATGTTCAGCTCTCTTGCTGTTCTAGAAATTTAAGCAAAAACCCTTGTTACACACCAATTAGATTTTGAGTGGGACAAAAACTTATATTTGTATCTTTCCATTCCTTTAGATTTTCACCTGTTCTTGTGGTAACAACATGTCAGGGCTAGCTGTTGCCTGTTAGCAATGCATGCTCCTTTCTGTCACTAGCACCTCTGCTTTTTTTTAGGACTTAAAAGCAATGCTGGTGCAGCAGTGCATGGTGTATCCTTTTTGTTCTGTTACTACATGCGGTCCGAAATAGATGCTCTCCAAGAACGTTTGTGCTCAATCATTAAAAATTTGACCATTACTACATAGAAAACATTACTTCATTACATGGAAAATAACACTGATGGATTCATCATTAAAATACTTGTACTCTATCATAGTTTTGTTAAACATATACTTAGAAAGAATTAGAAAATAATTATAAAATTGTGCATTGGAAGTGTAACAATATCCTAACAATAAGTATATTCAGTTTCATAAAATTCCTCAGTTCCTTACAGGCACTGTTTTTGCTTGTGTAACAATATCCTAACAATAGGTATATTCAGTTTCATAAAATTCCTCAGTTCCTTGCAGGCACTGTTTTTGCTTATGGCGTAACTAGCAGTGGGAAAACTCACACCATGCATGTAAGCTTCTTGCTTTGGTATGACTGCATTTATTTTCTCTAATGACTCTAGTGATGTGCCACTGCATAATTTTTTATTCAGCACAAGACATGCCTTTATTGTTTTGGTATATGTGGTTATCATCGTCTTCAACTTGCAATATCAAGCTAAAAAAAGTGCAATTTTAGCACCCTACAATCATCAGTGAAGATTTTATCAGTTTGCAAGACTGAGCTAACTTTCATGGTACATTGGGATTATGGTTGCAGGGTGAACAGAAGTCGCCTGGAATCATTCCATTGGCAGTGAAGGATGTATTCAGCATTATTCAAGATGTAATTTGCTCATCTTTCTATCCACAAATTGTCACAAAAAGGGCTTGCATGACACTGTCATATCTTTTGTTGACATCAGACACCTGGGCGCGAGTTTCTTCTGCGAGTTTCGTATCTTGAAATTTACAATGAGGTGACTTCTCTTTGCAAGCCATGCTTTATCTTGCGACTGCAATGCAACACCAACATCAATATAGTTTCAACTCCACATTCGGGCTTTGATTGTATACAGTATATCTCCTAGATGCCAGTTTATTTTCCATCCGTATACACATGATCATCACTTGACGGACTTTAGTGGAATTGATATGATAGCTCTTCTGATGTTGTTATTTGATCTGAATCCGTAGAAAGTAATGAAACGGCCTGATCAAAGTAGTAAAAAATATGTACTGAAATTAACTGACTCCCTGCTCAATCTTGGAACTGTTCAGTATTTGTTCACATGTTTGGGTTCTATTATCACATTGCAGGTTATCAATGACTTGCTTGATCCGACAGGACAAAATCTCAGAATTCGTGAAGATGTACAGGTACCTCATGTGGTGGTATTTTTAAAATCTTATGGTTTTCATTTGATTACTCGCTCATGTCTATTTAGTGCTTTTACATCACAGAAAGTTAAACTGTACGAGGTTTTCGTGCTTGATAAAATTTGTTGCATATCCATGATAGTTATTGGTTTATATTGTCAACTGCTTGTGTCTGTTTCCTCATTCTTATAGAGAAAGATACTGTACTCCATGGTATTGTATAAACTGTTCCTTCTTAGCTGACAATTTTTGTAACCTTATTATTTCCACTGATCTAATAATTTAGGGAACTTATGTGGAAGGAATTAAAGAAGAGGTTGTTTTGTCACCTGCGCACGCGCTTTCTCTAATAGCATCTGGAGAAGGTATTTGTTTTTATATAGTAAACACCCTTTTATTTTATGTTGGTGTAATATATTTCCCACCTTTCTTGAACAGATTAAGCCTTTGGGTGAATTGGTTGCTGCATGAATCCCCTATTGTATTTCTATCAAACTCAAGGGATCTGAGTTCTGTAGCTGACTCTGACTGATCCAACTTTAGGCCCATGGAGCATAAATGCGATAGTGGTTGTTGAATAGATGCGATAGTGAGTGTTTGTAGTACCTTTCTGCAATAGCTTAAGCTTTTGGATGAACTAGTTGGTGCATGAAGCTCAATACTTTCTCTCAAGTTATCACCAACTGCATCCAAGGATATCTCTGATTCGGGTTAGCTTTCTTGATGTACACATGCATTAGTATTTGGTTCCATAGGATTATCAGAATTGGGTTTCCCCTGGAATGTAACAGACTGCATTCATACTTAATTTCTATATAATCAAACTTGGCTAAGCATGTACTTCTGTATTTGTGTTCACGTATGTGACTTCACGTGCTTCGGCAGTCAATTTACTGTTGTATTTGCAGTTTGCCCTCATCAGAATCAGATCAGTCTTGTACTAAGCTACTGGTTCTGCCTGTTTCTTGCAGAGCACAGGCATGTTGGATCAAATAACTTCAATCTTGTTAGCAGTCGGAGCCACACTATCTTTACATTGGTACACCCCTCCCTCTCTCTTTGGTTTATTATACCACATTATGTGTTAAAATATGATAGTCACTTAAACAAGTTCGTGGACATACTTGATTTACCATGCAACTTAAGGATTTGCAGTGTTTTACTTACGATAATAAGTATGATAAATACATGTTAAAATGAAATGGTGTCACGTAGTACTTCAATGGGTCGCAAACTCTGTGGTTTCTCCTAGCAGGAGTTTAGTATAAAAAATATAACCATTAAATCAGGTAGGCTACTAGGCTTGTTAAGTGTATTCTGTAACAACACATGTGCAGACCGTTGAGAGCAGTCCTTCTGGTGAAAATGGGTCGGAAGAAGAAGTCAAGTTATCTCAATTGGTAATTTCTGTCCTCTTATATTCTTATGATTCGTTGTCTTTCAATCATTTTGTTTGGCTTCATTGGGATGATCTTTTTGGCTGCTAATAGCATCTGGTACTAGCTGGCTTTGTTTTAAAGATTAGCGTTTGCGCCTTGTGCTGATGCTTGTTAGCTTTTATTGCTGCATCTTCATGCATGTCTATTTTCTCTTTCAATGTTCATCTATTCCGTGTGAGTCCACATATTCTTTGTCAGACAACCATTATCTTTCTATTTAGCCAAATTTCATCATTGTTTGGTAATCTCATTATGTCATTTTGATGATATCATATAGCCATCTGTCTTTGTAGCTTTTCTTGTTGACCTGTCAATCATATTTGTTGCTCATTCTTGATCTAGGGTATTTATTTGTCATCTTGGTCTTTCCCTAGCTTTAGGAAAACTTTGTTTTGTTATCTCTTGCTATTTTATCACCGCTTCCCGCGTTGACTTTTTGACCTTGGACATTTTTTTATGTCACTGCCATGAATCTAATGTGCTTCCTCTTGCACTACTTTGTCTGGATTTGATGGATTACAAAGGCGGCACTCTATGATGGCTTTGAGGAGTTAGATTATGGATGTAATAACTATATACTTTTGTCTAAGATTAATTCTTAGTGTCCACTCTTTCAAATGCAACTCTATTGCATGTGCCTTGGAAGGGCATAGGACTCTCCTTTTCCTATTTCTATATGCACTCTTGTAACCTCTATATACTGTCCCCGTGGGGTTGTGATTCAAATTTCAATATAAGTGCTATGAATAACACTCCTATGCATACTCTTGTATCCCTCTGTCAGAACTTGATTGACCTTGCTGGGTCTGAGAGTTCCAAGACCGAAACAACTGGATTACGACGCAAAGAAGGTTCGTATATAAATAAGAGTCTGCTCACCCTTGGAACTGTAAGTACCCTATGCGCTATGTTGTTACGATTTCTCCTATTACTATGTCATTGTACCCTTGGAACTAGTTGGCTTTTCAATAAGAAGAAATGGGCACCTAAATTTATGTCAAAGAGGACTCGAACTTGTTTGGTCTAGGCGAACATCCAACCTTCAACTAGTTAGTCAACTGTTTCCTACATTTACAAATACACAAAAACCAACCTAGTGTTCACCTTGGTGGCATTTGTGCCAAGCAGTATTTCCCTTGTTTCTGTGAGCTAACTGGGTGGCAGACGATGCCTAGTAGCTATTTGTAATTAGGCATGCCTGGTGGAGTGGTGTTGCCTAGTGCCTTGTCTTCCTTGGGCAACACTGGAACTACCAGCTGCAAACTTGCAGGGATACAACTTTTCAACTATATTAGACATTATATTCCTTGATATTTTCCTCGCAGGTTCTTGCTACAATCTAGATATTTGCCAATCTTTAAATATGACTAACTAGTTGGCTTTTTAATAAGAAGAAAGAGGCACCTAAATTTATGTCAAAGAGGACTCGAACTTGTTTGGTCTAGGCGAACATCCAACCCTCAACTAGTTAGTCAACTGTTTCCTACATTTACAAATACATAAAACTAACCTAGTGTTCAACTTGGTGGCATTTGTGCCAATCAGTGTTTCCCTTGTTTCTGTGAGCTAACTGGGTGGCAGACGATGCCTAGTAGCTATTTGTAATTAGGCATGCCTGGTGGAGTGGTGTTGCCTAGTGCCTTGTCTTCCTAGGGCAACACTGGAACTACCAGCTGCAAACTTTCAGGGATACAACTTTTCAACTATATTAGACATTATATTCCTTGATATTTTCCTAGCAGGTTCTTGCTACAATCTAAATATTTGCCAATCTTTAAATATGACTAGCTAGTTGGGTGGGATACTGTAAATATGATCATATTCTTTTTTTCATTTATTTGGTTTTTTGGCCCTTGGTAAAATTATCATCAACATTTTCCTTGCAGGTTATTGCTAAACTTACAGATGGTAAGGCTACTCATATTCCCTATAGAGACTCGAAGCTCACACGCTTACTTCAGTATTCTCTAAGTGGGCATGGGCGCATTTCTGTGAGTTCATATACTGTGCAATATACCTTATGTTATTCTAGATTATTTCATTTAAACCCACTTTTTTCTTTATATTTAGCTTATGCTTTGAGGAAACGAATTTCACATATACATGCTATGCCACATGCATAGCACTTCATATAGTGCTATGTTCTAAACATTAAATTTCCTGCAGCTTATTTGCACAGTTACTCCTGCATCCAGCAACAGTGAGGAGACACATAATACGCTAAAATTTGCCCACAGGAGCAAGCATGTTGAAATAAAAGCTTCTCAAAATAAGGTAATAATTAGTTTGGAGTCCCTATCGTTTCATACTCTTGTGTTTGTTTCTAATGTTGATGTATTTTCTTCAGATAATAGACGAGAAGTCCTTAATAAAGAAGTATCAAAAGGAGATATCTTGCCTGAAAGAAGAGCTACAACAACTGAGACGTGGTATTATGGGAAATGGGAGCACTCTTCCTACAGATCAAGAGGATCTTGTTAATCTAAAACTTCAGGTTTGCTTTACATCCTATTCAACAGCTAATTTAACTTGTATTGAAGTATCTGTTTTCTTTCTTGATCTTCAGAAACTATTTTGACAACAGTAAGAACATGCAAATGAACATTGTTGCATGAATAAATTATTAATTTTTCCTATGATGATTCATATTTCCTGGATGATATCTACTGGGTAAACTGAATGTTTTCCCTTTGGACATTACTTTATTGTTAGTTTTATTTCTGTCTTTTTTTTAGAAAATGGAATTATATTCCAGCCTCTGTGTGTCTGCAATCACACGCACACAGCCTGGTTTATTGCATAAGTCTAAAATGAAAGAGAAAGATATAAATTTAGTTTTATTTCTGTCTGCATATGTTAACCTCTTGTCATTCTTTATGCATGATAGCTTGAAGCCGGACAAGTCAAACTCCAATCAAGGTTAGAACAGGAAGAGGAAGCAAAAGCAGCTCTTATGGGTAGAATTCAGAGGCTAACCAAATTAATATTGGTATCAACCAAAAGTTCAATATCTTCAAACGTTACAGCAAGGACTAACCTCCGTCGACGGCATTCATTCGGGGAAGATGAGGTTTTTTAGTCCAACCTCCTTATTTCATTTGCTTGGTTGCAACATTAGTTTTCTTAATTAAGCTCAACAAAATATGTTTAATGAAACTTGACAATGCTGCATGGCTTGACATTGTTTCACCCTGAAAATGGTTGCATGACAAACAGGATGGACTATGAAAAATTACTTTACACCATGATATTGCAGTTTTCGAAGCACTTAGGAATAAACTTACCTTGGGTTTTGCATGTAGTGAATTACTACTTCTCTTACATAATTTATCACACTTCTTAGTATTAGACTGTACTGACTGTTCTTATTGTGTTTCATATTGCAGCTTGCATATTTGCCTGATCGGAAGAGGGACTTCACAGATGACGATGATACTAGTCTTGATTCAGAGCTTTCACTTGAAGGAAAACTTGATTTAACCAATCCGGGTGAGCCAGTTAGGTTTGACAGAAGAAACCGCAAACGTGGAATGCTTGGTTGGTTCAAACTGAAGGTACTTTTATATGGATACTATACTAGATTATAAAGAGTATGAAGAAACACAGTCAAGCTTTATAGATTATATGCGTGAATAATTAAATATATTGAACTTCTGCAGAAATCAGACCAATTGTCTGGGCTATCTTCTAGTGTGGATGGTGACAGCAATGCCAGTGGCTCACCTTCCTGCTCTAAATCATCACAACAAAAAAATTTGCTGCTTGACCTAAAGGATGGTCGACGAAAATCAATGACTAGGAAAGGTGATGACCCAACTCTTGTTGATTCTTTTCTTGAAATGACTCAAGCTGGTGATCTATTCACTGCTGCGTCCAGATCACGACATCCTCCGCCGGTGAGTTGGATTTCTAATCTTTACACTTTGACCTACCTCTTTCTCCAGTTTCCTAGCTGCTTTCACCTTCACTGTGCGTGCATTAGCTTATCTCAACCAGTAAGGAAAGGGGGAACCCAAGATTTCATGGAATGTCCATTGTAAATTGTAATTGAGGTCTGGTAATTTTGGATTGTCACTTGGTGGAGAACAATGGCATTTTGGGGGATCTTACATATATTTTGGGACACTGCTGCCCATCAAGGATAATGTATTACGAGACTATTAGCAGCCTTCCATGTTAATAAGCCAGCCATTCTTTTTGTTATGGTCTTAGGCTCTTAGCATCTCTTTCTGGCTGCATACTGTTTTTGGTGGATCTCTGCTATATTTCTTCACACTGACAGCCATGTTACATTTTAAGAGTGGAACAACCATTGTGGACCAAATCGATCTTCTACAAGAGCAGGTCAAAATGCTGGCTGGAGAAGTTGCACTTTGTACAAGTTCACTCAAAAGGCTGTCAGAGCAAGCGGACACCAACCCTGATGATTTGCACATTCAGGTATTTTTTTTCTGATAGTCCTGTAAGCAACCTATCATATTTGTATGATCGTCTTGCTTAGCATGTTTGCCTATCCCAATTTTGGTGTATCTTTATTATTTAATGAGTTTTTTATCTCATTGGCTGCAGGAGCAAATAAAGAAGTTGAAGGATGAAATCAATGAAAAGAAGTCGCATATACGTTTGCTAGAGCAGCGGATGGTGCAATCACTGGAAACTACAGAGGAACCAGCAGTTAAGATAGAGCTGTCCCAGGTAACTGTTTGTGAAATGGCTGCATGATTAGACGATGGGAAGTTAAATTAATCTTGGTTTGACTTACCTGCAACATTCTACAAGTTTCATTTGATCATATTCTAGTTACATTTTGCATTATTTATATTTAATATTATTTCATTTTCTTCATTATTTTACTTGCTAATATGTGGTTTAATCCCACACGCTAGAATGTTTTTCCTATTCCTTTTTCAATTTTCTTGGTCATTTTCTATATTGCTGATCTGAAATTTTCCTATAATCTTATCTTCTCAGACCCTTTCAAAGCTGAGCACGCAGTTGAGTGAGAAGACATTTGAACTGGAGGTTTGTATAGTTACTCTGTATATTTTATGGGTGGTATCAATGCTGAAAAAAATACTGTTTTCTTTTGGCTTGGTGATTTATCTAGATTATGTCTGCGGATAATAGAATTCTTCAAGATCAGCTACAAGCAAAGGTTAGCAAACATGGGGTCATAAATGTTTTTGATATTCAACAGAACAATTTTGATTTCTGTTTTCTTGTTCAAATAGGTCACAGAAAATGTGGAACTCCAAGAAACAGTTGTGCAGTTGAGGCAAGAAATCAGTAACTTGTTGAAAGCTGCCAGAAGTGAGGATAGCTTTGTCAGTATGCAGTCTAGTGAACCATCAATGACAAGCAATGACCCCAGGGATCAGCCAAATGAAATCTCAGTTCATTCAAATGTGCCCTCTACGACTGAAGCAAATGAGTCCGGGTTAATATCTCAAATGCTCATGCAGGTAAATAATGTATGCGCTATTCATAATTTTTCTATTAAGTCTATATGATTCATCTTCTTTCTATGATCTGTCAACTAAAACCTAGACATGATGCGGCAGGCTTCAGAAATCGAAAATTTGAAGCAAGAAAACCAGAAGTTAACGGAAGAGAAGGATGGAGTGGAAATTCACAGTCAAAAGTTGGCTGAAGAAGCATCCTATGCTAAAGAATTGGCAGCTGCTGCTGCAGTTGAGCTAAAAAACTTGGCAGAAGAGGTCACCAGGCTTTCTTATGAAAATGCAAAGCTGAATGCAGACTTAGCTGCGGCCAAAGAACTAACTGCATCTGTTTCAAGGAGTAATGACACAAAACGCCGTGATAATGATAATGGAATTTTAGTCGAGGAGTTGCAGAAAGAGCTGGTTGCTAGTTGTCAGAGGGAGGCTGCGTTAGAGGGGACACTGTCCCAAAAGGATCGAAGTGAGAGTGAGCTTCTAAAGATTATTGATGATGCGAAATGCCGTGAGCATGATCTGGAAAACGAACTAGCAAGCATGTGGGCTCTTGTTTCAAAGATAAAGAATGAAAGCTCCCAAGATGGTTTATTTGAAGTCGAAGCAAAGCAAAATGGCTTTCACTTTTCTAAAAACGACAATGGCAGAAGGTTAAATGAAATGCAGGCTTCTGGTAGCGGGAGCTGGGATGGACTCAGTACTATGGAAGAAGCAAGAGCTGCTTACAATTTTGAACGAAAGCGCTGTAAAGAATTGGAAAGCGTTGTGTCTAGATTAAAGGTAATTTTCAATCTCTTTATCTTTGCGCTAGTTTGTGATTGGTAATTTTTCTTTGGCTGCTTACCCAACCACTTAACAGTTTGTGCTGAAATTAAGTGATTTAGCTTTGTTGGGTTCCTACCCTGATTGATGCGAGTTTTGATTTCCAGGGTGAAGACCTCAGGGGCTTGGATGTTAAAGTCCTTAACGAACTGCAAAATTTTCATGTGGAAGTGCTTTCAAGGATATGCCAGGAAAAGGTACTCCCATTCATGATCACACCTACTAGAACATGCCATGCGCGTGTAGGCATAGCTCAAACTTGAACATGCCTTAACTCTTAGCACGTGCTCTGCAGATGGCAAATCAGGTGTTGTAGCAGGCCGAGGCCACGCCTTTGCAGTCCTGCTGATGACTATCGCTCTGTTCATTCACAATTTCACATCGTTACTGCTATAGCTGAAGCAACCTTGATTAACCCGCGTTTTAACCGGAAGAAGAAACGGAAGCGAAATGCGGCTAAGATTACGCAACCCTGTACAGCTTATTGGACCAGAGGGGTTACTGGATACTAGTAGTGGTCGGTGTCCTTGATTGCTGGATTGTATTTACTGGTAGGGGCTAGGACGACGCCGAAGGCGGAGTTTCTGTAGCTGACCTTTTCCTGTGCCCTTGTGATAACTGTACTACATCCTAACGGATGCGACGGTACCTTTGGCGTGATACTGCCGAATCCACCCGTAACTGCCGCGTATATAACGCCGTACACCGCGTGAGTTTGACTACGAGCATGGTGGAGGAGTTGCATGGTTCTCGCTAACCAGGCTGCTGCACCTGCACGGGCTTCAAGATTTATTGAGGTACGGGTCATGCGGTCTGTGACGCGATGACCGTTGTGGCAGCAGCGCAGCTGAACGGCCGGATAGCGTTTCCGTGCTCCGTCCGAATCCCGCCATAACCGCAGGCCGTGGCTTGGCGCATGGAGTTTGGACACGTTCTGGCCGGTGAATGCACGCGTGTACTGCGCTAACATGGAAATGATCTCATGTGCTCGTGTAATAGGCGTTTCCATGTACAAGCATGACTAAGACCATGTGATGGGTTAGGCATTTTGGTTGGAGAAAATGGTACGTATGTTGGGAAGGAGATGAGAGGAGCGTGTGATGTTTGTAAACTTGTAACGATGAGCACGTCAATTCAAGACTGCATGAACGATCCCTTCAAAGGAGATATACTACTACTAGAAACGAGAACGCGAGACTGGACGTTTCATAATTTTGTCTTGGACTTGTGGCGACGGACATGCCCCAAAAAAGAGTGCAATTTGCGACGCAAGCTGTTGAAATGGAATCCTGGCTGAGCTTCAGTGCCCTCGTTAATCATGGCTGTCCTGGCTCCTAGCCTCCTAGGGCACGTAAAACCTTGGAGCCCTGTTATAAAGAGAAAAGCATGCCAGGCCAAACCAAAACGGCAAGCAGAGATTATTGTAGCGTTACATGTTCTGTTCCCGTTTCGACACAGTCCAAGGTCCTTGTCGTGGATTCGTGGAAATAACATTTCACTCCAGAAACGTCAAAACTAGATATCCCACCGGCCGCTCCTAACAACGGTTATTTTGTTTAAAAGACGTAATGAGATTTATAATTTAATAAGTTGATTGCGGGACAACTTATACTGCAAATACGTACTACTACCTCCAGGATCAAAATATTTGACGTTAGGACATCACTTGGTAGTTATTTTCCAGTTCATCTGTTTGTCCGAAGCGTCAATTAAAAAAGAACGGAGGTAGTACATTCGATCGATGATCGTCTCACGTCGTTCCAAGAAACCTGAGCACAGGTTCCAGTTTCAAGTTGGCGCTGCCCGGCCGTGATGCATGCTCGCATGGCATGGCATGACAGATCAGTCAGTTGCGTGGGGGCAAAAGGTCACGTTCTATCAACCCGTCAGCGGCGGAAGCGGTCACTGTACGTAGCGCATGGCGGGAGGGGAGGGGAGGGGAGGGGAGGGGAGGTGGCGAAATGATACTTGCGGCAGCCTTTTTGACGCTAACAAGCAAACAAAACCGAAAGCTAAAAGGAAAAGAGAGGAGAGGCGCGTGGCAGCGGAAAGGGCGGGCAGGACACAGACAAGACGGGAGCCGAGCGACGCGTGTCTGACAGAGCCAAGACGAGGACGGGGGATGGGGGTTGCAGGCAAGGCAAGGCAAAGGGGGGCTCTGCTTCTGCTTCTGCCGTCTCCGTCCATCCGCATGCATGTCCGTCCGCGTGCTGCCGCGCCCTCTCTCACTTGTCTCTGTTCCGGACTGAATCCACTGTTAGCGCCAGTATCACTGCGATTCTCTTTGCGTGCGTGGGCGTTGTGCCTGCTCGTGCTTATAATTACTCCTGCAACTGTGGATGCGGATGAAACAAATCTACGTGAAAGTTTGAACACAAGCTAATGCGCGATGATCACCACGCACCACGTGAAAGATTGATCACTCAACGCGTAGCTAATGCCCCCCTCTCTCTGTAAACGGGAAGCTCGACGCCGCGAAACGGTGGAGGCGAGCCATTAACTGCCGGCACAACTCCGTCCACTGCCACTGACATCACTTCCCGTGGAGAGGTGGGGGGGATCAGAGCAGTGAGCGGCATCCAATGCGAGGCTTTTTTCTATCAGAGCTGTGACTCGTGAACGGCAACAAATGTGTGTCCGTGCGAGATCAGCCTTCGCATTTGCTACTCACTCACCCCGGCGAGCGGCGGCCCCTCCTCCCTCCCCCGATTCGACGAACCAACCAAAGCGCAGCCAGCCTTATCTCTCTCTACGGACCGGCCGAGGCGAGACGACGAGACGTATCCGAACACATGCTATGCTGCTGACTGAGTGAGGGAGAGGTACGACCGCGCCGTGTGCCTGTGCTACAGTACAGTACCGCACCAGCGTCCTGCTAACGAGGTGTGGTGTGGTCTGGTGCCGTGCGGAGATATCTCTGTACGTATCGGGACGCGGCGTATCCGGTTGCCTTTAAATTACTGGGCGCCGAGGCCGCGCGAGTACCGTGCGTCGCGTACGCGTACGCGTACGTGGTGTGGTGATACGACGACGGCGGTGGGGTGAGCGGTTAATGCAGGTGGTGGTAAGCCATTCGTGTGATCACCATGAATGGCGTTGTTAATGCAGGCGTAAGCTTCCCTGTGACAGCACAGCAGTACGAGGAGCCTCTCGTGCGTGGCTGTAACTGTATGCCAGCAATTACAGTCGATCCTTCCTGATTAGCGTTCGCGTTCGCGCACGGTCGAGAGATCGCGGGGCGCAGCGGATCCTGAGCTGTCCTGTCACCTGCCCACGAGCACGAGCACGAGCACGGCCTTCTCCTGGCAGATACATACTGCCCCCGTCCTATCCCATCAGAGCCGTCCGCCCCCACGTGGTGGGCCCACGCTGTAAGAAACAAACTCCCACTCTAGTAGTACCAGCTGCGGGACGCACGCACGGACGTCACCAGTCACGGCCTCCACTGCCGGGTCGACACGTTAGCAGCTGTTACCCTCTCGCCCTCGTAAACGTGGCGCGTGGATCAGGTCGCCCGCCTCCTGCTGCGACCGCTTAATCGCGTTCAAGGGGTGGATAACCGCCACGGTTTAGTCACCGACCGTCCTCGTGCCGGGCGGCTTGACAGCGACGACGTGCGCCGATAATAAAGCCACCTTCTTCCTCCCCCCTGTCTGGTGGTCGCGGCTGCCACCGCCAGTTCTACTACTACCACTGCCGGGAGCGAAAGCGATAGCTACTACTGCCGGGGGAGCTAGTAAGGCAGGCAGGCACGCGCCCACGCCCACGCCCACGCGCGCGCGGGACAGAGAGGTGGCGGTGAAGTCGTCGTCGGTTGGTGGTGGTCGGGACATGATGGAGCACCTGAGCCTGGTGCCCTACGAGGGCGGCAGCGGCAGCGGCGGCGAAAGCGGGGGCAAGTACAAGGAGTGCCTGCGCAACCACGCGGCGGCCATGGGGGGCCAGGCGTTCGACGGATGCGGCGAGTTCATGCCGGACTCCCCGGACTCGCTCAAGTGCGCAGCGTGCGGGTGCCACCGCAGCTTCCACCGCCGCGCGGCCGCGCCCGGCGTCTTCTTCCGCCCGCCGCCTCCTCCCCCGCCGCCGCCGTCGCACCAGCACCATCACCACCACCACGTCGCCGCGCTGCAGGCCTTCCTCCCGTCCGCGCCCGCGCCGCCGCCGCACCTCGCGCTGCCGTACCACGCCGTGCCGCCTCCGTGGAGCGTGATGCGCGCCGGGTCGGAGACGCCGCCGCGGCCCGAGGACTTGGTCGGCATCGTGGGGAGCGGCGGGAGCAGCATGGGGCGGAAGCGGTTCCGGACCAAGTTCACCCCTGAGCAGAAGGAGCGGATGCGCGAGTTCGCCGAGAAGCAAGGGTGGCGCATCAACCGCAACGACGACGGCGCGCTCGAGCGCTTCTGCCACGAGATCGGCGTCCGGCGCCAGGTGCTCAAGGTCTGGATGCACAACCACAAGAACAACCACATCCAGAAGAACCACCACCACCAACTCGCCGCCTCCTCCCCGGCCTCTGCCGCCGGCATCCCCGGCGCCACCGCTGCTGGCGGCATCATCAACCCCGCCGCCGGAGCCGGCACCGGCACACTCACTGCTGCGCTAGGCGACGATGACGACGACGACGATGACGACACCGACGACTCCCCGCCGCGCGCCGCCGTGTCCTCCCCGTCCCCGTCTCCCATCAGCGTCTAGCTAGCCTGCAGTAGCAAAGGGGGCTAGCTTTCCCGCTCGCTAATCAGCTCTTCAAATCAATAGGCTAGTTATTATAACTATTAGATCAAGTAACTCTGAAGCCCTACTAGCTACCGTCTCGTAGTGTTCAACCAACTTCCCCGGTCTCCCGTGCCGCGGCCGTGCCGCACAGCCCACAGGGTAGATCTGTGATTTCCATTTCTCATTAATTCTATCTTATGACCTACTAGTACTAGTCTTTGAATCGTACTACCATCACTATGAGTGACTAATGATCGATCCCGAGTTTGAGAAGTACTACTACGTAGTTTTATATGTCTTCCCTTGTCATCAGTGCCCGGAAAAATTTCTGGGATTTTGTTTCTGATTGCTTTCGCTATGTGCCGAGAAGATGCAGCTAGCATTTGCTTTCTGCTAGCCTTTCGTGGCCGCATTTGGAATCGGTTTAGGAGCACGTACGCCCGTTTTGGGATCGGTGGGTGGAGGCTTCCCGTTCCCGATCCGAAACAGGACTGGCGGCGCACGGTGGGTGTGGAGGCGGCGATGCTTTCGTTCCCATTTGGGCGCCGCGTACGCGTCGACGGCCACGTTTCGACCTCGCGGTGGCTGCCGCGGCCGCCGGTGGCCGTGCGTGCGGCCGTGGTGGAGCCCCAGCCCCTTGCCAGTTGCCACTGGCATTGGCTTCTTTTCTCCCCTGCCGGTTCACCTGCGCTGCGCTCGATCGTGCATGCTGCCGCGGCGCCGCTGCTGCCGTGGGTTTTCGCTTTTCCTGCTCTGCTCTTCCTTGTCCCGTCCAGCGCGAGTTGTCTTTTCGGGCCGGGTTTCTGTGCGGCTTGCTTGCGGGTGGGGGATGGATAGGGTGATGATGGTGGCGATT
Source organism: Tuctoria greenei (assembly GCA_036927565.1). Lineage (NCBI taxonomy): Eukaryota > Viridiplantae > Streptophyta > Magnoliopsida > Poales > Poaceae > Tuctoria > Tuctoria greenei. The sequence continues at coordinate 112,568,855 of JAYESD010000012.1, read as the reverse complement.
AGGCCGGTTAGCCCCGTTCTTGTTGGCTTTCGGTGCTGGACAGGATCCGACACCGATCTCTCCTCTGTGCCGTCACGTCTCCTGTAGTTCCGCAATGTCGCTGTTTCGTGGAGAACGGGTAATGATGTTCGTGTTGTCGGGGACCGGTAGTTTGGCTCTTGGAGCTACAGCTGGAGTGCTGGACTGGACAGCCGCGCGCGTAGCCATACGAAGGTTAGCGAGTCGACTCGTGTTTCCGGAAGGCCGTCGCCGCGACACGAGTCCTGCGCCGTGTGACCAGCCGCGGATGGATCACGGTCACGGCGCACGACAGGATCACGGCCGCACGGGGCTTCCGCTACGAGCGAACCAACCAACCCTGAACCCCACTGCCCCGGCGCGCAGGCTGCCGTCCAGTCTCGAGTCCCACTCCCACACCATGGCACGTGACGAGGTGGCTGGCCGGGTTCCCACGCCGGAACAAAGAGCGCCTCGTCTCGGCTTTGCACTGCCGCTAGCCACGAGAGTCGTCGGGTCGGGCAGCGGAACCCCGTGCTCAGCACATGGCTATGATGGAGGTGCCGATCGATCGATCGCGTGGTGAGGCATGCGCAGGCCGAGTCGTCGGCTCCTTTCGCTCGTCTGCGTCCCTCGCCTGTTCAGTATTAACCACCCAACCACCTCGTCGGACGTCGGTTCGTAGCAAGTACGCATGCTTTTTCGATGGGGTCAGGATCTTGGTCCGCTGTCAATGCAGAGATCGTGTGACCTGCACGCGTAGGCGCGCGTGCGTGCGTTTCGCAGAGCGGATCGTGGTTCAGCAGAACACAGGCAGCAGGCGTGGTTAAGGCAGTGTTTGGTCGTTCAGCCTATGGACCCCGTCATGATCCTGGATCTCAGAGCCGGAGAGCCCTCATGTTGGGTTGGTTGGATTGAACTAATAACTCATCCGAGATGAATTTATTCAGAGTAGTACATTAGTAGAATATTCTTTAGCGATGCTGCATCATCATATACGGCCAAAAAAACGTCGAACCATCCGGTCTATTGTTCCACGGGTCAAAATCATTTGAATTTCATTTCTCACTGCTACTACGTTGGTCAAATATTACAGTTGCCTAATAATGATTGTTGATACCGGGTTCATACTTTCTTCCATTACTATATCACCACATTACAAACTCATCCTTGCTTTCTCACGTAAAGAAACATTAGAAATCTACTGAAACGTACGTCCCGTTTCTCTAGGATGCATGTGTAACTTAACTGTAAAAGATGAACACAGTCGGCCCAGTAAAACCAGATTACCGCTGAGTCGGCCCAGTAATCAAAGAAAATAGTCAGCCCAAAAAATAAAAATACCTCTCGCGCGGGGGCCGGGAGGGGTGGTCGAACCGTGAATTCCCGTCCGTTCAAGGCGACGAGCCGACGAGCAACAGCTCCCTGTGCGTGCACCAAGGAAATTGGAGAAGGAGAAGGTGGGCTGGCACGGGAGCCCACGATCCGGCCTACTCAGACCAACACGGAAGCCCGCTAGCCTCTCCACCGCCTGGAGCGTCTCCGCCTCCCCCATCTCTTCCGGCTTCGAGGATCGTCCAGACGGGCCGAGGTCCGGATCCCAGGCACGCAGGTAGCATCCCTTTTTTCGCTTGAGAGTTCTTACATGCTCCGTTCACATTTGGTGCCTCCTGATACGCGCGTGCTGCTTCTTGTGTTGCAGACAATATATGTGAAGACCTTCGGGTGCTCACATACCCTGGCGAGCTTCCTCCACCTTGGTTAAGCTCTGCTGATTTCCTTCAACGCTACTACTTTAGCTTTCCAAACGAGTTACGGCAGCTTATGTGGGAAAATGACATGGTTCTGTATACGAAGTGTCAACCCATCGTAGTTGATATATTGGTAGATGGCAGCTTTCCCTGCATCTGAATATTAACTAACTTTAATTAACTATACAAATCCTTGCGAGAAATGAAAAGTCACTAGCTGAACTGACGAAGTCACTAGTTGAATATTCCGGTCAACGGCTTGTGCCTACTGCACAATGCTCAGGCGATTGTGCTCAGCGACAGGCAGCAGGGATGGCACGTTTTACTGATGATGCCCAACACGGAACGAAAATATCGTTCGCAGTAACTTTACTTTACTCCGCGAGCCGAGTTTGAGCACTTGCGCTAGAAAACATCCATTCACTAGCAAAATGAGAATATCACAAGAAAAAACAATAAATGTTAAGTTATCAGAGCCAGGTTTCGATCCTGGGACCTGTGGGTTATGGGCCCACCACGCTTCCGCTGCGCCACTCTGATTTGTTGGATCGTAGGTGTATTAAATGTACTTAAAGCTAAACTATCAGGCCGCCCCTGACCCCTTTTTTTCCGTTCACTGCATGCATGTGGCGACCTCCCCGCCAAACCGATGCTAATCCAGATCCCCCCGCCCGAACCGGCGCAACCACGTCCGGCCAGCGCCGACGGCACGCGGCTAGCACTAGCAGAGTGGCAAACCAGCTCAACGCGTGGCGCTGGCTGCCTGACCTGCGCACGGTTGGGACGTCTGGAACTCGTCGGCGTCACCAAATCGGGCACTAGCTTTACCGCGGCCGGCGCGAGGAAAGCCAAGTGGAGCAACGCCGCTGTGCCAATCCCCACCTCCGGCTCGTGTTCCGGGCGTGGGCGTGGGCGTGGGCGTGCAGTTTGTGTGGGGGTGTGTGTGTGTGTCCGCGTCACGTCGGGGAAAAGAGTATGCGCACCAGCGGGTGGTGGTGCGGGCGCCTGTGGCCTCGGCGCGGGAGCTCGGCTTCGACGCGGGCGTGTCGGCCACCTCGGGGGCACGGCGCGCACTCGGAGGGCGCCGAGACCGGAAATGGAATCGTGAGGCCCCCGAGAAAAAATGCAAGGAAACGATCCGAGTGCGCGCCACTTTTGTACTCTCTTCTCATTGTAACTCAATTTTTAAAATTGATCAAAGTCAGGCTACTATAACTTTGACCAATGTTATAAAGCTTTCATAACATCATATTAGTATCATTAGATTCACTATGAAGTATATTTTTATATAATATTTATTTTGTTTTATAAATACTTATATTTTTTATGTAAACTTGGTCAAATTTAAAAGAGCTTGACTATGACTATTTCTTAAAATAGAGTTAGAATGGGACGGAGGTACTCACTCCGTCCCATAGCGCCGATTGTTTTGGCCTCTTAGACTTATCCCAAAGAAATCGTCGTTTTGGACTGTCCCCACCAGAATTAAAGGCTCGGCCTGCCACCAGGGAACCAAGCGTCACAGAAGAATTGACGAAGACTCCGCCTCTCAGCAAACCAAGCGTCGCCTCCCTCCGCCAGCCAATCACTTGGAAATGAAAATAAGCATTAAATGAGGGCACAAGCGTAATATCCAATCTGCTCTATTGTGTTAAAATGTCAGAACGTCCATCCCTCCGTGACGGAGGGAATAGTAGTATAAGTATTACTACTTCGTACTTTCGACCCTGCAACAGTACAATGCATGTCTTGGTAAAGGTGCTCATAAATGTGTCACTTATGCACAACATTGTATGTATTCGTTGACTGAATAATCCTTCTCACTTCATAGACTAAGAGCAAGAAAAACTAGAAACCTGTAAACTTGTGTATCATCTAGATTCTAAATTCTTATTGTGTTTTTTTCTTCAGATCTCTAAACTTGCTAAAACATGTCATCTATCGTCGAGCACCTCTACTACATTGTCTTCCTCCGTAGCCGGCAATGCCCATTCACCGAACATTACGAGCCTGGTGACTGTCAGGCTTGATATGTTCTCTACGGCGTATCTCTGATGGAGCAACTCTTCCTCGTCGTCCTAGGCTGCTTCAATCTCCGTCATCACATTGGCGGATCTCCTCCTCGTCCTGACGATGCTGCATGGGTTCAAGAGGACCTCACTGTCCTCATGTAGATTCATGCAACCTTTGCTGACGACTTGATGGACTTTGTCATGAACGACAACGACGCCACAACCCATGACGTCTGGATCAAGATCGGAAATTTCTTCCTCGGCAACAAGTCCAGCTATGCCGTTCAGCTGGAGCAAGAGCTACACGACATCTCTCAAGGTGATATGCCTGCAACAGTCTATTTTTATAAAGTGAAAATGCTTGCCTACTCTTTAGCACAGATCAACCTGTCTCCAAAAGATCTCTCGTGCATCAGCTGATCCGAGGCCTCAACCCGAAGTTTCATGTTCTGAGACAACTACTTCCTGACATGTCTCGCTTCCCCACATTGAGGCCCGAGATCAATTGATTGTCGCCTAGAACACCATTGCTTCAACATAGACACCAAGCCAGAAACCGCACTTCAGTCCAATAAGGTGCACAACCCGAATTTTAACAAACAATAAAAATCACTCGAATAATGTTTTTGAACAAATCTCGACAGATCAATATTTGTCAACCTAAAATCAGGACACATAATTATTATTAGTTTTGAAGGAGAGTAGATAAGCAAACGGCGAGTAGACGTAAGTATAAACAGGCTCATATCTTTTCCTAAAACCTGAAACTCAATACTTAAATAACACCTAAAACCACACATATATGTGTAAGTGTGCCCAACCAATAACATAGAATATGACAAATAAATACAATATGAATATAATTATTTGAAGATGTAACTATATATCAAAAATATAAATCTACTCAAACAAGAATTAATATCCATAAACCAAATCCCAAATTAAAACTGAAATTCCAATTCAAACGTGTGAAAGAATTAGAGAGATTATGGAAAAACTCTATGAAACAACTCAAATCATATAATCCATATATACTAACAAAACAGGAACTAATAACAATGTAGCATGTATGCGTAAATATAAACACCTGTATGTCACTTTAATATAAACCCCATAAATAAATAAATAAATAAATAAAAGGAGGATGAACAATTGATCAAATATTACAACCCGAATTAGTGTAAACCAGTTTCAAATGTGATTCGAAAACCAAATCATGATTCAAATCCAAATACCAAGTAAACCCAAAATAGTGAACTAATTGAGAGTAGTTTAAACCTAATAAAAATACCAAAATCCAAATATTATCCAAGCATGGAACATACGTTAAATAATAAAATGTGTGAATAGAACAATTTGAGTGCAAATTGAGTTCAAACCAGATTTAAAGTTAAAGCCAAATTGGAAAATTAAATTAGAAAATAAATGAAAACCAGATAAAAATATAAAAGGGCAAGCAACCCATTTCCCTTGGTCCGACCTGCTCAGCCTCCCTTCCCAAGCTGGCCTGTCTAACCTCCTCCCGCCTTGGCCCATTCGCACGCCACGACCCAGCCGTCCCCCTCATCCTCTCTCTGGTTTTCTCCTCGGCCGCGCACGGCCAAGCCATTCGGCTCGCTCCCTCTTCTTTTCTTTTATGTGGCCCACTTCTCCCCGTGCGCGCGGCCTGGCCCGGTCGAAGGTCGAACCGACCTTCTTCCACCTTTGGCACTACTGCCTGCACCCAGGAAACACACCAGTCGCCCGCTTTTTGCCCAAGCCATCACCTCCCCGTCGCTTCGCACGTCGTCGCCCCGGCTCCCGATAAACGTGGCCGCCATATCAAATCGCCACCTTTCTTCCCAGACATCATTGAAGCCGCGATCGAAGTGCACCGCCCGACATACCGCACACGGTAAGGATCCTCAAACCGCCTCAGTGAGGCTATAAAAATGGTACGCCTCTCCCTCATTCACTCTCGCGAGCTATCCTCTCGCTTCCACTGCACATATCGGAGCTCAGACGACCCTCCTCGAGCGGAATTTCACCGTTCCCCACTTTCTTCCTCGTCGTCGGCAGCCTTGCTCGTTCCAATATGGCAGAGCCGAGGTAATCCAATTAACACCTACCATTGTTTCATAATAGGCTAGAACACGTAGAACACTCATTGCCTTGTCACTTAGCGCATCACGAAATAGATCTACAGGGACCCTCGCCGGCGCCGCCGCACACCATAGTCGCCGACAAGCTAGGAGATCGTTCAACCCAATCCACCTTGCCCCTTAGACTCGCCGTAGCCTGTAGGTAGTACAGGTACATCACGATGTGGTGGAATGCCTTCGGGAGTGAGGACGCGACGCGCGCTGCCATCTCCCTCACCGTCGTTTAACGTTGTTGACCACTATCAAGACTGCTCCAGCTCGGAAAAGTGCATCGCACGCACCAACACACCCCAGCACACGCGCACGACAACAATATTTTGAGAAAACCGGTGCCTGCTCGGAGAACCATAGCCGTTGTTGCCTCCAGCCGGCGCTCCCCATGGCCTCCCCTATTCACTCAGCATGACGCCTACGTGGAGCGCACATGGCGACTAACTCAGTGCCACGCGGGTGCCACATAGGACGCACCATGCACCGCCCCAGCTCCCATCGCGTGGACCAGGTTCACGTAGACCACTGACCACGGGAGACACAAACTTATTGGACCTACCTGTCAGCAAGGTTAGCGCACACATCCACTGTCATGTGGAGCCCACCAGTCAGCCTCGCGCGTACATCTTATTTGCTACGACTACACCAGTTGTGCACACACTCGGACAAGGCCCACCTTACAACCAATGTTCTCGCGGAGAAACTGCTAGATACACTAGGCTAACGTACACAAAATCATTTAAACTACAGTTCCAAATGTAAAAGAATTCCAAAAAATTCCATAAAAATGGTAATTAACCCTTAGAATATATTAGACGCGATTAGTATCCTAAATAAATTATGGGATGGTAAAATAATTATGGAAGTCCCAGAAATAATTAAATAGTTAAAAATTAGAGAAAATGACATATGACCTCTAAAGAAAATAATAGGTCCAATAATCAGCTAAAAATTCCTAGAAATATTATTTGACATCTAGAATATATTGTAAGTAATATTTGGCTAACATAAATTATGGGATATAGAATTAGTTACCGCTCCCATAGGAAAATCATATCGGAATTCATAATTAGTAAAATACATATAGAAGTTCCAAATTAAATAATCTCTCCACAAATGACCTTCTAAATATTTCCTGAAATATATTTTAGTACCTTAGAATAGTAATTTACTAAAATAAAATATAGGATAATGAACTAACTAGTGTCACTATAGAAAAGTAAATAGAGAGCTATTGGATAATAGAAACTCACATGTGAGCTCTAAATAGAGTGAACCCTACACTGGTTACTCCTGAAGTCCTAATAACCATACACTGAAGAAATTTTCATAATAAGTTCGTAACTTCAAAGTATATTAAGAAAATAATAAATTAAGAACTGAAATAAGTTGATAAGTCACGTACTAGTCTTCACTAGAAATATTGCCTTAAGTCCAAACACGCTAAGACACATGCTTAGTCTCTAAAATATGTGGAACTTACATTAGTAGAACTTCAGCAAATATACTATTGTGATGATATAATAATTATAAAGAGGCTCATAGAAATTATGTTCAACTCATTGACCACAATATATTTAATTTATAGTATAACCTAATGAGTTCACCTTAAACATCATAAACCATGTAAATAACTAGAAAATCGATAAAACGGTTACAGACTTTCAATGACCATTTGGTTGACCAAAGAAATAGTAGCGTCCAAATAAACCACCAATAGAATGGCGTATTCTCTGATGAGCCTTCTAAGAATCTTAGCAACTGCGTTATTGAATATTTGTTTGTATTTACTGAAGTTTTATTTGGATTTCTTGGATCTTTATCGATGAATCGTATTTTCTTCGTGTAGCTACGTACTTAGTAATCAAAGAGTTCGCGAAGAAGATATTCAAGATCCGGCTCATGAAGAACTGGACAAAGACGTTTGAAACACATTAAAGGCAAGCTCTAACTCCTTGATCATATTTCACCTATGTTTTGCAGTTGCAACTATTAGTCTGTTTTGATTGCATAACTATGTATTTATTTTAAAACGTTGCTATGCTATGAACCAATTGAAATGTGGTAGCATGAGCTATGTCGATGACTGAGTATCAATGTTTGCCACTAGCCAATGATTAAAAGTAATACGATAGTTACTCGCTATCAATAGCTTGAAACAAGACAATGCATCAGTTACAATAATGGCAGTGACTATCAAAATCCCCTCCTTGACCTTGACAAAACGACCCCTTGACAATCTAACAGCTTCATCGCTGCACTATAGCAGTGACGTGAGCACCTCCTTGTTAGTATTATGCTTAGGAACCTCTGCGATGTTCGCATCATGAACCACTACACACTGCATACAAGATTGTGAAATGTGTTAAAAGGTTTTTGGTGGTTTGAGTTAGGATATGGATAGATGATTAATGAACTGTGTGTGTGAAGAGGGAGGGTGGTCGAGGCGGGTATGGTGATGGAATGTGGAATGTCGCGGGCTCCCTAAAAGGTATACCAGATGCGACTGTATATTCGGTGTAACCCATCAATCGATGTTGAGTGCTTCAGTATAGTCTCATGCTATATTTTTTGGACTATTCTTATGTTGAGTGCTTCATTTTAGTCCGATGTTGTGTGTTTCGAACTAGTTCTTCTGCAAGGACGGATGGAGCCGCCTCGCCAATATAAAGACTGGTTCATTTGACCTCAGCATAGTGATCTCGTACAACCACATAACATGTATGGGCGGGACTCACTCTACCTTTCTGGTGACTTCCACATGAGACAACTAGAGAGCCATGGAGGGCATAGTGGACTAGGAAATGGCACAGATGAAAGTTGCCTAGAGGGGGTGGGTGAATAGGCAATATGATCTAAAATGGTTTAATCAAACAAAATTAAATTCCTGAGACCGAACTTGTATGAACAGGGCCGGACTAGTCCGCTCAACACAGGGTGAAAATCTAAAAACTTGATTTCTACAAGTTGTTTGCGGAATTTAGGTTCACAAAATGTAGATGCAATGTCTAGCAACTTATTACAACTTAGAATAACAAGTGTAAGCAATTCAGTTACAAGATTTCAACTAAGATCAAAATAAAGAACGATATGAACCCTAATAGCAATTCTAGTGATTACAAAAAGTAAAAAGAAAAGAGAGACACGATTTATCCCATGGTTCAACTTCACAAAGAAGCCTACATCCATGTTGAGAAGTCAACACAAGAATCGGGTCTCACTTGACCCTCTTCTCACCAAGCCACCACAATGGCCGACTTGGTTTACACTATATCAACGGGTAATCACCAAGTTTCTTGGGGCTACTCACAAGTTGAGGCTCCCACAAATCAATACAACAAGGAGCACACGAAGCTCAACTCTCACAAACCACAAAACACAACACCAAGTGCAAGATATCAAACCGAGAGCTAAAACACGATTATCTTCCTTCACTCTCCTTCCCAAATCCTAATCTCTTCAAGATTTGGTCTAAGAGGGCAAGTAGGACGAGTGGAAGGCTTTGGAAAGCTCAAGGACTTGTGTGGCGTCGTTAGCATTCAATAGTTGTCAAATAGGGGTCGAGGGTCCCTTTTTATAAGTGTCGGTGGTTTTGATCCGGCAGATCTCCCGACACTACTAAAGTGTTAGAGGAGTTTGAGATTCGGTGTGGGCGCGCGGAGATTCAAGAAGGTGAATTGTAGATGACACAGAAGACACTGCGGTTTACGTGGTTTGAGCCGCCTGAGCGTAATACCCTACTCCACGGGATGTGTTGGTGTTGTATTGGTTGTCTGAGCTCAAAGTGAGTTCAGGGTGTAGAGTGAGCGTGTCTTTGGAGTGTGTATAGAACGTGTCCTATGTATCGTCGGCCTATCCTTTTATAGTATAAGGGCAGGTCGTTACAAGTTAGCCTGGCCCGACATGTGGCCCCAGCGGTTACTGATATTGATACACATTCAACACGTTTAATTGCCCTTAATGACCGAGTTATGGGCTTTGACAGCATCGTTACTGGTAATTAAGGTCATCCGATCGTGTGTCATTAATATAGTATTAATGACACTTGATCGGGTCTTGAAGTCCTTGATCCCCCTTTGAAGATTCGAAGCCGTTGTGGAGTCTTCCGGAGGTTAGAGGCTGAAGATCTGATGGTTGGACACGTGGCAGCTCCAGAGCATACTGTAGGAAACATATAGCTCTGGAGCTACCTGACACGTGTCAGTTTCGGAGCTTCCCTCGGTCTGGGGTTAGGTCCGGGGGTGCCATTTCGGTACATAGCCCGGAGCTTCCCCCTTGTGGGCGGTAGCTCCGGTTTGATAGTACACATGGCGACCCTGGGACCAACCATGTTGGAGAAGCGGGTCCAGTTATGTCTGACATGTGGGCCTTCGAAGGTCTTCAAATCAAGTAGATGACTTTCCCTCGAGATCTTTGTAACCTCAAGGGGTGTAAGGTTCCCAGGGTACCGACAGTGGCCCCCTGGGCCCACCTCTGGGGAAGACCCCTTGGGTGAAGTCATCCAGGTGGAGGAGCATGAGAGGCTGGAGCTGCCCGAAGGCCTCCCTAACATTGATACAACAGTCTGGAGTGAGGCTCCGGTGCTGGCGGACGCCTTCAACCCTGTTCTGACCAGGATCCGCCAGTGCGTGGAGGGAGGATTAACCCCTCAGGCGGTGTCTTGTAACTTCCTGGTCAACAGGTGGGCACCGCTGAAGAGAAGAGAAAAACTCGCTTGGGCCCTCAACAGCATGATGGACGACGACCGGGTCGAGACCGGGCTGAAGTCCAACATGGTGGGGACAACCATGGAGTTTCATCTCAAGAAGTTTCAACACGACATCGACGTCACGGGTGACGATTTGACTTCGCCATCAACTTTTCTCCCTCTGAACGTGGAAGTAGAGTTCAACAGGGAGCTCCGGCGGAAGATGCCTGTGCTTGACGACCTTGGTGTCGTCGAGAGAAGATCGATCTCTAGGGTGCCGATCCCTGGGGTTTCCGAAGGTGGCTCCGACCCTGCCCCGAAGCCAAGGGTCGAGATCGTCGGTAAGGGCAAGGAGCCGGCGGACGAACCCCTGAGCCAGAGGAGGAAGCTGCGACATACTGATGGAAGGTCCGTCAGGCCTGCCACCTCTGCATCAACTCCTTCTCCCCGGAGGGGGAGGTCTTCTACAACCGCGGCGACTGTACCCGTAGCGGCGTCCTTCCGGGGTGCTAGCTCCAGGCATGCGACTCCAGCACCAGGGCCGGTTGAGGCCTCTAGGCCCGGAGGTTCTTCCCAATCGAGGGGGGCCTCGACTAGGGAAATGCCCGTGGCTGCAACAAGTTCCGGGGGGCCTTCCGGAGCTTCCACGCCGGCTGCGGCTATGGTCAGCCCAGAACGCCCGGGAAAGAGGTTCCGCGCAAGATGGTGCGAAAGCCTCCCAAGGTAATTTTTAATCTTTACCTCAGACAGTTGTTTTGTTGTAGTAACTGTTTTTTAAGTTTCTTTACCCATCATCTGCAATGTTTCAAGAAGAGGAGTGAGGCTCCACCCTCAGCCACAGCAGCTGAAGCTGTGAGGGCAGAAGCTTCTGCTCCTGTCCTGGTGCCACCTCAAGTTGTGGCTGAAGCTGCAACAGCTCCGGCGCCAGCTATCGTGATCATGGACCTCGACTCATCCCCAGAGACTCCCGTGGTAGCGCCGGACCACGGGAGAGAAGATGCGCCAGCGGCACCTGCCCCGGAGTTTGAAGCTCTGGGTACTGGTGTAGAGATGATGGAAGCTCCGGCCGTTGAGATGGAGGAAGCAGTAATTCCGGCCCCAGAGCTGGAAATTGTCGAAGCTCCGACAGTTGAGCCGGAGGTAATTGAAGTCCCGGCGTGCGCGCCGAATGTTGAGGAAGTCCCGACGGTTGGGCCGGCTACCTCTGAAGCATCGGCCGCAGAGCCGGTCATTGTTGAAGCTCCGGCCGCAGGGCCGGTTGATGTTGAAGACCTTCCGGCTCCTGAGACGATTGTTGCAGAGGCGTCGGCGCTCGAGCCCCCAGTAGAAGAGGTGTCCAGGTTGGAGCCAGGAGTAACCCCTGCTCCGGGAATGACGACGCCGGAGGTTCCCGCAGCTGAGCCGGAGTGCCCAGAAGAGGTTGCTGGCCCCCTGCCTGAGGGGGCAATTGAAGACCTGGCGGCAGGGCCTTCAGAACCACTTCCGGAGGTCAGAACTTCATCAGCGGGACCTTCCTCGATGGCGACTGAGGCCATCCCGGAGGACAGCCCTAGTGCCATAGAGGCTCAGGGGACCACTCTTGTGGAGTGGTACCCAATTTGTGTAATTGAAAACCCGCTGGAACCAGCGGAGGAGACCCCAACAGGTCCGGAACCTATCCCGTTGTCGTTATCTATTGACAACGTCTGCTCCAGCATGCGTCAAGTTCAGCTAGCATTCTTCCACGACAGCAAGGCTCTTGAAGAGGAGCGCCAAACCCTTAGGCGGTGGCGTAACCGGCTCTACTTCGAGACCAAGCTGGCACAGTCGAGGCTAGCAGATGACAAAGAATGGATCAAGCGGGAGAAGGTCCGCCTGGAATACTGGGGCAAATTATTGGATGATAGGGAGAGCATGACTCACGCCCTCGACGCTCAATCCCAGGCCATTTATGAGCAGGCTAAAGCAGCTAATAGTGCGGCTGATGAACGCCAAGAAAGGCTGGAAGCCATTAACACTACTCTCATCAAGCGCCGGGAGGCACTTGAGGAGAGGGAGAAAAGGCTCGAAGATGAAGAGCAGAAAATCCTTGAGCTGCGGGATGACGTTTTGAAAAGGGAGGAGGAGCTCACCGAAAAGGTGGCTCTGGCTGACAAGGGCCTCGAGGAGCGCGTCAAGAAATTGGAAGAGCGCTGCACTGAGGAGGAGGAGAAGGCATGGGTGCGGGGGCAGGAACTCTATGAGCAAGAGTGTGCCATCGCAGCCAGGGAGAAGAAAATGAGGGGCAGGGAGAAGGACCTAGTTGACCGCCGGAACAAGATCCACCTCCAAGAGGAGGAGCTCGAAAAACTCGAGAAGCGAGTTGCTGAAAAGATTCAGCAAAACGCCAAAGAAGTTGAGCGCCTCGCTCGCGAGAATTCTGAACTGGTGGCGGCCAGAAGATCCTTGGAAGAATTGAAGGGCTTGAGGACTGCGGACTCCCTGCACATTTGGGAGTTCCTGGGCAAGGCCAACGACGCACTGATACCGATGGGCTTCAGTCTCGTGCGTCCGGATGATCCGGAGCCGGAGCCAGACCTAGCGTTGCAGGCGTTGAGCTCGGCAGGTAGCAAACTCTCCAAGGTGGGCGACGTCATCGCGAACCAATTGGAGGTTGAGGGGCAATCCCTGACGAAGAACGTCGCAGAGTATGTGCTTGCGTGTTACACCATCCGGAATCCCCAATTCCCTCTGGACCCGGTGCTTGAAGGTCCCGTTGAAGGAGAAGGTGAAGCTGCCCGAGCCAACGTGTCGGAGGTTGCCCAGAAGGTCGCCCAGTTCTTCCATAGGGTCTAGGACCATCTCTGTAGCTCCCACTTGTATCCTCTCTTTTTCTTCCTCAATTTTGTAATCCCTTGTCTCCAGATGAATGAAATCCCCAAATTTTTGTGAATTTCACTTTTTGTCTTCAACACTTTTGTCTTCACTTGGCCCCCTGGTAGATGTACACAATTTGATTGTGAACATGTACCAAGAGGATATTGTGTTTTGTTGAAGACTCATTTGCTTCGAACTTGTAGAGTGTAGGTACGAAGTCTTCGATAGTGAAGGCCTCCTGAGGTTGTCGAAGCTTAGAAGCTCCGGCATTGTCTATCCTCGGAGCTTAGTAGCTTCGGCAATAGTCCCTATCAACACATAGAGCATCAATAGTTAGTCCTCCGGGGTGTCGGAGCTAGTAGCTCTGGCAGTGACCTTTGCCAACACGTAGTTTGTCGGCAGCAGACTCCGTTTGTGGGGTCTTCTCACCATCTCTTATTTAGCATCGACGGCTGGCCCCCCTAGCTCTGCCGGAGCTTGGTTGCTCCGGTGATGCTCGTTTTCAATGCTCAACATCGATTACAAGCCACCTAGGGGAGTCGGAGCTTTATTAGCTTCGGCTTTTCTCCATCAACATAGTTTTTTTTTATTTTTCCTGTACACTGAAGCCAAGAAAAATAGTAAAATTCATTTCTTGCCTATAACTACGTCGCGACTTACGATTTTCAAGAAAATTTTAGGTCAAACACGATTCTAAATACAACTGAATGCGTTGTCTTTTCTTCCAGATCCAATTGTACTTGGACCCACCTTACTTCGGCCTGCCGGGGTGTAGGTAGAGTGGCGTACTTAGGGTGCTTGACCAGGCTAAGTCGATAGCACACTCTGGCCCTAGGTTGGCTTGGCGGCATTCAGGCGAGTGGGCCATGAACAATATTTGAATCCAAAAGAATCGACAATACAACTCGAATCGTATATGAACCGGTCGAACTAAAATTTCTTAAGAATTGCACGTCTTTGCTATAGACAAGAAAGAGAAAAATAAAAAATGTTGAGCCTGTACAAAATAAATGCACGTGGAGTCTGTTTCACATGAAGATGTCTTTCATTATAGGTCCGGGGTACAGGGGAAACAATTACACTCTTAGGGTACGAAACCAGGCTAAGCGTGTTTCATTTCTCGTTTAACCCAGGGTAGCTAGCCACACTTTTAATCCTGAGACTGTGATAAGTGTTGCATGAACTTTGCGGACCTTCCGGGAAAGGTCCACCTGTTCTCCTGGAGGAACTACCTGACTCTGTACAATGACTCTATAACATACACCTCAAGTTACTACGGACTCACCTCCGTGATGTTAAGTGTAGAACTTACGGAGGTGCTCAATGTTCCAAGGATTTGGGAGAGGTGTCCCATCCTTGGTAGCCAAGCGAACGCTTCCGGGACGGGATACTTTAATCACTCGGAAGGGTCCCTCCCAGCTGGGGGAGAGTTTGTTTAACCCTTCTCTGGATTGTATTCTCCGTAGCACCAGATCGCCTTCCTCGAGCTGTCGGTTGTGTACATGCCGCTGATGATAGCGCCGAAGGGCTTGGCGGTATCGGGCATTCCGAACAGCTGCTTGGCACCTTCCCTCCTCAAGGAGGTCTAGGTCTTCACGCCAGAGCTGGTCCTGCATGGCTTCATCGAAGGTCTGGACCCGGAGTGACCCCAAGGTGATTTCCGGAGGAAGGATTGCTTCGGCTCCATACACCAGGAAGAAGGGTGTCTCTCCAGTTGACCGGTTTGGAGTTGTCCTGTTGGCCCATAAAGTGGGTGGAAGCTCTTCAATCCAGTTGGCTCCATGTTTTTTCAGGCGCTCATAGGTGCGCGTTTTGAGTCCTTTAAGGATTTCAACATTTGCTCTCTCGGCTTGTCCATTGCTTGCTGGGTGAGCTACGGAGGCGTAGCAAACTTGAATGCCGAGGTCTTTGCAATATCCTTGAAATGCAGAGCTTGTGAATTGGGTCCTATTATCAGTGATGATTTTGTTTGGGACTCCAAATCTGCATACAATGGACTGCAAAAAGTTGATAGCAGATTGCTTGTTGATTGTCACAACTGGAGTTGCTTCCGGCCACTTGGTGAACTTGTCAATGGCGACGTACAGGAACTTGTAACCTCCGACGGCTCTTGGGAAAGGTCCCAAGATGTCCATCCCCCACACAGCGAAGGGCCATGTAGGAGGTATCATTTGTAGGGGCTGAGCCGGTGTGTGAATTTGCTTTGCATGAAATTGACATGCTTCACATTTCTTCACCAGCTGAGTTGCATCCTGGAGTGCTGTAGGCCAGTAGAAGCCGTGCCGAAAGGCTTTACCAACCAGCGTGCGGGAAGACGCGTGGTTCCCACACTCGCCTCCATGGATTTCTGCGAGGAGCTCGCAGCCTTCTTCCCTTGTGATGCACCGCATTAGGATGCCATTGGCACCGCGCCGGTAGAGATCCCCTTCTACCAACGTGTATCTTTTAGCCAATCTGACTACCCGATCAGCGAATACATCATCGTCAGGAAGGATGTTGTCTTTCAAGTAGTTCCGGATCTCCGAGATCCATGCATCGGAACTAACTTGAGCATTTGAGTCTTGCGTGCTGGGTTGCTCGGAGCTTCCGGCAGCACCTACGACCCTTGATGGCTGCCATGGTAACAGGGCCATCGGGACCGTCAGCTTCGGGATGCTGATCTCGCCCCCTTCACTCAGTTCGGCTGGCTGAGCTGTGGGTTTTGACAACCTCCGGACAAAAGTTCCGTCTGGAGCCGGAGCTCCGGTTGACGCTTTCGTCGAGAGTTCGTAAGCTTCAGCGTTGTGGGCACGCTGGACATGGTGGAGATCTAGGACTTCGAAGTCCTTCTGAAGCCTCTGGACTTCAAGGAGGTAAGCAGCTAGCTGGAGATTGTTGCAGGAGCATTCACCCTTCACTTGCTTAATGATGAGCTGTGAATCTCCCTTGACTAGCAGTTGCTTAACACCGTATTATAGTGCCACCTTTAGTCCGTAGATGAGTGCTTCGTACTCCGCCATGTTGTTGGTCGCCTTGAAGTCAAGGTGTACCATGTATTTTACCTTCTCCCCTGTTGGTGCGAGGAGAAGGATTCCAGCTCCGGCCCCCTGCTTTTGCATGGAGCCGTCGAAGTAGAGGGTCCAATGTGGCTCGGTGAAGACCGGAGCTTTGTGTTCCGGCTTATGCTCACTGGGGCCCCCAGGGTTTGATGGAGAGGGAGTCCATTCTGCCACAAAGTCCGCCAATGCTTGACTCTTGATTGCTTGTCTTGAAATGAATTCGAGATCGAATTCAGCCAATTCCGCTGCCCACTTTGCAATATTCCCGGTTGAGTTGGGATTATGCAAGATTGCTCGAAGTGGGTAAGAATTCACCACTGAGATTTTGTAAGCTTGGAAGTAATGGCGAAGCTTCCTGGAGGCAATAAGAACTGCATAGAGCAGCTTATGCACCTCTAGGTATCGAGTCTTGGCATCTTGTAGTACTTCACTGATGAAGTACACTGGGCGCTGAATGGTCCGGACCCTCCCAGAGGGGCCCGAAGATTCCTCTTCACTGACCCGGATCCTCCTGGAGGGATCCGGATTTTCTTCAGGGACCTCCGGGTCCTGGCTGGAGGATCCCGAAGCTTCTTCAGGAGCGACCTGGACCCTCCCGGAGGGGTCTGTGTCTTCTGAAGTGACTTTTTGTGGATTCAAGTCTGGGAGCTGGGACCCCGACTCGCTTTCAGGATCCTCCGGACCCTCCCGAAGGGGTCTGGATTCCTGAGTATGGGGTAGTTCTGGTCTCTCCGCGACCAGGACCATACTGACGACTTCGTCAGTGGCTGAAATGTAAAGCAGCAAAGGCTCACCAGGGTTCGGAGCTACCAGAATTGCTAGGGTGGTGAGGAACTGTTTTAGCTCCTGGAACGCCTTTTCTGCTTCTTCAGACCATTGGAATGGTCCGGACTTCCTCAATAACTTGAAGAAGGGGAGTGCCCGTTCTGCCAGTATTGAAATGAACCGGCTGAGGGCTGCTAGACATCCAGTTAGCTTTTGGACATCTTTGATGCGGGCTGTTGGCCGCATGTCTTCAATGGCCTTGATCTTCGCCGGATTAGCTTCTATACCCCGGTGACTTACCAGGAAACCAAGAAGTTTTCCGGAGCTAACCCTGAAGACACACTTGTCTGGGTTTAGCTTTGTGCGGGTGACCCGCAGCTTATCGAAGACAGCGTGCAAGGTGCCAAGGAGTGACTCCTTGTTCTTGACCTTGACCGCGATGTCATCGACGTACACTTCCACTATGTCTCTAATGAGTTCTTCAAAGGTTTTGTACATAGCTCGTACAAAGGTTGAAGCTGCATTCTTGAGACCAAATGGCATGGCTGTGTAACAGTACAATCCATCTACTGTGATGAAAGAGGTATGCTCTTCATCTTCCTTAGACATTCTGATTTGATGATACCCAGAATATGCGTATAGGAAACACAGTAATTCACACCCGGAGGTGGAATCCACTATCTGATCTATTCTAGGTAGTGGGAATGGATCTTTTGGACATGCCTTATTTAGTGTTGTGTAGTCGATACACATCCGAAGTTTCCCGTCGGCCTTGGGCACAATGACTAGGTTTGCCAGCCATTTTGGGTGGAAGACTTCTCGGACGAATCCAGCTTCGAGCAACTTCTTCACTTCTTGCCAAATGAAGTTATGTCGCTCTACGGATTGCTTCTGAGGCTTCTGATGCACAGGCCGGGCGTCGGGGTAGATCTTCAGATTGTGCTCAATCACTTCCCTAGGGATCCCAGGCATTTGTGACGGTTGCCAGGCAAACACGTCGACATTAGCCCCGGGGAAAGTGATTAGCGCGAGTTCCTATTTGCCGTTCAATCCCCCCGATATACGGGTGGTCTGAGCGGCATCGGAACCGATTTGGACGACTTTGACGGGAATGTCGGTGTCGCCGCTTGGCTGCACACGAGGTGCAGAAGTCGAGCCTCGCTGACGAATGCTCGGGGGTTTTGGAGCTTGCTCCTGCCTGGAGTCCTCCTCTTGCGCCGTAGTAAGCGCATGGAGTTCTTCCAGAGCAGTTACTCCGACAGTACGATCTCCGCGGACCCAGAGAATGCCTACTGGTGTTGGCATCTTTAACACCAGGTAGCCATAATGAGCAGCTGCCATGAATTTGTACAAGGCAGGCCTACCCAAGATGGTATTGAACGGTAAGTTGATCTGAGCAACGTCAAATACCAACTTCTCAGTGCGATACTTCTCCCGGGTCCCGAAGGTAACGGGGAGGGTAATAGCTCCGAGTGGGGTAATGGCTCCCGGACCTACTCCGGAGAAAGGTCGGGAGGGGTGGAGATCCGAAGGTCGGAGCTGAAGCTTGGTAAAAGCTTCGAAGCTTATGAGGTTGAGCCCCGAACCTCCGTCTACCATGACATGGTGGAGCTGGATGTTATTGATGGTAGGAGATACCATCAAAGGTAACTGACCTGCTCCAACCATGCTTCGAGGGCAGTCCGAAGCATCAAAAGTGATGGATGTGTCCATCCACTTCCGATGAGGCTCCACCCTGGCTGTAGGAGCTACAACAGCCATGTCCTGACGCATAGTCTTGATGACGCGACGGGAGGTGATGTTCCATGATCCACCAAAAATGGTGTTCATGGTCTTCCAACGCTCGTTGTCAGAGACGTCAGAATCATCGTCGACGGAGGTGTAGACAGCCTTCAAGACCTTTTTGGGATCCTGAAAACCTAACTCCTCTTCAGCCGGAGCTTCGTCAACTTTTTGTTTTCCTTCCCTCTATCGGAAAGGAGCTTCTTCCCGGCGCTTGTTGTAGCGCTCGGCAAGGTTTTGGACCTCCCGGCAATCTTCCAAACTGTGGTTGTCCGTTTTGTGAATTGGACACCACACCTTGGGTTTGCCACCGCCTTCAGAAGACGGTCGAGGTCGCTTCTCGGGGCGTGGCCCCCGGCCTCCCGGAGCTGCAGCAGCTGCAGCATTGGATGAACCGGCCGACGGCTTCTTCTTGCCGTTGGTCTTTTTCTTCTTCTTGCCACTCCCGGAGGTAGCGGCTTCTCCTTTGGAGGATTTCTTGTGATCCTCCGGAGTTGGTTTGGAGTGCATTTCACGGCCCTCCGCAGCTCTGGCACATTTATCAGCCAAGCTGAAGAGTTCCGTGACACTGGTGATCTCCTTGATCGCGAGTTTCTCCAACATCTTCTTATCCTGTACACCCTGTCTGAATGCCACAATGACAGAGGCGCTAGAGATAGAAGGGATAGTGTTTCGTACCTGAGAGAATCTCTGGATGAATGATCGTAGGGATTCTCCCCCTTTTTGCACGACTGCAAAAAAGTCCAGTTCAGTGCCTGGTCGGGTGTATGAACTCCCGAAGTTGGCGATGAACTGCCGGCACAGCTCCTCCCAACTGTTGATGGAGTTGGGTGGAAGGCTCATAAACCAGGACCTGGCGGTCCCAGTTAAAGCCACTGGGAAATAATTGGCCATTACGGCCTCATTTCCTCCAGCTGCCAAGATAGCAGTGGAGTAAATCTGAAGAAATTCGACAGGATTAACGGTCCCGTCGAACTTCTCCGGCAGGTGAGGCCGAAACTTCTGTGGCCACCTGACCATACGCAGATGCATGGCCAGGGTTGAACAGCCTCCTCCTACTCCTTCAGGAGCAGGAACATCTTGAGCTTCTCGTCTTTCACGAGCACGCTCAATATGTACTCGACCGTCTTGTTGGCGATATCGGCGATCAAGCTCCGCCCAGAGGTCATGAGTTGAAAGCCTTGATACCGTGTGAGTGCGTCGTGTCCCGGAGGGCAATGACGTCACCTACTGTGATGCAACACGTCTCCTGTTGTTGGAAACGTGCGGACCAAGTCTGCCAGACAAGGTCCGTCACTGCGACGGGGCCCGTCCTGAAGGAGGAGGACCCTGGTTGCTGATGCGATCGGTTGCTGCTGCAACCAAATGTTCCACATCAGCCCTCCACTGCTCCAGTGCATCCCGGGATGCATCTAGAGGTGGTGGGCATTGGAGAAGAGCACGTGCTGCATGGAGCGCGTGTTCCGGGTTGTCATGATTTGCCGACACTGTGATTGACGCCGGTGCACCATCGCGTTGTCCAGCTTGATTTGCTGGTGGAGGTGGCGGTGGTGGTAGTGTGACTCCTGCTGGCGCTGAGGCTCCTGCTGGTGGCTGCATATTGGAGGGATTGCCTCCAACAGCTTGAACAGCAGGATGCCCGTTGGATGATCCAGCAGCTGAGTTCACCATTCTTGAAATCTCAGGCGCCCCCTACCTGACGCGCCAACTGTCGGTGGTTTTGATACGGTAGATCTCCCGACACTACTAAAGTGTTAGAGGAGTTTGAGGTTCGGTGTGGGCGCGCGTAGATTCAAGAAGGTGAATTGTAAATGACACAGAAGACACGGAGGTTTACGTGGTTCGGGCCGCCTGATCGTAATACCCTACTCCACGGGATGTGTTGGTGTTGTATTGGTTGTCTGAGCTCAAAGTGAGTTCAGGGTGTAGAGTGAGCGTGTCTTCGGAGTGTGTATAGAACGTGTCCTATGTATTGTCGGCCTGTCCTTTTATAGTATAAGGGCAGGTCGTTACAAGTTAGCCTGGCCCGACATGTGGCCCCGGCGGTTACTGATATTGATACACATTCAACACGTTTAATTGCCCTTAATGACCGAGTTATGGGCTTTGACAGCACCGTTACTGGTAATTAAGGTCGTCCGATCTTGTGTCATTAATATAGTATTAATGACACTTGATCGGGTCTTGAAGTCCTTGATTCCCCTTTGAAGATCCGGAGCCGTTGTGGAGTCTTCCGGATGTTAGCGGTTGAAGATCTGACGGTTGGACACGTGGCAGCTCCGGAGCATACTATAGGAAACAGATAGCTCTGGAGCTACCTGACACGTGTCAGTTCTGGAGCTTCCCTCGGTTTGGGGTTAGGTCCAGGGGTGCCATTTCGGTACATAGCCCGGAGCTTCCCCCTTGTGGGCGGTAGCTCCGGTTTGATAGTACACGTGGCGACCCTGGGACCAACCATGTTGGAGAAGCGGGTCCAGTTATGTCTGACATGTGGGCCTCCGAAGGTCTTCAAATCAAGTAGATGACTTTCCCTCGAGATCTTTGTAACCTCAAGGGGTGTACGGTTCCCAGGGTACCGACAATAAGGGTCCCGACAGCTAGCCATTGCAAACAGCCCAAACCCGAACTAGTCCGACCCTATACCTCGGACTAGTCCGACCTCTTGGGACCGCCGACAATTTTACGTCACCAATCGACAAAACTGGTGACGCCCCGCCAAACGTTTGAATTTCAAATGATCATGGCAACCCGGACTAATCTGGCCAAAAATGGACTAGTCTGAAATAGGACAAAATGCTTTAGTCCGGTTGAAAATGGACTAAACTGGGTTGGCCCGAACTAGTCTGACCACTTGGGCGGACAAGTCCGACCTCCCAGGACTTTGCATGGGATCCCACACTAAGTATCAAATGGACTAGTCCGTACCACAACGGACAAGTCTGAACTCAAACAGAACACTTTGGTTCGTCCCAGTATGGACTACTCTGGGTGGTTGGACTAGTCCGGAGTTCAGACTCCGAGGACTTAGTTCTTAATCTGCTCACCAAGGGAAGAACAGACTAGTCGGTACCCATACGGACAAGTCCGAACACAACCAGTGACGTTTAGTCCGACCCAAAACAGACTAAACTGGCTACCCCAGACTAGTTTGGCCTGAAGCCCGAACATGTCCGGTCACTAGGGTTTTTCTCTCAAATGGGCTTCTCACTTAGGTTTTTCTCTCAACTACCACTTTGAGCCCTGTTGTAAGATATCCATGCTCATGATACAACCACCCTCACACTTGATACAGCTAGTCTAAACTCAACACAATAGAAACTCTAATTTCTATATTTGAGTCTTCGACGTCTGTTTCAACCTTTTCCTTTTTGAGGATTTTTGTCTCATTTCAATCATCACACTCGTGCTTAAGATCAACTCAAATCATTAGTCTCTTAATTGTCATCATCAATCATCCAAAACCCACGTGGATGCCTAGATGCACTTTCAATCTTCCCCCTTTTGATGATTGATGACAACACATTAAGTTTCAACAAAAGGGATAATAATTGGTTTTCATAACATGTATTTGTATGAGTAACTATGTATGCATTGAGAAAGAGAAACTGAGAGAGTTATCATATGTATACACGATATGGTGGGGGTGCCTAAGTGATGTGCTCACAATTTGTGATAAGACAATGAATATGAGTGATAAATAAGTCAATTCAAGCATAACATCACAATTAAGCATAACAAACATTGTAAAGTGCATACAACCAATAATAGATCAAGTCTTACACAAATTGAAATGTGAGAGTTTTAAAACATAGTACAAGTCCATAGAGGATCACAAGTCCATAGAGGATCAAGATAGACAACGAATATTGAAACTCTAAGTGTCCCCTTCTAATATCTCCCCCTTTGGCATCAAGACACCAAAAAGGAAAAGAGAGAAGGAGAGCCCTAAGATCTACTCTTCATAATCGTCATCGTCATCATCTCTGCCTTGTTGCCGCTCACTATCGCTCTTCGTGGCCTCTAGATCATCGACATTTTCATCACCGCCTTCTTCCTCGAATGGAGCCGCCGTGGAGGTGCTAACATGACCAAATTGAGCTAGTTCTTTGGCGGTGAACTCCGGGAATGGAGTCATCTCTCCATCACTCTCCGTGGCGGGAGACATGGGAACTTCAAGCTTGTAGTACATCGCCTTGAGATACTTCTCTTGGCGATGCTCCATACGACGTTGCCGAACTTCCACCTTCCGACAAGAAGCAAAAATTTCTTTGAAGCATTTGAAGAAGCCACTTCCGGATTGTGATGGAGGAGGGGAAGGAGGTGGTGAAGCCACAAAGTGAGAGGATGAGACAGGAGGATCCGCATTCTTCCTTCTAGGTGCAGGTGGCTTTGGAGATGGTATGTGAGGATGAAGTCTTCTATGAATAATGTCCTTCTTGAAAGTTAGACCGAAAACCTTCTCGATCATGAACATGATATAAGGAGCATAGCCACATGATCGGATAGAGGTGAGTAGTCAGAATTTGACATCGTACCTGAGAAGTGATGTAAAAGAGAGCATATGAGTCCAAGGAAGTGGAATATTGCATTATAATTCGCAGAATCAATCAAGGTTAGGTTTTTTACTTTGTAATCCGGACTTGCCCTCCCAAGGGCCGGACTAGTCCGCATGAGCGGGACTTGTCCGCCTTGTGGCCAGACTAGTCCGATGCACACAGTAAGAATCCTAATCCTCAGGATTTTTCCAAAATCTACAAATCTGACCACAATATTCCAAGAATATGATCACAATGACATAGAGAACAACTTTGGTGAAGAAGTTTCTATCAAAAAACCTAAAAGAATTGAATTTTGAAGGATTTAGGGCTAGATCAAGAATACCTCTTCAAATCTTCAAATCGATGAAATGTGGATGAAGAATCGGCCTAGGATGCTTGGGGAAGAGTTTCCACGCACCTTGGGGCTTCAATCCATGGATTGGAATCAAGATTTGGTGGAGGGAATAAAGAATCGCCGATTTTGGGTGCGGTTTTCGCGTTTTGAAGAGAGAGAGCATTTGAGTGAGAGTGAGGAGGTTGTGGGTTCCCTAGGGAGGTAGAGTCACAGGGGACCAACTAGTCCGGTTGAGGACTCGGACTTGTCCGGCATACGGACGAGGTTCGGACTATTCTGACGCGCCGAACTTGTCCGGACAGACAGACGGACTAGTCCGATCCAAAGGATGAAAACACCTATATATTGGGTTTTCATCGGAGATTTGATCCTTTTGGACTAGATTTTCACAAAAAATCTTTGCAAACATGGTCACTAAGCAATCAACAATCAAACTATGACCATAATTCACAAAGATTCAATAATTCCAAAATAATTTTGTAGAAAATTGAGGGGGGAAGAGTTTTCCGCAAGCATGTTTGAATTTTGAAGCACATACAAGTAACATTCAGATGTGTAGGACTCAAGCTACATTTCGAGAATCTAAGATATTTAGCTCACTCCTAAGTTCATAAAATCTTCTCTCATCTAAAGGCTTGGTGAATATATCTGCCAATTGTTTTCGGTTCTCACATGGGAAATTGCTATGTCTCCTTTGATGGAGTGATATCTCAAGAAATGGTGGCGGATATCGATGTGTTTGGTCCTTGAGTGCTCAACTGGGTTGTGGGCTATTTTGGTGGCACTCTCATTGTCACATAGGAGGGGGATATGGCGCAAGTTTATGTCATAGCCCCTAAGAGTTTGTCGCATCCAAAAAAGTTGTGCACAACAACTTCCGGCGGCGACATACTCCGCTTCAACTGTGGAAAGTGCAATGAAGTTTTGTTTCTTTGAGGACCAGAACACTATGGATATACCAAGGAATTGACAAGTTCCAAAGGTGCTCTTTCTATCAACTTTGCACCCCGCATAGTCCGCATCGGAATGTCCAATGAGGTTAAACTTAGAGCCATTAGGGTATCCGTCGAAGGTCGTAAACGACACTTCCCCCGGACCTGCTTAGAGTGCAGCCTGCGGAGGTTGTTTGGATTCACGAGGGCTAGTCCTAGGAGACCGAACACAGCAGGATGATGAACACAGGGGATTTACGTGTTTCGGGCCGCCGAAGCGTAATACCCTACGTCCACGGGAGTGTTTGTGTATTGCCTTGCTTGAGCGTGTATGAGCCTTGGTATAATTTTTCGTCCCCTGTGAAGGTCGTCTGCAGAGCCCTTTTATAGTTCAAGGACTCTGCAGTCACAAGGTGGGTCCCAGTACCCGACAGGTGCTCCTGGGGAGAGCCAAATCCTATACAAGATCTAGGATTAATTGCTATCTACTTCCCTTTGTCAGGGGTGTCAATGCGCCGTCCCGCCGCGTCGTGCGCCAGGGCTACACATAGTTGGTGATGATGGCCGTGCACGTCCCGTCCGTCTTGTCCTCGCGGCCCATTCGTCCGCCTTGCGGCGTGGGTTTGTACCGGCTACTCGGACAAGACAGGACACTGGAGCCTTGACTTTCGCATGCGCGACTCAGCTTGCCTGGGGAAGGCGCGCGTACTTAATGCCTGTCTAAGAAGTGCACGCGTTCCTTTACTGCGGCTTCCTACCGCACTGAGTTGGCCGTCCGCCACGTGGTTGCGCCGGAGCCTGCCTCTGCGGGAAGTGAAGCACTTGACGGAACAAGCCACGTGGCACATTCGGAGCCCACCCCTATGGAGGGGTGGAGGCTCAGCCCTGCAGGCCACGTGGTAGCTCCGGTGCCTTTCCCTTCGAGGACACAGGCTTGGCCCTGAGGTCCTGATTGGCCACATGGCGGCTCCGGAGCCCGCCTTAGCGGGGAGGCGTGGGTCGAGTCCTGCCGGCCACGTGGCAGCTTGGGAGCCTCCCCCGACGGAGAGGTAAGATCTGGTCCTTCCCTCCTCAGCGTGGCAGCCTCGGATTCGGCCTCTTAGGCAGAGGCGGAGTCCTTAGTGGTTTTCTCCTGTGCGCGGGGTTACCCGGTCTGCAGGGTACCGACAGTATCAAAGTCCTAGGCTTGGTGTGTAAACCAAATATCTAAGAATTCTCTTAACAATGGCGAAATGACACACCTTAGGGGCAACTTTAAATCGAGCACACATACAAACACTTAGCATTATATCGGACCTAGATGCACATAAGTAAACCAATGAACCTATCATGGAACGATATACCTTTTGGTCCACACTTGGACCATCTTCATTAAGGTCAAGGTGTCCGTTGGTTCCCATTGGAGTCTTGATGTGTTTGACTTTGTCCATATCAAACTTCTTGAGTATATCTTATGTGTACTTTGTTTGACTAAAGAACGTACCTTCCTTGAGTTGCTTCACTTGAAAACCTATAAAGAATTTCAACTCCGCCATCATGTATATCTCAAACCTCTTGATCATTATCTTGGAAAACTCATCATAAAAAGCTTTGTTAGTAGAACCAAATATAATATCATCGACATATATTTGGCAAACAAACAAATCATCATTGAAGTGCTTAGTGAATAAAGTGTAATCTGCCTTCCCAATTTTGAAACCATTTTGAGTTAGAAAGTCTCTAAGGCACTGGTACTAAGCTCTAGGAGCTTGTTTGAGCCCATAAAGAGCCTTACTAGGGTTTGATCCACATACACCTCTTCTTTTATTGGACCATTAAATAATACACTCTTGACGTCCATTTGGTATAGCTTAAAATCATGGTGAGTAGCAAAGGAAATTTGTCGGTACCCTTTGTACCGTATACCCCTTGGGACTACAAAAAGACCAAAGGAACTTCACCTGTCTGAGTTGAAGACCTGCGAAGGCCCCATGTGTCATACGGGACCGGACTTGCCTCCCATCTATGGTTAGTCCTGGTGCTGCCACGTGTATACAGCAACCGGACCTACATCCCACGCATGGGACAGCTCCGGGCTAAACACTTGTGCGGCATCCCCAGACCTAACCCCCGACAGAGGAAAGCTCCGGTACCGACACGTGTGCATCTACACCGGACCTACCCATCCCAGACAGAAAGCTCCGATGCTGCCACGTGTCCAACCGCCGGACCTTCAGCCTCAACAATCATACTGGTGGACCCCCAACGGCTCGGACCTTCAAGGGACAATCAAAGACTTCAAGACCCGATTAAGTGTCATTAATACCATATTAATGACACACTATCGAAAGGCTCTTAATACTAGTAACGGCACTGTTAAGGCCTGTTTCCATGCTATTAAGGGTAATTAATCTCATTAATTGTGTATTAAGCATCAGTAACCGCCAGGGCCACATGTTGGGCCAGGGTGACGATGTAACGACCAGTCCTTGTACTATAAAAGGACTGGTCGACGATACACAGGGGACGACTCTTTTGAACTCTGAGACCTCTCCCATACACATTTTTGATACCCAATACAACAACTACACACCCCATGGAGTAGGGTATTACGCTCAGGCGACCCGAACCACGTAAATCCTTGTGTCTATTTGTCATCGTCTTTTGAATCTCTGCGCGCCCAATACCGAACTACAAACTCCGCAGGCTACCGACGGTAGTACTGGGAGAATTGCCGGAACCAAACTCCGACACAATTAATATACTAATTGATTAAAAACTAGCTACGGGAGCAAAAGTTTTATCGAAATCCAAACCTTCGACTTCTGAATAACCTTTGGCCAAAAGTCGTGCCTTGTTCCTTGTAACCACCCTGTGTTCATCTTGTTTGTTGTGGAACACCCACTTGGTGCCCACAACATTCACATTAGGCCTCTTTACTAGCTCCCATACTTGATTTTTTTCAAAGTTGTTGAGCTCTTCTTGCATGGCCATCACCCAATCCGAATCTTGTAGTGCTTCTTCAACCTTGTGAGGTTCCAAAGTAGAAACAAAAGAGTAATGTTCACAAACGTTTGCAACACGATATCGAGAAGTTACCCCCTTGGAGATGTCTCCAAGGATGTTGCCAACGTGATGGTCCCGTTGAATGCTTTGATGCACTCTTGGGTGAGGTGCTTGAGGTCTTGGGTCTTCATCTTCCTCATTTTATTCGTCTCCCCCTTGATTGATGCCTCCATTTCATCTTCTTGGAGTGCATCTTGGGTGTTTTGAGCTTGATTATTTGAGGAAGATTTTGCTTGATGTGTGGGATGATCACTTGAGTCTTGAGGTTGTTCTTGTGGTTGTATGTATCCAAGTGTCATCCTTCCTATCACCACTTGTGGAGCTTCTTCTTGATCTAGCACATGATGATCAACTTGCTCCACTTGGGATCAATTAGTCTCATCAAACACTACGTCACGTGCTACTTCAACAATTCCAGAAGATTTGTTGAAGGCACAATAGGCGTAAGTGTTGAGTCATAACTAAACAAGAAACCCTCATCAGACTTAGAAGTGAACTTCGAAGTCCTAGGCTTCTTGTTGAGAATATAGAATTTGCTCCAAAAAACACAAAAGTAAGAAATAGTGGGTTTGTTAGCTGTTAGGAGCTCATAAGACGTCTTCTTCAAGATGCGGTGAAGGTATAATTAGTTTATGGCATGGGAAGCGGTGTTAACTGCTTCTGCCCAAAACTGGTCCAACATATTGTATTCATTAAGCATGGTTCCTGCCATCTCGATGAGGTTCCTATTCTTACTCTCGGCCACCCTATTTTGTTGAGGGGAGTAGGGGGCCGAGAATTCATGCTTGGTGCCTTCTTCATCCAAAAACTCTTCAACTTGAGTGTTTTTGAATTCCGTGCCATTGTCACTCCTTATGGTATTTATACTTAAGGAGAACTCATTTTGAGCTTTCCTCAAGTATTTCTTGAGGACACCTTGAGTCTCACTCTTATCATGTAAAAAGAACACCCAAGTGAAACGTGAAAAATCATCAACAATTACAAGACAGTATTTGTTACCGCCAATACTTATGTAGGCGATTGGACCGAAGAGGTCCATGTGTAAAAGCTCCAGTGGTCTTGTTGTTGTCATGATGTTCTTGGATGGATGTTGAGCTCCAACTTGCTTTCCGCTTGGCATGCGCTACATGGTCTATCATTTTCAAACACAACATTCTTCAAACCACAGATGTGCTCGCCCTTAAGAAGTTTTTGCAAATTCCTCATCCCAACATGGGTTAGTCTTCTATGCCAAAGCCAACCCATGTTAGTTTTTGCAATTAAGCATGTATCATGTTGGGCATTATCCGCGGAGAAATCCACAAGATAGAACTTTCCCTTGAGTACACCCTTAAAAGCAACTGAGTTGTTGCTTCTTCTCGTGACGGTCACACCATCATTAGTAAGAAGACAATTATAATATTTGTCATATAGTTGTGATATGGACAAGAGGTTATAATCAAGGGAATCAACATGTAGAACATTGGAAAGAGTATGATTAGGGGATGTAGCAATTTTACCAGTGCTAAGGATTTTCACTTGGCTATTGTCCCCAAAGTAGATCCCTTCGCTTCGATCTTCATTCTCTTCATACTCCACAAACATCTTCCTCTCTCAGGTCATATGATTTGTGCATCTACTATCAAGAACCCACTTGGTTCCAACGGAGGAGTATGCCTATAAAAGGAGTTAAGCCTTGACTTTAAGTACCCAAACGGTATTGGGTCATTTGATGTTAGTCAAGAGGCACTTGGGCACCCACACACAAGATTTTGGACTCTTGCGATGTGGTCCAACATACCTAGCATAAGCCTTTCCAAACTTGTTCCTTAATAAAACATATGAGGCATCAAAATCATGTAACAATGGATGAGGTTCCTTTTTAGGCATCTTGTGAGATGTAGCAATGTTCTTTTCTTTATTAGTGTTGTATGAACCTCCTTTGACAAAAACAATAAAGTATTTTCCATTCTTAGGAGTTTTGATGTTTTTTCTCCTCTCCCTAGAATAGCCAAGAACATCCTTGACAAGGGGATGTCTTGTGTTGGTATATGCACTACGTGCATATACCATCTTCTCCTTGTCAAAGATGCCACTTTTCGGTGCTAGGTTGTTTTGTGCCAACTTAAGCTCATCTTTAAGTTTTAGCATCAAGTTAGAGCATTTGCAAGCTTCAGTAGTTTCAGTATTGACATTTATGGGAAGGTGGGCTTTTGGAGGAAGAAGGTGCATTGACCTTGAGAGACTTCACTTGCGTTTCAAGGATTTTGTTAACTTTTGTCAAGATAACAAGTTCATCCTTTAGCACAATTGTGGTGTTCTCAAGGTTTGATCAAGTTCCCTTGCTCAAAGCGAGTTCACGCTCAAGTGTCCTGCTTCTTTCTCTTTCAAGATCCAAGAGCTCCTCAAACTCTTGACATCTCTCCTTTTTGTTAGATGAGCATGTCCTCTTGACGGTTGATGAGCTCTTACTTCTCAAATATTTCATCTGTTAACAACTTCAACCTTTTCAAGGTACTCGTACTCATATCTTTAAGCATACATTCATTTTCACTACTACTATCAAAATCATCATGTGAAAAAATTGAAGAGGATGATTTAGATTTAATCTTCTTTCTTCCCTCCTTAGCCATGAGGCAAGTTGGCCTTGAGTTCTCCAAGTTGGGGAAGAGCTTGTTCTCCGTGGTTGACTTCTTCATAGCAATAGTTGCTATCTTTTCTTCTTCGGAGGAGGAGGATTCTTCATTTGAATCCCACTCCTTCCCATGATGGGCATGTCCCGATTGCTTCTTCTTCTTGAAGTGTTTCTTCTCTTGAGACTTGCCCTCCTTCTTCTTCTTGTTCTCTTCATGTGGGCAATCTACAATGAAGTGGTTGTATCCTCCAAAATTGTAGCAAGCCCTCTTTGATCTTGTTTTGAGCTTGTCTTTGCTCTTGCATTCACGATGGTAGATCCCCCTCCTTCTTCTAAACATCCTCTTGAAGTTGTTGATAAAGAGTGTCTCTTCCTCATCGGTGTCGGGGCTCTCTTCATCACTCTTCCCTTTTCTTGAGATCTTAAAGATGTTGCCTTGAATTCAACATCTCTCTTCTTGGAGGAAGAGAGCTTCTGGAGGTCGTTGTAGAACATATCCTCTTGCTCCATCATCTTATGGTTGATGATTCTCCCTAGCCGTTCTTCGGGAGTCATCTTATGGAATCCCAGACTTTCACGGATTAGTGAGCAAAGAGTGACATTTCTAGGCATGAATGCCCAAATCATCCTCTTTACCACTTCGTGGTCTATCCATCGGGTGCTTCCATAAGATCGACTCTTGTTGATGAGGGTCTTGAGGCAGTTGTACATGTCTTGGGGAGACTCACCATCCGTGATAGTGAACCTCCCAAGTCCCCCTTCAATCATTTAGATCTTGACCTCCCTTATGACACGGTTGCCCTCATGTGCCGTCTTGAGCGTGCCCCATATTTACTTGGCCACCTCCAACCCTTCAATCCGGTTGAACTCCTCTCAGTTCAATGAGGAGGTGATCACTCCAACCGCTTGAACATTGCGGTGGAGTAGGACCGCTTGCTCCGGGGTAATGTCTTCCTCATTCTTGCCACAAACTAAGGTTTAAGAAAATTAGATGCATCTTCATATTTGAATGAATCCTAGAGGGGGTGAATAGGCTTTTTGAACTTTTATCGATCCCTGAAACACTTAACAAAGAGATCAAATATAGGAAGGTCAGACTAGTCTGTTATGGTGCAGACTAGTCTGGTATACGCGAACTTGAAAATCAAAGTAGATCTTTAATTTTACTTCTAGTAGTCTATGCAGCGGAAAGCAATTGACAATTTAAGTGTATTATGACAATGAAATAAGATATTGCAATTATCAAGTTTAATCCAATGTTTCAATGTGAAGTACACAAGACTATGCAAACACTAGAATATGATAAAAGGTAAAGCAAGAACACACGAGACATGATTTATCCTGAGGTTCGATTCTACACAAGAGTCCACGTCCTCATTGAGGAGTCCACGGAGGACCAGATGTTCACTAACCGTTCCCTCGGGGTAATCGCCACAGAGGTCGATTTTCACTCACTAACTTTGTTCAAAGGGGCCTTCTCACAAGTTGAGGGTTCCCCAAAGATTACAATGAACGAACACCATCAAACACACTCAAGAGATGTACAATAAACAATGAGAGTGTGCGAGAGATCAAACCCAAGAGCTCAAGATCGTGTAGAACAAGTTCTCTCCTTTGTCCAATCCCTAATCCTCAAAGATTTGATCCTTTTAGTTTTAGAATGAGTGGAGAGAAGTATTTTTGGGCTCTTGGGAGGTGTGACGATGTAGGGAATCGAGAGAGTTTGTTGTGTGGCGGTGCACCTCTTTTTATACAAGGGTTTCCAAAAGTTACCGTTAGGGTTTGCGAGATTCGGACTAGTCCGTGGTGGACACCGGACTAGTCCGGTGTGCGTGTGTGAAAAAACCTTAAGTTTTGATGGATACCGGACTAGTCCGTTAAGGTACAGACTAGTCTGATCCTGGCTTAGAATGTTTTCAGACTAGTCCGGTAGATATCAGACTTGTCTGGTGTGGTGAAAAAGTGTAGAACTAGGGACAAGTCCACACTTGGAGGACTTGTCCGATTTTTAATCAGAGGGTTCTCGGACTAGTCCGGTGGATATTGGACTAGTCCGGTGTTGTGCAAATGTGAAGAGCTGCGGACAAGTCCGCACTTGGAGGACTTGTTCGTTTTCTGTCCAGAGAGAAATCGGACTAGTCCGGTGGATATCGGACTAGTCCGCTCTTCCTGATATTTGTGCAGTGAGTGCAATCTTTTTCACTTTAGCTCCTGGGGTGTGTTTCTCCAATACACTCCTTACAAAATAAATATATTCTTTTAAAGTTTTGTGCTCTTTTCCTTTTGGACCCTGATTCTCCTTTCTTTTTGTGATTTCCTTCTAATCTCTTTAAAACCTACGCTCATCTCAACAATTTTGTTAGGATCTCATTTGTTAGTCATTAATCAACCAAAACCCACAAGGGATGCCTAGATGCAATTTCAATCTCCCCCTTTTTGGTGATTGATGACAACCAATTGAGATTACACAATTATGATGAAAAATTTAGATTTTCATAAAGTGTGCACATATGAATTTTGAGAAAAATAGTAAATGTAGAGGTAATACTCATATGTGTACTCTTTATGGAGGGGTGCAAAACTATGTGTGTGTGAGCAATAATATTGATGTGAATGAGGTAAAAAGTATAATCATAACATCATCAAGATTATCAAGTACACATAGCAATTTTAAAGCATAAAACATTGGTCATAGTAAAGCATAATCATAACTTCATAA
The DNA here is from genome assembly GCA_036927565.1 of Tuctoria greenei. Taxonomy (NCBI): domain Eukaryota; kingdom Viridiplantae; phylum Streptophyta; class Magnoliopsida; order Poales; family Poaceae; genus Tuctoria; species Tuctoria greenei. Next base: position 112,535,653 of record JAYESD010000012.1, on the reverse strand, counting down.
TACATGTCCGAAAGCATAATGAGAACATAATATAAGTTTTACCAAACCAAATGCATGATAGAGTCTCAAAGAAAAATAAGAGCAACAAGACACAAAAGAGATCTAGGACTCTCTCTCTGTCGCTCGCTCTCTCTCTCAACCTGAGCTATGACCTAGGACTCCCCCTCAATCTCCCCTCCTTTGGCATCAAGGCACCAAAAAGAAGAGAAGAAGGGATCTACTTGTCGTCGCGGGCTCCATCCACGCTGTTGGTCCTTTCTTCATCTTCTTCATCAGGATGAGGGGGAGATAAACCACTCATCGTGCCCCTAAGGCCAAAGTAAGCAAGCTCGGAGTTGGTGAGAGATGGAAGCTCCGAGAAATCAGATCCAGAGTCCTCTGAAATAACAAGAGACCCAACAAGCTCAATCTCTAGTTTTTGGCAAATGGCTTTGACATTTTCCTTCATGTACCACATTTGCTCCTTTCTCACCTTGTTCATCTTGTGTAGCTTCACCTCCGATTTGCGATGTCGGTATCCTAGAAACCGTACACCCCTTGAGGTTATAAAGATCTCAAAGGAAAACCATCTACTTGGTTTGAAGACCCTTGAAGGCCCACATGTCAGACATAACCGGACCCGCTTCTCCAACATGGTTAATCCCTGGGTCGTCACGTGTACTACCAAACTGGAGCTACCGCCCACAAGGGGGAAGCTCCGGACCATGTACCGAAATGGCACCCCCGGACTTAGCCCCTGACCGAGAGAAGCTCCGGACCTGACACGTGTCGGGTAGTCTCGGAGATACCTGTTTCCCACAAGCAAGCTCCGGAGCTGCCACGTGTCCGATCGTCGGATCTTCAGCTTCTAACCTCCGGAAGACCCCACAACGGCTCCAGATCTTCAAAGGAGAACCAAGGACTTCAAGACCCAATTAAGTGTCATTAATGCCATATTAATGACACTTAAACGGATGATCTTAACACCAGTAACGGTGCTGTCGAAGCCCGTTACAGGATCATTAAGAGAAATTAAATGTGTATCAATACTAGTAACCGCCGGGGCCACATGTCGGGCCAGGCTAACTTGTAACGGCCTGCCCTTGTACTATAAAAGGACAGGCCGACGACACGTTCGGGACACACACACGCGCCTCATATGCTCATCACAAGCTCATACTGCTAATACAACACCAACACACCCGTGGAGTAGGGTATTACGCTCAGGCGGCCCGAACCACGTAAATTCTTGTGTCTCCTGCGTCAATTCTTATTCACCTTCTTGAATCTCCGCGCGCCCACACCGAACATCAAACTCCCCTATCACTTTAGTAGTGTAGGGAGATCTGCCGGTTCCAAACCACCGACAGTTGGCGCGCCAGGTAGGGGCGCCTGAGATTCTGAGAATGGTGAACTCAGCTGCTGGATCATCTAACGGCCAACCTGCTGCTCAGGCTGTTGGAGGCAATCCCTCCAATAGGAAGCCACCAGCAGGAGCCTCAGCACCAGCAGGAGTCATACTCCCACCACCATCATCTCCTCCAGCAAATCGTGTTGGGCAGCGTGATGGCGCGCCGGCGTCAATCACTGCGTCGGCAAATCATGACAACCCAGAACACGCGCTTCATACAGTGCGTGCTCTTCTTCAACGTCCACCACCTCCGGATGCATCTCGGGATGCACTGGAACAGTGGAGGGCCAATGTGGAGCATTTGGTTGCAGCAGCAACCGAACATCTCAGCAACCAGGGTCCTCCTCCTTCAGGAAGAGCCCCGTCGCAGCGGCGGACCTTGTCTGGAAGACTTGGTCCGCACGTCTCCAATAGCAGGAGACGTGCTGCATCGCAACAAGTGACGTCATTGCCCTCTGGGGCTCGACGCACTCATACGGTATCCAGGCTTTCGACTCATGACCTCCAGGCGGAGCTTGATCGCCGATACCACCAGCAGGATGGTCGAGTCCATATTGAGCGTGCCCGTGAAAGACGGGAAGCTCAGGACCTTTCTACTCTTGAAGGAGTAGGAGGAGGCTGTTCAGCCCTGGCCATGCACCTGCACATGGTTAGATGGCCACAGAAGTTCCGACCTCACCTGCCAGAAAAATTCGATAGGACTGTCAATCCCGCCGAATTTCTTCAGATATACTCCACTGCAATCTTGGCAGCTGGAGGAAACGAGGCCGTGATGGCCAATTATTTTCCAGTGGCCTTAACTGGGACTGCCAGGTCCTGGTTTATGAGCCTTCCACCCAACTCTATCAACAGTTGGCAGGAGCTGTGCCGTCAGTTCACTGCCAACTTCGGGAGTTCATACACCCGACCAGGCACTGAACTGGACCTTTTTGCGGTCGTGCAAAAAGGGGGAGAATCCTTGCGGTCATTCATTCAAAGGTTCTCTTAGGTACGAAATACTATCCCTTCTATCTCTAGCGCCTCTGTCATTGTGGCATTTAGACAGGGCGTACGGGACAAGAAGATGTTGGAGAAAGTGGCGATCAAGGAGATCACCAGCGTCACAGAACTCTTCAGCTTGGCAGACAAATATGCCAGAGCTGCGGAGGGCCGTGAAATGCACTCCAAACCAGCCTCGGAGGATCACAAGAAATCCTCCAAAGAAGAAGCCGCTACCTCCAGGAGTGGCAAGAAGAAAAAGAAGACCAACGACAAGAAGAAGCCGTCGGTCGGCACATCCAACGTTGCAGCCGCTGCAGCTCCGGGTGGCCGGGGGCCACACCCCGAGAAGCGACCTCGACCGTCTTCTGAAGACGGTGGCAAACCCAAAGTGTGGTGTCCCATTCACAAGACGGGCAGCCACAGTTTGGAAGACTGTCGGGAGGTCCAAAACCTTGCCGAGCGCTACAACAAGCGCCGGGAAGAATCTCCTTTCCGACAGAGGGAAGGAAAGCAAAAGGTCGATGAAGCTCCGGTTGAAGAGGAGTTAGGGTTTCAGGATCCCAAAAAGGTCCTGAAGGCCGTCTACACCTCAGTCGATGATGATTCTGACGTCTCTGGCAACGAGCGTCGGAAGACCATGAACACCATTTTCGGTGGATCATGGGATATCACCTCCCGTCGCGTCATCAAGACTATGCGTCGGGATAAGGCCGCTGTAGCTCCTACAGCCAGGCTGGAACCTCACCGAAAGTGGATGGACACAGCCATCACTTTTGATGCTTCGGATTGTCCCCGGAGCATGGTTGGAGCAGGACAGTTACCCTTGATGGTATCTCCTACCATCAACAACATCCAGCTCCACCACGTCATGGTAGACGGAGGTTCGGGGCTTAACCTCACCAGCTTCGAAGCTTTCACTAAGCTTCAACTCCGACCTTCGGATCTCCACCCCTCTCGACCTTTCTCCGGAGTAGGTCCGGGGGCCATCACCCCACTCGGAGTTATTACTCTCCCTGTTACCTTCGGGACACGGGAGAAGTACCGCACCGAGAAGTTGGTCTTCGACGTCGCTCAGATCAACTTACCCTTCAATGCCATCTTGGGTAGACCTTCCCTGTACAAATTCATGGCGGCTGCTCATTATGGCTATCTGGTGTTGAAGATGCCAACGCCAGTAGGCGTTCTCCGGATCCGCGGAGATCGCACCGCCGGAGTAACTGCCCTGGAAGAGCTCCATGCACTCACCACGGCGCAAGAGGAGGACTCCAGGCAGGAGCAAGCTCCAAAACCCCCGAGCATTCGCCAACGAGGCTAGACTTCTGCACCTCGAGTGCAGCCAAGCGGCGACACCGACATTCCCGTCAAAGTCGTCCAAATTGGTTCCGATGCCGCTCAAACCACCCGTATATCGGGAGGATTGAACGACAAATAGGAACTCGCGCTCATCACTTTCCTCCGGGCTAACGTCGATGTGTTTGCTTGGCAACCGTCACAAATGCCTGGGATCCCCAGGGAAGTGATTGAGCACAATTTGAAGATTTACCCCGATGCTCGGCCTGTGCATCAGAAGCCTCGAAAGCAATCCGTAGAGCGACAGAACTTCATCGGACAAGAAGTAAAGAAGTTGTTCGAAGCTGGATTCATCCGAGAAGTCTTCCATCCAAAATGGCTGGCAAACCCAGTCGTTGTGCCCAAGGCCGGCGGGAAGCTTCGGATGTGCATCGACTACACCACACTAAATAAGGCATGTCCAAAAGATCCATTCCCACTACCTAGAATAGATCAGATAGTGGATTCCACCTCCGGGTGTGAATTACTGTGTTTCCTAAATGCATATTCCGGATATCATCAAATCAGGATGTCTAGGGAAGATAAGAGCATACTTCATTCATCACAGTAGATGGATTGTATTGTTACACAACCATGCCCTTTGGTCTCAAGAATGCGGCTTCAACTTTTGTACGAGCTATGTACAAAACTTTGGAAGAACTTATTAGAGACATAGTGGAAGTGTACGTCGATGACATCGTGGTCAAGGTCAGGAACAAGGAGTCACTCCTTGACACCTTGCAGGCTGTCTTCGACAAGCTGCGGGCTACTCGCACAAAGCTAAACCCAGACAAGTGTGTCTTTGGGGTTAGCTCCGGAAAACCTCTTGGTTTCCTGGTAAGTCACTGGGGCATAGAAGCTAATCCGGCGAAGATTAAGGCCATTGAAGACATGCGGCCACCAACCCGCATCAAGGACGTCCAAAAATTAACTGGATGTCTAGCAGCCCTCAGTCGGTTCATCTCAAGACTGGCAGAACGGGCACTCCCCTTCTTCAAGTTATTGAGGAAGTCCAGACCATTCCAATGGTCCGAAGAAGCAGAAAAGGCATTCCAGGAGCTGAAACAGTTCCTCACCACCCTACCAATTCTGGTAGCTCCGAACCCTGGTGAGCCTTTATTGCTTTATATTTCAGCTACTGACGAAGTCGTCAGCATGGTTCTTGTTGCGGAGAGACCAGAACTATCCCATACTCAGGAATCTAGACCCCTTCGGGAGGGTCTGGAGGTTCCTGAAAGCGAGTCTGGGTCCCAGCTCCCAGATTCGAATCCACAAAAAGTCGCTTCAGGAAGCCTAGACCCCTTAGGGAGGGTCCAGGACATTTCTGAGGAAGCTCCGGGCTCCTCCAGCCAGACCCCGAAGGTCCCTCGAGAAAATCCGGACTCCTCCGAGAGGATCCGGGTCAGTGAAGAGGAAGCTCCGGACCCCTCTGGGAGGGTCCGGACCATTCAGCGCCCAGTGTACTTCATTAGTGAAGTACTACATGATGCCAAGACTCGATACCTAGAGGAGCATAAGCTGCTCTATGCAGTTCTTATTGCCTCCAGGAAGCTTCGCCATTACTTCCAAGCTCACAAAGTCTCAGTGGTGACCTCTTATCCACTTCGAGCAATTTTGCATAATCCCAATTCAACTGGGAATATTGCAAAGTGGGCATCGGAATTGGCTAAATTTGATCTTGAATTTATTTCAAGACAAGCAGTCAAGAGTCAAGCATTGGCAGATTTTGTGGCAGAATGGACTCCCTCTCCATCAAACCCTAGGGGCCCCAGTGAGCAGAAGACAGAGCATCAAGCTCCAACCTTCACCGAGCCTCATTGGACCCTCTACTTCGATGGCTCCATGCAAAAGCAGGGGGCCGGAGCTGGAATCCTTCTCCTTGCACCGACTGGGGAGAGGTGAAATACATGGTACACCTTGACTTCAAGGCAACCAACAACATGGCAGAGTATGAAGCACTCATCTACGGACTAAAGGTGGCACTGTCGTATGGTGTCAAGCAATTGCTGGTCAAGGGAGATTCACAACTCATCATTAATCAGGTGAAGGGTGAATGCTCCTGCAATAATCTCCAGTTAGCTGCTTATCTCCTTGAAGTCCAGTGGCTTCAGAAGGATTTCGAAGTCCTAGATCTCCACCATGTTCAGCGTGCTCACAACGCTGAAGCAGACGAACTCTCGACGAAAGCGTCAACCGGAGCTCCAGCTCCCGACGGAACTTTTGTCCGGAGATTGTCGAAACCTACAGCTCAGCCTACCGAACTGAGCGAAGGGGGCGAGATCAGCATCCCGAAGCTGACGGTCCCGATGGCCCTGTTACCATGGCAACCATCAAGGGTCGTAGGTGCTGCCGGAAGCTTCGAGCAACCCAGCACGCAAGACTCAAATGCTCAAGTTAGTTCCGATGCATGGATCTCGGAGATCCGGAACTACTTGAAAGACAACATCCTTCCTGACGACGATGTATCTGCTGACCGGGTAGTCAGATTGGCTAAAAGATACACGCTGGTAGAAGGGGATCTCTACCGGAGCGGTGCCAACGGCATCCTAATGCGGTGCATCACAAAGGAAGAAGGCTGCAAGCTCCTCGCAGAAATCCATGGAGGCGAGTGTGGGAACCACGCGTCTTCCCGCACGCTGGTTGGTAAAGCCTTTCAGCATGGCTTCTACTGGCCTACAACACTCCAGGATGCAACTGAGCTGGTGAAAAAAATGCAAAGCATGCCAATTTCATGCAAAGCAAATTCACACCCCGGCTCAGCCCTTACAAATGATACCTCCTACATGGCCCTTCGCTGTGTGGGGGATGGACATCTTGGGACCTTTCCCAAGAGCCGTCGGAGGTTACAAGTTCCTGTACGTCGCCATTGGCAAGTTCGCCAAGTGGCCGGAAGCAACTCCAGTTGTGACAATCAACAAGCAATCTGCTATCAACTTTCTGCAGTCCATTGTATGCAGATTTGGAGTCCCAAACAAAATCATCACTGATAATGGGACCAAATTCACAAGCTCCGCATTCCAAGGATGTTGCGAAGACCTCGGCATACAAGTTTGCTACGCCTCCGTAGCTCATCCAGCCAGCAATGGCCAAGCCGAGAGAGCAAATGCTGAAATCCTTAAAGGACTTAAAACGCACACTTATGAGCGTTTGAAAAAACATGGAGCCAACTGGATTGAAGAGCTTTCGCCCACTCTATGGGCCAACAGGACATCTCCAAACCGGTCAACCGGAGAGACACCCTTCTTTCTGGTGTACGGAGCTGAAGCAATCCTTCCTCCGGAAATCACCTTGGGTTCACTCCGGGTCCGGACCTTCGATGAAGCCGCGCAGGACCAGCTCCGGCGTGAAGACCTAGACCTCCTTGAGGAGGGAAGGTGCCAAGCAGCTGTTCGGAATGCCCGATATCGTCAAGCCCTACGGCGTTATTAGCAGCGGCATGTACACAACCGACAACTCGAGGAAGGCGATCTGGTGCTACGGAGAATACAATCCAGAGAAGGGTTAAACAAACTCTCCCCCGGCTGGGAGGGGCCCTTCCGAGTGATTAAAGTATCCCGTACCGAAGCGTTCTCTTGGCTACCGAGGATGGGACACCTCTCCCAAATCCTTGGAACATCGAGCACCTCCGTAAGTTCTACACTTAATATCACGGAGGTGAGTCTTGAGTAACTTGAGATGTATGTTATAGAGTCATTGTACAGAGTCGGGTAGTTCCTCCGGGAGAGCAGCCGGACCTTTCTCGAAAGGTCCACAAAGCTCATGCAACGCTTGTCACAGTCTCAGGACTAAAAGTGTGGCTAACTACCTTGGGTCAAACGAGAAATGAAACACCCTTAGCCTGGTTTCGTACCCTAAGAGTGTACTTGTTTCCCCTGTACCCCGGACCTATAATGAAAGACATTTTCATGTGAAATAGACTCCACGTGCATTTATTTTGTAAAGTCTCAACATTTTTATTTTTATCTTTCTTGTCTATAACTAAGACGTGCAATTCTTAAGAAATTTTAGTTCGACTGGTTTATATACGATTCGAGTTGTATTGTCGATTCTTTTGGATTCAAATATTGTTCATGGCCGACTCGCCTGAAAGCCGCCAAGCCAATCTAGGGCCGGAGTGTGCTATCGACTTAGTCTGGTCAAGCACCCTAAGTACGCCACTCTACCTACACCCCGGCAGGCCGAAGTAAGGCGGGTCCGTGTACAGTTAGATCTAAAAAAAAAGACATCACATTCAATTGTATTTAGAATCACGTTTGACTTAAAATCTTCTTGAGAGTTATAAGTCGCGACGAAGTTATAGACAAGAAACAAATTTTACTATTTTTCTTAGCTTAAGTATGCAGGAAAAATAAAATCTACGTTGATGGAGAAAAGCCGGAGCTAACTAAGCTCCGACTCCCATAAGGGGGCCAGCCGTCGACGCCGAATAAAAGATGGTGAGAAGACCCCGTAAATGGAGTCTGCTGCCAACAAACTGAGTGTTGGCAAAGGTCACTGCCGGAGCTACTAAGCTCCGACACCCCAGAGGGTTAACTATCGATGTTCTACGCGTTGATAGAGGCTATTGCCGGAGCTACTAAGCTCTGGCGATAGACAATACCGGAGCTTCTAAGCTCTGACAACCTCAGGGGGCCTTCACTATCGAAGACTTCGAACCTAAATTCTACAAGTTCGGAGAAAAAGAGTCTTCAACAATGCACAATATCCTCTTGGTACATGTTCACAATCAAATAAGGGTGAAGATAAGAGTGTTGAAGACAAAAAGTGAAATTCGCAAAATTTGAGGATTTCATTTATCTGGAGACAAGAGATTACATCTGGAGACAAGGGATTACAAAATTGAGGAAGAAGAAGAGAAAATACAAGTGAGAATTACAGAGATGGTCCTAGACCCTATGGAAGAATTGGGCGACCCTCTGGGCAACCTCCGATACGCTGGCTCGGGTAGCTTCGCCTTCTCCTTCGACGGTGCCTTCAAGCACCGGGTCCAGAGGAAATTGAGAGTTCCGGCTGGTGTAGCACGCCAGCACATATTCTGCGATGTTCTTCGCCAGGGATTGCCCCTCAACCTCCAGTTGGTCCGCGATGACATCGCCCACCTTGGAGAGCTTGCTACCAGCCGCGCTCAACGCCTGCAGCGCTAGGTCCGGCTCCGGATCATCCGGGCGCACGGGGCTGAAACCCATCGGTGTCAGCGCGTCGTTGGCCTTGCCCAGGAACTCCCAAATCTGTAGGGGGTCCGCAGTCCTCAAGCCCTTCATCTCTTCCAGGGATCTCCTGGCCGCCGTCAGTTCAGAATTCTGACGGGCAAGGCGCTCAACTTCTTTGGCGTTTTGCTGAATCTTTTCAGCAACCCGCCTTTCGAGTTTTCCGAGCTCCTCCTCCCGGAGGTGGATCTTGTTCCGGCGGTCAACTAGGTCCTTCTCCCTACCCCTCACTTTCTTCTCCCGAGCAACAAGGGCACACTCTTGTTCGTAGAGTTCCTGCCCTCGCACCCAGGTCTTCTCCTCTTCCTCTTGGCAGCGCTCTTCCAATTTCTTGGCGCGCTCCTCGAGGCCCTTGTCAGCCAGAGCCACTTTCTCGGCGAGCTCCTCTTCCCTCCTCAGGACGTCATCCCGCAGCTCTAGGAGTTTCTGCTCTTCATCCTCGAGCCGTTTCTCCCTCTCTTCAAGTGCCTCTCGGCGCTTGATGAGTGCGGTGTTAATGGCCTCAAGCTGTTCGTGGCGTGCATCGGCCGCGTTATTGGCGGCTTTGGCCTGATCGTAGATCTCCCGGGATTGAGCGTCGAGGGCGTGAGTCATACTCTCCCTCTCATCCAATAACTTGCCCCAGTACTCCAGGCGGATCTTCTCCCGCTTGATCCATTCCTTGTCATCCGCTAGCCTCGACTGCGCCAGCTTGGTCTCGAAGTAGAGCCAGTTACGCCACCGCCTAAGGGTTTGGCGCTCCTCTTCAAGAGCCTTGCTGTCGTGGAAGAAGGCCAGTTGGACTTGACGCAGACTGGAACATGCGTTGTCAATGGACAGCGACAACGGGATTGGTTCCGGACCTGCTGGGGTCTCCTCCGCTGGTTCCAGTGGATCTTCGGATACAAAAATTGGGTCCCACTCTACAAGAGTGGTTCCCTGGGTTTCCAAGGCACTAGGGCCGTCCTCCGGGATGGCCTCAGTCGCCATCGAAGAAGGCCCCACCACTAATTCTTCGTTCACCCCCTCGGGCAGGGGGCCAGCGACTTCGCTTGGGCACTCCGGCTCGGCCGCAGGTACCTCCGACGTCGTCGCTTCTGGAGCAGGAGCCGCTACTGGCTCCGGTCTGGGTACCTCTTCCGAGGGAGGCTCGGGCTCCGTCACCTCTTCAACAACCGGCTCAGGAGCCGGAAGGTCTTCAACTTCGACCGGCCCTGTGACCGGAACTCCAACAATGACCGGCTCAGCAGCCGGTGCTTCGGAGGTAGCCGGCCCAACTACCGGAACTACCTCAGTTTCCAGCTCGCATGCCGGGGCTTCAGTCACCTCTGGTTCAACCGCCGGGGCTTCAACACTTACCGGCTCAGAGGCCGGGATTACTACTTCCTCCGGCTCAACAGCCGGAGCTTCCATCATTGCAGCACCAAGACCCAGAGCTTCAACCTCCGAGACAGGTGCCGCTGGCGCATCTTCACTCCCGTGGTCCGGCGCTACCACGAGAACTTCAGGGGATGAGTCGAGGTCCATGACAACGACAGCCGGCGCCGGAGCTGTCGTAGCTTCAGCCACCACTTGGGGCGGCACCGGGACAGGAGCAGAAGCTCCCACCCTCACGGCCTCAAACAATGTGGCTGAGGGTGGAGCCTCACTCCCTTTCTTGGGGACGCTGCAGATGGTGAACAAAGAAAATTAACAAACAGTTGCTATGATTAAAATAATTGCCCAAGGTAGAAATTAAAAATTACCTTGGGAGGCTTCCGCACCAGCTTGCGCGGAACCTTTTTCCCGGGCGTTCTGGGCTGGCCATAGTTGGTGTAGAAGCTTCGGAAGGCCCCCCGGAACTTGTCACGGTCATGGGCGTTTCACGGGTCGAGGCCCTCCTCGATCGGGAAGAACCCCCGGACCTGGAGGCCTCCACCGGCCCAGGTGCCGGAGTCGCGCGCCCGGAGCTAACACCCCGGGAGGATCCCACCGCGGGAACAGACGCGCTCCGGGAGGACCCCACTGCAGGAACGGTCTCGTTCCGGGAGGACCCCATTACGGGGACAGTCGCCGCGGTGGTAGAAGACCTTCCCCTCCGGGGAGAAGGAACCGAGGCGGAAGTAGCGGGCCTGACGGACCTTCCATCGGCATGCTGCAGCTTCCTCTTCCGGCTCTCTGGTTCATCCGCCAGCTCCTTGCCCTTGCCGACTACCTCGACCCTTGGCTTTGGGGCAGGGACGGATCCATCTACGGGCATTCCGGGGATCGCCACCCGGGTGGTTGATCTTCTCTCGACGACACCAAGGTCGTCAAGTACGGGCATCTTTCATCGGAGTTCCCTGCTGAACTCCACTTCCACGTTCAGAGGGAGGAAGGCCGACGGGGGAGTCAATTCTTCACCGTCGACGTCGATGCCGTGCTGGAATTTCTTGAGGTGGAACTCCAAGGTTCTCCCTGCCATGTTGGACTTCAACCCGGTCTCAACCCGGTCGTCGTCCATCACGTTGTTGAGGGCCCAAGCGAGCTTCTCCCTCCTCTTCAGCGGCGCCCACCTGTTGACCAGGAAATTGCAAAATACCGCCTGAGGAGTCAATCCTCCCTCCACGCATTGGCGGATCCTGGTCAAAGCAGGGTCGAAAGCTTCCGCCAGCACCGGAGCTTCACTCCAGATCGTCGTGTCGATGCCGGGCAGACTATCGGGCAGCTCCAGCCTCTCGTGCTCCTCCACCCTGACGACTATCCAATCTTTCTTCCAGTCATCCCACTTCCCAGAAGGAAACGACCGGAGGTACTTGAATGGGCACTTCTTGCGCTTCACGAAGTAGTAGAAGCCAAGGTACTCATTGCTCCGGCCGGTGGTGTGGACGGTGAAGAAGGTCCGGAAGAGTTCGATGCAGGGGGGGATGCCCACCCACATCTCACAGAAGTGGACGAAGATAGACACGAGGAGAATGGAGTGAGGGCCAAGGTGGTATAACTTCAGACCATAGAAGTCTAGCAGCATCAAGAAAAAGGAAGAAAAAGGCGGGATCAACCCCACCATGGCGTACGAAGAAAAGTACACCATTTCGCCGGCGTGCTCCTTCTCGAAGGGGAGCTCTCCGCCGACACGGACTGAGCGGTTGAAGAAATCTGAGGACCACCCCATAAGGGCCCGGACCTTCTTCAGGTCGCCGTCGGTCTTCAAGCGACTCTCGCGGAGACCCAACTCCATCGCAGCACAGCTAGGCAAGAGAAGAAAAGCGAAGCACAAGTTGGGAGTTTGATCGCAAGAACAGATGAGAGGCGTAAAGAACTCCCGACGGTGCGCACTTTCCTTCTTAAGTAAGCCCTCGCGACGCTCGGATGGAAACCGCAAGGAAGTCGAAGGTACCACCCAAAAATTTCACCCTGCCGATGACAAGAGGGCCCGGGACCACCCCGACGATCAAGTCGAGGCTCTTACCCAGGCAAACGGTTGTCATCACGAGGCGGGAAGCCCAAAGGCGGCGGCCTGACAAGGCGCGCGGAACCGATACGGTTTTCGTATCGGGAACTGGCGACCTTCAATTGCGTGAGATCCGCACGCCAAAGATCTCATCTGCCGCACGCGGGATACGCCACGTGGTGAGGATTTAATTCCAAGTCCTTGCCAACGGCACCCTCAAAGACCCTTGAAGACTCAGTTCAAAGGTCGCGAAGATGGACCCACCTCCGGCGGAATGACTTCCCCGGAGGTAGGTCCAGGGGGCCACTGTCGGTATCCTAGAAACCGTACACCCCTTGAGGTTATAAAGATCTCAAAGGAAAATCATCTACTTGGTTTGAAGACCCTTGAAGGCCCACATGTCATACATAACCGGACCCGCTTCTCCAACATGGTTAATCCCTGGGTCGCCACATGTACTACCAAACTGGAGCTACCGCCCACAAGGGGGAAGCTCCGGACCATGTACCGAAATGGCACCCCTGGACTTAGCCCCTGACCGAGAGAAGATCCGGACCTGACACGTGTCGGGTAGCCCCGGAGATACCTGTTTCCCACAAGCAAGCTCCGGAGCTGCCACGTGTCCGATCGTCGGATCTTCAGCTTCTAACCTCCGGAAGACCCCGCAACGGCTCCAGATCTTCAAAGGAGAACCAAGAACTTCAAGACCCGATTAAGTGTCATTAATGCCATATTAATGACACTTAAACGGACGATCTTAACACCAGTAACGGTGCTGTCAAAGCCCGTTACAGGATCATTAAGAGAAATTAAACGTGTATCAATACTAGTAACCGCCGGGGCCACATGTCGGGCCAGGCTAACTTGTAACGGCCTGCCCTTGTACTATAAAAGGACAGGCCGACGACACGTTCGGGACACACACACGCGCCTCATACGCTCATCACAAGCTCATACTGCTAATACAACACCAACACACCCGTGGAGTAGGATATTACGCTCAGGCAGCCCGAACCACGTAAATTCTTGTGTCTCCTGTGTCAATTCTTATTCACCTTCTTGAATCTCCGCGCGCCCACACCGAACATCGAACTCCCCTATCACTTTAGTAGTGTAGGGAGATCTGCCGGTTCCAAACCACCGACATGCGGCAAGAACCAAAAATAGCAGCCAAATACTTCAATATCCCACTAGCGGACCCTTTGTGAGATGGAGGTGACCTAGAGCTAGAGGGAAGCCTTGTATCTTCTTGGGCTCTCCTTGGGTGCTCTTCACTTGACGCAGGAGAGGGAGCTGTTGGGAGAGCAGCTTGAGGCGACTTCTGAGGCCTCAAGGCAGTGTGCTCCACGTCCTTCACAAACTTGATTTCTGTGACCATCTCAATCATGAACATAATATATGGCACATAGCCATAGGAGCGGTTGGGAGTGCAAGAGATGTTCACCATGTCATTCCAAATATAGTTGAACACATCAAACCTTCTTCTCATGCTTATGACCTTCATCAGGGTTCTCAAGTACCCTTGGACACTGCCTGCATCCCCATCCTTAGGAGCAACGGTCTTCCGAAGCACTCGATTGAGGACAATGAAGAATGGCTTCATGTTCTTGGTCGATGGGTGATTGTAATGAAGACGAGTGTCATAGAGGAACTCCATCTTGTCCTTCTCCAGAGGGCTGTCATTGTGGATCACGATCTCATGGTTCCCAGTATCCTCAAGATGTAACAATTTTGCAAAGGCAACATAGGTGACAGATTATATTGATCCATGAGTCATCCAGGTTACTCTTTCTTCACCCGTACTGGCATAGTGGCAAGTGGCATAGAATTGGACTATCACTTCATCATTCCAGTTGTATCTAAAGGATAACAGATCCTTTAGACCATGCCTCTCTGCAGCGGCCACTACCTCATCAAATGCAACACAACTCTTTCTTCCAAAGTAGTTCCAGTCTATCCATTGACTTTGTTCCACTGGGTCTTCATGTTGAGGTAGACGCTGTTGTAATAATCCGAGTGGAAATTACTCCAAAACCTCGGATCAACAGCTACCTTCCCACTGTTGTAAGTGTCGACTTGCCTGAACTTCCAGGCAACATCGCTGCCCTTTCCAGTGAATCTCTCCTCTGAGGAATTTCTATTCCCTTGCCTCGGAGGTGCCATCTTCAGAGGAACAATCGGGCTAGAGGCTATTCCCTTTCCTTTGCCCTTAGTTTGGCGTGGAGCTACCGAGCTAGATCCAACCACTTCTTTACCCTTTGCAGACGGTTTCTTTGTTGGGACCTTTGGCACAGCTCCAGAAAGTTGATTCTCTGGATTCACTTCTGATTCTCTAGTGAAGTGATTCTGTGGTTGAAAATGATTGTCTATGATTTTCTAGAATAAACTCTTAAAATCAGGACAAAGAATCATTTCACAGATCAGGAGAAGCTACTTTTTTCATCTTCCAGTCCCTTAGTTCATTTCAGAGAATCACTTCACAGAATCAGCCAAAAATTACTTCTTCTAAAAGATAGTGTTTGACACAGCTTTCCTGATTCCGTCTAAGAATCAGCTTCGTGAAGCTCTGCCAAAGGGGGCCTAGGTCTAGCTCTACTTCCCAAGTTTGTTTGTTGGGCATGGCGCCGTTCTGCTCCACTATTTTTGAGGATTTATCTATTTTGGTGGTCATCTCCGACCACATCCAATCTAATCTAGACCATGTTTGTAAGACTTATATTGATTATAAATAAATAATCATTGTATGGATCTCGAGCTATTCTATTGTGCGTACCAACTACTGACCCATGGATTGATATGGGATGCACAAGTGGACCCTCAGAAGGCTAGTCCTGACAGATGTCCACGTCAATAGCAACAACAACCCTCGTCCACCGTCTCCGTTGACATATAGAGGGCATGGTCGGGGTAACTACCGCGACCGTGGTCGAGGACAAGGCAATCATGGCAACTCATTTCAATGGAACAACAATATTCACCATGGGTTGCACAATGGCTTCAACAAGAACAACAGCGGTGCACACCTTCGACTGGTGCCACCTGTAAGGACCGAATGCCCAAGAGGGGGGGTGAATTGGGCTTTCTTCGAAAAATTCTAAGCAATGAAACTTAATTTCTAAAGCCCAATTCCCTACGCGACTATCTATGCATTCTAGTAGATAGAAACTTTGCGGAATATAAAATGCATAAAAGTAAGGGAAGGAGAAGGATGCAAACTCCCGAGGAGACAAGGATTTATCCCGTGGTTCGGCAAGATCGTTAAGATCTTCCTACATCCACGTTGTGGCACCCACCAAAGGGTTTAGCCACACCCAAGTCACCGATACGAGGGGTCTTTACTATTCCTCTCCATTTGCCTCCTTTGGCAAGGTGGAGCTCAATCCTTGTACAACTTCGACCTTCCGGGCTTCCACAAATGCCTTGGCAAGCTCCGGAAGTCTCCTCACGATTACAAACACCAAGGGCACTCCCTTGAGGCTCTCACACTATCTTAGAGAGTCCACTCACCCAGAATGGTGGCACACAAACTCTCTCTCTAGCTAGTTCTAGCCTAAACCTTGGTGTAGAGATGATCGAAATGGTGTGGAAGTGATTGATCTTGGTCTTGAACACTTGTGGATGTGTTGATGGTGTCTGGTGATCAAGACTTGACGAAATGACAGGGTTACGGGGTATTTATAGCCAGCCTCCCCGAAATAGCCGTTGGAAAAGTAGGCTGACAGAACTTTACTGTGAACACCGGATGATCTGATGTCTCCCCTTTAGTTATCATCGGTCTAATTACTTTGGCTGACGTCATTGTGTCAGATATGACCGTTGTTAGACCGATGTTGCTCCTGTCTTCTCATCGGATGATCCGGTGGCTCTTCCTCCAGAATTTGCTTAATCTTGATGCTTACTGGAGTGATTGACCGATGTGTGTAAGTATGTACATCGGATGATCCGGTGCTACACTTGGTCCAATGGTATTGCAAACTGTACTGATGGACTGATGTCACTGAGCCATTCACATCGGATGATCCGGTGAGTACATTGTTCTGAGGTCTTCTTCTTCAGTTGAACCAACTCGACCGATGTGTACATTTCTGAAATCATCGGTTGATCTGGTGAGTTGATTTTGTTTGCTTCGAGTTGTTTTGAGTGAATCTTTTGTGTCTTGCTCAGATGACCTCTTAGATATTTGTTTCATAAGCCTCTCTCATGATCTTCAAGCATTGTATGTTGTCAACTTATGGTTGAGTGACTTAGACATAAGAGCTTTCACTTTTTGTCTTTATCTCATTGATTTGATCTCAAAAGTTGATTGTATATGGGTCTCTAATGACATATTCATTTCATTTTATTGAGTGATTATGGGGACCTTGCATTCAAAAATTCATTAGTAAAGTTCAATGGTTGTCATTAATCACCGAAACCGTACTTCATGGGGGGCCTAGATGCTTTCACCACCAGACCATGCATTCTCGACAACAAACCTCCACCTGGTCAAGCATACAATGCCAACATTGTTCAGCCATCCACGTTGCAGCTCCATTGTCGACCACATTCGACAATACCAGGCTTCTTCAGGCACTGAATGCCTCTGCACAACAATCCTCCGACAACTAGGGTTGACTAGTTCATGGATACTGGAGTCATCAGGCATATGACTGCATACCAAGGTACATTCTTCAATTATTGTCCCTCATCTATGCATCATTCTCCAAAATAATTTTTGGCAATGGATCTGTACTTCCTATCAATGGCTCTGGCTCTGCATCTCTCCCAACTTCAAAAGCCACATTTCATCTTTCTTGAGTTCTACACATTCCAAATATAATAAAAAATCTCATATCTATCAGAAAGTTTACAACTGACAATGCATGTTCTGTTGAATTTGATCCATATGTTTTTTCAAAGGATCTTCTCAGCAGGCTCGAGATCTAAGGTGCAATAGCATTGAAGACCTATACCCCTTCTGCACATCAAGCAAGCAACATTCTGAAACAACTCTCACTGCATCCACCACTACATTATGACACAAACGACTAGGACATCCTGATCATCAATGTATAAGCTATATTTTATCCGAATTTGACACTTTAGCAAATAATGTTAAGACCCGTATTTGTGATGCCTCTCAAAAAGGCAGACATATCCGACTGTCTTTTTGCTCATTCTCTTTGAGTTAGTTATTTCGCTTTTCAGATTGTCCATTGTGATATTTGGAACTCTCTAATTGAAAGCATAGGTTTTAAGTATTACTTAGTCATCCTTGATGATTAGTCATTACTTATGGATTGTGCCATTTAGATATAAATCTGATGTTGCCTCCATTATTCAGAACTTCTACAATCTCATCTTGAATCAGTTTTATCTTAGTATTCAGAGTATGCAATGTGACAACGGTACATAGATTAACAATTCCTAACTTCGTGCTTTATTCAACATCAAAGGCATAACATACCATTTTTCGTGCCCCTATACATCCTCTCAAAATGGCAAAGTCGAACGCTCAATTCGCACAATCACAAATGTCATATGCTGCCTTCTCTTCCAAGCATACATGCCTGCTCATTTCTGAGTAGAAGCTATCAACAATACATATATAATTAATATAAGACCAAGTAAAGCACCGAATTTTCACACCCCATATTAAACATTGTTTGGCCAAGCACCTGACTACTCTCACATGAAGGTACTCGGTTGCCTTTGTAACCAAATCTCTCATCTACATCTCCCCACAAGCTTGCACCATGATCAAAACCATGCCTCTTTCTTGGGTATCCTACAAAACATAAGGGATATAGGTGTATGGACTTAAATGCAAGGAAAATCATCATTTCACGACAGGTTGTTTTCAACGAATCCACATTTCCATATGCATCTACATCATCACAACCACAAAACCTTCCGCTATTAGCAACATGAGACATCATTGTCCCAGGGCCACCTTCTATTGTCTGCAATACACAAAGACCATCAGAACTTGCATTACACCAGCAACCTAACTACCCACATAGTCCTTCACATACCAATGAAAACTGAGACCCTCTAACTCACCAAGATATCACAATCCTACAGAACCCTCAACAACGCGTTTCTCTCTCATCCCAGTGCCACCATCCATACGTCATGCACACAAATGTTAACTCAAGCAAAGCAAGGCATTTTCAAACCAAAGCAAATTCTGAACTTGATTGTCCATGAGTCCGTTTCTCCCATTCCATCCACTTATCGATCTGCACCCAAAGATCCAAAGTGGTCCAATGCTATGAAAGAGGAGTTTAATACTTTAATGAAAAACAATACTTGGACACTTGTTCCTAAATCTGTAGGTACAAATATTATCACAGGCAAGTGAGTTTTCAGGCACAAGCTACACCCAGACGGCTCTGTTGCAATACATAAAACCAGATGGATTATGAAAGGATTCACCCAAGAACATCACATCGATTACACTGAAGCCTTCAACCCAATCATAAAACCAGCTACCATAAGAACTGTCCTCACCATTGCAACATAAACTTCTTGGGAAATACATCAACTGGATGTTACAAATGCCTTCTTATACGATGAGCTTTCTAAAACTATATTCCACAAGCAGCCATCAGACTTTGAATTCCCAATTCACCCAGAGTATGTCTGAAAACTTCACAAGTCTTTATATGGACTTAAACAAGCTCCAAGAACATGGTTCATGAGATTCAAGAAATTTGTTAAATCACTTGGCTTCCATGCATCTCGTGCGGACATTTCTTTATTTGTCTTTCACTCATCTGACAGCACATCATAATCCTTTTTAGCAAGTTCTACTTCTATGCTGCAAAGAATCACATCAAGTCTGTGCAGTGAATTTGATATGAAGGACATGTGAAGTCTTCATCATTTCTTGGGTATCCATGTTCAACATACAAAACAAGGGTTATTTCTCTCTCAGGAACAATATGCAAATGATATTATGGAGCGTGCATCTGCTTGCAACCCCGTTGGCACTCCCATTGACAATAAATCCAGACTGTAAGCATCGGATGGACCATTACTCAACAATTCAACTGAATATCGAAGCATAGCAGGAGCATTGCAATATCTAACTCTGACACAACCAGATATACAATATGTTGTTCAACAAGAATGCTTATTCATGCCTTCACCAAGATAGCCTCACATGAACTTGATCAAGCGCATTTTTCGCTACATCAAAGGCACTGCTCACTACGGTCTGATCATCACCAAATCAACTTCAGAAGAGCTCACAACATACTCTGACGCTGACTGGAGTGAGTGTCCTGATACAAGACGATCAACTTCAGGATTTTGCGTCTACTATGGAGGTAACTTGATCACATGGTCTTCCAAGCGACAACCAACTGGTCAAGCTCGGAGGCTCAGAGGTGTGGTCAACGCAGTCTCCGAAGCTACTTGGATTCGCCAACTGCTCTCTGAAGTTCGGCAACCTCTATCACGGGCAACTCTGATATTTTGTGATAATATCAGTGCGATGTACCTATCTACAAATCCGGTCCAGCATCATAGAGAACAAAATATGTTGAAATCGACCTACACTTTGTCAGAGACAAGGTTGCTTTGGGCGACGTCAAAGTTCTCCATGTCCCTTCGTCATGTCAGATATATTCACAAAAGAATTACCATCAGCGCCGTTCTACGAGTTCAGAAATAGTCTGAACATGAGAGATCATGCAAATTGAGGGGGGCTATTAGCGATCTGTTTTACCAAGTCACGATCACAACAACACGTTCACCACATTCTCTTATCTGTCAACAACTGACTCCTGTAATATAGGATCATGCTAGCTCACGGTGCACGTTTGTTACGTTATGTTACACTCATGTACTCGGCTACTTATAGCATCGTATCAACACGATGAGTGTGCGTTCATTCATTGTTTGCAGAGTATGTAAGTTATGTTTGGCTTGCCGACGACACATTGAAACCAGGTGCCAAAAAGTCAGATGATTCAAGCAATTATTTTGACAAATGCGACGGCAAATATTTTGTAGCATTAAAGGTGGCAAAAGCCAAAATTGTGATCCCACGATAGCTTGTGGGGTTGCACTAAACGTGCTTAACAAGACCAGTATGTTTAGCACCAACAACATCAGGGAATATAACGAAGGGTGCTGCTTACTCATATGGAACCCGGTCAAGTGACGTCAAAAGCACCAAAAACCTCACTCCCACAGTCCAGCTGCACCCAGGACCCCGGACCCACCGAGCAGCGCGGCCAGACGTCCGGGTACGACAGCATCGATCCAAGTGTCCGTGTCTCCCAGCCGCGGGACACCAGTACACAACTTGGAGTCCCATCACCTCAAGGGGTCACCGCCCTCCGGGGGGCCCCAGGCCGCCAGAGAGTGAGGGAGACCGGTACGTAGTACGAGCACGAGAGGCCCGTTCCGCATGGCGCGCAGCCACGTATCGGGCGGACCCGCAGGGGCGGCGGCGGCATCCGTTGGCGCGCGCGCGCTCTCTCTCTCTCTGCCTGGTTCTGCCGCCTCCGTCTGCGAGGAGGTAAAAGCAAGGGGTGGAGAGAGAGGGAGAGGTGTTTGTGCGCGCGCCCCGGAGCAGAGCGAGTAATGCGGTTACTGTTGGGGTGCGGTGCGGTGCGGGTGTTCAGTGAGCGAGGCGCGGCAGGGATAAGGGAGGAGCTGGGCGACGCCTCCAATGACGAGGGGATAGGTGAGCCAAGTGCGGCCGCTGGGCAATGCCAGTTCTCCCCCCTCTTCCCCTCCTCGGTCAGTATTCCTTCCGCCGTCGACCGTCCCTGAGCAACCCGTATTCTTAGTGTTCTGTTATGGTTTCTTTTTTGGATGCGTGGTTTAATTATTTTCCCTGGATTGGGGAGGAACGCTAGTGTGTGCCGGGGATTATTGCGATGGAGGATTGATCTGTTGGCCGTGCATCAGTGCTCTGGTGAAGTGTTCTTGTTCTTCTTGTTGCATGTGAGTGTAGTCTCCGGTGGATTTTTGGACACTTTTGCTCTGCAATCAACGGATCTGATGTTCGGTTTACTTAGCGGTTTGTTCTTCAATGGCTTTGACGTCTTTTTTTTTTCTAGGAGACTAATGCAGCATCTATTCACCCGGAGCTGCAATTTTACTTATTGATTTGTCGGACCATTTTCCAGTAATGTTTCAATTGTTTGGCGGATCTTCTGTTCAGGTTTCTACAATCGGAGTAACATCTCTTTCGGGGCTTTAGCCTTTGGGCGGTTCCTTTCTGCATTTGGCAATTCATAATTTAGGATTCAGAGGACTGACATATATGCTTTGATTGACGATTGATGACTGACAACTCAGAAAGTGATAGCAGTTCGATTCGGGTTGGAGCTTGCATGCTTCGATCGATCTTGGTTGCTTTAGTCATGTTCCCACGGGTTTCAGGCTGCAGTGTTAAATATGAACTGACATTGACATTTCTTTTCTGACTGTGCTCTAGTTTGCCCAAATGCCAGCCTTGTAAACTGATGGGTGTGCAAATATAATGTTTCCTTCTTTCATTGCAGTTTTACTGTTTTTTAAATTTTGGTTGCACTACCATAGTTTGCTGTAGCTAATAGCTTGTTTCTAGTTTCCACCACACTAATGGTGATGCCTATCCCCTTGCAGAATAGCTAGCGTGTGTCTCTGAGCGATCCAGCTGGCTAGAAATCAACATGATGGATGGGACGGACTTGTTTTCGGAAATAGGCATGAAGGAGGAGGACATTGCAATAATGCTGTTCGACAAGAAAGTTGCAGAGCTGGCGGAAGATGAATTTGATGGTTCCAGGGTAGAAAGACAGATATTTGAGGGTGTCTTCTGTCCAACAAGCGCCGATGCAGTAATCGGTCAGCATCATGACGGCACTGGACTGACTGCATATGCAGGCAAGGCAGTGGAAAGATCCAACACACCATCAAGCTCTGTCTCCACCTACACGACACCGCGCTGCCGCATAGTCGAGTCCGTCACTGCTGGCAACTTATCAAGTTACCATGTCTTCTGTCCTGGTGCCGATCATCAGGCGCAGCAGGCAATGCCTGCTCCTGATGCCGGCCCTTCTGAGCCTCTATTGCAGTGGACGCCTCCTCCCACTGATAGGGTGTACACTCGTAGGGCAGTGACTCACAGGAGTGAGAGAGCAAGGATTTGCAGCGCTCTGGATGTGGAGAGCATCGACACTAGCAATGACGGTTGCCAAAGAGACGGTCGTGGCCGCGGGGTGCTTTGGAGTCATCTCCGTATGCACGCACATCTTCTGATGGTGGATGCCGGGTGGAAGATCTTGGGCAAGGAGAGAGGTAACAAGAGTAAGGTTGACTTCGTCTATGAGGCGCCTGACAAAGAAACACGCCTGTTTTCTCTTCCCAGGGCATGGAAATGCCTTGGCCAGTGGCTTCATATGACATCCTCTGACTCCGACAGGAGAAATGACTATGGAAAGGGATGGTTGAACATGCACGACTTTTTATCTGATTTGAAGAACACGCTGTTGTGCATACAGCATGAGGTCCAGAGGCCGAAGCAGTCCCTATCTTTTCTCCAGCAGTGGCAGCTCCTTGATCCTTTCATGGCAGTAGTTTGCATTGATAAGAAGGTTGCAGCTCTGAAGAGTGGAAATGCACTCAAAGCTGTGAACAGCACTGTTACATTACTCAGTCACCAGGAGTGCAAGTTGTTGAGTGCCAGGAATGCAAGCAGTTCACTTGTGCTAAACTATACAAGTAACCCTAACATTGAGCTTCCTAGTTCACGCAAAAGTCTTCTGCCACTTTTCTCAGATGGAGAGCCTGACAAAGAAGGAAATTCGTCTTTGCACAATGAACAATCTTCTATATTTGATACAAGCAAGCAAAGTGAATATGAAGCTGATAAAAAATTGTTGTGCATGTCAGAAACAAGCAGAGAAAGCATAAGAAGCACAGCTCATCGCATAGTGATGGGTCTACACGATGCAACAGCTCTCAGCTCAAGGCAAACCTGCCTGAACAGGAGAAAGAAACTTCCATGCATCAATCCTAAAGTAGATCAGCAAGCTGAAGACAAGTCTAACCCATTGTACTTCCCACCCAGCTTTTCGTCAGCTTCCGGTCACCTGGTTGAAAATATTCATATAAAAGAGCCTAGTTCTCATGGTTGCAAAGCATCAGTTCCCGATGTGGATAATTCTGCAGATAGCCCTTTTGATGAGATGCTCCTAGGAGAAAACTTGCTGCTCTCTCATGAGGTTGATGATAGGCTAATTGGATTGACGGACGATATCAGCAACAAACAGCATGATACTGCAGTTGTCTCTGAGCGTCCAGCGATGAATCAAGAAGCCAGGAATGGACCCTCTGACCGCCCAGAGAAGGATGCATACGCGGGAGCTAACAAAGATGGTATTGACATTGTGCATCATGATGCTGCAGTTGACTGTAAACTGCAAGGAAATAAACATGCAGGAGATGAGACCTCTAGTGCATTACCACTCCTATCGGAGAAGAGTACAAACTTGGAAACTAATAAAGCGATTTTGGAGGACCCAACAAAAACAGCACGGTTACCATCTGAAGCCAATGCTAATGCGATGGCGATTGCGGAGCCACAAGTATTGTTTGTGTCCCCTCAAGACGGGACTCTATCTTTCATGAAGAACAGTGGATATAACTGTGGGATGTGGAGTTGCAAAAGTGCTTCCCAGGACACCAGGGGTACTAACATGGAGCTGGGCATTGACTCAGAAGTTTATGAGGCAAGCTTGATTCAGGGTTTCTTGTACCTGGATAGTGAGGGTTCTCCCATTTGTTGGACGGTAACGAACCCAGAGCCTCCTAGGCAGTTGATCTGTGCCACTGGCTCTGTACCAATGTCAAAGGTATCAGAGCGCTATGGAGAAATGAACATGGAGGATGAAGCATCAATATCTGGACACAAGCAAATATTAGAACCCGGCTATAGTAGCAAGGGTCAAAAAAGGCCCAATATTGCAGACATCCATGAAAAAGACCTTAGAAAGAAACAGAAAGTCAACGATGCTCAGTCAAGTCACTCCATGAGTCAGCATGTGGATGGTAGTGACATTATTGATTGTACAGTTCACAATGAAGAACAGACATGTGCAGCAATCACTGACAAGTTTCCACTAAATCTAGTGCCCGGTAATAAGGTTAACAATGATGAAGGTGGGCAAATCACTGAACATTTAAAACAGCTCAGGTCAGGACAAACACCTAGAAAGGATGTCAAGAGGCAAAATAAAATACACAAGTGCAAGTTTGATGACAATGATCTTCTGATGACTGCAGTAATACATAAGCTGACTGCACGTTACAGGAACCGGTTTCATCGAAAGCTCACAAATAAACTTGGCTTCAGACGTCTTCCAAGATCTCGCTGGGAGAGTGAAGAGAACGTTGACAATACTAAGTTTCCTAGAGGAGCAAGAACGGTGTTGAACAAGCTACTTGAAATGGGCATTGTTTGTAGGGTAAATCTTGTTCAATGTCGAGGACCAGGAGGCAAAAATGTGTTAAAGGATGGCAATATAACTAAGAATGGCATCCGATGCCGGTGCTGTGGCACCACATTTACAATGTCTAAATTTAAGTGCCATGCAGGGCTCAGGAGTGAAAAACCATCTCTGAATATTTTCTTAGGTTCAGGTAAATCATACAGTCTTTGTCAGCTTCAAGCATGGTCTATCGAGCATAAAATGAGGAAAGAACGTGCAAAAGATACCATGTCACTCCAAGCAGATCAAAACGATGATACCTGTGGAGTATGTGGTGATGGTGGTGAGCTTATATGCTGTGACAATTGTCCTTCTAGTTACCATCAAGCCTGCTTGCCCTGTCAGGTTATTTACTCTTTCCAGGGGCAATAATTTTGCTTACTATTGATACCTGCATGCAATTGAATGATGTTCATAGCTATAATTTAGAAAAAAAAGTCTTATAACCACTCCTCAACTAACCCATATTTGCTTTACAACCATTCCAATTGGCTAATCCCAGAGTAATGCTATGCAAAAAAAAGTAGCACTCACAACTACTTATGTTTTATCATGGATTTGAACTACACCAATGGTTGAAAGTCACCGAGATGTACTTCTTACCATCTTTACTATGCAAACAGAGTCAGCCTAGTGGTTAGGACTCTTTAGGTTCACCCCCAGGGTCCTGGGTTCGATTTCCCGTGGGAGCGAATATTCAGGCTAGGTTACAAATGGTCACTTGTTGATTCCTCTGTCCGGGCACAAGAGATGTACTGACTTACGTGGGGTGGATCTTTGTGTAGGGGTTAGGGTGGGTCCAAAACGCTTTTGTGACCTTTCTCAGCCGGGCTCTGGTTAAACTCTTCTCAATTACAATACCATGGGGCGGTATTTCCCCACCGGCTGAAATCTTTTTATTATCATCTTAACCACTAGAAAATTCTGGTATTCGTGTTCTGCATCAACATCACGGAACAACAGTTCTATCACTTACAGATCAGAGTTCAGGATGTTGGCACATACTAAATGATATAAAAAAACATGTTTCATATTCTCTAACTTATCATCACAAGTAAGATGCATGGTTTCGATTATAGTTATTGATTTGTCTCAACTGTATGATTACCTTTTTCCTTCAGGATATTCCAGATGGCAGCTGGTACTGTTCTAGCTGCCTTTGCAATATTTGTGGGGAAGTGATCAATCCAAAGGAGCTCAGAACTTCTCCGTGCACTTTGGAGTGCTCTCAATGTGAATGTCTATGTAATATCCCACTGCACCTTTGCATATTACATCTCTCTTTTTAAGTGAGATCGTTCACAGATCATCCATACTGTATCATTAGGGCAGCCCGGGGCGCGTATCTCCCGCATTGTATCATTAGCTATACATTATTGGTTATTCATTTGCCATCATGTCAATAACATTATTGGGGTGTAGTGCCCAACATTCGTAAATACCTAAAGCCTTTGAGTATACTAATTGGTTCAAAGCCAAAGGTCCTGGGTTCATGATCTATTAGACACAACTATCTTTCCTAAGAAAACTATATATAATAAGACATAAATAGATAAGTGCAGCCCACTCCTACACTATAGTATCGCCTTTCAGAGAGCCTAGATGCGTTTTTTTTTTTTACCGAAAGGGCCTAGATGTGTGTTCATGCATAAGAATCAATATGTATTTCATTTATTTATACATATTCATTTGCCAATTCA
Source organism: Tuctoria greenei (assembly GCA_036927565.1). Classification (NCBI taxonomy): domain Eukaryota; kingdom Viridiplantae; phylum Streptophyta; class Magnoliopsida; order Poales; family Poaceae; genus Tuctoria; species Tuctoria greenei. Next base: position 112,509,182 of record JAYESD010000012.1, on the reverse strand, counting down.
TTTTCCTCAGATCATTTAAAATGCATATCTGGTAAGGTATCGTGCAATGGGGAAGGCAGACCTGGTAGCTGGTTTTGTGGAAGAAGGTGTCAGCAGGTATATTTCAAAGCTATACCTGTTTTTTCTATTATCGTCGGTTGCGTATTTGCCAAAAATGGAAAGTTTTTACTTTAATAGCACTGATCCCGTTCTAACACAATCAGATTTTCATGAGCTTTCGTTCTCGAATTGGAGTGCCTTACCGCATGGATAATGGATTCTCGTGCACCATTCTCCGTAACAATGGTGATCAAAAGGTCCGCACAGCTTCAGAAATTGCTCTCATGGCTGAATGCAACATGAAATTAATGATTGCCTTGAGTATTATGGAAGAATGCTTCTTGCCTATCTTAGATCCGAGGACAGGGATAGACATTGTTCCCTGTATATTATATAACTGGAGGTAAGCCAGCGTACTTATCTTTTTATCTTTCATTGGTGGGGTTGGGTGGGGAGGGAGGCAACATGTGCTTCACTGGCATGCTTAATTGTTTACTTCATTGTAACTTTATTTTTTGTTTTATTTTTTATTTCTCTGAATAGTCCCCTTTTTCTCGAGAATGTAAAAAAAAATCATGCATTTATCTAACATGCACACTTTCGTCTGCTAGGTCTGACTTCATGCATATGGATTACAAGGGTTTTTACACTATTGTACTGGAAAGTGATGACAACATCATATCTGTGGCATCCATCAGGTATAATGGGAAAATAATTCTGGTGCTATTTAAGCCCTGTTTGTTTTTGTTTGGGATCTAAAAGGCTGGCTTGTATTTAGATATTGTTAAAAGCTAGTTTTTAACTAGTATCATGGCATTTGGTAAAATTGGAAGGCAAAATCTGAGAAATAAAGATTTATATTGAATGGATTATGAGATTTCACAATCCGAAGGAATAGATCTTAAAGGCCGAGAGGAAAAGTTCTCTGTTTGTTCCAGCTTCAGCTTCAACTTATAATAATACCCCTTTCAGAATCTCTAGCCAAAACAAATAGGGTCTTAATACTCCTTTCATGAGTAAAGAATCCGTACTAAATTAGACCATATGGAGCTAACATAAATGTTTTCTTTTATGTGGAAAGTTAACATAGATGTTGCTGCAGGTTACATGGTCCCCTTGTGGCAGAGATGCCTCTGATAGCCACGAGTTCCGAGAATCGTCAACAGGGGATGTGTCGACGCCTCATGGATTACATCGAGGAGGTATGTAAACTCTGTTGTATCATTTTGATGCTTTAGAGTTTAATAAAGTGCTCATTATCGAAAAAAAAGAAAACATAAGTAGAGAAATAGACACTAATTATCTATTTTGAGTCTAGTAGTATATAGGTATATTTCTTATTGTTTTCCTGCAACAGTATTGATGTTAGACTTATCCTATCATTTATCCGTCCTAATTGCATGAGTGTTGGCCTGTATGTTTGTATGGCTATCATCTACTAATGATTTACGTGGCCATGTACCTGCATTGCTTCGTTGTGTTCGTGTCTGAAATCCAAAGTCTTTCACAGTTGATTAATGATGTCGTAATAAATTACCTTGTGAATATGAGCAAATGAATTCAGTTGCGCATTTACCTCTGAGATGTATCACTGGTATTGGAGATTCAGAACATTTTAATGATTTGTGGGACAAGGGAGAGATGTTATTTTGTGAACTATTCTTCCATGTGTAGAATATATACATATCAGTTACATTGTTACTCTGAAACTCAGGCCTAGACTTTCTTTTTGGACAGACCCTGAAATCCCTGGAGGTGGAGACGCTGCTTCTCTCCGCAATTCCGCACCTAGTGGACACATGGACATCGGGATTTGGGTTCAGACAGATAGATGATTCGGACAAGAGGAAGCTAAGTAAGGTCAGGCTGGCTTCAGTTCCAGGAACCGTTTTACTGAAGAAGAACCTGTACGAGTGTCCAGGCACAACCGACGCCGGTGAGCAGCCGAGCCCTAGACCCTTCAAAGTTTACTCGCGCACGCCAAGAAACCGCGCCGGTTCGAATACAATGTGCTGATAAGATGATACAGAGGATGGGTGGAACCACCTCTCCTCTCGTGCCGGGGTCAGTTGTTGGGGACTGCGGTGGATGGTCACGCGGGGTCTCCAGAACGTCAGCTAGCTTGTGTAGTGGCAGAACTCATTGGCAAATGGCAAGCTTGAAGTTCTGAAGATCACTTGGCGGTGTCTGAACGGCACTCCTAATAGCTAGTAGTCTTTGTAAATGTAAATGTAATTCTGTAAACTCTGTCACAACCAAAGAGGATCCGGTTGATGTTAGTTTGCGGCCTTCCACGGACGGATCCCTTAATCTGTATGAGGACACTGAATAAACCGTGTTAGCGCCGGTTCTTCCTCTGAAATGAAGTTTCAGGCATAACTTGGCAGGATGTCGCTGAATATTCGTTTTCCGGAGAACTTTCAGGCATGATGCAGTCTCGATGTAAATCTCTTTTTCTTTTTTATGGTTCAGTTTAGAATCCAGTAACGTTCTAATCCGTGCCAGCGTGCACGGCAGCACGACCCGGCCCCTTGCCTGGGGGCTGCGGATCACGGATGGCAAGCATAGGGGCCGCAAGCAGGTGTCGGTGTCGCATGCAGGCTGCAGCGGTGCCTGCCTGCGTGGCGGGAGCGGCAAGCAGGCCGAGCTAGGCAGGCTACCGCGGCCATGGAACGGATCGAGTTCACTGCTTCGGCGGCCGCCGCGTGAAGGGGGAGGAGGCGCCAACGTCATTCCAGATCCAGGCGACGCGGTCATTCATGCGATTGGCGTAGCGGTGGTGGCTGGCTCATCTCATTGGGACCTCTCATCTCGCAGTTAATTAGGTGAATGTCTGTGAGTCCTAAACGAGAAGTTCAAGAGCCAGGATCCGTGCCACTTGACAAAGTAGGTTACTGAGAAAACACTAAGTGTTTTTTAGTACTCCTTCCTTTCCAAATTATTTGTCGTTTAAGACAAGAATTTTAGTTTAAAATGAACTAAAATCTTTGTCCTAAACGACAAATAATATGGAAACGAGGGAGTACTAATTATTTTTTACCGAGTTAGTGTTCCGCTCTTCCCGCTGGCTGCTTTCATTTGGGAAAAACGGACCTGGAATTCGGCACCAATCCTCTGGACTGGACGGTTGAAAATATGACGCGACTAAACTACAATACAAGTCAACAGTCGTTTGAGGTGTGAGCAATCACACGAATAAAGAATTTCCGGGTTAAAGAACATTGAACAACAGAGCATATACTATATAGTCAGACAATATATAAAATGTCCCCGCATGCGTGGTGGGCTAAACACCGCGAAGAACGTGACCCCAACTCCGTGGTCGTCAGCGTGTCGAGCGCTGAAATAAGCGCGAACAAGAACCATCTGCGGCGACAACGTACAGCCGGGCAGGCCAACTAGCTAGAACCAGTCCGATGCCGGCCAGGGCCAGGTCCGGTTCGGTTCGGCGACCAAAATAATGCAGATGGATAGCAAGCAACGACGACGGCGAGGGCGAGAGCGCACACGCGCGCGCGTAGAAAATGCAGCAGGGTCAGCGCGTGGACTCGGCCATCGGGATCGGGCCGAGCGTGACAGCCTGCCTGCCCGCCCCGCCTGTCTGTCTGTCGTGTGCTGTTGGCGCCCAAGCCAAAACAAACAAGCATACATACCTGACGCCTGACCGGAAGCTGCCTCCCTGGCCCTGGCCTGCCGCCCTTCTCCGTTCTCCCTCCGCGAGCGATCCCCTCCTCCTCCTCCGAATCCCGGTTCTCTTCAGGTCCGGGCGCGAGCTCGTCCTCTCTCCTCGCCAACATCTTGAATCATAGCTTCGGAAAGACTTCGATATTTTGTCTCTCGATTTTTTGCTCTCCATTATCGTCGTCTCCTGTGCCGTTTTTTTTTGCTGGTTCGGTTGGCTGGTCTTCACTTCATTTGTCCCGCAACTCCGCTCCGGTCCTCGCGCAAGGCGAGGGCGCCATCTTCCTTGTGCTCCCGTCCCGTTGACCCAGGCGAGCATTCCGTCGAGCACCCACCGTGGCTGCGCCGCCGGGTGGAGTGGGGACCGGCGGTCTTCAGATGTTATCCTTTGTTGTGTGAGCGGGCGGCGGTTCTTGGAACCCGGCTTCCCGCGGATGGACTGGAACAGCTGCTACGGTACGTGCGCTTGGTTGTTTTGGAGTGTCTGCACATGGTAACACCCGACTGGCCTGGACTTGTGTTAGAGAACTTTTGCTCATCGTGGTGTCTAATGTTTGGCAGGCCTGAAATCAAGAAGGCTTGTCGGGGTCGCAGATGCGGGGTTTGACGATGCAGCAGCATATGACGCGAGCGAATTCAGTGACAGGATGAGTCTTGCACAGCAGCAGAAGGTTCAGGGTATTGCCGAAACAATGAAGATGGAGGAGGAGAAGCATAATTTGAGTTGGAAATCAAACATGCTTTTCTCCAATGACGATGATTTCCTTTTGCCCGGAAGTAGTAAGTTGCACGCTTCGACGTCAGAAGGGATGGTTTTTTCTGGCAAAATCGGCTTGTCTGAGTCGACGGTGCACAAGTCTGGAAGCAATGGAACAATCAACACAATTGGTGGACAAAAGGTTTTTGGAAGTTCATTTAGCTTATAATCGTGTTATCTAAACTAATGGCCATTTTTCTATCTGTATTTAGCTGAGTCTATGTTGGATTTGTGTGTCTCCTTTTGTCCAAAGGATTTGTGTGTCTCCTTTTGTCCAAAGGCAGGTGGATGACTTGGCCTGTGTTGCATGATTTTAGCATATCTGCTTTACTGGATTTGATCATATCTGAGTCTGATGAAATCCTTGATTTTTTTTGTAGCAGGTCCCTACACTAGGTTCGGTGCTTGGGACTGCCAGCATGGCTGGATTCGGCAAAGCAGTTGAGATCTTAGATACATTAGGCTGTCTGATGACGACCTTGAGCCCAGATGGCGGCTTTACTTCAAGGGCGAAGTCAAAAGGGTGCAAGATAACAATCCTTGCTTTTGAGGTTGCCAACACGATACTTAAAGGTGAGACTGTTATGCAATCGCTCTCTGAAGACACAGTCACATACTTCAAACAAGTGGTGCTTCCTTCTGAAGGCGTACAGAGTTTGGTTTCTGATGACATGAGCGAGTTGATGCAAATTGCAGCTAACAACAAAAGGTATGATAGATGGTTGCCATTGTTAGAGGTATAATAGTGATATGATATTAGATGATGTATTAGGGGCTTACTTGCATATTTGTCATCATGTACATCTGTATATAGAGGTCTCCGGCCTCCTCAATAATAGAAGATCCGGAGATCCAATATTCATAACATGATATACAAAGCTTAGGTTTTAGATCTACACTCTAATTTTATTTTATGGCGGCGGCGGTTCCTCTAGATCCCGCCGCCGCCGGAAGTTTTGCTGGCTTCGTTCTGTTGCCGAGGCGCCTCTCCCGGTCGCTCAATCGGCAGCTGCATCTGTGGCCGCGCTGTGCCTCCACCTACGGGCGCGTGTCCCTGGAGCAGAGCTCCCGATCTCTGGCTGCACGACGGGCGGGGCGGTACCGGTTCGGCGGCCGAGCTCCGACGATGTTGGCGGCCTTGGGCGAGCCGATCCGGCCGAGGAGCTGCTGTAGGTCGTTGATCTACGAGCCGAACGTGGACACCATCGAGGTCTGCGCTGGTGCTGCTGTGCCTGCACGTAGGTCCCGCCGAGGTGACCTGCACCCGTGGATCTGGCTCCGCCCGCCGAGGAGCGGTCCCTTTCGTCGGGCTCCTCCTCAGCACTCGTCGCTGCCGGAGTGGCGTCCTCAGATCCGACCGCCCGTCCACCTGCCGCGTCGGATCCTCGCCATGTGCTGCCTTGTCACCAGCACCAACCGCGGATGCAAGGCCATTGCCGAGTCTGGCGGTGCAACTTCTTCTCGGATCCAGATTCGTCAATCGAAGACCCGGGCGTTGCCTTCCATGGACGTTGTTGAGCGCCCCACCGCTGCACGGCCTCTTGCCCACGGCTCCTCGCTCCCCGACCTGGAGGAAGGGTTCCTGTCCCCGCCGCCGGAACCCGAGTCGGCGCTCCACTGGCGGTAGTCGTCCTCGGTGGCCCAGATGCCAGCGTGCCCATGACCATGCGAAGCGAGCGCTCTACTCCATTCCTGCTGCTCGGCCGCAAGTTTCGCCCGTGGATCTGGCATGTGGGTGAGCCAGCCGTTGCTGGATGTGCACGTGGGTGCCCGCTGTTTTGCATCAGCATGACATCATCATGATGTCATCAGAAATATATCTCATCCCTAGCTTCTTAAAAAAATTTGGCGGCATCGGCTCCTCTTCGGATCTAGTATGGAATTGATATCTTTTGGGTGCCTTCTTTTTGGCTGCCCGTGACGTCTTGATCCATCGTTGATTCGTTCGGAAGCTTCGCCTCTGCCTAAAAAAATGATGTTTGCGCCGCTTTTGTTGCGCTCTCGCCGTCGCCTGCCGTTGCATATGTTTGCATCTTGCCGTTTTTGTCATCTTTATCATGATGACTTTGTCCTTCGGTCGAAATTCCAACTATGCGGTGTGCTTTTCAATTGCACTAATAGCCGTGATTGGGTTCCTCGGATGCGTCTATATATGTATGGTTTACGACTCTGGGAGTGCTCATGGACGATATCTGGTTGGTACTGATCCTCGTCGGCGTGATTCACAGCATGTTTGGGAGCTTGACTGGCTTCGTCTTCCGCTGTGCGTGCCAGTTTTATCGGCTCCTGTTTTGCTGCTTCATCTACATCGACGTTTGCAGAGTGGGAACACCTTTTGGATCATCTTTGTGGCTCTTAGCATGATTTTTATCTCTTCAAACTCAATGTTCTTGATGCACCTTGAGTTTGAGGGGGGGTGTTAGAGGTATAATAGTGATATGATATTAGATGATATATTAGGGGCTTACTTGCATATTTGTCACCCTTGTACATCTATTTATAGAGGCCTCCGGCCTCCTCAATAATACAAGATTTGAAGATCCTATATTCATAACAGTCATAAATTGCCATGATCACCATTGAGGCTTTTGTTTTTTGTTGTTTATCCAATAATATCATGAACTGTGCTAATGTCTGCAGGGAAGAGCTACAAGTGTTTACCCAAGAAATTGTCAGGTTTGGCAACCGTTGTAAAGATCCCCAGTGGCATAACCTGGATCGCTATTTTGTGAAGTAAGCATTTTTCATGATATGACTTGCAGCAAACAGACTTGAGTGTTTTGAATTTATTTTGTTACTTTGGCGTCTAGGTTAGAATCAGAAAATGCACCGCAGAAGCAGCTGAAAGAAACAGCAATAGCAGAGATGCAAAAGCTGATGACTCTTGTTCAACGTACAACTGTGAGTACTGTGTTGTTCCTAAAATACATATTTTGTGAGACGATTCCTGTATTTTTCTTATATATTTTTATTTTTCCAGGATTTGTATCATGAGCTGCATGCATTAGATAGATTTGAGCAAGAATACGACTCTATGCTAAAGGAAAAGGATAATACATATAGATTTGAAAAGGGTATGCTGCTTATCTATAGCATTATATTTATTTTTTAGGAAAAAATTCCAAGCCTTTCTGTTGCTTGTTTTTGTCCATTACCTTACAACCAGAACAATGCCTTTTAGTCCTAAGTAATTTAGGTCTGCTAGAGATGAAACTCACGAAAAGCTAACAAAAAATACTAGTCAAATAAGATGGAGAAGACAAAGGGGGGAGAGAGAGAAGAAGGGGAAAGTAGTAGAAGAAAAATGGTTACGCTAGAAAAGGTGAAGATCGCACAAATCAAGTTTTTGGCACGTGTGCTATCCATTACCTGAAATCCTGAATAAATTTTGATGTGGAAGTGAAGGCGAGGAGAAATTTTCTTCTTATCCTTGATCTTTCTCTAAATCCAAACCCATAATGTTATAGCTGTACTCACAATCTGACTATGCTGCAGGAGACAACATTCAAATTGTGAGACTGGAGTTGAAGGCCCAAAGAAGTTATGTGAAGAGCTTGAAGAAAAGATCTCTCTGGTCCAAGACATTGGAAGAAGTGGGTTGCTTTTGTTGTATGATCCATTTTATGTCCTCCATCATCCTCCTGGACCAACATAAATTCTTTTCATTATAGGTAGTCGAGAAGCTTGTAGACATCATGCCGTACTTACATATTGAGATCAACAATGCTTTTGAATCTCCTGGTACTTCCATGGCACAATGTCTCCAACTGAATCAGTCAAACATAGTGCCAGCACTGATCCTAGTAGTTCATATGCAGGTGGAGGTGCATTGAATGTTGAATCAACTGTGACCTATCAAAGGCTAGGGCCCGCCGGGCTTGCATTACACTATGCAAACATTATCATTCAGATATATAATGTTGTAAGTTTCATCTTGTTATGTTTGTCACTTAGCTCAAGATTTGAAGTTATTTGCATCTTTTTACCATCACATCATATATCACATGAATCCAAAGTATTATGCTCATGGCAGAGCCTGTGACAATTTAATTCCGTGATGTTAAAAAGAAACTACTCTCATTCAGGGACTTCTAGTTCGTTATTGTATATATAGCTTTCAAAAGTGGGATCTATCCAAAGATAAAGTAACCCCAAAAAACATAATGGCTGGATATGGAGAATGTACATGATTGAGAAATGTTCACCAGGCACTGTTTAAAAATATAACAATTTTTTTTAGGTTTCTCGGTCAGGATACATATCGGCAAATACAAGAGATGCCCTTTACCATGGATTGCCACCAAGTGTCAGGTCAGCCCTACCAAATAGATTAAGAACTTCTTCAGTGCCACGGGAGGTAATATAGCTACAGAACAAGTGAATCGCATCAGAGGTTTTCCATTTCTGACCTTAAATTCTTATGCAGATCGCTATTGATGAGATAAGGGCCAGAATGGAGAAAACATTGAAATGGCTTGTTCCCATGGCCATCAACACCACCTGGTACTATGGCCTATTGCTTATTTTACATCAAAACAATGAATACTGTTGATCCAAAATGTCGAGATTCATGTCCTATAATTGTCTCTGCTGTTTTTTTTTTTTTTTTGTGTGTGTTCTCCAGTGCTCGAGGCTTCCCAAGGTTTAGCGAATGGGCAAAATTTGGGTAAGAATGAATATTTTTGAAAGCTATGTTTCTCCAAAGCAATTTTTTCGTGAGACTTACTATTATATTATGTTCTGTTTGCTATGATTTCGTGCGCAGGACGGACAGGGTTGGGCGACGACCAAACCAAGCTGATCCCATCGAGACGCTCTACCATGCCGACAAGGCAAGGACAGAGGGCTACATACTGGATTTGGTCGTTTGGCTTCACCACCTTTGTGAGCCAGAGCAGCCGGCCGGCCAACGCAAGAGACAACTGAAGGACTGACCAAGCTATGTTCTAACCAAAATAATCAAGCCCTGGGTCATGAGGCATGACAAACCAGGGCTCCACATGAGCTGTTATCTGAAAAGAGCAATCACCGAACTCTTATGATAGATTTGTGCTATGTATACATAGAAGTATAGTAGTAATAGCTATTACCTTGATCTGTTAAATGTCATGGTGGTTTCTAATTTTATATTTGTACATTTGTTATTATTACGTTGTTCAGGAAAAAAGAAAGAAAGAGGAAAGCTACGGTGCAACGTATCAGCGTGAACATGTGCCTGCACAAGTGCGTGCTGATTCCGTTTCTCAGACCGAAGGCTATCCAGGCACGAAACAGTGCAGCAAGATCACAGACAAATGATGAAGCAGGCACTGCTGTCTGCTGATTGCTGAAGTGCCTCAGAACTGATGTTGTTAGGATAGTAAATCTAGTTTCTGATTGAACTAAAATTATTGTTTTAATAACAATTTCAAAACAGAGTAAAAATGTTGTTCTCGAGTCTAGTTTCAAATTGAACTAAAATTGTTGACCGAATAACCTTTAGCTAGTTGGAGGCGTGGAGCCTTGAATTGCGTTTTTAAGTTTAGTTTTGAAGTGATCGAAAAGCAGAAAATAAAATCATGTCGACGTCAATTTTAGAAGGAGAACTGTGCGCCTGCGCCAGCATGGGTGGGGCGGGGGAATGCGGCTTCCCTCCTCCCATTCGGTCCTCTCATGCGTCCTCCCGTTGACGTGTCAAAATGTTATTGGTTCTTTATTAATACTCAGTTTAACTACTATATCTTCACAATAAATAAGATGATGACACATCAGCGGGAGTACGCATGGGAGGACAAACGGGAGGAGGGAAGCTGTGTCCGGGGCGGGGGAACCAAATGACAGTTTAATCCTACCTCGGACGGCGAGGCTCCCGACGCCGACGGGCCAACAAATTAACCGCTCCTGCTCCACGCGCCCGCCAAATTATAACTGACCCGGCCGTGAATGAGAACAGAGAATCGCCCGCACGGTCGCACACACGTACGTACAGCCACACCTACGACCGTGCTATACACGTACGTCCTGTTTGCAACGGTCCCAGCCAAGCTAGTCCTGTATCGTAGTATATGTGTACGTTTGCGTGCAGCGGCGCGGCCCCCCAGGCGATGGCATGGATAGGTGGTCGCCGCTAGGCCGTACGTTCCCCTCGTATGTGTCGGTAACGGTAGATCTGCGCACGTACCGCTGGGAGCTGGATGCATCACGTCACGCACTCGGCGGGCGCGCTTGTGGCCACCGTTCCCGCCGCTTGCTCGTGGTCTATATGCATTGCATGCTCACAGATGCAGAGGACGGCGCACGGACAGACCGATCAGCTGGCCAGCCTCACCCCCGCCCGAGAGTGAGGGTGCTTCTAATAAGCCGCCTTGCAACGCGTCCTGCTACTTACTAATCCTAGCTAGTAGCGTCTTGTCGTGTGGACCGAGAGAGAGGTTGAGAAGAGCCAGCTTGGAGCCTTGGACATGGGCGACCTCGCGTCCTTCGTCCCGCCAGCAACCACCACGACACCCGCATCAGCGACAGCGCCTGCGCCGTGCCGCCGCGTCCACTTCCTCGACTTCCCTTCCTCGGCACTCTGTCTCCCTCCCGCGGGCGCCGGCAACGACGATCCCATGGCAGAAGAAGAGGAGCCGCCGCAGCTGGGGCCAGAGAAGGAGACGGGAGCGGACGAGCTGGAGGAGGAGGAGGAGGACAGTATGGACCTGCTGTGGGAGGACTTCAACGAGGAGCTGCTGGGGGCCATGCACCGAGCAAAGGGTGTGTCTTGCTCGTCGACGGTGTCGTCGGACGAAGGGGAGGAGGAGTCTGACTCGGCACCGGCGCGCGCGCCCGCCGGGTGCTTCCCGGTGCTGCGGCCGTCGGCGAGGGCCGGCGGGGCGGGGCACTACCGCCGCCGCGCCGGCACATGGGTGCTGCTCATGAGGATCTTCAGGAGGCTCTTCGTCATCGACAAGACCACCACCGTCTCATCGGCTGCCGCGTTCGCCAGGAGGCACGGGACCAGCAGCTAGCGCGCGGTGAGGCCAGCACATATGCAATGGTACCGTATGCACATGACCAGTGGTAGGCCCGTGCGATTGATGCTTCCATGAGTGGGGCACCAAGAGACGCATGGATTCCGTGCAAGTATACTGCATTGTATCGTATACTTCATCCATACTTAACTTATTGTCGTTACGATAACAAATCTAGTTTAAAATTAAATTAAAATGCGCCAGTCAATGTAGGGAGCATACTGGTGCGCGTTCTTGATGGTGTATATAGGGTTCTGTAGATAGAGAAACAAGTACCATAGCATCAAGCCCTCAACTGTTACTTCATTTGATTATGTTTTTGTTATGTTATTATACACTAATACTACATATAAATGTCCAAATTTCCTTTTAGCTTTCATTAGTCACGAGACACTGTCATGATTCAAGATATCTCGCATCTTTCGATATGAAGAAAGAAAGGCATGTTGGGCTTTCATAGGACAACTTTTTAGGTGTGGATTTGCCGGCAGAGTTGGGGCGGTGTGTGTCTTGACTTAAAATCTGAGATTCTGGTGGCTCACATATGGACAGGGGGTTTGTTCTCACTAAAGGCAAAAAGAGACAAAGGACGGGGACATCCAACCAGCTCCTGCCACTGATCAGAACAACAAAACACTGCTCTGCTCTGTTCTATGGAAACCTCGCGATCGGAAGCTAGTGATGTTGTGTAAAGAATGGGAGAATCATTATCTTTTTGACTGACGACACATTCACACTTACATTAATGGCAACAATTTGAAGGCTGAAGGCTCTGAGTTATGTACCATTGGGACAAGTTTCCTGACAGTGAAGCTTTGTCTTTTTAACGACACTACTACTTACACTAGTTCAAAACTGCACGAGTACGGGGAGGAAAGGGACAATAGTTGCATATATGCTGGAATCCTACCGCAGATTGGGGTTAAGTAACCGCAGAATGTACAGGAGACAGCCGACAAGGACCTAGAGGCCGTACGCACATGAACCAGCGAGATGGCAGCTGGGTCTACTTTCACCAAATATCTCACACGTATGTAATGCATCCCGATTATACATAATATGCAGAGTTCAGATCTATAATAGAATGGACAGCAATGGTCAATAATTTTTACAAAGGGAATCTCCTAAAATGAGGGCATATAGCAGTTCTCTAATTGAATACAGTGAGGTTCAAACCAGCTTCATTTTCCAGCTGACAGTATATTGTGGTAAACACGTCGAATTGAATATAGAACTTAAGAAAATTTAGTGTGCTTTCTGTGAAAGTTCTTACTCATCGCCTTCTTCAACATATGTTATCTGACCATGGCTGTAATATGAAAACAACATCACAACAGTATATGTAATGTGCATCAGAGAACGACCAGTGACACAGTACTATCAGATAGATACAACCATTTTTTTTTAATAAAGCACAAGAATCATATGATTCTTGCCTACCATAATGGCATATTGGAGAGCTGGACATAGTATCATGTTGATAGCTTCGCAAAGAAGGGGAGCCTCACAATTTGTTCGACACAGCGAGATACTTGGTATGACGAGCCTATACAATCAATGTTCCAGTCCTTTTCTTCCTGAAATTGATAGATACAACGCCAACCAATTTTCCGGCACGCAACAACTTCCCCTCAACCTCTATTTCTTCCTTGGCAATCAATTAAAAAAGTAAACACTGAGTCGAACAACTGTGGAAATAAACGTAAAAGAGTGGAAACGAACAAAAAGTTCAGTATGTAGCTTTCAAGAAGAATAAACAAGGTACCAGCAATATATACCAGAACATTATTCAATGTGATATATGAGCAAGTATCAAGGTGGTAATTTCTGGTAACTACCAAACATCTCCCAAGACCAATCCTACACGCTCAGCTGGTTAGAGCAAAGGACTGAAAATCCTTTTTTGCTTGTTTCAGTGGGAAGAGCAAGGGGCTTTTTTTGTTTTGAAAACCAATCCTATACTGGTTTAATAAGCATGTTATACAAAAAGCTTCACTTCTTACTAACTCCCTCCATTATAAAATAAATGACATTTAGGACAACAAATTTAGTTCAATTTGAACTACATTAGTTGTCCTAAACATCATATATTTCAGAACAGAGAGGGTAACAGGAAAGGAAAATGAATAGAGTGCAAATATAGTCTGTTTCATTCATTCATCCTTTCAGCTTATCACATGTTCAAGACGTTAACACATAAGAATATTACATTCCACCTTACTAAAGCGCAACATTAAAGCTTCTCGAATACCTGTATCACATTCATATTTATCCATTCTAAAGAAAAAAGTATAAAATTACTTGCATCAAAGTATTTATTTTGTCATAAATTTGGAAAATCTCTTGAGCATGTCAACAAATGAAACAGTTTTATAACATAACTAAGAGAAAAATAGATGAATTGGGATTTCTGTGTACCTATACATTAGAGCAGAACATGGTTCCCTAGATTCTCAAGTTTGCTACGATGCACATATCAAATCATTTACGAACAGGTTGAGGAGTCCATCTATTTAATTGTTTGTTATGTACTTAACAAAATAAAACATCACGTACTATATGGAGCTGTATCATCATAAATCTCCATGGTAGGGACCATCATACAACAATACGAGTCAGAAATGATGCCATAAAAACAGGAAAGAACATAAACGCAACAGCTTTTGTAAAGTTCAAAGCAATCCCGCACCTAATCCCAGCCCAGCTCACTCTCATTCCTATCTGCTAACAACTTAACACTCCCGCAAAATATCATAGAGAATAATATAAAACACTTTGGCCTAGGCAAAGAACTTAGTGACAGTTTCTACTCGCCACATAGCTGTTGACAACACCAAACAGAATTGTACCAATCATGCCCAATTGATATTTCCAGGAAACAGCACATAAATAACAGCCTAATCTGGCAGTCACCTAAAAACATGTCATCTCCACGGCAGATCCTAATAGTTAACAGAAATCGGAGAGCCTTTACTGACATTCAATCCCTTTCGAAAGGGCTCACAAGCCCCACTAGGGCACCAGGAGCTTGGATCCCAACACCTACTCGAGACATTGGCTAATCGTATCACTAGCGGCACGCATAGCAACTCCAGTTTCATCGCGAACTTAAAATTCCCGAAATGTGAACCGAGAGAAAGGGAAAATCAGCCTCAACCCGACAGCAGCCGCGTCGACAAAGGAGAGACTGATCTTACGGCGAGGCGGTGGGTGACGACGAAGGAACAGAGGACGCGTCCGTGCTCCGCGGCCTGGAGGCTGACGCCGTTGATGACGTAGGGGTCGTAGATGTTGAGCCGCGGTGGGTTGGAGCCGCTGATTTCAGCGGCGGAGGCCGTGGGCTGCAGGTTCCGCCGCACCGCTTCGGGGTCCATGGTTAGCGGCGGCGCTCCAACCGGCAACGAGGTCGCACCACCGGATCCGACGAGAGGCTTTCCACAAGCGGGCGCTGCATTTGTTGTACTAGTTCACAGTCACCGTGGCACGCAACTCCTAGACGAGTGGAGGCATAGAGCGCGGGATTTATTAGGCTGACAGGTGGACCTCGAATGTAAGCAGCCCGCAGCTGACAGGTGGGGCTTCCTAGTGCGGAACATGAAGAACACGGATCCTCACTCCGTGACTTGATGACTGACATGTGGGATCAGATCAACATGTCAGTAACTACAGTTCACATCAGAGTATCCTCTCCAGTGCCGGTCGTGAGTTTCTGACAATGGATCGTATTCGGGGCGTTGATGCTCTTTTTGCACAGAATTGAGCATATAAGATGGTACTCCAGTTTTCAAATTTCACGTTAAGGCAATATTTTTAGTTAATTTTTTTAATTAAAAATGTTATCCTAACAATATAAATATAAAACAGAGGTAGTAAAAAAGAATATTTGCTTTGCTCAAAAAAATGATAAAAGGAACACCAGCGATCTTATTCACTTCAGCAATGTTTTTTTAGACCTCTCTATCGAGTATAGTTGTAGTATCTGTTCATGTGTAAACATATTCACTCACACCACCGTCCACCACACCACCTACACATAATCAGCCCTACAACTACACACGACTGGTAAGAGTGTCCTTAGAAAGATCACCGAAATCCACCGAAGTCCGATGCACGACGGGGAAGTTGCACTACCATTGTATCTTCACGCTTGAGAGATACCTGAAATTATTTAGGAATAAATTCCGGTAGGACACTGTCGAAGTGTAGCAACGTTACTTCCCCCGGTACTACTAAGTGTAGCGCGCGGAGGTTCTTGTTTCAGTTGGGGCATGCAGAGATCAAGAGCAAGATGGTGACACGGGAGATTTATGTGGTTCAGGTCGCCTGAGCGTAATACCCTACTCCACGAGGTGTGTGTTATTGTATTGTGAATTGCTAGAAAGCGTCGTCTGGCTCAGCTCGGGGTCGTCCTTTGTATCGTGCGGATCAACCCTTTTATAGTCTAAGGACTGACCGTTACATCATTCGTCTGCCCGACATGTGGCTCTGGCGTATTTAATAGCCTAATACATTATCTATGAGTATTAAGCATGGTTAATAGTGTGATAATGTGCCTTAATAGATGTGTTACCTCTATTAACAGTGCTTGATCGTGTGTCGTTAATACAACATTAACGACACGTAATCAAATCTTGTAACTGCCGCTTTAACTGTCCCTTGAATGTCCGTGTTGAAGGAAACCTGTCAATGTATTCGTTGATAGTGAAGGTATGGAGGCTCCACATGTGGCAGCTTCGGAGCTTCCCCTTGTGGGGAGGTAGCTCCAGAACCGCTATACACGTGTCAACACCGGAGCTTCCCTCTGTTAGGAGTAGGTCCGGAGTCATTATAAACGTGTTGATCGCAGAGCTTCCCTGTGTTGGGAGTTTAGCTCCGGATTTACATTACTGAAAGTGCATCTAGGACTCCCTTGTGGGTTTTGGATGATTTATGACAAGCAATTGGGATCCTAATTCTTTTGTTGAGATGAATGCAGAAAAATTGATGAAAGATGAGCAAAGTGCCAAAAAGAGGAAATTGAGAAGGAAAATGGATTTGAGCTCAAGGAGAAGAAACTAGTTGTTTAGTATGTGTGGAGTGTGTTAAGGAAACACACCCAAGAGCTCAATCTTATTTAATCATACACACACATGCACAAAGCCATACAGGACCGGACTAGTCCGATGTCCACCGGACTAGTCCGATATCACATTCTGCACAAGATCGGACAAGTCCGGTCATCACCGGACTAGTCCGATAATTCTTCTGTTCCACTTCGGACTAGTCCTCCCCAGTGCGGACTAGTCCTCAACACAATGCACAGGTCACTAGATCGGACAAGTCCGGTCTCCACCGGACTAGTCCGATATCCTTTCTGATCCACTTCGGACAAGTCCGGTGTTTACACGGACTAGTCCGATATACACGCTGATCTAAACCGGACAAGTCCTCCAAGTGCGGACTTGTCATCCTAAACACTAAAGGTTTCACAGGTCCGGACCAGTCCGATGACAATCGGACTAGTCCGAAGTTTTCCAGCAGTGAAATCGGACAAGTCCGTTTTCAAACGGACTAGTCCGATATTCCTGGACACTTAGGGTTTGCTTCTCACAGCACACCGGACTAGTCCGGACACCACCACGGACTAGTCCGAATTTTCTGAACCCTAACGGTAACTTCCAGAAACCCCTTATAAATAGAGGTGCACGGCCCACTTTGAAACTCTCTCGAACCCTAGCGCCGTCACACCTCCCAAGAGCCTCAAAAACTAACTCTCTCCACAAAACCAAGTGCTAAATTGATCACTACATTGAAGATCACTTGTAGATCATTGGAGAGGGCACTTGATACGCGATTGAGTTCTTGGTTTGAATCCCTAACACACTCTTGCATCTCAGTTTGTATACTTTGAAGTGTGTTATTGGTGGTCTTGAATCTTGTAATCAAGGGAGCGCTCAACTTGTGAGATCGCCCCTTAAACTCGGTGATTTACCCCTGTGTGATTAGTTGAAGAGGATTGGCCTTCGTGGCGATCCGAACGAGGGAAGGGTTAGTGAAGACCCGGCCCTTTTGTGGGCTCCTCAACGTGGACGTAGGCTGCCTTCGTGGTAACCGAACCACGGGATAAATCTTGTGTCTTTCAATTGTGTTCTTTATTCTAGTTGATTAACATAATCTAGGGTTTGATTAGATTTGTTGAATACAAAGTTGATAGTTGAAATAAAGTCATATTCTTAATAGAATCTGTTACACAACTATTGAACTGATCACAAAGTTTATATTTCCGCTGCAAAAGTCAACAAACAATCAAATTGACCTAACTTGATCAACCTAGCCCGTAAAATCCGGACTAGTCCGCACTTTACCGGACTAGTCCGTTATATCTGGTTTTTGATCTCGTTGTTGAAGTGTTACAGGAACCGATAAAATTCAAGAAGGCCTATTCACCCCCCCTCTAGGCCAACATTCAATTGGTATCAGAGCGAGGTTCTTCAAGAAAGAGTGCAACCGCTCGAAGAGATCATGTCGGACATGAAGGAAGTCCAAAAGATCAACAACCAGGAAGAGATGAACAATGACAAGCATCAAAAGCTTGAGAAGTATCTCGAAGCCATTCAAGACTTTGACGATGATGATGAGGAGACATTGGAGCTGAAAGCTCTCCTTAGAAAGAAAGCGCTTTCCAAAGGCAAAGCCAAAGTTGAAGAAAAGAAGAAGGGGAGTAGTCACACCGACTACTCCCGATATCCTTTTAATTATGACCGTTTAAATTCTAACAGCAATCACTATCTATCCATTCCCCTTGGAAAAGCCCCACACTTCGATGGGAGTGACTACTCTATGTGGAGGCAAAACATGAAGATGCACTTGATTTCCCTTAACCCAAGTTTATGGCATATTGTGTGCACAGGAATCAATATCCCAGATGACGACGAAGAGCTCACGCCAAGTCAAGAGCAAGCCATCCACAGGAATGCACAAGCCGCAGCCGTCATCACCTCATCTCTAAGTCGAGATGAATTCACAAAGGTGGACGGATTAGAGATTGCCAAAGAAATCTGGGATACCTTACAAACAGCGCATGAAGGTGACAGACATGTGAGGGAAGCCAAGATTGAAATGATTGAGGGCGAACTAGGAAGGTTCGCGATTGAGGAAGATGAGTCACCCCAGGACATGTACAACAGACTGAAGACTCTCGTGAACAAGGTTCGATCATATGGGAGCAGAAAGTGGAATGATCACGAGGTTGTAAAGCTCATCCTTAGAGCTTTCATGCCTCGCAATGTTACGCTTTGCTCTATGATCCGAGAGAGTCCGGGGTACAAGAAAATGACTCCTGATGAACTGCTTGGCAAGATCATTAACTTTGAGATGATGGAGAAGCAAGCCAAGCACGTAAAAGAAATAGCCGACCTCACATCGGCCAAGAAGAAGGGAGTTGCCCTAAAGTCCTCACTCAAGCCTTTATCCAAAGAAGCAAGAGAAGCACAGCTTGAGGAGGACAGCGATGATGAAAGCAGCGAGCTAGATGAAGAAGATATGATTTTGTTCATGAAGAAGTTTAAGAGAATTATGAAGAAAAGACAAGGAACAAAATCAAATGAAGCAAAATACAAAGAAAGGACGAAGCCAAAGATGAGGCGGGCGTGCTATAACTGTGGTGAATACAACCACTTTATAGTCGACTGCCCGTATGAGGACAATAAGAAGAAGAACAAAGAGTCCAAGCCTCAAGCAAAGAAGTTCTTCAAGAAGAAGAAACAAGCTGAACAAGCACACATTGGAAAGGAATGGGACTCAAACGATGAGTCTTCATCGTCCGATGAAGAAGAATTGGCTAGCATAGCCATCGAGAGCGTGTCCAAGAAACCCACACTCTTTCCCACGCTCGGTGCAAAGAAGGCAAATGGGACTTGCCTCATGGCTAAGGAAGGTAAACGCAAGGTAAATATCAAAACTCCTTCCTTACATTCTTATTCAAGTGATGATGATTTAGATAGTGATGAAGATATGCTAGCTGGCTTAGATAGAAAAACTGCTGCAAAAATAAAATTCTTGCTTAACCAACTTGTTGAGAAGGAAGAGCTAATCGATCGTCAAGAAGACATGATTATCTCCCAAAAGGAGAAGCATGTGGAACTTGACAATCTTCTAGTTCATGAAAAGGAAAGAAGCCACTCACTAGAGCTTGAGCTAGCTTCAAGCAAGAAAACTTGCTTGGAGCTAACCAACTCAAATGTAGCAATCAAGGACCAACTTGATGACCTGATCGAGGTCAACAAGATCCTTGAAGTGCAAATTGAGTCACTCAAGCTTAGTGAACTCTCCTCCTCTTCAAGCCTACCTTCTCAATCCTCTTCAAGTAATAATACTCATATCTGCAAATGTGAAAAGATAAACCCCAGGTTGAAAGAAAAGTCCACCTCCACAAAGGACAAAAACCCTACCCAATGTGTAATATTTGACAAGGAAAGGATCAACTATGCACGTAGTGCATATTTGGTCCAAAGACCTCCAAATGTCAAGTATGGCATTGGTTATTCCTATGATGGAAAGCAAAGAGCTGGAAATCATAAGAATAACAAGGGAAAGATTACCTTTGTGAAAGGAGGACCCTCACAACCCGGCAGCACGAAAACTAAAAATTTGAACTCTCATGAAAACCGGACTAGTCCGGTTGTGGTCCGGACAAGTCCGGTCATCCGGACAAGTCCGGTCACACAGACTAGTCCGACCAATAATCAGCAACAACTCCTGTTTAAAACCTTCGATGCTTCATATGTATTAATGAGAAACAATATTGGTAAAGTGTATGCTTATTATGCTGGGCCACGCCATGGGAACACAAAATCCCATGTGTGGGTGCCCAAATGTATTGTCACTAACCTCCAAGGACCCAAGCAAGCTTGGGTACCTAAAACCAAGGCGTAACTTGTTTCTGCAGGCCTACTCCTCCGGTGGATCCAAATGGGTGCTAGACAGTGGATGCACAAACCACATGACCGGAGAAAGGAGGATGTTTGTGGAGTATGAAGTGAACGAGGACCCAAATGAAGGGATCTACTTTGGAGACAACAGTCAAGGGAGGGTCCTCGGTACCGGTAAAATAGCCATATCCTCTGAACATACTCTTTCACATGTTTTGCACGTTGAATCTTTAGATTATAACCTGCTGTCCATATCTCAATTGTGCGACAAGGGTTATAATTGCCTGTTTACTAACGAGGGTGTGATCGTCTCAAGAAGGAGCGATGGTTCTAGTGCATTCAAGGGTATGTTGAAGGGAAAGCTTTACCTTGTTGACTTCAACAAGGATAAAGCCGAACTCGACACATGCTTGATTGCAAAGACCAACATGGGTTGGCTGTGGCATAGACGGCTGGCACATGTTGGTATGAGGAACCTTCAAAAACTCCTCAAGGGTGATCACATCCGAGGTTTGAAAGATGTTGTGTTTGAGAAAAACAGGCCATGTAGCGCGTGCCAAGCAGGGAAACAAGTTGGAGCACAGCATCCTGCGAAGAACATCATGACCACAACAAGACCGCTCGAACTACTTCATATGGACTTGTTTGGTCCAATTGCTTACATAAGCATCGGCGGTAACAAGTATGGTTTAGTTGTTGTTGATGATTTTTCCCGCTTCACTTGGGTGTTCTTTTTGCATGAAAAATCAGAAACACAAGGGACACTCAAGAAGTTCTTCAAGCGAGCACAAAACGAATTTTCATTACAAATCAAGAGTATTCGGAGTGACAATGGCACGGAGTTCAAAAACATACAAGTGGAGGAGTACCTTGATGAAGAAGGAATCAAGCACGAATTTTCAGCACCATACTCCCCACAACAAAATGGAGTTGCCGAAAGGAAGAACCGCACGCTCATAGAAATGGCAAGAACTATGCTCGATGAATACAAGACTTCGGACCGATTTTGGGCGGAAGCAATCAACACAGCTTGCCACGCCACAAATCGCCTCTATCTTCATCGACTACTAAAGAAGACCCCCTATGAGCTACTCACCGGTAACAAACCGAACATTTCATATTTTCGAGTTTTTGGTTCTCCTTGCTATATTTTAAACAAGAAGCCCAGGACTTCAAAGTTCGCTTCGAAGTCCGATGAAGGTTTCTTGCTTGGCTATGATTCGAACACTTACGCCTATCGTGTCTTCAACAAGTCCTCCGGACTTGTTGAAGTGGCACGTGACGTAGTGTTCGATGAAACTAATGGCTCCCAAAAGGAGCAAGTTGATCAATGTGAGTTAGGTAAAGAAGAAGCCCCCTATCAAGCATTGAAGAAAATGGCTCTAGGCGAAGTACGACCACAAGAGTCAACGTCACAAATACAAGATGAAAGTGAACCACAAGATGAAATCAACCATCAAGGGGGAGCCTCAATACAAGATCAACCACAGGAGTACGAACGTAATGAACAAATCAACGAGGACAACAACTCAGGGGGAGAAGAAGATGATCACCAACACACGACTCCCCAAGTACCACACCCAAGAGTACACCAATGCATTCAAAGGGATCACCCGATCGACAACATCATCGGCGACATCCAAAAGGGAGTAACCACTAGATCTCGCATAGCAAATTTTTGTGAACATTACTCGTTTGTCTCCTTTTTGGAACCCCGCAGGACTGAGGATGCATTGAAGGATCCGGACTGGGTAGTGGCGATGCAAGAAGAGTTGAATAATTTCAAGAGAAACGAGGTCTGGGAACTTGTGGCAAGACCCAATGCAAATGTTGTAGGCACCAAGTGGGTCTTCCGCAACAAGCAAGACGAACACGGTGTGGTAACAAGAAACAAGGCACGACTTGTGGCCAAAGGTTACTCACAAGTCGAAGGTTTGGATTTCGATGAAACTTTTGCTCCAGTAGCTAGGCTTGAATCAATTAGAATATTACTTGCATATGCTACTCACCATGATTTCAAGCTGTATCAAATGGACGTGAAGAGCGCCTTCCTCAACGGACCGATCAAGGAGGAGGTGTACGTGGAGCAACCACCCGGGTTTGAAGACGAAGAGTTCCCCGATCACGTGTATAAACTGCGTAAGGCTCTCTATGGCCTCAAACAAGCTCCTAGAGCTTGGTATGAGTGCCTTAGAGATTTTTTAATAGATAATGGTTTTCAAATTGGCAAAGTAGACTATACGTTATTCACAAAAAATCTGGATAATGATCTTTTTATTTGCCAAATATATGTTGATGATATAATTTTTGGGTCAACTAACCAATCCTTCTGTGAAGAGTTTAGCAAAATTATGACAGAGAGATTCGAAATGTCGATGATGGGAGAATTGAAGTACTTCTTGGGATTCCAAGTGCGACAACAAAGGGAAGGAACTTTTATAAGCCAAACCAAGTACACGCAGGACATCCTCAAGAAGTTTGGCATGGACAAAGCAAAGCCAATAAAGACTCCCATGGCAACGAATGGGCACTTGGACCTCAATGAAGATGGAACGAGCGTCGACCAAAAGGTATATCGCTCCATGATTGGATCTTTACTATATCTATGTGCATCTAGGCCAGACATCATGTTGAGTGTTTGCTTGTGTGCAAGATTTCAAGCCAACCCCAAGGAATGTCATTTGACAGCCGTTAAGAGAATCTTAAGATATTTAGTTCATACACCCAACCTTGGTCTTTGGTACCCAAAAGGCTCAAAATTCAATCTCATTGGGTATTCCGATGCAGATTATGCCGGGTGCAAAGTAGATAGAAAAAGTACTTCCGGCACTTGCCAATTTCTAGGAAGATCCTTAGTTTCTTGGTCATCCAAGAAACAGAATTCCATTGCATTATCCACAGCCGAAGCGGAGTATGTTGCAGCCGGGAGTTGTTGTGCACAACTTCTTTGGATGCGACAAACTCTAAGGGATTATGGTTACAATATGAACCATATTCCTCTCCTTTGTGATAATGAGAGTGCCATTAAAATAGCACACAATCCAGTTGAGCACTCTAGAACAAAACATATAGACATAAGACACCACTTCTTGAGAGACCATTCCATGAAAGGAGACATATCCATCTCTCATGTCAACACCCAAAAACAATTAGCCGACATATTCACCAAGCCACTTGATGAAAAACGCTTTTGTGAACTCCGAAATGAGCTAAATGTTCTTGATTCTCGGAGTGTGGCTTGAAAAGTTGCATACCTGTATGTTTCTTCAAAATTTTGATTGAATTGTGAACATCATCCCTCTTCTCTTTTCTCTCGAAAACTATGTCAATTATTAGATCTTGATGAATTTTGATCATAGTATAATTGTTGTTTGCTTACTGGTCAAATTCATCAAGATTATTTGAATTGTTTTGTCTCTCTAATCTCTAATATTGGACCTTCAAATATATATGAATGGGCTTTGTTTTTCTCTCCTGGTGACCACGGACAAGTCCGTGGTTACCCGGACTAGTCCGCCCATTGCAGACTTGTCCGCAGAGTGCCGGTTAGGCCGGACTAGTCCGACAGACCACGGACTAGTCCGATATAAGTCTCTGGACGACTTCGGACTAGTCCGGTCATGTCCGGACTTGTCCGATTTTTCGTGTCCTTAACCCTAGCCGCCACCAAACCCTAATTCATTCACTCTCACACTCGCCCCAAGCATTCTCTCTCTTGCGCTCGAGCTCCCAAGGCAAATACTCGATTCCTCCGTCGAAAAGCCTCAAACTTGGGCGGAGATCAAGCTTGAAGACTCGGGGATTGAAGTTAGCGGACAAGTCCGGCCTCCAACCCCCAAAATCTCAAGCCTCCTTCGATTCCTTGGTAAATTTTCTTCAAACCCTAAGAAATCGCAAATTTCTCCATTGCTTATCGTTTGGCCTAGCATTCTTCACTAGCTACATGCCCATTAGATGTACTACGTGTATGCTAGACTATTTTTGGCTTAGGGATCAAATTTTACTCAATCTGTTAGGTTTTTGCGGATGAACACCGGACTAGTCCGGTCCAGGTACGGACAAGTCCGGTCCACCGGACTAGTCCGTGCCTGTGCACCGGACAAGTCCGTTGTTTCTGAACCAAAACCTAATTCCTTCATTCCCTAATGCCTTCCATTGCCATATTATCTCACCAATGCCTTGTATAACCTGTATTTTACCTTGATCACTCATTCTCAGGTCATGTCGAGCTCTGACTACGAAATGTCCGATTTTGAGTCCGAGGTGGCACCTCGGCCCTCGGCGGGTCTTGGCAAGAAACGCCAAGAGAAACCCTCCGAGCCAGCTCCCTCTCCTCCCCAAGTCAGAAGGAAAGTGTGTGTGAAGAAAGCTGCATCGAAGGCCGGCACCTCCTCAAGTGGCCTTCGACAAACCAAAGGAAAGGGCAAAGGAGTTGCCACAGGGCCAGTTGGGCCCCTCAAGCTGCATGCCCCCAGAGAAGGGGCCCGGGACCCAAATGAAGAGAAGTTCACTGGCAAGGGCAGCGAGGTGGCTGCTAAGCTGAGAGAGGTAGACTGCTATGCAAGATCCAAGCAAGCAGCAGATGGCAGATTTTGGTCCAATTTTCACTCGGACTTCTACAAATTGGTCTATTTGCCTATGAAGACCCCAGTGGTGCGCAGTCAATGGATTGACTGGGCCCACCTGGAGAAGAAGAAGTGTGCAGCCTTTGATGAGGTTATTGCAGCTGCTGAGAAACACGGACTGAAGGACTTGTTTGCCTTCAGATATAACTGGAATGATGAAGTGATTGCACAGTTTTATGCAACATGCCACTTCTCCAGTGAAGACGAGGAAAGTGTGACTTGGATGACTCATGGATCCAAGTACTCAATTACCCAAGAAGAGTTTGCCAGTTTGCTGCACCTTGAGTATGGAGGACATGACCACCTCATTATCCACAACATAGGGGTCATTGAGAGGGACAGGATGAAGTTCATGTATGAGCCCAACTCCAAGTATGTCCCTCCCTCTACCAAGAATCTGAAGCCTTTCTTTGTTGTGCTCAATAGAGTCCTCCGGAAGACAATAGCCCCCAAGGATGGGGATGCAGGGAGTGTACAAGGCTACCTCCGGACCCTGATGAGGGTCATATGCAAGGACAGAAAGTTTGATGTGGCTGACTATATCTGGAATGATATGGTCAATATCTCAAGCACCCCCAACCGATCCTGTGGCTATGCCCCCTACTTGATGTTTATGATCGAGAAGGTCACAGGGATCGAGTTCGTGAAGGATGTGGAGCACACTCCACTGAGGCCTCAGAAGCCTCAGCCAGTACTTGTCCAAGCTCCTCCATCGCCGGCCTCAAGCCCCGAGGCGCCGGCAAGACAAGAAGAAGCTGCTAGGGAAGCCCCTAAGAAAGGATCCGCCAGTGGGATCCTGAAGTACTTGGTGTCTCTTCTCTCCTCCTGCAAGAAAACTGAAGTGAAGCTTCATAAGCTCAACCAGAAGAGGAAAGAAGACATGAGGTACATAAAAGCAAATGTGAAGCAGCTGAGTGAGAAACTGGAGATCAACCCAATAGGGTCTCCAGTCATTTCTGAAGACTCTGATCTGGACGTCACTGAACTCAGCCCCTTGACTTCATCCGAGCTTGCCTATTTTGGCATTGGGGGCTCGAGCAGCTCCGTTCCTCATCCTCCCTCTCAACCTCGCCAAGAAGAAAGCGATGAAGATGATGAAGACAATGAGAGGACTGACAGCGAAGAGTGAAGCCCTAGGACCTCCCTCTCTCTCTTTTTGGTGTCTTGATGCCAAAGGGGGAGAGATTGAGGGGGAGCTTCTAGACTTAGCTTTAGCTGCGTAGAATGCGAGGAGAGAGTCTCCATGTATCTTCTATTTGTGATTGTAATTGTTTAACGCTATTTTCATATCATGTTTGGTCCTATGTTAAATTGCTCAGTTAATTTGCAAGTGTGTGATGAAATCTGAATTTTTGCTCCTGAAATGCTATATTCACTTGATATTGGTTGATCAATGCAAATTCTGTCATTCTTGATGCATTCATGCTCTTAGTATGCATCCCACCATAAAGAATGCACATATGAATGATTCTCTTGTTGCTTGATGCATTTTTGAGTCATATGTGCACACTTTATGAAAAATCTCATTTTATACCTCATTTTGTGAAATCTCAATTGGTTGTCATCAATCACCAAAAAGGGGGAGATTGAAAGTGCATCTAGGACTCCCTTGTGGGTTTTGGATGATTTATGACAAGCAATTGGGATCCTAATTCTTTTGTTGAGATGAATGCAGAAAAATTGATGAAAGATGAGCAAAGTGCCAAAAAGAGGAAATTGAGAAGGAAAATGGATTTGAGCTCAAGGAGAAGAAACTAGTTGTTTAGTATGTGTGGAGTGTGTTAAGGAAACACACCCAAGAGCTCAATCTTATTTAATCATACACACACATGCACAAAGCCATACAGGACCGGACTAGTCCGATGTCCACCGGACTAGTCCGATATCACATTCTGCACAAGATCGGACAAGTCCGGTCATCACCGGACTAGTCCGATAATTCTTCTGTTCCACTTCGGACTAGTCCTCCCCAGTGCGGACTAGTCCTCAACACAATGCACAGGTCACTAGATCGGACAAGTCCGGTCTCCACCGGACTAGTCCGATATCCTTTCTGATCCACTTCGGACAAGTCCGGTGTTTACACGGACTAGTCCGATATACACGCTGATCTAAACCGGACAAGTCCTCCAAGTGCGGACTTGTCATCCTAAACACTAAAGGTTTCACAGGTCCGGACCAGTCCGATGACAATCGGACTAGTCCGAAGTTTTCCAGCAGTGAAATCGGACAAGTCCGTTTTCAAACGGACTAGTCCGATATTCCTGGACACTTAGGGTTTGCTTCTCACAGCACACCGGACTAGTCCGGACACCACCACGGACTAGTCCGAATTTTCTGAACCCTAACGGTAACTTCCAGAAACCCCTTATAAATAGAGGTGCACGGCCCACTTTGAAACTCTCTCGAACCCTAGCGCCGTCACACCTCCCAAGAGCCTCAAAAACTAACTCTCTCCACAAAACCAAGTGCTAAATTGATCACTACATTGAAGATCACTTGTAGATCATTGGAGAGGGCACTTGATACGCGATTGAGTTCTTGGTTTGAATCCCTAACACACTCTTGCATCTCAGTTTGTATACTTTGAAGTGTGTTATTGGTGGTCTTGAATCTTGTAATCAAGGGAGCGCTCAACTTGTGAGATCGCCCCTTAAACTCGGTGATTTACCCCTGTGTGATTAGTTGAAGAGGATTGGCCTTCGTGGCGATCCGAACGAGGGAAGGGTTAGTGAAGACCCGGCCCTTTTGTGGGCTCCTCAACGTGGACGTAGGCTGCCTTCGTGGTAACCGAACCACGGGATAAATCTTGTGTCTTTCAATTGTGTTCTTTATTCTAGTTGATTAACATAATCTAGGGTTTGATTAGATTTGTTGAATACAAAGTTGATAGTTGAAATAAAGTCATATTCTTAATAGAATCTGTTACACAACTATTGAACTGATCACAAAGTTTATATTTCCGCTGCAAAAGTCAACAAACAATCAAATTGACCTAACTTGATCAACCTAGCCCGTAAAATCCGGACTAGTCCGCACTTTACCGGACTAGTCCGTTATATCTGGTTTTTGATCTCGTTGTTGAAGTGTTACAGGAACCGATAAAATTCAAGAAGGCCTATTCACCCCCCCTCTAGGCCAACATTCAATTACACGTGTCAATCTCTGGAGCTACCCATATGAGAGATGCAGGTCTGGTATAATATGACATATGGGGCCTAAGAAAACTTTCAATTTTGACGGGTAAAACTCTTTTGCACTTTTTGCGATATCATAGGGTACCCGGTACGCAGGGTACCGACAGTGGCCCCCGGGCCCACCTTTGGGAGAAATCCTTTGGGTTAAATTATTCTACCAAAGGTGGGGCCATCCTTGATTCCCGCGTTTCGACTTCAAAAGCCTCGTAATGTGTCGTTGGGGTGATGGTCCGAGGTTAAACCATCGTCGCGTGGCTTGTTATGAATGCGGCAGATAAGATCTTTGAGTGCAGATCTCACGCAACTGAAGGTCGCAAGTTTCCAATATAAAAACCGTATCGGTTCTGAGTGCCTTGTTAGGGTGCCGCCTTTGGGTCTCCTGCCGCCCATCATGACAATGGTTCGCCTGGGGTAATAACCTCGATCTCTTCGTCGGGTAGCCTCGGACCCATTCGTCATGGACGGGGTAGATTTTTTGAAATGTGACCCCACTCTTGTTGTGGTTTCCCTCCAAGCGTCGCGGAGTCTTACTTAAGAAGGAAAGTATGTGCGGTTTGAGGACTCTTTACGCTTTCGATCAAACTTGCGCTCAGAGCCTCCCAAACTTCGCCTAGCTTTCTCTTCCTTCGCTCCACTTTGCCGCGATGGAGTTGGGTCTTCCAAGAGACGCCTCAAGAGCAAGGACGATTTGATGAAGGTCCGGACCTATATGGGGTGGTCTAGTGACTCCTTCAGCCACCTGATTTGCGCCGGCGAGCTCCCGTTTAAGAAGGAGCGTAATGGCGACATAGTGTACTTCTCTGCATACGCCATGGTGGGATTGATCCCACCTTTTTCAACTTTTCTTTTAATGTTGATGGACTTTTACGGTCTCCAACTGTATCATCTTGGCCCCCATTCTCTTCTGCTAGTGGCGACCTTCGCCCACTTTGCGAGATGTGGGTGGGTGTTCCCCCCTACATCAAGCTGTTTCGTACCTTTTTCACCGTCCACACCACCGGAAAGGGAAATGAGCTTCTTGGCTTCTACTATTTCGTGAAGCGCAAGAACTTCCCTTCAAGTACTTGAAGTCTTTTCCTTTTGACAAATGGGATGACTCGAAGAAGGATTGGGTTGTCATTGCAGTGGAGGAGCATGAGAGGTTGGAGCTGCCCCAAGGACTCCCCAACGTTGACACCGATGCTTGGAGTGTAGTTCCGGAGCTGTCAGATGCCTTCAACCTTGTACTGACCAGGATTCGCGAATGCGTGGAGGGTGGAGTGACCCCTCAGATTGTCTTCTGCAACTTTCTGGTCAACAGATGGGCTCCACTGAGGAAGAGGGAGAAGCTCACTTGGGCCCTCAACAGCGTGATGGATGACGACCAAATTGAAACCAGTCTGAAGTCCAACTTGGATGACGAATCTTTAAAGATTCATCTCAAGAAATTCCAGCATGGGATAAACTTCGATGGCGATGACTTGGTTCCGCTGGATGCTTTCCTTTATCTGAACATGGAGCCACAATTCAACAGAGAGCTTCGGAGGAAAATGTCGGCGCTTGATGACCTTGGTGAGGTGGAGAGCCATATGACTTCCAGGGTGGTGATCCCTGGAGTTTCCGAAGGAGGGCCTGCCTCCGCCCCAAACCAGAGGATTGAATACATCGGCAAGGGCAAGGGCAAAGAGTCAGCCGAACCCTCCAGTCAGAAGAGGAAGCTGACACATGCTGATGGGAGGTCCGTCAGGGCTGCTCCCTCTACAACAGCTCCTTCTCCCTGGCGGAGAAGGTCTTCCGCAACTGCACCTTCTCTGGCACATGCGTCTTCAAGAGGCGCTGGATCTGGGCAGTCGACACCGGCTTCAGTGCTGGCTAAAAGCTCCAAACCCGAGAGTTCTTCCCGACACATAGAATCTCCGGCCGAGAGGACCCCGACTGCCGCAAGTGGTCCCCAGCTGAGGTCTGAAGTCGGTGTCTCACCAGACTTGGTGGGCTCTGGCTCCGGACCTCAGAAGAAGAGGTTCCGAGGCGATTGGGGTGGTAGCATCCCTGGGTAAGCATCGAGTGCTCACCTTAAAATGCTAGTCTTGTTTTTGCTGTGTCTCTAATCTTCTCATCCCTTTATTTCTAGGGTGTCGAAGAAAGGGTCGGGAACTTTGGCTTCTGTCGGAGCGACCAGGGCTACGCATGCCGAAGCTCCGGCTTCAAGCACCGAGCCTCCTCCTCAAGTGGTGGCAGAAGTCACGGCAGCTCCGGTGCTAGCTGTCGTGGACTTGGATTCAGAGTCCTCCCCGAAAGTTCTTGTGGTAGCACCGGACCGCGTGGGAGAAGTTGAAGATGTACCTCTGACAACGGTGTCAGAGGCTGATGCTCCAGTACCAGAGCCGGAGGTGTTTTAAGCTCCGGTTGTTGAACCGGAAGTCGTCGCAGTCCTGGTCGCTGAGCCAAAGGCAATTGAAGCCTCGACCATTGAGCCGGAGATGGTTGAAGCTCCAGCCCTTGTGCCAGAAGTTGTTGAAGGCCCGGCGGCTGAGTCGGAGATGCTTGAAGCTCCGGTCGTTGGACTAGAAGTGACTGACGCGTCGGCGTCTGAGTCGGAGGTGGTAGGGGCACCAAATGAAACTCCAGCTGTTGCCCCAGAGATAGCTGCCCCAAAGGTGTTTGGACCAGAGCCAGAGCAGCTTGAAGAGGTGGCGACATGTCCTCCACCCTAGAAGTCAATAATTGAATACCCGGAAGCAGCGCCTTCGACTTTCGGTCCGGAGATGGGAGTTCCCCCAATGGGTTCTTTCTCTACTGCTGCTGAAGGGCTTCCGGAGAGCGACCCTTGTGCCGCAGGAGCTTAGGGGACCACCCTTGTAGAGTGAGACCCAATTTTTGTGATAAAAAATCCCGCGGAGATGGTCCTAGCAGGCTCGGAGCCTATCCCTCTGGCATTGTCCATAGACAACGCCTGCTCGAGCCTCCGACAAGTCCAGCTCGCCTTCGATCATGAGAGCAAAGCCCTGGATAAGGAGCGCAATACCTTGAGGCGTTGGCGCAACAACTCCACTTCGAGACCAGGCTTGCACAGACAAGGTTGGTTGATCAGAAGGAGTGGATCAAGAGGGAGAAAACCTGATTGGAATACTGGGACAATCCGCTGGAGGAGAAGGAAGCTGCCATTCGCGCGCTCGACGCTAACTCCAGGGAGATCCTTGAGCAAGCCAAGGAGAGGTGTGATGCTGTTGATGAGCGTCACGAAAACCTCAATGAATTGAACGAGGTTCTCCTGAAGCACCGAGCGGACCTTGAGGTGAGGGAAGAAAAGCTCCTAGAGCAGCAGGAGGATGTTGTGAAGAGGGAGGCGGAGGTCACGCAGAAATTGGCTCTGGGTGAACAGAATTTGGCAGATCGCAACAAAAAGCTGGATCTATGGAGCAAAGAGGAGAAGGAGAAGTACTGGAAACTGGGGCAGGAGCTCTCGAAAAGAGAAGCTGACATTGCCACCAGGGAAGAGAAGGTGAGAGGCAGGGAAATGGACTTGGCGGAAAGGCGGAACCGCATCCACCTCCGGGAGACGGAGCTGACCGATCATGAAAAGCAAGTTGCTGAGAATATGCAGCAGCATGCCAAATTGGTCGAGCGCCTCGCTCGGAAGGGTTCGGAGCTTGCAGCCGCCCAGAAGTCACTGGATGAGATGCGGAGCTTTAAGGAGACTGAGTCCATCCAAGTATGGGACTTCTTGGGACGAGCCAACGACGCGCTGACGCTACTAGGCTTCAGTCCTGTACGTCCGGACAATCCAGAGCTGGACTTGGACCGAGCACTGGCGGCCCTCAGTGTTGCTGGCGGCAAACTCGACACAATGGGTGACATCATTGCGGACCAGTTGGAGACATAGGGGAAATCTTTAGCCACAAACATCGCAGAATATGTGTTGACGTGTTATGTGAACCGAGATCCCCAATTCTCTTTGGACCCGGTGCTCCAAGGTCCCATTGCTGAAGAGGAGGACGCCGCCAAAACCAGCGTCCAAGAAGTTGCCAAGAAAGTCGCCACATTCTTCCGCAGGACTTAGATCATCCAGTAGCTAGAACTTCTTCCTTTTGCCTCCTGCTGTAATCCAAATTTTGTAATCCAGTGTTTCGATTTAATGAAATCCACTTTGCTACCATGAACTTCATTTTATTTTTGTCTTCAATATAATGTGCTCTGTCTTGTTGGCCCCCTGGTATATGTGTACAATTGAAGTGTGTACAGGTACCAAAGGATTTGACAGTATATTGATGACTTGAACGCTTCACACTTGTAGATTTTAGGTCCGAATTCTTCATTAAATCTTTGCACTTGTTGATGCGTCGACAGTAGGCCCCCTGGGAATGGCAGAGCTTGGTAGCTCCAACGGTACCCACTATCAACGTATAAAATGTCGATGGTGGGGCCCCCTAGGATTTATCGGAGCTTGGTAGCTCCTGATGTCGCCGCACGAATAGTTGAAGGTAGGCCCCCTAGGAGTTGTCGGAGCTTTGTAACTCCGACATTACCCATTGTCAACATATTAAATATCGATAGCGGGTCCCCTTGGAGGATGTCGGATCTTAGTAGCTCCGGCGTCGTCCACCATCGCTATGAATTTCTGCTTTTCCTGCACATTAAATACAAGAAAAAATTAAAATTTGTCCTCTTGTCTATAAATCGTTTGTGACTTATTGTTCTTACTTGAGTTTTTATTCCAAAGTAACTCGATATGGTAACAAGTATATTGATGTAATCCTTTCGGACTCATATGCTTTTTTAGTACTCACCCTACTGAGCCTGCCGGAGTATAGGTAGAGTGGCGTACTTAGGGTGCAGGACTAGACTAAGTCGATAGCACACTCCGGACCTATGTTGGCTTGGCGTTCAGGCAAGTAGACTATACAACATGTTAAGACCCAAAGAGATCAACAATATAGCTTGCAACGCAAATGAATAACTTGGGTAAAAACTAAAAAAGAATTGCACAACTTCATTATAGACAAGAAGGTTAAAAACAATAATTTTATAGATCGAGCCTTGTACAAAAAATAAATGCACGTGGAGTATGTTTTCACACAATAATGTCTTTCATTATAGGTCTGGATTACAGGGAAGACAATGACACATTTAGGGTGCGGGACCAATCTAAGTGAGCTATACATCTTGTACTAACCCAGGGTAGTTAGTTACACTTTTTAGTGCAGTGTCTGTATGAAGTGTACTTAAACTTCCTGGATCCTCCTGGAGTGGTCCGGATGTTCTCCCGGAGGACCTACCCATGTCTGTTTAGCGACTCTATAACATACAACGTGTGTAATTACAGACTCACCTCCATGATTTTAAGCATAAAACTTACGGAGGTGTTCGATGTTCTAAGGATTAGGAAGCAAAGTCCCATCCTCAGTTGCCAAGCGAACGCATCCGGGTCGGGATACTTTGATCACTCAGAAAGGACCTTCCAAGCCAGGGGGAAGTTTGTTCAACCCTTCACGAGTTAGTATCTTCCGAAGCACCAGATCGCCTTCTTCGAGTTGTCGGTTGCGCACATGCCTTTGATGATAGCGCCGGAGCGCTTGGCGATAACGTGCATTCCGAACAGCTGCTTGACACATTCCCTCGTCGACGAGGTCAAGGTCTTCACGCCGGAGCTGGTCCTGCGCGTCTTCGTCGAAGGTCCGGACTCGGAGGGACCCCAAGGTGATCTCCGGATGAAGGACTACTTTAGCTTCGTACATCAGAAAGAAGGGTGTTTCTCCAGTTGACCGATTATGTGTTGTCCTGTTCGCCCACAATATGGACGAAAGCTCTTCAATCCAGTTGGCCCCGTGCTTTTTCAGGCGCTCATATGTGCGTGTCTTGAGTCCTTTTAAAATTTCTGCATTTGCTCTCTCGGCTTGGCCATTACTTGTTGGGTCAGCTACTGAGGCGTAGCTGAGTTGAATGCCGAGATCTTCGCAATATTCTTGAAATGCAGCACTTGTGAATTGGGTTTCATTATCAGTTATGACTTTGTTTGGAACTCCAAATCTGCACATAATGGACTTCAAGAACTTGATTGTTGATTGCTTGTTGATTGTCACAACTGGAGTTGCTTCCGGGCACTTAGTAAACTTGTTGATGGCGACATACAGGAACCTGTAGCCTCCGACGACTTTTGGAAAAGGTCCCAAGATGTCCATGCCCCACACAGCGAATGGCCATGTAGGAGGTATCATTTGTAGTGACTGGGCCGATGTGTGAATTTGTTTTGCGTGGAATTGGCACGCTTCACATTTTTTCACTAGCTCAACCGCATCCTAGAGTGTTGTAGGCCAGTAAAAGTCGTGCTGGAAGGCTTTACCGACTAACGTACGGTAAGATGCGTGATTCCCACACTCACCTCCATGGATTTCCGCGAGGAGATCGCGACCTTCTTCCCTTGCACCGCATTAGGATGCCAATGGCACCGCGCCGGTAGAGATCCCCTTCTTCCAACGTGTATATTTTAGCCAACCTGACAATCCGGTCAGCGGATACACTGTCTTCAGGAAGGATATTGTCTTTCAAGTAGCTCCAAATCTTCGAGATCCATGCATCGGGGCTAACTTGAGCTTCTGAGTCTTACGTGTTGGGTTGCTCGGAGCTTCCGGTAGCACCTACGACTCTTGGTGGACGCCATGGTAACAGGGCCACCGGAATTGCCAGCTTCGTCGTGCTAGTCTCGCCCCCTTCGCTTAGTTCGGCAGGCTGAGCTGTTGGTCTTGACAACCTCCGGACGAAGATTTCGTCAGGAGCCGAAGCTCCAGTTGAGGATTTCGTCGAGAGTTCGTCAGCTTCAGCGTTTTGAAGTCGCTGAATATGATGGAGATCCAGGACTTCGAAGTCCTTCTAGAGCCTCTGGACTTCAAGGAGATAAGCAGCTAGTTGTGGATTGTTACAAGAGCATTCACCTTTGACTTGTTTGATGATGAGTTGTGAATCTCCCTTCACCAACAGTTGTTTGACACCATAAGATAGTGCCACCTTGAGTCCGTATATGAGAGCTTCATACTCCACCATGTTGTTGGTCGCCTTGAAATCAAGGTGAACCATGTACTTGACCTTCTCCCCAGTCGGAGCAAGGAGAAGGATTCCAGCTTCGGCCCCATGCTTCTGCACGAAGCCATCGAAGTAGAGAGTCCAGTGAGTCTCGGTGAATACTGGAACATTGGGTTCTAGTTTCTGCTCACTGTGGCCCCCAGGGTTTTATGGAGAGGGAGTCTATTCCGCCACGAAGTCAGCCAAGGCTTGACTTTTGATTATTTGTCGTGACACAAATCCTAGATCGAATTCGGCCGGTTCCGCTGCCCACTTTGCAATGTTCCCAGTAGAGTTAGGGTTATGCAAAATAGCACGCAGTGGAAAAGAAGTTACCACTGATATTTTGTGGGCTTGGAAGTAGTGACGAAGCTTCCTTGAGGCAATAAGAATTGCGTAAAGCAGCTTATGCACCTCAATGTATCTTGTCTTGGCGTCGTGGAGCACTTTGCTGATGAAGTACACTGGGCGTTGGACGGTCTGAACCCTTTCAACAAGACCCGGAGCTTCTTCTCCATTGACCCGGACCCTCTCGGAGGGGTCCGATCCATCATGCTGCGCTTCTTGGACCCTCCCGGAGGGGTCCAAAACTCCTTGTTTGACCCGGACCTTACTAGAAGGGTCCAAATCATCTTGGTCGACCAGGTGAACCCCCTGAGGTGAACGAGGTTGATCTCCTAGCATTTCGTCTTGAGGTTCCGTGTTAAGGGGCTGGGACCCAGACATGCCTTCATTTAACTCCGGACCCTCCCGGAGGGGTCTGGGTTCTTGGACTGGATGTGGCTCCGGTCTTTCCGCGACTAGGACCATACTGACAACTTCGGTGGTTGCCAAAATGTAAAGCAGTAAAGGCTCACCAGGATTCGGAGCTACCAATATCGATAGTGTGGTGAGGAGCTGTTTTAGCTCTTGAAACGCCTTTTCTGCTTCTTCAGACCAATGAAATGGTACGGATTTCCTCAAGAGTTTGAAGAAGGGTAGCGGCCATTCTCCCAGTCTTGAGATAAACCGGTTGAGCGCAGCTAGACATCCAGTTAACTTCTGGACATCCTTGATGCGGGCTGGGGGCCGCATATCTTCTATATACTTGATCTTCGCCAGATTTGCTTCAATTCCTCGGTGAGTCACCAAGAAGCCTAGAAGCTTCCCGGAGCTAACCCCGAAGACACATTTGTTCGGGTTCAGCATGGTGCGCGTAGTGCGTAGCTTATTGAAGACAACTTGTAAATTGTCAAGGAGTGACTCCTTGTTCTTGATCTTCACTACGATGTCATCGACGTACACCTCCATCAAGTCTCTAATTAGCTCTCCAAATGTTTTGTACATAGCTCGCACAAATGTTGAAGCAGCATTTTTAAGACCAAATGACATGGCAGTATAAAGAGTACAATCCATCTACTGTTATGAAGGCAATATGCTCTTCATCTTCCTTAGACATTTGGATTTGATGATATCCAAAATATGCATCTAAGAAACACAATAGTTCACACCCGGAGGTGGAGTCCACTATATGATCTATTCTAAGTAGTGGAAATGGATCCTTTGGACATGCCTTATTTAAGGTGGTGTAGTCGATACACATCCGAAGCTTCCCCCGCCGGCCTTGGGTACAACAACTGGGTTTGCCAACCATTTTTGATGGAAGACTTCCCGGACAAATCCAGCTTCGAGCAACTTTTTGATTTTTTGTCGGATGAAGTTTTGTCGCTCAATTGATTGCTTCCGGGGCTTTTGGTGTACAGGCCGTGCGTCTGGGTAAATCTTCAGATTGTGCTCAATCACCTCCCAAGGGATCCCGGGCATTTGTAATGGTTGCCAGGCAAACACATTGACATTAGCTTGGAGGAAAGTGATGAGCGTGAGTTTCTATTTGTTGTTCAAACCTCCCGATATAGTAGTCTGAGCAGCATCGGAACAAATTTGGACGACTTTGACGGGAACGTCGGTGTCGCCGCTTGGTTGCACATGGGGTGCGGAGGTAGAGCCTTTATGACGAATGCTCGGAGGGTTCAGAGCTGGCTCCTTACCGGATGTTTCCTCTTGCGTTGTGGTAAGCGCATAGAGTTCTTCTAAAGCAGTGACTCCTGCAGTGCGATCTCCGCGGATCCAGAAAACGCCCGCACGTGTTGGCATCTTCAACACTAAGTAACCATAATGAGCAGCAGTCATGAACTTGTACAAGGCTGGCCTGCCCAAAATGGCGTTGAACGGCAGACTGATCTACGCGACGTTGGAGACCAACTTCTCAGTTCTGTAGTTCTCCCGAGTCCCGAAGGTCACTAGGAGTGTGAACTGAGAGGAGTAATGGTCCCCAGACTTACCCCAAAGAAAGGTCGAGATGGGCGAAGGTTCGAAGGCCGGAGCTGAAGCTTAACAAAAGCTTCGAATCTTATGAGGTTCAACCCTGAACCTTCGTCTACCATTACATGGTGGAGTTGAATATTGTTAATAGTGGGTGACACCATCAACGGGAGTTGGCCAACTCCAATCATGTTACGGGGACAGTCCAAAGCATCAAAAACAATGGGATGTCCATCCACTTCTGATGTGGCTCCGCCCTAGCAGTGGGAGGTGCCACGGCCATGTCCCGCCGCATTGTCTTGAGGATGCGACGAGAGGTGATGTCCCAAGAACCACCATAGATGGTGTTTAGGATCTTCCGTCGCTCGTTGTCAGAGACGTCGAAATCGTCGTCGACGGTGTTGTAGACAGCTTTCAGGACCTTCTTGGGGTCCTGGAAACCTAGCTCCTCCTCAGGCGGAGCTTTCTCGACTTTTTGTTTCCTTCCCTCTGACGGAAAGGAGCTTCTTCCCGGCGTTTGTTATAACGCTCGGCAAGGTTCTGGACCTCCCGACATTCTTCTAGGTTGTGTCTTTCCGTCTCGTGGATCGGACACCACGCTTTAGAACTGTTGTCGTCTTCTGATGAAGGACGAGGTCGTTTCTCAGAGCTGCAGCAGCTGCAGCAGCTGGTGCGCCGGCCGACGGCTTCTTCTTGCCGTTGGGCTTCTTTTTATTTTTTCCACTGTCGGATGTAGTGGCTTCAGTTTTGGAGGACTTCTTATTAGCCTCCGGAGCTGGCTTAGAGTGCATTTCACGGCCCTCCGCAGCCCTAGCACATTTGTCCGCTAGGCTGAAGAGTTCTGTGACGCCGGTGACCTCTTTGATGGCCAACTTCTCCAACATCTTTTTATCTCGAACATCCTATCTGAATGCAACGATAACATAAGAGCTTGAGATTGATGGAATAGTATTCCATACCTGAGAAAACAGTTGGATGAAAGATTGCAGCAATTCCCCCGTTGTTTGCTTTATAGCAAACATATCCAATTCAGTGCCAGGCCGGGTGTAAGAACTCCCAAAGTTGGCAGTGAACTGTTGGCATAGCTCCGCCCAGCTATTAATGGAGTCAGATGGAAGACTCATGAACCAGGACCTTGCAGTCTCAGTTAGAGCCACCGAGAAGTAGTTGGCCATCACGACCTCATCACCCCC
The DNA here is from genome assembly GCA_036927565.1 of Tuctoria greenei. Taxonomy (NCBI): domain Eukaryota; kingdom Viridiplantae; phylum Streptophyta; class Magnoliopsida; order Poales; family Poaceae; genus Tuctoria; species Tuctoria greenei. Next base: position 112,470,453 of record JAYESD010000012.1, on the reverse strand, counting down.
CGCTGCGAGTATAGCAGTGGAGTAGATTTGTAGGAACTCGGCGGGGTTGACAATTTCATCGAATTTTTCCGGCAAGTGAGGTCGGAACGTCTGTGGCCATCTAACCATGCGTAAATGCATGTCCAGGGCAAAACAACCTCCTCCTACTCATTGAGGAGCAGGGTTGTCCCGAGCCTCTCGCCTCTCACAAGCACGCTCAATATGGATACAACCGTCTTGCTGCCGGTAACGGCGATCAAGTTCCGACCGCAAGTCATGAGTCGGAATCCTGGTGATGGTGTGGGTGCGTCGTGCCCCGGGAGGCAGCGAGGTCACCTGCTGGGATGCGGCACGTCTCCTCTGCTGCGAGACTTGTGGACCAAGTCGGCCTGACAAGGTCCGTCGTTGAGATGGTGCTCGCCCCGAAGGGGGAGGACCTTGATTGCTGATGCCAGCGGCTGTAGCTGCATCCAGATGATCAACATCAGCTCTCCACTGTTCCATATCACCCTAAGGCGCCCCTGGAGGCGGTGGATGTTGTAGGAGAGCTAGCGCGGCAATTAGCGCGTGCTCAGGGTTATTGTTTGCCGATGCAGTGATCGATGCAGATGCCCCATCTTGTCGCCCAGCATTGTTTGTCAGAACATATGGCGGCTGTGGTGCCATAGTGCCTGCTAGAACAACGGCACCTGCTGGCTGCTGCATGTTGGAGGGATTGCCTCTAGCAGGTTGTTCAACACGATTGCCGTTGGAAGATCCTGTGGCAGAATTCACCATCTTAAGACCTCGGGTGATCCCTGCCCCTGCCTGGCGCGCCAAATGTCGAAGTGTAGCAACGATACTTTCTCCGGTACTACTAAAGTATAGCCCGCGAAGGTTCTTGTTTCAGTTGGGGCACACAGAGATCAAGAGCAAGATGGTGACACGGGAGATTTACGTGGTTCAGACCGCCTGAGCGTAATACCCTACTCCACGAGGTGTGTGTTGTTGTATTTGTGAATCGCTAGAAAGCGTCGTCTCTGGCTCAGCTCGGGGTCGTCCTTTGTATCGTGCGGATCAGCCCTTTTATAGTCTAAGGACTGACCGTTACATCATTCACCTGGTCCGACATGTGACCCCGATGTATTTAATAGCCTAATACACTGTCTATGAGTATTAAGCATGATTAATAGTGTGATAACGTGCCTTAATGGTTGTGTTACCTCTATTAACAGTGCTTTGATCGTGTGTCGTTAATACAACATTAACGACACGTAATCAAATCTTATAATTGCCGCTTTAACTGTCTCTTGAATGTCCGTGCTGAAGAAAATCCGTCAATGTATTCGTTGATGGTGAAGGCCTAGAGGCTCCACATGTGGAAGCTTCGGAGCTTCCCCTTGCGGGGAGGTAGCTCCGGACCGCTATACATGTGTCAACATCGGAGCTTCCCTCTGCCGAGATTTAGGTCCGGGGGCATTATACACGTGTTGATCGCGGAGCTTCCCTGTATTGGGAGTTTAGCTCCGGATTTACATTACACGCGTCAATCTCCGGAGTTGCCCATATGAGGGATGCAAGTCCAGTATAATATGACATATGGAGCCTAAGGAGACCTTAAATTTTGACGAGTAGAACTCTTTTGCACTTCTTGCGGTACTCTCAGTACGCAAGGTACCGACAGAGACCCTGGCCGATTCTGAGAATCGAACCCGGGTGGACGAGGGGCACGACGGCCGCGCCTGCCACACGGGCTAAAACCCGTTCCTCACTTCAGCAGTGTTATGACAGCGCATTTCAGTAATAATGCCATTTGTAAGTTTGACATCATACTTGACAACCCTGATCAAATCTTGTATGCTCCTCCCCACTGATCGATCAGGCAAACTGCCCTGAAAACTAGTAGGTGTAGCAGACTATTCAGTAGCACGCTGCTCCGTTCACAGAATAATAGAGACGCCCCTAAGAGACGGATTTGACAAAGAAGAAAATACAAAAATTATTGGAAAAGGAAAAGGTCGCATACAATACAGCCTCTTCGCCTCGATTAGAGTTCATCTTTAACAGACTCTGACGAGGATGACAATGTGGTCTCTTCTGCAGCACCAGCACCCGTGTGGGATGCTTCGTCCCCTGCATCAACTTTGGGGCCCTTGTTCTCCTTGATGAAACTGATGATACCTTCAGCCGTTCTCTCGCCTTCGTACGTCAGAAGGTTACCACTGGTTGAATAGAAGTAGATCGCGGGGTAGCCCTGGACAGCAAGGTCGCTCGGTATATCGTTCGATGTGCCATCCTGTGAAACCCAAAGGAATCAATGTGTATGATGCCGGAGAAAATGGTCCACTGCACAAGTACAGTATAGTACAGAGCAACGCTGAGAACCAGATTGAATCAAATACTATACCATCTTTGCAATGACCACGTCTTCATCGTCCTGCAGAGATACTGCAACTTCCTCCAAGATTGGGGCCAACTTCCTGCAGTGGCCGCACCAAGGTGCATAAAACTCGAGCAGAACTGCAAAGAAAATTGAAATCACACGTTCATGAAACCACTTTCAAGCAAAAAAGGTAATTAGAATCTGAATGTAAACATGTTGTCCTAAGTGACAAGAACAGACCATTTTTTCCAGAGTTGAAAAACATATCGTCAATACTATCAGCCACTACGACCTTAACTGGTTGGTCGTTCACCTTTGGGATAGGCTCTGACTTAACATAAGGTGTCAAGTTGCCATACTACACGAGAAAAAGAAACAGGTCAGGATCCCAATGAGCACAGGAAATGGTTTCACAGCGAAGTACTCTGAAACAGCTAGAGTAACAGAACAGCGTAGTGAAGTAGAAAAGGCCTCAACTATGTACTGCTTCATCCAGGGTATGATTTGATCAGGGTCGGCAGTTGGGTTCAGATACTTTCCGCTGTGTGCTATCACGAAAAGGAGGGGCACGTCATTCTCCTTGAGACCAAAATACTGAAAGCATTTGCAGAAGTTTCATTAGGCATCTAGTCACAGGGCTTCTCGTGGAATAAATGCTGACAGGAAGTACATATAACACAACCTGGAAGGCACGGTCAGCGGCTTCAACATCACCAATTAGAAAACTTATGTTATTAGCACTGAATTGTCTGGCTGCTTCCTGAAATTGGCTCTTGAAGACCTCTATTCTGTCATCGCTGAAGTTCAAGAAAAGCATTGCCTGTTCAACCATGTTTCGAACAATGGCGTGTCATGCTTTAGTTGGACAGGTTATATAGGTCCATGCAGGCTAGAAAATACATGTGCCAGTCTTATGTAGATAACATGATAACCAATGTTTATGCAAGTAAAGAAATTTAGCAAACATCATTTTAATATTGCTACTTACTTTAGCACTAGGAGTGCTGTAGTATCTCTCGAGAAATTTAATGTTGGTCGGATCAGCGTCAAATGTAACTACCGTAGGGAATCCAGACACCTCAATGAATTTCTCAAGTGCATCCTTATCAAAATCCTGACAAGGGTCAAAGCTATACTTGTTAATTAGTGCTATATTGGCATGAACCAAACAGCATCAAATTTATCACATGAACGAAGAAGTACCTGTGAATCAGCAAATAGCTCGTCAAATGGCTTAAAGAGTCGAACAAGAGGGCCCTTGACAGCCTGATCACCACGTGGCAGAATACTTGCGTCCGATGTGTGAAAGAAATCATAGTCTGCCCGCATCTTCTCTGCCACCGCCATGAAATTCTCATATTTGGAATCAGCAAATTTAGGGAAAACTCCTACCTGCACAAAAAAATCCAGATGCATCACCAGTCTATCATTATATCCTAGTGAAAGGAGATACAAATAGCACAACAACAACGGTGAAACCTACAAGGACCACTCCCTTGTCACCGATAAAGTGGCCGGCATCCTCCGCTGAAGTGAGCTCGATGGAGGCTGGGCCAGACTGCTTCTTGAGATACTCTATGATGCCGTCAGCATCCCTCGGACCGCTGTAGCTGCGCAGGTTGTTCCCTCCGTCCTTGATGATCTTGATGGTGGGGTAAGCATGCACCTCGTACTTATCCTTGAGCTCCTTGTTCTTCTCATCGTACGCGTCCACCTTCGCGAGGATCACTGGAGGATCATGCTTCTTCAGAACACTGGCTGCCTTTTCATACTGCATGCATTGTATCACATACATGGCAAAACCAAATTAAACGCACGTTCAAGAGTTGCATTCCACGGGGCAAGACTGACACGCGAAGCAAGCAGTGGTTATTATCACCTCTGGAGCGAGTTGCTTGCAGTGGCCACACCTGTGGGTACGTAGTTTCCAGTTAGTCATTGTATGGGTATTGAGAACAGAGCACTGTTGCTTAAGGAAATGGGTGAGCTGTACGTACGTACCATGGGGCATAGAACTTGACGACGATGAACTGGTGCTTGGCCACCACTTCTGAGAAGTTGCTTGCATCCAGCGTCAGGACTGCCTCTTCTGACTCCACCGTGCTGGCTGTATTGGCTACCGTGGAGCCGGAGAAGAGAAGGGTGCTGAGGAAGAGGGTGAAAGGGAGCATCAGAGAGACGGCCATTGCTTAAGCTGTAACAACAGTACCTTGCGCAGAGGCTAAAGCCAAGTTAATATACAAGGAGGCACGGAAAGGAGTAGCACTTGCAGGCATCTCGAGGAAGTCAATGGAACTTTTGTTTGCTAACTTCTCTTCAACTCTATGTCCCTGAACTTTACTTCAAGACGACATCTGCTAGCCTTTCCTTCACTTTTTTTTTTTTGGCTTCAGTTTAGTGAACGCAAGAGCAAGCGAGAAACATCTGATGCTTGGCATCCAGGAATTTGTGTTGCATGTGTGTTGGTCTCAACATGACCACAATACCGAAGGGTTTGTTTTTACTTCCAATTGGTCGTTTCAAAAAATGAGTTTCTTTCAGCTTCCAAATGTGCTTCTGGAACTCTGGGAGCACCACAAAGTTCAGAACACTGTAAAAAATAAAATATAATGGATGTTATCCCTATCAATTTCTTCACTCTAATCAGTCATGTAAAATTACGGTACTGGGGCTCTAGCTAATCCCGCATACCAGATTATAATCATGCCCATTTCATACAGATATTCAACAACAGTTTGTTATACTTTCCATAGATGTATCCTAAATATTTACACTTGACAGGCTAATCACTAGATGTTCGGTGCCAAACTGTGCTAACAATGGCAACATCCAGAGACTACAGATATACAACAATGCTTGAGAATTTAAAACTAAACGGACGCATTACAGGAACTAAACCTTCATCTCCGAGTGCAATAAATCTTAACTTTACTAAAGATGCAGATTAGTTGCTGTACAATAGGTCTGCAATTGAGTGGATCGATGTTATGTGATTATTCAACTGCGAGTCACATTGTGCCCATGTCAAAAGTTCAAACCGACCTGACAGTGAAGGCTTGGGGTCATGGTACTTTGATAAAATCAGTTATCAGTCCAACATAGCATCTGAGCTCCATGTACAGCTTGCATCCGCAATTAAGCAGGCCTTATTATTGCTGATCCTATCTTCTTACAAGGCACAGGTGAACAGATTGGACATTTAGCATTTCAGTCATGTAGAAACTAATCTCATGTCTCTTTGTCAGCATTGGTCCTACCATCTTACAGGCAGCTAAAACTTTCCTTCAAGCTTAGCATTTCGGTCACATATAAACCAATCTCATGACTCACGGGGAGAACCTCAATTTTCTCGCCAGTTTTATACCGAAATATATTATATGGACTCCGCATTATAGTCATCACCGGATTCGTAGTTATAGATGGACTCAAACCTAACTGGAGTCAAGGGATTACTGTCATTGATGTGCTGTGCAGCCCTTTCTCCTAATTTTCTGTTCCCGTATTCTCTGCAGCAGTCAAAGATTCTAAGCCACATTGCAGTTGTTGGCTCGAACGGCATGTGCTCAATGAAATCCTCTAACTCAACCATGTATCCGTGCTTGCCCAAAAGTTCGATCATGCATTCATAGTGCTCAACACGAGGAACGAGGCTGTACTCATCAGTCATCAAGGTGAAATAACTCCTTCCCAGACCGACATGCCCCTCACAGATGCAACAAACCAGTGCACCAAGAAAAGTGACAACGTCTGCCCTAATCCCTTGCTTCCGCATTTCATCGAACAATTCAAGCCCATAATCACCTTTACCACTGTAAGCACATCCAAAGATCATAGAATTCCACAGGATGACATCATGTGACAATCCTGCCTCAAAGACACTGATGGAATAGTCAAACACCCTACATTTGGAGTACATGTCAATCAGTGCACTTCGTAGTATATCATCAATCTCATACCCATTTCTGATCATGTATGCATGAATCTGCTTCCCATGCTTAAGCAGGAACACGTTCGCACAGGCTGCAAGTGCAGAGCTGAATGTGGACTGGCTAGGTTTTGCTTCAGATTGCATCTCACGTAGCGCATGCAGAGCTGCTTCACTCATGGAGTGACGTTCGAAACCTGAGATCAGTGAGTTCCATGAGTATCTATCTCTGTCTGGTCCCATCACAAAGAGAAGAAGCCGTTCTGCACTCCTCAGACATCCACATTTGGAGTACATCCTCAAAAGAGCATTCATCAGGAAGGGGTGACTGAAGAAACCACACTTCAGAGCGAGACCATGAACCTCCTCACCTTTCCCAATGTCAAGCAGACAAGTACAGACATTGAGCACTGAACCAAGCGTAACATCATCAAGCTCCTTTGTCTCCTGCCTCATCCGCTGGAACAAATCTAAAACACCAGTCAGATCCCTGGACCTGATATAACCGGTCAACATAGCATTCCATGATACCAAATTATGTTGTTTCATCCCATCGAACACACGCTTCGCATCAGCAATCCTCCCGCAAGAAGCCAACCCTGACACAATTGCAGTAGACATCACCATGTCCTTCACCGGTGCCAAGTTGAATAGCCTATGTGCAGCATCAATAGCCCCGCACTTGGCATACATATCTACAAATGAACAACGGACATGTGTGTGGTGCTCATATCCATGTCGGAGAACAAAGGCATGTATGCACTTCCCCTCTTCAAGTGCCCTGTTATCTCGGCAAGCAAGAAGTGCATGTGATACAGTATAGATAAGTGGCTTAAGTCCAGTCCATACCATCCTGGAGAACATATGCACAGCCATATCGCCCATCCCAGCAAGAACATATCGCCGGATTATGACGTTCCACGAAACAGCATTAGGTTGCATGATGCCATCAAATGCCTTCCTCGCGTCTTCAAGCGAAACACATTTCCCATACACATCAACTAGAGCCGTTCCAAGAATCACATTGGAGCAGAAGTCCCTCTTGGCAATATGAGCGTGGATCTGCTGTGCACCACGCAGGTCGAGACACTCAGCAAAAGAAGCGAGCACTGATGCCAGTGCGACGTCCTTGGGGCGAATGCCGAGGGAGTTCATCTCGGCGAAGAGGGAGATCGCTTCGGCCGGGTGCCCGGCGCGGGACGAAGCGGAGATGATGGCGTTCCAGGAACCGCCATCCCGGCGCGGCATTGCGTCGAACAGCTCCCGCGCATCGGCTAGGCTGCCACAGGCAGCAAGCGACTCGATGGTGCGGTTTAGGAGAAAGGTAGGGATTGGGGGTTCCGAAGTGGACGGCGACGACGAAGATGTGAGGTGGGAAGCGATGCGGCGAGCGGCGGCGAGCGAGCCGCGGGAGGTGACCTGGCGGAGTAGCGAGGCGTAGAGCTCGAACGGGATTGCGGAGGCGGGCAAGGACAGGGTGAGGGCGTCAAGGGCCGCGAACAGGTGCCCGGCACTGAGGTGCGCGGAGACCGCGGACTCCACTCTGGCGACGGCGGCGGCGGCCGCCATGGTGGCGGCAAGGCGGAGGCGGGGTCTATGTGGAAGACGAGTCGCACTACCATGTGGGCCTAAATTCTTTTCGCAGATCTAAGTTTAGGCCCATTAGCTATCTTCATTTTATCCTCCACTCGAGTAAGCTTCTTTTCTTCTGCAATTTCTTCAAAACAATCCGTTTCAACATAAAAATATAGCGATTTCAATCATTTTGTAACCTCATTTCGAATGTCAACTGTATTTTTTTCTCCTGTAAGCAATGTTTTAATATGAGAATTATTTCCGAAGTTTTGAAATGATCTTGCACCCCCGTTCGTTTATCTGCTTCTTCACCGTTCAATTGTATTCCTACAGCAGGTTCCTCTAGAAATATATTCTTCCTTGCTGAATACCGAATCTGACTGCTATGAATAATGGACTGCGGGAATTAATATAACTCTAAAAAATGGGGCCGGGACAGCATCCAGTTTGAGCTCCAGATCCTTCAGAAACCAACGGCATTCCTTTTGACCACACCGTTCGATCGACATAAAGGCGACTCAGACCCAGTCCCTGTTCATGGCATCGTTCCAAAAAAAAAATGGTCAACAAAACTTGGCAGCAGAAAGCGATGTTTCGTCATATAAAGGAACGAGGAGGAGGATATGTCGATAGACCAGAACCAGCACCAGTTATCTTAGAAAACAAACAATAACAATTCAACGCTACACGTGCGTGAGGGATGCATGCGTCGTCTGATCTTCCTTTAATTTGCTTCATGGCCAAACCTTATCGGCCAAATAAGCGCAGCAGGCGTCATGGCTAGTGCTCTCTCCCTCCAAAAATTTTTTCTCTTTGTAATTCAAAAATAAACTATAAAACGACAAAAAAAAATTATAGAGGAAGTACTTAGCAGAGACTCTTCAATATTTCGGAGAGGTTATTTCACACGTGTCGATCTCGAATCTTCAGAGAATAGTTCAGGATTAATTTCTAGAAACATTCTTCAGAAAAAGCTCTTCCTGGTCGTATCTAGAATGATGCTCCTGTAATGAAGTGATGCATGCATGATCTACGAACGGTGATCCGAGTTTAGGCGCGACTTGTTTTCATGTTCAGACTGATTAATACTCCCCTCTACTTAACGAAAAGCGTGTCCAGACATATTCTGAAAAAAAAATACGGATCCCATCTATTGACAACAAAAATATCAAAAGAGGAAAGATGCACTACCGGTAGCACTCGATCTAGAACGAGCATTCTGCGAGGCATTCAGTTCAACCACAACTTTGCGAGGCTGGCTTAGCCCAGGAGCATCTGTATCTGCCCAGTATTGTTCGGTCCAAGGTTACAGCTCGCAGGTAGCCACAGAGTTGGAACAGTTCATGCATGGCCGGCCATGTGATCCACGAATCTGACTTGGAAGCAAGCCGGAACAAAGAGATCCTAATTCAAAGCTGTTGCCTTGAGCTGCGTTACCAATACCACCATGTGCTGCCACATCGTTCGTCATTGCGCCCATCCTTCCTTCTGCCGATCGAGTTCCAGTGATGCAAATGGCGACGACACTCAACTTCGGTCCAAAATAGCTGCCCTTGATAATTGGGTTTTACCTCACTAATGTAGCTGTCACCGATAACTTTTTCCTGCTATATGAATATTATTACCAGATTTGTTTAGTTACTCCGTTTGAGACGAAACCGATAAAATGGACCCAAGAAACTTCTACAAAATGGAGTTGATAATAATGAAGCGAGAGGGTTTATTGGAAGAACCACGAAAAATGTATTTGAAGTCAAATTGTCTGCGGTTGGAGCAGCTCTCAGGATTGTCCAACTGCATGCGCTGTCCAATCTTTGAACGGATGCACATGCGGCAGCACAAAGTTACAAACAAGTCTTCACCTTTTAAACTTATGATATTACTGCTCGCCTAATCTAACCTTTTTTTTTTGGACAAAACCTAATTAATTGGAATGGTTCTCCTCCCTGTTTCTTAGGTAAGCGGCCTAGTAGTTGCAGTGCAAAAGTCTTCGATTTATACTACTGTAGAACTAACAGTCATTCAGTCAATGTCGGCCAGATTTCACCGAAAGAGAAACGAGACGTGTATGCGGTAAAAGATTGCGGTGGAGGATGGGACGAACTTGTCCCTGAAAAACAACATACGAGAATTATGCGTCCTAACTTGAACTTTTCTTGTTCTGTAAAATTGAACTTCCCAAAGTCAGATTAGTTCAAGAAGACCCTTCAACTACTGGTTTGAACAAAATTCAGTAACAGAAGTAAAAGATGTTCCCATCATTTTAGCTCCATCCAATGTTGTGAAGACAACACTGCTCCCTTCATTTCCCGTCCATAAAACAGTCCAGTAACACTTATTAGACGTCAATAATATACCTACAGGTGCTTCATGTATTTGACCATTTTTTCTTATCCCATTTCCTCCCCCTTGTTAATTAGTACCAAGAATCTGATCCTTGAGTGGCGTCAGTGTTTGCCTTGTTTTAACATTCCTCGGACCGTAGAAAATTCAGAATAATTTCACAGGGATTTCATGGGAATGGAACTAATGATCCTTGAGTGGACGCGTGGGTCTTTGGCAGATGACAGTACGCGTGTGTTCCAAAGTTGATAACATTGGCCTTGACCATATATCCTACCCTAAACCCTACATGCATACTAGTATGGAGCCGATCAGTCCCTTGATTTGGGTAATGCTGTTACCTCTACTGGCTACCCGCGCTAATAAGCTGCCATTAGCACCTAGTACCAGGCCACAGAATATCATTATTTATCCGCAGTGGGTTGCTCGAGACGACAGGAAATTAACCGGTGCAGCTCGATGAGTCTTCAGTTTTCAACTGTCCAGGTCATACTGTTTTGTAACGTAGCGGACGCCTGTCCTGTAATAAAGACCCTGCATTTCTGTCGTGGAGCTGCCAAGACCCAAGCTCTTGCTACTTAGATCTAATCTAATGGTACTCTAAATCAGCGACGAATAAATCCTTAATTAAAAGGCCTGAGCTGTATTCAGGATTTTCAGTAGAAAGCAGATTGTAAATTAACGATAGAGGAAGGAAAGGCATCCGAAGAATTGCTCGTGTTCATCATCATAATGCTTACAGCGCACTCAATTTTCAGGCCACGGCTAGCTTTCTCATGCCCCGTGTTAACATCACGCCCTCGGCCCTCCCCATGTCTGCTGCAAATGGAATGATCATGACACATGGAGTGCTGTTCAGGAGAGCTAGCACACCAGAGTACCAAGACTAGTCCACGATTATCCGCTGCACCGCCAATGCATAATGCTTTACTACTCCCTCTTTCTCACAATACTTTTCCTTTCGACAAGTTTCTTAGTTCAATTTTGAACTGAAAAACTTGTTCTAACGACAAGTATTATAGAAAGAAGAGAGTACTATTTAGCAAAGAGACTGACTAATTAACCACCCTGCGGTAACTTTGTTTTGGCCAAATCCATGGTCCAAGTGGAACCTTGTTTCCTTCCAGAAACAGTAAAGTTATTGTCAATTCTCTGACGCTGGTACTAAGTTGGAATCTGCAGCCGCGCTGATAATTCCAGCCTCAATGAATGAACAAGGACAACGTTGCAGATTGGAGTTTGGAGCAGCAGCCATTCCACTCTGTAAAAAATTGCGATCCAACCGGTCCCCACCTCTGACTGCCCCCACGTTTTCAGGCCGCGACGCGAACTTTTCGCCGTCTCCCGGTCCAATACGTACTCCAATCCAATACTAGACCTTCCGCTTTCTATGACTATCCACAAAAGAAACTTCTCCACCCAGCTTGGCATTTATTACTCCTACTTATCTTGCAGCCAGCCCTTGCAGTCTTCTACTACACACTCGCGCCTCGTGCTTGATTGCTCATCCTCTCTCTCTTTCTCTCTCGGCAGATCCATTGGAGCACGGCATTCAGATTCAGAGCCCAAGCACTGTAACCTCCATCTTGCCGCAGCTCCTGTTGTCACCTCCATCTTGCCGCAGCTCCTGTTGTCGGTGCCTGCTTCATGACCATCGTCTGCGTCAAGTTCAAGTACAACGAGAGGGGACGACAGCCAGTAACGCGGCTGGAGTCACTCGCACCGTTTCATCTGCTGTTACATCGCATCACCATGGATTCTTGATGGCGATGGCTTGGGAGTGAGGGCCTGCAGCAAGTTCAAAGAGCTCTCTTCATCCTGTGTTGATCCTTGGCGTTTTCAGTCGGTGTATGCTCGTGATCTGTTCTTGGAGTGTGAGGTCTGCCTTGAGCTGTGTGTCGTCGTCAATGGCGATATGAATTCGTGGCGTTTCCTAATCTGATCCGTTGCGCGTGCAAGCAAGATGAGCATCCCGCACCTGTTCAGGTGCCCGATCAGCCTGGACATCTTCACGGACCCGGTGACCCTGAGCACGGGGCAGACGTACGACCGGCCGTGCATCGAGCGGTGGCTCGCCGCCGGCCACCGCACCTGCCCGGTCACAATGCAGCCGCTCGGCGACATCGTGCTGGTGCCCAACCGCACCTTGCGCCACCTCATCGAGCGCTGGCTCTCCGTCGACCACCAGCTCCCCGAGCCGGCGCCGGCGACTGGCGGCTCCACCGAAGCGGAGGAGCCGTCGCTCGCGGCGCTCAAGCGGTGCCTCCTCCAATCCGGTGCCGGCAGCAAGGGCAAGGTGGCCGCGCTCAACAATGTCATGACGCTGGCCTCCGAGTCGGACGTCGGCCGCGCGTGCCTCCTCCAGCTGGGGTTCCTGCCCGTGCTGCTGCAGCTCGTGTTCCACGCGCCGACACCATTAGAGTGCCACCTGGAGGAGGAGGAGCAGGAGCTCGCGCTTCAGTGTGCGCTCAGCCTCTTGCCGTCTAACGCCGCCGCGCCGCAGCTCGACTGCCTCAACATGCTGCGGAAGGAGGCCAACCTGGCGTCCTTCGTGCGGCTCCTGGAGCGCGGCCGCGCCCGGGCCAAGGCGGGCCTGTGCCGCCTCCTGGAGACCATCGCCACGGCGTACGCGACGCAGATGCTGGCGCTCGTCGCGGCCGCCTCGCCGCGCGTGTGGCGGGCGCTCCTGCCTCTCCTGCACCACGACGACGACCACGTCTCGGGGGCCGCGGTGCGCGCCGTCGCGGCGGTCTGCGCGGCCGAGCCGGCGCGCGCCAGCGCCATCCGCCACGGCGCCGTCGGCGCGCTCTTCAAGTTCCTGGCGTCGGCGTCATCCGGGAAGGGAGGAGTCGGCGGCGGCGGCGCGGCGTCGAGCGCGCTCGTTGCGCTGGAGGCGCTGGCGGCGTCGGAGGCCGGGAGCAGGGCGGTGGCCCGCGAGCCGGGCGCGGTGCGTTCGCTGGTGCGGCACGTGTTCATGATGTCGTCGAGCAACGAGGGCAGCGAGCATGCGGTGGCCGCGCTGCTGGCCGTGTGCAGGGAATCGAGGGGCGCCAAGAGCGAGGCCGCTGCTGCGGGGGTGGTGACGCAGCTACTGCTGCTGCTTCAGAGCCAGGGCAGCAGCAGGGCCAAAGCCAAGGCGAGGACACTGCTGAAGCTGTTCAAATCCATATGAATTACTCCCTCTGTTTCGTTGTAATTGTCGTTAGGACAACTTTCAATAGTTCATTTGGTTGTCTGAAACAACAATTATTTCAGAACGGAGGGAGTATGAAGCAATTGTTAGTGTTCAGTTCAGTCGCAAGATGTTGTGCAACATGCATCATTGATGCCCTCTAATTTCGGGGCTTGTATCTATGATTTAAGTAAGGTACGGGACGATGGTCCGAAATTTTCAGTCATTTCTTGAGGAGGATTGCCAGTGTCCGATAAAAAAAAAAACTTTCGTTGGACGACTCAACTGTACATTTGCAACGTCAAACAGTAACGCATACGAGATTGGAAACAAACGTTTACGGCGTCTAGTAAAAGTTTACCAAAATACGTAGATCTGCTTGCAATCGAACAAAAAGGATTCATGACAACGTGTTTCTTGCAATTAATATTTTATTGAGAAACTCATGTTATCGTGCTAGACACAGACACGTCTACCTAGGAGATCCCGAATGAGCGACTTCTTCAGTACTTCCACTACAGAATAGCAAGACAGGCTCGCAGATTTGTATGTAGTGCATTCTTCTCTTCTGTGAAGGGCCCATTTTGTTAACCACAAAATGCAAGTTCGAAGGGTGTAAGGTTACAAACAGGACGACATTCAAGCAAAGCGGGACAAAACATTACATAAAGATCCAAACGCACTATCATCCTTTACGTTAGTCAATAAACAACATCCTCACTTCTGTAAAGTTGTGCAAAACTCGCGACTTTATAGCATGTAGCCTTCTATAAGATTTTGAAAGGATATACAGTGGTATATAGTGGATTTGTCAACAACCTAACAGATATACAGAACTTCCTGTTACAAACAACACCCTCTTCCTGGAGGACTCTTTTTCACTGTACAGTATGTGAGATAATTTTAATAACACATAAAACGTGTGGTTACTGCAGCTGACATGTAGACCCCATAGGCATCGGTCCCACATGTCAGCTGCAGCAGAGGATTCCAGCCGTCAGAACCTCACCGAGTATCTACTGAGTTGTTGGAACATATCTTCATGAACTTTCACAAATGAAGCTGCTCAGACCCTTTTGGGGGAACCATAGGGGCTCCGAAGTTTCATCTGGCCAACATCCAGCCAACGATCTGAAATAGCAGGAGGGGGACTTCGTCTTGTCTGATTTTGTGCGTAGCTTAGTGCGTTGTAGCCAGCACTGGAGGAATACGTGGGATGAGGTGGAGAAGGCAAGCAGCTCCAGTTGGATTGCTTCAACTGCCGCAGTGGGCTAGAGCATGGGGAAACTGGTAGAGACATGTTTGTTCTCAAAGGAATAGGGCTGCTGCAGGATAAACGATGGCTGTCAAATTTGTGATGAAGGGTACAAGGTGCAGAAGGAAGTGAAATATCACGGTACCTAGAGGTGTGCGGTGAAGGGACAGCAGTGGAAAATCCAGTGAAGCCTCTCCTGTTCGGTCCTATATCCTTCAAAGGAGTAACAAATTTCCTTGATAGGAATTCCCTGTTGGACTGCAGCAAGATAGAGGATAAACAAGAAGGGTGAGCACTTAGGATAATATATGTTGTAAATGAAGTATGATGGTATTTTTCTCCGACGTAAAGCACCAACCCTACTCAATTTCAAATGGAGCAGAATTACTTGCTTATCAACTAGTGGTAGTGGCATTAATTTGGATGTGTTCAAGAGTTTTTTTCTTCTATCGATCCAAGATGAAATCCCATGCAGCTGAGGTAATATGCATATCACCAACAGACTATTACAAAAACTAAGAGTACTGCCAGTCATCTGCTAAATTGGCTAGACTGAAATCAAACAAACTCAGATTGTTCTGAATTATAATGTGTAAAACAATCAAGGTATCCACTTTAATATTGTTATTTTTCAGTTTTTCTATTGGCACTATGAAATTAGCAACACAAGTAAAAGAATGATGAAAATTTAGCTCAGTGTAAGTGGGAACAGTACCATTGTATGAATGCAATCTGCTGGAGAAGAGAATGCATTTCTCATTGCACCGGATTTTGCAGCTTTCACAGCAGGATGGTCCTGAACAAAAGGGTGATCCATCAACTGGGCTGCAGAGGCACGAGATGCTGGATCACGTTTCAGGCAAAGCTGCAAGAAAGTTTTCCCTTCCTCAGAGAAACTGTCTGGAATTTTAGGTATATCTTTACTGTTTGCAATCTTAAATATTGCTGCCACCTGGAAGAGTATTGGAGAACGTTGGCTCAGCATCATTCATAATGATTAAACGGAAATAAGCTGTTAAATGCAAACATACCCACCCCCTCATACTGATGCCAAGGAGGTTTTGCCGTTGCCATTTCAATAATGGTGCATCCCAAACTCCAAATGTCGACAGCTAAATTGTAACCTTTACTGTTCATTATAACCTGCAGATTCCCCAATTGATTTAAGAATTCACTAAAAGTTATACCCGAGAAGAGGCAATGAAGTTTAGTGTCAAAAGCCAGTTCACCTCAGGAGCCATCCAGTAAGGACTTCCTTTGAAAGAGCGTATTTCGGCAAAAGATGATATCTGCATCAACAGTAATTATAATTAAGTGGTTTGCAAGGGAGGAATATCAAAGACACAAGAATATGTGCTTTTCCTTGTCATGAAGATCAACAAAGAACTGAAAATTTATGCTAACATATTCACCAAAAACACAGAAACCATTAAAAAATAATTGTTAAGGATGCTTTAGCTGGACATGCACACAAGATATAGACATCAACCGTTGGCACCCTTCCATAAAATTACATATTCACTTTGGTAAGAGAAGTAAAAATAGTCAGTTGCTCAGTGTCATAAGAAATCAGACTTTGCAACTTCTTTTACTCCTTTTCTAAGGTAAAACGCGGATCCTAATGCAACTATCCAGTAATTAACTACCACTGGATTTTTGAACTGCATAATGCTCTTTTAGAAAAGGATAGAAACTGTTGTTCGCTATACTTTCTTAGAAAGGTCAGATTAGCAAAATAGGTACAAATTGAACAGCACAGAAGACAGCAGAGTAAGGAACAAAAGCGGAAACTGCATACATGCTTAGCCATGCCAAAGTCAGCAACTTTGACTTCACCATTAGGGCCCACAAGTATGTTTGCACCTTTGATATCTCTGCCAAGAAAATAATTAGACGTGATTATTGCATTTTGTCCTATCAATGGACTGAGCATACATATGTACACAACGGATACTACCTGTGGACAGTATTCCTCCCATGTAAGTAGCAAAGACCAGCAAGAATTTGTCCAGTGTACTTGCGAATCACAGGTTCCTTGAAAGGGCCATACTCTCTTAGTAATTTGTGGATCGAACCCCCAGAAACATACTCAAGATAAATGGAAAGCGCATCACCAGTCTGTATTGAAATACACATGATTAGAAAGTATAGTATGGTTACGCATTTGTGATATAACTCCAATAAACGCTGATAAACACAGAACAGTAAGGCACTAAAACCAGAAAATAAACTCTTCAGATAGAAGAAGAATAGAGAAGAAAATGCAAAAAAGTCAAAGCATAAGAAAGAACGGCAAAAAATCAAGCAACAGGGCATAATGAGGTGACACATGCATAAACATTGCTTTGACATGTACTGAATTGTATCGATATCATGTTTATTTTTAATATTTTTGTAACTACTAATACCATAAATACCTTCCCGTCCCATAAGATGGGTTTTCTTCACAATATGTATGTGCATTGGAGTACAGAATGTTGTTATCACACAAGTCCAAAGTGACAAAAACATTTTTGTCAAATTTTAGTATAAAATCCTCATAAAACTCCGGTAAATAAGTGAATTGTTTGTGCATGCATGCGAGATACCCTTTTATAGAATAGTCAATCAAACACTAGTCTGTGCAATACATTGCTAGTTTAACAAGAAAAAATTACGTGACACAAAATATGTGAAAGAACACACAGGTCTTCGACCTATATGGCTGCAGAGATAAATACACTGAATCTTAAATATATTTACCAGCTCACTCCCATAATACTGCACAATGTTTGGGTGCGTGAGTTGCCTAAGCATATCTATTTCCTGTCAATAGAAAAAATAAATCACGTTGGTCAGTTAATGGAACAAGAGATATAAATACAGTTATATTCTTGAGATTGCAACTAATCCAACTAAAGAATTAACTACTAAGTACTAACCTGATTTAATTGTTTGAGCCGTTCCTTTGAGTGTCGATCATCCATAATAACTTGAACCTCCTTAATCGCACAAAACTGGCCATTTTCGCTGCATCATTGGTCATAAAAAAAAACTCAGAATCTTTTTTACGAGATTATTTTTTCTTGACATTTAGTATAAACCACAAGGCATGCAATAGATATCAACAAATTGGCATCAGAAAGATCTGCTCAGATGAAGTTTAATACCTCTGCTGTATAATTATAACATTGAGTACAATTAATGCATCAACTTTCACATGATAACTTAGGGTTTTCCATGAAGTAAATAGGGGGAGGGGGGATGTGATACCTGTTAAATCCAAGGTAAACCTGGCCAAATGTACCACTTCCTAGCAATTTCCCCTTTTTCCACTGCGATTGGGATTGTGAGGAAATAGTGGGAGATGACGAAAGAGGTGAGCAAGAAGTGGGAGATGAAGGAAGAGGTGAGCAAGGACCGAGAGCCGGAGGAAGAGGTGAGCAAGCAGCCGGAGCAGGAGGAAGAGGTAAAGGATGTGGTGGACTCCTCAAACCATCAATCCTTCTCACTGGTGATCTTGGGCTAAAACCGAATTCTCTCGAATTTCCGTTGTTCAAAGCTAAAATGTTGCCTTTTGGGCCAGGTGAAAGACTTCTTGTTCTTGGACCAAATATATCTAGCATTCTGCCACGTGAACAACTGGTTTCACTAGTTGAAGGTTCATCACCATTTAAATGATGTTCTCTCACACTAGACACAGGAACCTCAAAGAACTTCTGATGCTCCCGTGGCATACTACAAGACATGAAGTGCTTATCTTCATTCAATATTCTATGTGAGCCAGATGGAGTATTTCTTCCCCTAGCAAAAGCAACTGGATCCGCAGACCTAGAAGCAACACCAAGCAACAATAACAGTCAGAGAACATATCAGAAGAACAACAACATAAATATAGCATAAGGTATCGATTCAAGTATCACAGCCAGCACATAATGGTACAACAAGACAATTGAAATACTCACAAACAGGTGTCATAACCAAGTGCAAAGTGAAAAGGATTTAACCAACCTGTCTGCATCACACCTTGCAACGATAAATGAAGTGCTAGCAAAAGCATTTCATTTTGCACCGCAAAGTGAAAAGGATTTCACACTATTTTTGAATTGGTAAAACATTAAACAAACGGCTGTTCACTCGATCAATATTTACTTTTATAAACTCTGTCAACCGTTCACACACTTCGAACTCCTGACTCATTCGGTCTTCAATCATTATTTACCAAGATTCCAAGGAAAAGAGATGGCCCGCGATTGTAGAAACGATACGGCCAAAGAAAAGGTCAACTACTGCAGTTGGTGTGAATCCTGACTGTTCACTCCGACTCTGCACTTGACTCATAACCCCTCAATTACGTAACAGACCAAATTAACTGAGGAAATGATGAATTAAACCTACAGATCGACCGAGCAACTTCCCAAATTCGATCACAGTAACGATCAATTCATCCGCAATTTCACCAGGAACGAGGAAATTCAATTGAAAAACGTGCAGCAGGAGCACCAGAATAGTTGGAATTAAGCCCCCAAACAGGCACGAAAGTTCCACGATCAACCACTCACCTATACTCATGCTGATCCTGGGCCTCATCCGACGACACGAGCGAGCACACGCTCGCCTCCGACACCGACGAGCATCCATCCCGATCCCCTGCCCCCGCCGCCGCCAAGTCCTTGTACAGAGACCCCACGGGCAGCGCCTCCGGCTCCGGGTCGCTTACAGGCACCGGGAGCTTGTACCCGACCGCCTCATGCGCCCCCCGTCCGCGCGGCGCGGCGGCGGGTCTGCCGAGGCTGCGGGCCTTCTCCTTCGACCGCGGCGTCGGCGAAGGGGACGGGGAGGGGGACCCGAGGTCGGCCGAGTTGCGCGGGGAGGAGTCTGCGGAGACGGGCGCCGCGCCGCCGGGCTTAGCCTTGGCCTTGGACTTGGACCTCAGTTTGGTCCTCGGCCACCACGCGGGCATCGAGGCCAGCGCCACGTCCCGTGCGAACGGTCCACGCGGAGGACGGGCGGCGCCGGCGAGCTTGTGCTAGGGCTTTTCGCCGCGGAGAGCTCGAGCTCGAGCTGGAGCAGCGCGGGAGTGAGTTGAGAGGGAAGGAGCGGAGGGGAGGGGAAGGGAAGGGCCGAGGGGAAGAGGGACGGCGCGCCGCGCGAGGAAGGCGCGAGGTAGGAGCCGACGGCTTCTTACTTTTAGGCGAGAGCGAACGAGGGGCCGAGGGGAAGTGGAAGTGGAATGGAATCTTCGCGGAGGGTGCCAGCGAATTTTTTTTTTAATATACGTATTTTAATCCAAATTTATATTAATAACCCTCGATTCAAATTTTTTTCAAATCTGACCCGCCGTCGTATGAGTCTCATACAACATAATGAATGTCGTATGAGACCCATACGACATTCAAGGTGGCTCATGCCACGTGTGTCGGCTGGGCCGTTCAGCGGGGCCGAAACCGGCCACGGTGGCATGTCGTATGAGGCCCATACGACATGCATAGTACCGTCGTATGTGCCTCATACGACATAAACAGCCAGTTTATTTATTCAATTAAAAATAGAAGATGACTTGCAAAAAATATGAAACTTTGTAGATATGTCAAGCGAAACATGCAGAACACAATGGTATGGTCAGATGTTATTTTAATTTTTTTTGAAAAATTTTTAAAATTCAGATTTGAATTTCATTGAAATTTCCTGAACGTCTGAAATAAAATAGCAAAAAGGATTCAAAAATCTTGAAACTTTGCAGGGAGGCTATTTGGATTATTCCTCTGACATGTAGCAGTGCACTGTCGTATGTGTCTTTTACGAGATTCCCCTGACATGTACCAGTGCACTGTCGCATGAATATTAACAAAATTCATATTAAACTATATGCATGAACCATATGAATTCATATAATATTGACAACAATCGCGTGCACAACGAGTAACAATATGCAATTATATTATATTGACAACAATACACTATATGCATGAACAACGTGTACAAAAATTAAATACAATACACTATGTCGCGTGTGTTATTAACACTATACATTCATACAAACAAATATCATACTATAATACGCATTCATATTATATTGACAACAAAACAATCCAAATGTACGGTGGCAAAATCAATACCCAAGGCGCCGTGCGGGAGCGGTGGAGGTCGCGGGCGGGGCGGGCTGGGAGCGAGGCAGGCGGCGGCGAGTGGGGAAAGAAGAGAAGCGCGCGGCTTTATAACTGGCAGACCGTCGTATGAGCCTCATACGATGGTTCGCCCGTGACCGCAAGTCGTATGAGGCTCATACGACGTTCGCTGCCGCTTCATTTTCCGCGGCGACCGTTGGCTGCGTGGCAGCCATGTCGGACCGTCGTATGAGCCCCATACGACATTCATTACGTCGTATGAGACTCATACGACGGTGGGTCAGATCTGCAAATTTTTTAAATCGACGGTTATTAATAAAATTTTGGATTAAAAATCGTATATTAAAAAAAAATCGGGTGCCAGCAGGGGATTTCATTCCGCCAGCAGGGCGGTGTCGAGGAGCTCTGGTTTGGCGCGCGCGGGAAAAAGCCGTGCGCTGCGCTGCGCGTGGCAGGAGAATGTTTACCGGGATCGAAAATTAAACACGAGATCATTAGGTCAGATGATTCAAGCGATAACTTCTAGATAAAAAAATGGAAGCATCGAAATGTACAGGATTTTCTGGTCATAGTGCCTCTTTGTTGACCCTTAGATTATATAATCTAGATTATTTAATATTAAGTTTAAGGAAATAACTAGATTATATATATGGTCAGATTTTCTAATCTAAACCTGTCGTTATAATCTCATAAGCTATCCTAAAGTATATTATTTTAGCTTATAATCTAGCTTACATGTATTTTGCTCTCCAAACCAGTAATTCTTGACCGTGTAATCCGGGTTGTCAGAAAACTTCATTAGCTTAATTGCACTCCAACTTATACACTTTTAACGCTTATAAGCTAGATTATATAATTTTGGGGGTAAACGAACATGCCCTTAGGTACTACTGACAGCACACGTACAAGAGGTATGTAAGTGCGCAATAATATCTGTGGGAAAATATTCTTGACAGCAACATTAAAGGAAACCAGCTGACGAGACTAATATAATTATAACTAGGAGCGCATGCATACGGAATGCATTCGGACATGTCACTTTATTTACATCGACCTTGTATTTCTTGTTCACACACGTGCTCTAGCTTCCATCTTAATTAATGCTCCATGACATGACAGCGCCTCGGCAACAAAAAATCCGAACGGCAAGGAGCCAAATCTGAACCCTAAAAAACAAGAGAAAAGCTAGCCAAATTTCAGAGAACCACACCACCCTGAGACGTCTCAGGAACCGGCGTGTTTCAATTTATATACATATATATAAATATTTCTCCGATGTTTATATCCCAACTGCAAAAATTATAGTAACCGCGGTCGACGTCGACCGAAGATCACGACACTTTTTGTTATGTTAACTCGTTCTTCACCGATCCATCGTCCCTTTCGAGTTTGGATCCGTGGCGCCGGGCACATGATGCGTGCTTGCTCAAGTCAAGGTAGTGTTAGCTTAGCTTTGAGGCTAAAGTCACGGCTCACTTTGTCTCTCTCCCCTCTTTTCATACGTAGCCCCTTTGACCCCCACCCTTGTCTCGACATGTAATCAGGCATTAGTCTAGTAGTTTAAAGTGTGAAAGTAGCGAGCTAATAGCTGGTGATTGATAGTCAATGCCACTAGCTTCATCAAGAGGCCGTGTCTCATACGTTAATATTTCGTTTAATTTGTAGCTAACAGCTGGTGATTGATAGTATCGGTTCTGTGAAACGTAAACCGTACCTTGAAGCTCAGGTTCCTTCGCTGTGCGGCACTTGGATCGTATTGGACCAGTGACATAGTCGTGAGTCTAATCCGTACCTTAAAACCAATGACACGAGTCCAAATACCCAAAAAGCAATGACAAATATTAAAAATGTAATTCACTCAGTGGCATAAATCTAATTATTTGCAGAATTTTGTTATCTATCAGAATTTTGGAGTGGTAGGAAACACCATCTAGTCATTCAGAAAATAGGTGGTTCAACTGTTCAACAATCTAACTAATAGCGCATGTACTCTGATCTGTCAGAGTTTGGAAAAAAAACTGCACAAACTGATAGCTTCCCTACAAAACAGATGGTAAAAAACTAAAAATAATATTCCTCAAAAACCGTAAACCACATCAGCATTCAGAGTACAGCCTGACCAACTTCAGTGACTCGAACGGCGTCTGCAGCCGCCATTCTCTATGCTTCTTGCTCAGGGGTCTGCCCTTGCCGGCCTGCTGCCGGTTTATCTTCACATCAGCTATGCCCCAGGTGCACTCACGTAGATCCATGTCATACGAGATCAGCCTGAGCACGCCATCACCTTCTCGAGGCGCAGCAGTCTCATCACTTGTTGTAGCGTATCTGACGTACATTGCCCGTTCTTTGAAGCGTTCAAGCTCTTCAGGGACACGGACAACCCTCTCTACCCCGGGGGATGACACCTTCAAAGTAATTAAAAAAGGTATGATTTAAAATCCAGTACAGAAAGTCAGAAACAGGAACAATGTTATTGACGTATGTTCCTTCAAGAGGCCAGGAGTCTTTAACTAGTCATTTACAAATTGGAAATACCTCCAATGATAGGTTTTTAGGTATCTTTCCTGCTGATTCTGCATCATCCAACTTCGAACGATATGCAATTGTATATGCTTCAATGTCATCTATTGTTGGAGAACCATACCTATGTGAAACACTTGTTGGTGAGAGCTGGTAGAAAAATCATGTCATAGAGAAAAAAGATTGTCCATCATCAACAAGATCAAAGTATGCAATTTTCCAGTATATCTACTGCATGCTTGCCAAATAATTCATAGGCCCGAATTATGAATTTGTAAACCCATAGAAAGAATCAATTTGTAAACCCGCTGCATCAATGTCATTTCAGGCCCCCAACAAACTGAATATAGTATAAACCATGTCCTTTGACCAAATGATTCAAATATCAGAATAGAAAGAACCAATTTGTCAACCTACGACCATCAAAATAAAATTTTCTCAACCCACAGAATCAATGTCATTTTCAGGCCCCAACAAACTGATATGAACATGCAGAAAAAGGACAAACCCAACGCTGGAAGCTCCCACACGAGGTGGGGTCTAGAGAGGGATTATACGAGACCAGTCTTACCCCTGCAATGTGCAATGCAGAGGGCGTCGAACCCAGAACCTCTTGACACCAATGAGATGACTTTACCACTGCGCTAGCGCCAGGCCTATCCTTCAAACTGACATGAACATGGATTACAACAAGAACTCTGAACGGTACTGCATATGGCCTTAGTTTGATACATACATAGTGGACATTTTCTCAATGCGCACCCTGACGGTTAAATTTCCAGCTGTTTTGAAAGCATAAATTTTCAAGTCACCGTCAAACGATGCCGAGACTTGCTCTGCCAAAGTCAATGCTTCCTTATCCCACCATGTGCCAGCAAGTGATATTCCACCACCCGCACCTCCATCTCCAACCTTCATAATGTAAACACATGCATGGTCATCGATTAATGTTATACTGAGGAGCTTGTATTTCTGAATCGATCGAAGTAGCCCTTACATAAAGTTCCTGTTCATCATCACTCTCAAAATCATCTTCGAAGGAATAGTCATCGTCATCTTCGTCATCCTTATCATCGTAAATTAAATCTGCATGGGCAGCACGGTATTACTGTTACTTGGTACTCTTGTGAAATGAAATTGTTAATAGCAGCTTTGAGCTGACAAAGTATGGTGTGGGCTCCTCAATGTAAATTTTAACAAACAAAAACATGGACCATTACATGGCACAGATAATTCATGCAAGTGCTAACTTTTTGAAAAAAGGGGCATACCTAGTATTGAAGGCTCACACACGTTATGGGGTCTAGGAAAAGTGCTAACTTCCTCAAATGGAAAAAAAACAAGTTCAACACTGAATGAATCATGCAAAAGAGCAAGAGTCTTAACAGTCTGCCCAAGAATCTGTGTCAATTTCTGTAACAGTCCAACAAAATCTGAACTATGGCTTCATTAGAAATGGATAGAGTGTGTATGCATATTGAGGCACTACACATGTTACTGCTGTACCGGATGCAGATATTCTAATTCTGAGCCTCTCTGTAGGATAAATGCTTTTCTAATGACTACCTGACTCGTAAAAATGCATGTCATATCCCATTCGAGCAGGCACGTGAATATCTAATCTAATGTCCGAATTGCAAAATGCTTCACGGACATGACACTATTACCAAGTGACTCAAGAAATGGAGCCAATGTGTAGACTGCAGAGTCCCCAATGACACTTGTTCCACGGCATCGCAGGAGCACAAACAAACATCACCAGAGTTCACAAAATCATTACCGTCATCGTCGGCGAAATCCTCCGCCTCTTCCACCTCGTCCTCCATCTCATCAACTAAATCATCGACTAGCTCCTCATCAGGCGGCTTGTCGATGTACCCCTTCCTCTTCTTGGCGAGCGGCACCAGCGCAGGGGCATTCCGACGAACGATTGCCGGGCATGAGTGTCCAGTAATGGCGGCGCTGACCGTCACGGCAGTGGAAGGGAAATGAAATCTTAGCGATGGCTTGATGCTGCCGCCGCAAGGCAAGCACGCGTGAAGAACCATCCGAGCGGACAAATCCATCGACGCGAGTTAAGAATTGCCGAGCCGAGCTCGCGCACGGGTGTGAGACCAGCCAGTGCGCCAGACTTATCACTTCGTCAGTGCGCCAACGGAAGGCGAAAGCGTCTCATACGAAGACCGCCTTTCGCTACCGCCTACGGCCTACCGCGGACAGACACTCCCTTTCCTAATTTTTTAAGCCTCTCTATAAACGCAATCTAGCGTCGCGTTGGGTCTCTCGCCACTCTCCGCGCCGGAATGCCGCGTGGCCACCACCACCACCACGCGGCCCCCCGCCGTGGACGCATCCTGCCACTCGCCGCCGCGGCGGCCGCGCTCCTGCTCCTCGCGCTGCTCGTTCTCCTTCCAGCCACGCCGCCCGGTGACCCCGCCTCGCTCCTCCGCGCGGCCGTCGCGGCTCACCCGTCCCCGGCTTCCTACGCGCGGCCCTGCACCGATCACCTCGACCTTTCGCTGCGCCGCCTCCGCGCGGCGGCCTCCTCCATGGAGTCCGACGATGTCCCCGCAGCGCTCCACCTCGCATCCGCCTCCCTCCAGTGCCAGTACGATTGCTCCCACCACCTCTCGCTCCCCGCCTTCCGTTCCCACGTCCTCACGTCACGCTTTCTCAACTCCCTCGCCCCGCGAACCCTAACCGCTGCCACTAAGCCTTCACCCTCCGCCTTCAAAGCCGCGGCCGCCGCCGCATTCCCGTCGAGGATCCGCCCGGACGCCACCGTCTGCAAGCCGGGTGAAGCAGCAAAGCCATGTGGGTACTTGACCGTGCAAGCCGCCATCGATGCCGCGCCCAACTACACCGCTGGACACTTTGTCATCACCATTGGCGCAGGTATATACCACGAAAATGTTGTGATCCCGTATGAGAAGACCAACATTGTGCTGGTGGGTGAGGGCATGGGGGCTACTGTGATCACAGCATCTCGGAGCGTGGGGATTGACGGGCTTGGGACTTACGACACAGCAACTGTGGCTGTGACTGGGGATGGCTTCCGTGCGAGGGATATCACATTCGAGAACAGTGCTGGTGCTGGAGCTCATCAGGCAGTGGCATTCCGGTCGGATAGTGACCGGTCAGTGCTGGAGAATGTAGAATTCCGTGGGTACCAGGATACACTCTATGCACGCACGATGCGACAGTTCTACCGTCGTTGTCATATATTTGGTACTGTGGATTTTGTATTTGGGAATGCTGCAGCAATGTTTGAGGAATGTGTGATTAAGACCGTGCCACGGGCAGAGGGAGCTCGTAAAACTGCACGCAATGTGGTGGCAGCCAATGGGAGGATTGATCCGGGGCAGACGACAGGGTTTGTGTTTCGGAATTGCACGGTGGATGGCAACAGAGAGTTTTTGGAATTGTTCCAGGCAAAGCCAGAGTCCTACAAACTGTATTTGGGGCGGCCATGGAAGGAGTATGCCAGGACAGTATATGTCAGTTGTTATTTGGGGGCGGTTCTAAGACCCGAAGGATGGCTTCCTTGGCGAGGGGATTTTGCACTCAAGACATTGTATTATGGTGAGTTCAATAGTCGAGGCCCTGGTGCAAACCACACGGCTAGGGTGGAGTGGAGCAGTCAGGCTCTAGAAAAGCATGTCAGATTCTATTCAGTAGAGAACTTTATACAAGGCCACAAATGGATTGTGTATTAATTATAGAGTAAACTGAATGCTTAGATGGGTTATTCTTGTGAAAATGTGGAATTTTTCTAGAAATGGAAATGCCTGTAGCCACAATCATAACAACAGGATCCAAACCGATGTTTCTCCTTTAACCTACAGCTGTAACATTCTTTTGTATATATGTGTCAGTTGCGTGTTTCAATTAGTTTTGAGTTGCAGTTTTGTAGTAATATTGTTGTTTGCATAGATTAAAAATTGAGAATCGGTCTGCTGAAGAATATGAAGTTTAGCTGGTCCATTGTTGCAGCCTTGCTGTTTATTTCTGAATTTTCTGTGTTGTTGTCATTTCAAGCTTTCTTATGATTTATTATTACTCATGAAACTTTTGGATCATGGACTACTTTCAATATATGCCATACCTGTGGAAAGAAAGATCGATTATTTCACCACTGTATCATCTGAATTTTACTATTAAGAGCTTGAGTTGCTGTTTTGTAATAATATTGTTGTTTGCATAGATTAAAAATTGAGAATGCAGGGCAGTACTTCTCTGATCCTTAATGTGCCCCGTTTATTCATGATCTGTTCCAAAGCTGAATTTGTGCAGGCTTAGCTAACGTAGCATTTGAACGTGCTGGCTTAGATAGTGCTACCAATGTTTTGCAAAACGTTTGGTTGCATTTGAAGAGAATGATGTGGACTGCCAATTAACTCGATGAACCCATTTGATTTGATCATCAGATCACACCTTGTTAGTTACCAGATCACAAGCATTCAGCCCAAATAGAGATTCTATCCTACAACCTGTAATGTAGCATCGATCGAGTAATGCCACAGCAACAGGAAAGCTCTTTCAGCAACTGCACACCATCCTTCAGCAACAAGATTCCGAACCTAGCAGGAACAGCACAATTTCATTTGGATGAATTCCAGTAATCTAAGTGCACACTGTCATATCGACAGCATGCTAAATACCAGTGTTCAGTAGTCGGCCACTCGGTCTTATCGCTCGGATGACCACGATTAGGTCCGTCAATGCGATTAGAGCGACTAGAAATCTAGTCGTCCCATCTGGGCGAGCAGATTGAGCGACTAGGGAGGCTGATGAGTGACCTAATGGATTTGTTGCCGGCCGCCGTCGCCTGGCTATCGCCATGAATGCTGACGCTTCACCACACAGGCCACCTACCATGCAGCGAAGGCCGCAGCCCCGCCACGCAGGCCGCCAACGCGAAGGCGGAGGCTCCATTGCGCAGGCCAATGCCGCCACCACCACCATCGCGAAGGCCGACGCGCTGCCGTCCAGGCCTCCGCGTAGTGAGAAGAGAGAAAAGTTCGGTTAGGGTTAGATTTCTAAAGCGACGAAAGTTTTATAAATTCCAATCTGAAATGATAACCATCAAATCTCATCTAGAAGTTCAAATATTTTGGACTTCCAACCGAAACCCAGCCCACCTGATTCCTCACTCCTTCAGCCGTTCACCCGAGTCCAACCACCTACCTCTAGACTCTAGAGCCACCGCCACCGCTGCACCCCTCCCATGTGCTGCCGCAGAACCCCCCCCCCCCCCCCCCCTCCACCTACCTCCCCTCCTACCTCAAGAGCCGCCGGCAGCCCACCACCACCGCTGACCTTGTGCTGCCACAACCCCTGCCTCCCCGTGCCCCCCCCCCCCCCCCCCCCCCAAATCCTTTGTGCGCCGATAGAAGGTGTATCTGTCAACTAGAATTTGTTTTCAAAAAACTTATAACCGCTAAGAGGTCAACTAGGATCGACTAATCACCTCGTTGACTACTAATCGACCTAGTTGGTCCTTAGATGTCTAGATGACTTGTCAACCTTTCACATTACATAGTATTTTGCTCATAATTTGTTTCAATACATCAGGCGAATAGGTATTCCTTCCGATTGCAAACATATTCCTGACCAAATTTGTAAAACATAATACGGGCACATAAGATGTTATAACAACATTAAGGTTCTTGTGTCATAACCAGCAAACGAAGTAACAACATTTCACCCATAGATTCGAACAACATAAGCACCCCAATGAAATTTCCCATAACCCGAGGCTCCAAAAAGCATGTCACAAGACAATGGACCTAAGCACTTTTCTTTGATGATTTCTTATGAGCTTTCTTCTGGGGCTTAAGCTTATTAGATTTGGAAGACCTGTCTTTGTCTCTACTTCTTTGCTTTTCCTTCTTCACCTTGTACATCGTAATTGCCTGATAACAAATAGGTAAAAGATGTTAGGTCAAACAAACAAGGTAAATTGCCAATCATATAAGACAGAACATAATTTATCACAAGTAATGAATCTGGGAGCTTGCCTTGCTAACATCAAGCTGGTCCTCAGAGTGCTTAGCAAGTAGAGAGTTTAATATTTTGTCATATTGCTGTTTCTCCTGGTTACCTATTCCTTTTCCTTCGACCACAGGGAGAAACTGCAGAAACAGACACAATTGAGCCGGTGCACAAAATAAGCCTTGGAAGGCGGAGAGAACATAAGTGTTCAATGGTAAAGATTTACCTTTCTATGTTTGCCAGTATGCTTTGGAGGTTTCTCACCAGGTAACTTTTCATCAAACTTCCCACCACTTGCTGTTGCCGTTGAAGCCATGCCAGCAACATTCTCAAGATCCTCTTTTCTAGCTTTTTTTGGCAGATCAGCTTTAGTTCCAGTGATGGGTAAAGCTTTTGCAGCAAGCTGTATATGACTGTATTAAGAAAATTGATAACTGTTAGATACGAAAACAAGACCATATAATGAAGTCTACCCAATAGTTCACAGGATACAAAAGGGGCATTCACAGGATAGAAGGAAGAAGCATTAAGTACTGATTAAGGATCACAACCTTGGCAAAGAACCGACTTTTGCAGCTTTCTTCAAGTTCCCTAGTCTATTCTTTTCTTGCTTTTCGACATGTTTCTTCTTTTCTTCCTTTCTTTGAGCAAAAGGATCAATACCAGGCTCTGTAATAACGAATTTTCAATTAGAAGAGTAGCAGACGATAGACCAGGTTTAGGGCATCCATTTAAAAATGAGTGTAGCTGATAACAAGGATTTGTCATCTCCAGGCAACCTTAAGCTAGCACAGTACTTCATAAAAGATGGGCTGAAGGAAAAGAATGGCCTAAAATATGCAAGACTAAACAAGTAGGAGAATTACTATGCGGGGTATTAAAACTGCAATAGTCAATGGTCTTGTTGTGACACAGGCTTAATGGCATGTGTTCAAGAAGACAAATTACTAACCATCAGTTGATTTAGCTTCAATGATTGGAATGTCTCTGTCATCATTAACACGGTCATAGCCATAAGTACGTTTCCAGGTTTGAGTTTGCTCGTCCCATTGACGCTTGTTCTTCTTGTGCTTCTGAATCCCTGCAAGTAAAATCCATTAATACAACCAGAATAGAGAAATGGACTTCTGACGGGAAGTCATTCAAAAAAGCAAACAACAATAACGATTCTTCACCTTTCATCTTAGCAAACTGTTCCCATTTAGTTGGAGGCTTTGGCTTTGGTAGCTGTTGAACAATAAAAAAATGGGTTAACGAAGTGAAATCACGCCTTCACAGTGCATCTTCATGCAGTACATGTGGAAAGTACATGGAGGCATCAAATTAAGATCGGTTTAACACATGTTCGGCTTACTTTTACTCTAGTAGATCAGTGTACTGCAGGAACTGGTAAATTTTAGCAGCATGTTCATAAGACCCCGGAATTTAGCACACAGACATTCAATATTAGTATGTTTATTCTAGCACTACCTCGAATGTCGCTCCAATCTTATCTTACAGCAAAAATAAAGGGAACCAGAAGTAGCGGTAGAACAGCCACGCATTCACATGGCTGAAACTACACCCACAGTTTTTTTTTTCCAGGACGGTATAACAGATGAACGGCAAAGGATGCTCCCGAGCTCAGGAGCATGTCGAGAGAGGAAGCTGTCTTCTTACATGCTTCTCGCGGGGAAGGCGGGTGGTTGGCGGCGGGAGGCGGACGATGGGGCCTTCGCGGTC
Organism: Tuctoria greenei; assembly: GCA_036927565.1. Lineage (NCBI taxonomy): Eukaryota > Viridiplantae > Streptophyta > Magnoliopsida > Poales > Poaceae > Tuctoria > Tuctoria greenei. The sequence goes on along the minus strand of JAYESD010000012.1, from coordinate 112,439,499 downwards.
CTCGTTGGGCGGCAGCGCGAAGAGGACGTCCGCCACCGCCTGAGCCAGCTCCGTCGCCTTCTGCAGGCACTCCTTCCTGAGCTCCGCCCTGCGTCCATCCACCAACCCCGATTTCGTCGTCAGAAAATCAAACAGGGCGAGGAAGGCGCATCCATGCAACATCTGCTCTTTCGCGCGAATAGACGGAACCTGTTGGAGGGAGCGGCGGCGGCGACGTGGTGCGACGGGTCGTAGGCCATGAGGTGGCCGAGGTCCACCTCGTAGTTGGAGATGGCGGCGGCCGTAGCGGCAGCTTCCTCCGCCATGGCTGCGCCGGTGCGTGGTGGACTCTCAGCTCGGGACGCGATGGGTTAGGGTTTACTTGGGGGTGCGCCGCCGGCTATCTAGTAGGACCGCTCGCACCGTTGCGTATCGGCCCACAGAAAAAAGGAAGAATGGACTAGGAACAGAAGGCCCAGTTCGGGCAGCAACGGCCTTCCTCAACAGCTGCCCGACCTCCAAATCCAAGAAAGCAAAAAATGCTCCACCACAAAACGTCGAATGTTCCACAGCGGAAAATCGAAAGTTTCACCCTGGGGCCAAACACAGATGTTCCAAATATTTCAATCAAATTTTCCACTTTACACTAAACATAAAGTTTTATATCTAATGTAATAACGTTCATTGCCTGCGAACCAACGTCTAAATATATAACCCCAATCAAAATCTCCATTCTCCATAGGCAAGTTCATCTCTGCCTGCGTTGCTAATGAGAGTAAACAAAAAAAAGGAACCCTATATATTGATCACGTAATATGCTTCCATTATAAAACAACCTCACTAGTGTAAATCTTCTCTTCTCCTTCACACAGAAGACCAAGGTTTTGAAAATGAATTCAGTCACTCCAGAAGAGCAGCAGCAGAATCAGGCCATTGGCAAGAATGTTGGGATTTTACATTGGCAGCAGATTGCACTACTGAGCCCAAGGAAGGTGCCCGGAGTAAGGCACCGGACCGCAGTAGGAGAACAGACCCTTCAACTCGGGACATCCTTCAGGGTACGGAATGGTTCGGTGGAACGGATCCCTCTTGAGCCTCTTCACATGAAGGGAGCCAAGACATCCGTATGGGTCTTCCAGGAACTGGGACCTGACAGCGGCTTCACCTTTCACAGCAGCCTCCCTAGCTTTAGGTGTAGCTGGCGTACCAGAGAAGAAGAATCTTCCTTCTGGAAATCCAAGTGCCGTTCTGTGCAATTGTGCAAACCGTTCCTCCTTGAAATCATAGCTCACAACCTAAATACAAATGGAATGAAGATTAATGAGTACCGTAATTAAAAACTCACACAACTTCAGTTAACAGTTCAGAGAATTAGGTCATTTACCAACAGCAATAACAAAGCTTTTGTCTCAAACACATTGGGTAGGCTAGATATGAAACCCAATATAGACGTATGAAAGTAAGAGATAGATAGAGAGAGAGAAAAGAGCAAACAAAGTATAAGTAAACTAAGATTGTAACACATGGAAGTAAAAGAAAGAGAGGATCAAGTCCTTTTACCAATTACTGTAAATTAATGAGTGGATACGGTGTTCACAAGATGATTCGAAAAAACAAATATACTTACGGTTATGTTTTGTGGGTACTGTCCAGTGAGTTCTCTGAAACGGCAAACACTAAAAAGCAGGTTTTCAAAACTATCTCGAGCATGCTCTTCAGTAAGCGCTCGGCTCCTTACACTATCATCTTTTCCTGTACAGGTGCATACAAACAGTGAGCTAAGTATCAATGGTGGTAGGGAAGGCCGAAGGCATCCAGTGATGCTGAACAACACCTAGCAAACTAAACTTCAGCTGTGAACAGCATGTAAATGCTACACCGAGATGATGATGAAAAGTAAGTCCTAAAAAAATACAGTAAGCATTAAACTGATCGAGCAGATACTCCTGACTATGCAAACGTAGATTCTTGCACTCAATTATATTTTCCAATACAACTGAAATTTAACCTTTTAGGAATTGTTTATAGTTAGTGAGTCATAATACAAATACAAATGTAGCCGACAATGAAGCTTAGTGTGACCATTTTGAGCTATCCACTAGCCGGTCCATATGTATATCGAGAACTCCAAATCATTGTCATATTTCAACGATATAAAGGCTCACACTTGCTGGTTGAATTGCATTTGACTAGAGCAACTGAATAATAATTCAGAAGAAACTGCACAAAGGCATTGCTATGATTAGGTCGCATGAGGCTTGTAAGCAAAACGATTTCCGAAATCACACTGCAGATGAAGGAACGGATTGTTCAAGCAGCTGGAACTCACCAAACCAGCCTTTCGACTCTGCAATTGCCCAGTAGCTCTGCGCCTCGCTCCTCGGGCCAGCATCCCTCCTCGTCTCCCCACCGCTGAACAAGAGGAGCGCGTCCTCATCCCTCGCGGCAACCTCCACCCCCTCCTTGATGTGCGCCAAGAACGTGGCCGCCTGGCCTGGATGCTTCTGGTACGGCTCCAAGAACCAGGAATCCTCGCGGTCGATCTTACCACAGCTCGCGCTCGTGTAAATCGAGTGCCCGGCCACCATAACAAGATTCCTGAGGCGCGGGAACGGGTACTCCGCGACCTCGCTCGACCACGCGCCGCGGCTCGTCATCGTCCTGAACCGGGTCTCGTACACGGACAGGAGGACGAGGACGCCGAGGCCGAAGGAGAGCAGGATGAGCGCGACGGCGACGGGGTGCGCCTCGTAGAAGTACCGTGCCCGCATCAGCGCCGATCTCGCGAGGCCGGGGGCGTCGAGGTGAGGAGTGTTCTTGGGCTTGCGGCCCTTGCGGGGGATCCCGGACTCGAGGTCGAAGTCGGCGCGAGGGTAGCGGAAGGACTTGGGGCTCCCGGGGCCGTATCCCTGGCTGCTCATCGCGCTATCAACAACTCGGCCTCTGCTCACACTAGGTCACATCACATGGAAGCCAAATCGAGCCGTTCCTTGCGGCTAGGTGCAGATCAGGTGCCAAATCTTTAGCTCGAGGGAGGAGACGCTGTTTGATGCCAGGTCAAAATCACGGCTCTTTGATGCCAGGCGAGCGCGACGGAGGAACGGATCGCAGAGGCAGCCCTGCGGAGACGAAGAACTGGCACCGGTTAGCGCGATGACGGATGAAGCTGAGGAAATGCTTCAGCGGGCAGTAAAGATCTCACTTTTGGGTGCCGCTGTGAACAAAAATTGTGAGGAACCGCGCGCTGGAGGACGGATCTGCGCAGGCGGTGAGGCAGGTGAGGACGGGCGACTCAGGCGACGCCGTGGTAAACGGGAGGAGCAATCTGCTCGGAGCGAAGTGTAACAATCTATGGAGAAATCACTAGAAGATTGGAGAATTTTAGAGGAGTAAGAACAAGTAGATGAGAGGAGGAAGAAGACTTGAGGAAGAAGAAGCAATATTAACAACCCAACTGAATAATATTCTCTCCCTAGTCATATATTTATAGAGCTCTCTCCCTCTCTCTCTTTACAGACTACTGGGTCCACGGGTCATGACATTATCCCCTCCTTGAGAACCTGCTTGTCCTCAAGCAGGAGTTTTGAAAAACTCGAAGCACAACGTCCCAATCGTCGCGACGAACAGCTGGAATGGCACCATGATGAAGACACCGAGCACAACATCGACGGAGGTGAACAATGTGATCCATGTCACGGACTTCCACCCCGCAATGGTGCACTGCCACACCAGGAGCCTCTAGGAGATGTCGAAGGCGTCGTTGCAGCACAAACATGTAAACTCTTGACAGTGTCATCCGGAAGATAGCTCAGCAGCACCTGACGCCATTTGCTTCGCACCAGATTTCAATCACTTGAACCCACACCATATTTCCCAAAGTCCGCACTGCCTGTTCATGAGCATCATCATTGGCAGGCCCAAGAAGCTTCACAAATATCGGAACAGCTTCATGATCAATTACTACTTTTGTATTCTTCAAAGTGCCAACTGCAAGTGCTCCAAGTGTGTCCATGATAAGGTTAACCCAGATCAGCTGAACAACATTTAGAGGAACATTTCCCCGGCAGACCACACTCACAATTGAAGAAGAGTTGCCATCGAGGATAATTATATCTGATCCTTTTTTAGCTGCTTCAATTCCCTGGATGCCCATGGAAAGACCAATATCCTCCTCATGCAGTGCGGGAGCATGATTTGTACCATCACCAGTAACAGCAATTACATGGCCTCTTTTCTTAAGAGCTTTTACCAGGAGAAGCTTGTCATTAGGAGAAGATGTTGCCATCACCATTTCAGGAGGATGTATACCATCTTCCATGTCTGAAATGTCCTTTAGCTTACCAGCAAGCTTTTCAAATAAACTGAATCCTGCCACCACAGATTTGCACCCCTCAGTAAACATTGTCTTTGCCAAAACGGTAGCACATATAGTATCATATCGAGCCACATCAATAGTTGCATTAGCAGCCTGCAGGACAATGCTTGCACCAAGGCTTTGCTCAATACCAACATTACACCCCTTAGGGCTCATAATGACTTTGACTGCATCAGCTAACTCCTCAACAATCTTAGTGAGATGGGACAACTTCTGTGCTAGTTTTTGCTGAGGCTCTGCAAGTTCATCCCTGCCACTGAAATCAACACATAATGGTGCGATCACAGAGTCTACAGTCAGAACTCTAAAAGGCTCTTCAACCATCTTGGCAACCAGGCACAGAATCCAGTTGTACTGGTGCTTATAGGTATATGCACGAACATATCTGAAATTGTCAACGACAACTTGAGACTCCCACATGTACCGCTCATCAGCCAGTACCTCCATAAACTCCTTTGACCCTGATCGTGCAATGGTTCCAAGATTGCTCACATGATCGGGTTTGGTCACACCAATGCCACTGCCAACGATCATCTCCACCCTGTGGTACCTGAGATACTGCGCCCTGATATTGTTGGCGATCATCGCAAGCGACAGTGGCATTCCCTCGAGCAGGTTGTGTGCGAGCAGTGGAGGTGGCCATGGAGGAGGAGGTGGCACTCGGTACTCACAGCAGAGCGGCTGCTTGCACCCAGTCCTCGCGGCGATTTTGGTGTTCCAGGGAATGGAGTCCCGCGCCAGCATTTCGTCGAACACGTAGCGCGCGAGTGATGGTGGTGGCGGCCATGCTGGTGAGAGTCGGCTTTGGTGGTGCTCCTCACTGAACGTGACCTTCATGGATGCCTCGAGCGCCGCTGTGGGAGCCGCCAAGGGCCTCCTCCTGGCGCGGCGGGAGATGGACGACGCGAAGGCCACGGGCGCGCGGAAGAGACGCGGGGCGTGGTCCTCCACGAGCCACCATGCATCGTCGATGCGGAACAAGGGCGTGCTGCGGGAGTGCGTGAAGAAGAGCATCCCGGCAAACACGCCGCCCGCGCCGAGGTTGAAGTAATCGGCCACGCGGTCACCGGAGTTCCACGACGCGCGGTGGGGCCCGGCCTCCAGGGGTGCCAGCGCACACGTCTCTGACGCAAACGCGACAGCGCCGTTCGGGCGGCGGCCAAGCACCAGCGGGCGGAACCCGTGCGGGCCGCAGACGACGAACGCGTCGGAGAAGCCTCGTCCCCCACCCTGCTCCTTGACGGCGATGTTGTTGCACACGGTGGCGCCCGAGATGAAGAAGATCTTGCTCGGGTCGGTGCCGATGAGCGCGGCGTCGCGGGCGCGCGCGTACTCGACGGCCATTTGCTCACCGCTCCTCGGTTCGTCCGCCACCGTGTAGACTCCCGTGCGCTGCGTGCCCTGGACGGTGGTGAGGATGCATTGGGCCTTGGGGAACTCGTCGGCGACGTGTGCGTCGCGACTGTCGGGCTGGATGCCGCGCGCGACGAGGAACTTGGAGGTCTCGATGAGGAGCTGGTAGTGCGACGCCTCGACGAGTTCTGCCTTGACCGGGATCTGGTCGCGCGACGCAGGCTCTTCCAGGGGCTGGCGAGGCGGGGCCAGCGGGTCGTCGTCTTCCGCCACTCTGGTCGGCTCTCTCCGCTCGCCAGACTCGGCAGTGGTGTTGATGGCGACGGAATTGGGCTTCTCGGTGACAGTCTGCTCGACAGCCTGATGTAGCACCTCGACTGCCCGACGAAGATCAGCCATCACCTCTGCGAACGAATCTTTCATCCCAGCCAACGACTCTTTCACCTCTGCGAACCCATCGTGTGCTTGCTTCAGTGTTTCCTGCATCTGTATCCCATGAAACATCAACATGCTGGTGGGATCCATCCGAGAATCGTAAGCTCTGATACCAGTGTAACAATCTATGGAGAAATCACTAGAAGATTGGAGAATTTTAGAGGAGTAAGAACAAGTAGATGAGAGGAGGAAGAAGACTTGAGGAAGAAGAAGCAATATTAACAACCCAACTGAATAATATTCTCTCCCTAGTCATATATTTATAGAGCTCTCTCCCTCTCTCTCTTTACAGACTACTGGGTCCACGGGTCATGACACGAAGGCGATGCTGCCCTCGTCGCTCGGGCCTCTCTGAGCGCGCTCCGGTCGCGGTGGAGGGAGATGGGCAGAGAGGGGAAGCGAGACGGGTTCGCACTTCACAGCGAACTTGGTCCGGCTGGACCATGCATGTCTCGCAACAGGCAAATTGGCGATTGTTTTTGGGAAATAGTATGCTTGACATCTTAAATTTTAAACGGAGTATGTTCCGAACAATCGCAGAAATAGGCCGCACGATTGCGAAATTGATCTGAACTTATTCTTTAGCTAGGTGCACATCATGTCCCGAAATGTCACGAACTAGGCTGAGACTGTATGTCATGGGCGGACCCACAGGGTATGCCCGGTAGGCCACGGCATACCCTGTGGGCCGGGGCTCAGACACTCCACAGGGGCTCAGACACTCAGCCAAACAAGCGCAGACGGACGGAGTCAGCAAACAACGAGTACAATGAAGCGAATTCATCGAGCGTCGAGCGAACAGCAACGAGCCGAGTAGCAGAGCCACACGCACAGACCAAGCGGATGAACCACGCGAAACGCGCTACTGATAGACCGAGTAACTGAGCCGACCTATGGGCCATCTCAACCGAGACCAACAACCACCACCCATCCAATGGTTCCCTGTGTCGCGGCCTCCGGTGGCCGTCAGAGCGTCGCCGCGGTCCCTCCCTTGTTGCCTCAACGTGGTCCTTGAATCCGCCCCACCTCCCTCCGGTTATCCGTCTGTAGCCGCCGCCGCTGCCTGCCTACGTCTGTCCGAATGCTTCCCCTTATACTCGTGTTACGTACTATAAATTTTGGTTAGCATTGCTGAGATGCAAGGTCGGCTCCAGGTTATTGGAATTGGGGTGGAAATGTCTCGAGGGTCCGTGATGGGCCCTGAGGTTTTTTTTTTTCCGGATCCTGTTGAGTACACTGTTCCATGACTTATAGCAAGAATGGTTGAGAATAATTTTTCTCAGGAAGAAGACCACTGATAGTTTCTTATGGCATGAATGCCATTTAGTTGCTTTTGTTCTTGCAGGGGCGACTAGAAAAAAAAATGTAAATGATTGCTCTATTGGGCAGTGTCTTGTTTGATTCAACGTATTGGATGGTTCTAGATTAGGAGATTGTAATAATTAGCTAGGTTTAATGGTGTTGTTTTGCTATTTGCGTGCCGAGATTTATATGTAAACTTAGAGTCAGGCGATGCTCTAAAGAATCGGAGCTGTTAACCTGCTACATGGCTGTTCTGTATAATAAGGATAGCAAAATGGTTCACTAACATTTGATGCTCATGAAAATGTCAAACGGAGGTGAAGGAGTCTCGAAATGTCTTTGGAAACAACTTCGAGGTTGCAACCTTCGCTGCATACCCTTTATCAAAATGCTAGGTCCGCCACTGCTGTATGTCTAGAGTTGTAGTATTTGACCATGTGTACACACATTATGAAAAACTATGTACAGAATACAGACCATGGCGTCAGACCAACCCGAAAACGGAGAACCCTTTTTACAGCACGGCCAAACTACAACCAAAGCCAAAAAAAATTCAAAGGACCAGGGAGATCGCTTGTCACTCATGTCGACTTGAGCCTGTCCAGCCTGAACTTGACCTGAGAAACAGCGCATCAGAAGAGACTACTGACATGACAAGGGTTCGACTATTCTGACCCGTAAAAAAAAACGAATTCAGAAGCATTTTTTGCTGACCATCATTGAGTGGATGCCATCCAGAAGAGGCCGAAGCAGCAGCGCGAGCTTCTCGACCTCATCCTTGAGGACGGCGGCGGAGTCTTGGTGGTCCATCCCCACGAGTAAGCTGGTGAATATTTTCGTCTCGGGGATGAGCTTCTTTGCAATCTGTTTGTCATTTGCCAAGCTGTCAATCGGAATTGTGCTAAACTAATCCAAGTTGGAACGATCAGCAGGAACCGAAAAAAGTTCAGCAATCAATTAACGAACACAACATTTTTAGTTACTACTCCCACTTTTCTGATTTATTTGGCATTTCCCAACGTCAAATAAATCAGAAACAAGGAGTACTTCCAAACCTTGTACGCCGCCGAGGAGATCCAGCCACGCCATGGCTTGAGAGTAACGTTGTACGCGGCTTCCACATGCTGTGCAAGGCTCTGCTGATCAGATCCCTCTCCCAGTCTCTGTAATAGTGCGATAGTGAAATCCATGGATCTGGTGACGTTTGGAGAAAAGGGAAGAGAGAGAGAAAAATACAAATGAGAGGGTGGAATATTTATGATACAGCGTAACAGCAATGAGATAATAATCAGTAGAAAGCTTGTGTTACCTTGTAAGCCATAGCACAGCTCTTGAACAGCTATCGACCTTCCTTGCAGTGCCATCCTTGACCTCCTTCTCGACTATGTCCGTCAGAGTGGAGTATTTACATGGGTCCAACAAGTACAGCTCTTGAAGCCTCTGCAGCAGGAATCAATGTTAAGATAAAACAACGTTTGGAATAATCCGTTTTTCTCAGCCATAGTGGACTACAACAAGCACCCTATTTGTAGCACTACCGACTGTAGGAGGTCTATGCAGCCCTACCATCAAGATCTCATACAAGGACAATCTTAACACTCAGTAGACCGGGGACCGAGCTGGGGCTCGGGTGGCCAGCGCGGTTGGGTCGAGCGCTGGCTCGTCCGGGTGCTCCCACCTTCTTCCTTAAAGATTATAGCCCACGGCACCTTGATCATGCTGGCTTTAAAAAAAAAACATTCAGTAGCCCGCTAGGCGGTACAAAAAAAGAAGTACTATTTGGTGAAATGGTGATCTAGATATTGCAATACGGGGGTGGGGGAACAGTGTTAAGTCTGCCACAAAATCAGTAATATAACCGTATGGCAAAGGATGACTGTGGAATAATCACAAAGCATCTGGAAGGCTAAAATCCCTGAAAAATCAGAACCATGTGGTTGCTGGAACATAGAGCAATTTTAACTAAGTGGAATCAAGAGGAATTGGCATGGAGACCCTGCCTGTTACTTTTGTGATCAGGCAGAAAACATAGATGTGATCAGGCAGAAAACTTGTTCACTTTTCGCCCTAAGAGGAAAGTTGTCTGGTGCATTGTAACATCGTGCTTCAATCCAAATTCCAGCCAAGGTCTTATGAAAGTTTCCGGGCCTGAGTAACATCAGTCATCAGTGCTACCCGGGGGTGAAAACATGACAGACACACCAATTTATCGTGAAGAGAAAGTGAGAAACATCACCATAAAGGGAGCCAGAAAAGTTGGCGTCCAGAAATGGCTAAATGTGACCGGAGCAGTTGGAGGCTACCTACTCCTGTATATGGTATGGCCTTTGTCTCCCGCTTTCCTTCAAACAATCAAAGCCGTCGTTGTCTGTGTTCTGCAGTCCAAGAATTGGAGGGCGCCGGTTGATGCACGCTTCTCCCGGATCAGAAGGCTCCTGCTTGGATAAAAGGTGGAAATCTTGGAAGTGATTCCTGAAAACCTCGGATTCAAAAACACGAAACTATGGTGCAGAGAATCAGATGCGGGCCATCGATCTGAAGCACTGGTTTCCAATCAGTTTGAACAGGTACACTTTAGACCTGCATGGAACGCAGGAATCTTAAAATTGTTTGGGGTTTTTAGAGGCCAGACAATCCATTTTTCATATCAACTAGGAGGGAGATGGAGGAAAAAAAATCTAAACGAGCCCTCAGTTTCCTAGGATGCGTTTGGTTCATGGGACGAGGTGGGATCGAATGGGGCGAACCCACTTTTACTAGTGTTTGTTTTGGAGTCACCTGGGACAAAGTCATCCTAAAAAAAGAATTATCCATTCAAATGCGGAATGGAGCCATCCTTCCAAAACACAACGGACGAACTCGTCCCACTTGGACGCCGTGATCTTCCGTCTCCATCCCGTCTTCCGCCCCCGGCGATTCGTCCTCCCCCGCTCACGCTTCTTCCTCCCCGGCTACGACACTTCGGCCGCTTTCGTCCTCCTCTGCCCCAACGTTTCTTCCGGTCATGCTTCGTGCTCCCCCGCCACGGTGCTTCATCCTCCTCCGGGCGCACTTCATCCCCCTCCATCCACGCGCTCACGTCCTGCGTGTGCGCCAAGGGCGCCTACCTCATCTCCCTCGTCCCCAGTTGGGGGACTCGTCTCAAGGGGCGCCGCGCACTCTTTCTCGCAACGCTGTCTACTCATGTCCTCGTCGGCGGTGGGCAAGTATGGGAGCGCCGCTGTGGGAGAAGGAGATACGGCGCAGCGTCAGGTCCAGCCGGGACGACGGCATCTCCGTCTTGGTCACGGGCACCGCGTGGCTTCGTCGGCACACATCACACTGCTCCCTTGCATTCGAGGCGGGCGGCGACAGTGTGCTCTGGTTGGACAAGCCGTAGCGTCGCGACGAGAAACCACGAGGAGCAGCAGCAGAGACCTGATGATCGGGCTTCACTTGTCGAGCTGACAGGGAGCAGCAGTAGCAGAGTCGTGATGACCAGGCTTTACTTGTCGACTGCCGTGGTTGTTCATGATGGCGGCCACGCGAGGCGCTTTGGGGTAGGGGCGTCAAGTCTTCATCTTGCTGCTTCACCTGAACCGAACGTTTCTTTCTTGCAGCATTACGTAATTGTAATTCAGCCTGGGCTTTGAGATCACCGTCAGTGAACCAACCATGCATCAAGGTGTTCAATGAAATGTCAGAATCAGTAACATTTAACAGAGCTAACGGAGTAGAAGGACGTCATCCATTCTCATCCTACTTTATCCCTCTAATCAAACGAAAAACAGGAATCATCCCATTCCTCTAGACAAACAAGAAATGGGATCATCCTATCGCAAGAAACAAGGATGGAACCAATCCATCCCACTTTGTCTCCAAACCAAACGCACCCCTAGAGAGCGGCGACCTTTTTTCTCAATTTGTTAGTGAATTCCCGATGGAACATGAGAAAAGAGGAGCAGGGGAACGAACCCTGACATAACCCTGTGCGGCTAAGCGGACCCAGTCCTTTTGGTGCCTAGTCGTGTGGTCAGCACTAGACACAGGGGCAACCCGACGCAGAGTGACTCACCCCCGACAGCTACGTGGACCACGCCAACAGTTGAAGACGCGAGCGCTTACTTCAATTGGATTCAAGATGCAATCTTTTTTTTTCGTTTCTGCTAGTATCCCAGGCAGCCCAGCAGCAGGGGACCGGTCGAGACTTGTTGCCAACTATTACGATCATGTTGTGACAAGAATTGATCTGGGGAAGAGGAGCAGTTGTTTACACACCTCGATGTTGCGTTGGATGTCAAGCCTCAGCACAGCCATGGTCGGGCCGATCTTATCTGAAACAAGACATGGTCGAGTGAACAGAGTCAAGAGGAAAGGAAAGGCAGCTGGAGCAAGAACCATGAAATTTCCAGTGGCTAATTGGCGAGCAAACAATAATGAAGACGAACTGATGAGTCCCGGAAGAACCAAGAGTGAGAGGAGCATTCATTCAGAGCAGGATCAGATGATAGAGAGAAAGGCAGCTGATTCAGTCTGCGGCCGGCACTCACCGAGCACACGGACGAGGAGGAGGGACAGGCCCAGGAACGGCAGCGTGGGCGGCTTCACGTCGCCGTGCTTGAGCTTCGCCGAGGAGAGCTCCTCGATGGCCAGCCGTATCTCGGACGACCACTTCTCGTCCTGACCCTCCTCGTCATCGCCGCGCTCGTCCCCTCCTTCTTTCGCGTCCTCCCTCTCCGCCTCCGCCGCCTTGTCGAGGACTCCTTCCTGCTGCAATGGCGGCCCGCCGCTCACGGCCCTCGCTGCTTCTCCCTCGTCTCTCTCCCTCTCCACCATCATTGTTAGCCGTGAACACGTAGCGCCCTTCCCAAGTGACACCTCACACTAACGGTAACAAGCTCATCAACTTGTCCCGTTGTGCCGTGTTCTCGCTCTCTTCAACGTTAGATGGCACCTTGTTGACAAACACGAAACCTCGCGCTCGTACGTCTCCTGCCGTCACTTCAGAAGGTGATGGAATCATGGAACAGCACCCAGGTCCAAACCCTTGTCCGTGCAAACAAGGAATGGAAATCTTAATTATAAAATGTCCAACGTTAATACTTTCTCCCGTCCCAAATTACTTCTCCCTTTGTAGTTAAAAAATAAACTAGAAAGTAACAAGTAATTTGAGATGCAAGTGGTATTTGTTTTAACCTACAGCCTAATTTATCATATCTATTTTAAGTTGTTTTACTTTTTAGAATTATGTATTAACTATAAAAAGTTGTTGACATATTAACTATCCAAAAGAATATGAGTTATGGTTATTCTATCTACATTGGATGACTCATGATGTAGATTGAAAATAGATGTAATTTAGACAACTAAATATTAAGAACTCCCAATAAACAAAGTCTGGAGTTCGGACAACGAATTAGACCTAACAAAATCATGATGTGGATAGCTGAATACATATCACGAACTAGATAAAGATTCAGGAGAGGGCGTCACGAGAACGAGAACCTAACAAATTTGCAACATCATAAATCTATGGAAAAGGAAAGGGAAGAGAGACTTCGTGTGATCGTCACATTACTTAAGCAATGACGTTTATGGTATGGTCTGTCCTCTGACCATGTCACTCGTGTTCTTTATCAAACAACAATGCACAAGTTTTCGAGGGAGAGCAATCTTAGCCGTGCTTGCTTTCTCCTGATGACCCAATAAGACAATTTTCGAGCTTATTGTACATATACACCTACAAATGCAATCATCAGTTGCAAAGAGGTGTTCCAAACAGTTGGCTCTGTTCATAATCACAGATAAGCTGTTGCAAAACAAGTGCTGCAGTTCATAACAACAGACGACAAATGGGGACAAGGCCTCTTTGAAGCCATGGTTTGGGGTAATGCAATTCAAAACAGCGGAGATAGCCTTGTCTTGTTTAGCAAGCGATTTCCCAGAGTCCTAACCAAAATAGGAGTGCAGCGCATAGAAAAAAAATGAATTCCCACTGCGTCCGTGCTAAATAGATTGCCACTAAAAACTGAAATCCACACAGCAGCAGTTATTGCTTTGACCATATCAATCAGGCTCGTTAGGCGCCTTGCTGTTCTGAATTACTCCCTTGGTTCTCAAAAAAATGATTCCTACTAGCAGAAATTGAACTAAAATTGATATCCTAACAACAATTTAAAAGCTCCCTTAGGTATCTATGGTACCATCAAATCTAGCTGAATGTCCTCTGGTGATGCCGGTTGAACCAGCAGCAGATGGCAGCAGCAAAAGATTGATTAAAGAATAGAATATGAAATGAGGACCGGTGCTGATGGAAAGCAAATGATGCATACACACACACACACACACACCAAATTCATCTTTATGAAAGAAAATACATAACCTCGCAGACAATCCTTATTACGAAGGACAGATAACATCAAGCACCGAGTCAAATTCAAGCAACTGTTCGGACATCAACATGATGACAATATCTTTTACTTCATGCATACAAAAGTCTGACAGCTTAGCAAAACAACAACCAGCGAAGCAGCTCTTTGAAGCAGGACAGAATGAGCAGCAGCAACAGTACAGCGATAGCAGCAGCAACAGCGCAGCAGTAGCAGCAGCACAGCGGTAGCAGCAGCGGTATTCAGACTGGGAAACAAGGAGTATCCATTCGTTAACAAAAGCTAATAACACTGTAAATTAAATCAACAAAACTGAATAACAATAAAAAGCAAATAATCTCAATTGATGATTGAATAAAAAATTTATACAAACCATTATCCTAAAGAACCCACTGTTGGGCATGAATATGTCAGATGAGAGTTATACAAACACTTGTTTTACAGAACCCACTGTTGGGCATGAAACATGTCATAGGCTAGCAGAAACAAATAAATGTAATACCATTTGAAAGGAATCCATAACATAGAATGAGTCATTTATTAATCAACTAGGTGAGGAAACACGAACTGAACAGCACGCAGCACATTTGTTCAGCAATTTAAAACTGCAGGCCCGACATCATAAACTAGTACATTTCTGAAACAGCAGGTGCATCCAGCAGGTGATTTGTTATTGTAGCGAACCTCATGGATGTAAGAGCAATGCTTATGTGGGATCTTTTCTAGTTACCAAACAGAACTGGTAATCATATGAAGTTCATCTGAACTGGTGCGGAACAGAACACAAGGCTGATAAAAAAGATTACTTGAACTGTAACATATATATCTGATGATTCAATTGGCAATTATGGTGACCCAATATGTTGTAGCGGACCAGTTTTAAATGGATGAAAGTTGCATTGCATGATGAATATTTGGAGGCAGAGGCATATGTTATGAGTGCTCAAATGTCACTGGTAGTAAAATGAAACAAGAAATGGTAATCTTAACCAATTGTTTTGACAACATTGTAGCAAGATTGAATGCACAAAAATATCCATAGATAGGGTTCATGTTAAACCTATTTCTGGGGGAGAATTCTCCGTGTATTTGCAGCAATGTTTAATAATTCAATTATGGATCTAAAGGAAGAAAAATAATTAGTAGGCACAATTTACTTTACTTTTTCCAACAAAAACTTCAGCTTGAATATGGATGGTAAAAGCGACACGCAGGCCGATTGCATTCTCCTCGTTTGAAATCACGGCAGATTTCAACCTTGTCACTCATTACCTAGTAGAAAAGATGCGGAACATAGAAGGTTCTTAATTAGTAGATTGCAAACTAGAAAAAGCAAATTGCAAAAGGAGGGGAAAAATACAAACCGGTGTATGCGTTTCAGGGTGTAAAAATCGGCAGGATTCTCTAGTACACATATTCTTCAAGAAGTCCCTACAAACTTCCACTGAGTTCCTATAGTCTGTGCTTTTCAAAAAGAGTAAGTACCTCACGGTAATTCAACAAAACTCAATAATAAAACTGATGTTAAATAAGGGCAGAGGGGCAAATAGAAGTATCACATAATTTACCTGCAAAAGCTCTAGGAGGCGAAGGAGGTGGCCCCATCATTGGAACACCAAGCGGCGGCGGTGGTGGCATGTAAAGCTTGAGGATTAAACAAAGGATATACAACATGTTATTCATAAATCATAACCATCTTGAATAACACATAAAAGCATGAAACACTCTTCAATATAAAAAGGCATTTCTTTTATTTACCAATTCATCTCTCATTCAGCCATTCTAAAACAAACAAACAAAAAAACATTCTTATTCTAGATGACATGTGAACAGATGGCAGCGAAAGTGTTTCCTGCAGCATTTTTTCCAAATTTCTCTAATAGGATATGTGATCTTATAGTGACGGAGATTAAATGTGATTCTCTCAAAAAAGAAGTAAATAATACCATATAAGGTTATTCAATACAACCACATACCATCTCTGGATACTGAATAGGAACATTGCCCATGGGTGGCATTGGGTGCGCTACTGCATGAGAATACCTACATGATTTGCGTTCGCACCGTCCACGCAAGAAATCCTGGCAAACCTTTAAAGAGAAGGAGCAGATAACTAGATCAACCAAAAAAAAACATTATATGAATAATAAGGAGACATGGGGAAATCCGTTACAAATGTAACTGATTTATGAATTGAGAAGCCATAGAGTATGACTATGGAGGAGAAAATTTGATCTCCAAACAAATTTGTCATTTTATGTTAGTCTATTTAATAATATAAATTATCATATAGAGGTAATCTTACAATTGCATAATCTTCAACAGACGAATGATGTAAGTATCGGCATTCATTTGCTGATCTCAAGCATTTCCCACGTGCAAAATCTCTGCAGACCTGCTAAATTTCATAAAACTATGTTCATTTAGTTTGTGGTCCAGAATGCTATATGCAGAAGGAAATCCTATGATAGGACAGATAAATCCTCTAAAACTCAAACAAAAGCCTACGGTGACAATGTAGATGTGAAGCATGACTTCTACAAAGCTGGACAAGATAGGCTATAGATCGTTGAAGCCCCTTTTATTAGTTCCAACAGAAGGTATATGTTCCAATGTTACACTTGACAAACGTGTGGCCCAGTATCTATTTTGATTTGTCATTTTTATGTGCATGATTAAGCTTCAGTGTCTTAATACAATAAGAACTTAACATGGATAGGAACGATCAAATGCATGTAGGAGAAATAATAAAATCTCAAAAATGTTAAACTTACCATCTTCACCTTTGGGTCTTCTACTCCAATTAGTTTCAGCAATGACCTACAGAAATAAAACAAGAAAGATCTGCAGTCAAAAGGTTGCACCCAAAAACTCTTATTTATTATGACTAATTGACTACACTACGTGATAATCGTAAGTCATATTGCAAATCAATTCATATTTTAATATAACCAGTTTTAGTTAGAAGCTAACAAAATACCACCACATTGTGCATCTTTTCTCCAAGGTTTACTCTATCTTAAAAAAAAGCATAACTTTCCTCCTTGCTATTTTCCCCCTCTTGTCAAGGTGGTGTGGTTCAGTCACCAGTAGGTTGCGGGCTTGTAGCTTTTCTCTAGAAGTAGTGCTGCTTTGCTTCTGAGGTTTTTTACGGGATTTGATATGTGTAAGAGCATTGAGAAAGGCGTTGCAAGGCGCCCGCCTAGGCACGCTTCAGCGCTCCACGTGGCCCTCCGCCTCGCCTAGGGGGGTAGGCGGCCGCAAGGCAGTGGGGGAGGGGAGCGGGTAGATCCGCGACGAGGACGCCACCAGTGGGAGGCGGCGGGGGTGGGGGCATGCAGATCCGCGAAATGAACGCCGCCGGAGGGGGGCAGCGGGGGTGAGGGCTTGCATATCCCCGACGAGAACGCCGTCCGAGGGAGGTTGCGAGGGTGGGGACGTGCAGATCCGCGACGAAGACGTCGCCGGAGGGAGGAGGTGGGGGTGTGCAGATCCAAGACGAGAATGCCGTCGGAGGGAGGCGGCGGGTGCAGACTCGGGCAGGGAAGGGGGTGCACTGGGGGACGGATCCGACTGGAAAAGAGAGGCTGGCTACTGGTGTACAGCGTGCGGGAGAGAGGTGCGGGACTGCGAGCAGAATCAGCCAGAGGAGCGGCTGGCGATGGCTGGGCTGGGCCGTATGCGAGAGAGAGGTAAACAGGCTGGGCAAAATCAGCCAGGACAGTAAAATACGCATATACTACTGTATTTTAGGAAAAAATTATAACGTATCGTTGCTACAGTACATAAAACCTAGGAACGCCAAGACACGCCTAGGCTCTAAGTGGAGGGTCACCACCCGCCTAGCGCCTAGCACCTTTTAGAACCTTGTGTGTAACTAAGAATGCGCCACTTGCACAAGCAAAGACTAGGTAGGGAACAAAATTAATGAAATAAAACAAACATCAATGGGGGCTTATCAGAGCGTACTCCTGGATATGGGGAGTCGGATGGTAGTAACGGCATGTCCTGCCTCGAAAACAGTTATTCCTGAGTGAATCCGCGCACGCCATCACCTTGTTGTCCCTGACCAAATTGCAGAACTCAAATCAGAACAGCACCCACATCATTACACACGCACAGACAGAAAGACGCGAGATCTCGCGCTTACCGGTCGACAGTGACTGACTGGTGCGGGTGCGCGTATCTGCACTCTATGTCGGGGCGCGTGCACCTGTCGCGCAGGTAGTCGCGGCACACCTCTACGGTGAGGTCGTTGTGCCGCCGGCGCTTGCCATCGTGGGGATACTGCGGGCTGCGGCTCCTGCTCCGGTTTTGGCTGCGGCTTCGGCTGCGGCTACGGCTACGGCTACGGCTGCGGCTACGGCTTCGGCTGCGGCTGCGACTGCGGCGGTGGCGCGGGGAGTGGGAGCGGGAGCGGGATCGGGATCGGGATGCGGAGCGCGTCGGGGAGGACGAAGGGGAGAGGCGGCGCTTGCGCGGCGGGAGCGGCGGCGACGACGAGAGGGCGGGGGCGGGGGCGGGGACCGGGACTGAGGCCGGGGCCGGGGCCGGGGCCGGGGCATCAGCGGAGGCGGGGGCATCGGCGATGTCGCCGTCGTCGGCGGCGGCGGCGGGGTCGGTGTTGGTGACGTCGGGGTCGGGATTAGGGATTTCGGAGGAAGCCATCGTTGCGGTGGGGGTCGGGAGGGGAGGGGAGAGCCGCCTGACAGCTGACAAGACGGGGATCTAGGTTTAAGGGTTGATTTGGTTCGAGTTGGCAGTTTGGCAGGATCTATTTATAACGACCTGTTTGAAATCGAAACTAATTCTGTCGAAAAATTACATATTCAAGCGTTGCAAATGGGCTCCATGTTTGATATGGAAGCTACTGCTCTGGTCCCGGGGATACAAACAAGTCTAATTTCAAAAAAAAACTTTCAAATCTATGTTTTTGAGGTAATTTACGTTTATGGAATGTTGTCTGTGGATAGCTGGACATTTATATGATGGATCAAACACATTGAATCGAGCCAACAGGTACACTAGGTTGCTTTCTACACACGAGACAGATTCATTTGTGTGCGACGGATAAACGTGGCTTCTCTTTTTCAAACTTTTACTTCCTTTTTTTTTTGAAATGTATACCAACTATTTTCCTATACTTTAGAGAGGTGAGGGGGTGACTTTTGATATAGTGATTCCATTTAATTGCAATTATACAAATGGTAAAAAAGATATCCATTTCTGAATTGCAATAAAGCGGGATCCATTGAATAGAGATGAATTAAGGGAGGTACAAAAGTTTGTGAACTAAACCTCAGCCAAACAAAAAAACTTTTCAGGAACTAGTTCTGCATTGGGTGGAATTAAACCAAAAATGATGGAATCATAAAAAAACACTCCATAGAACATGTGTAACACCATAGCTTTTAAACTGAAATGATCAGAAAGTCATTACATGACTGAACTACTGCGATTAGAACATGGCTCAAAGAAGTGGCATAAAAAATAACTACTCGCACCATTTTTTATTTGTTACCTGCGAGTTCTTTTTTAGACTAACATACGGTAAATAAAAAGAAAATAGAAGTAGTAACGAGTAACATGGTTGGGCAAAGTTTTTGTGCCTTCCAGTGGCACGCAGCTTCCAAAATCTGAAGCTCCTTCGTCTTCCTTTTGCCCGTAGCACTCTGCTCCACGCGGATTTCTTTCTTCCGCGACACCGCGCCACGCACAAGCTCCGGACCGTCAACCGCCGGCAGCTGGTCTATGGCTACCTTGTATATTGCGCGTGCACGGTCGTCTTCACCATGTCTCTTTTTCCATGTCGACGTAGCCCGACCACGCACGGCTGCTCGCCTGAGCCCACTCGATACAGTACATACCGCTGGTACATGATCATGCAGCCGTGCAACGGACAACGTTGCCGAGCTGCAGCTCGACGTCGATGTATTTTGCAAAGGCCTTGTCGTTGGTAGCAGGCCAATGGCGTTCCCGAGGACCAGCCGCGTTGGTATTATGCCGTGTCCCGAACTGCGCGAGCAAGATCCACAGTTGGAGAAGGAGAACATGCCGTGCAGGGACGAGGCGCAGGTGCCGTGTCCCTGTCCGTGTGAATGTGCGATGCGCGTCCAGCTCCTCGTAGAGCGAGCGCATGATACAGAGGTAGGTTTGCTAGGTTGCTAGCAGAAGAACCGACGCACGGCCCACGTAACAGAAGAACCGACGCTCCTAATTCGGCCCACTACGTGTGGGCAAGATTGCAAGATGAAACGCCCACCCAGTACCCCATTGTTACTGTGCTCCCTTGATCTCCAGTTTTCGTATACAGTTTTATCTTTGTGTTGTCGGGAGAAACTCGGGTCAAATCCCAGGAACAGCTGCACGGTATTCGTCGAAGCTACTGTAGCTGATAAGGGACTAGTCGCAGCCCCATCTGAATGTCGAGACAACAAACGAAGGCGTTAGGCGGTCACGGTAGTACGACCCCGGCAGGAGACACATACGCAGCCATAACGCGCACGTCTCGGTCCCCGTGGCTTCCAAACCGTCTCCCCCATCGAGTGACCGCGCAACGCCCATCGCGGACCGGGACGCGGCGCCATCACGCGAGGGTGCTAGTGCGCGTGTCTTCACACTATCCGCACTCGTATAATCTAAAAACTTACTCTAAAACGTAGGTCCCTTAGATTTAACTTCCTCTAAACTTTTAGCATCATCTAATTTTACAGCGCAATTTTCATAAATTTTACCTTCGATTTTCCAGCATACTCTAAATTTCCAGCACCCGAAATGGGCCCGTCTGGAAATTTAGAGTCCAGTAAGCGCTCCCATAGCCCAGTGCGGACGGTCTCAGGCGATGGGCGAGGGGTGCTTGCACCGTCGACGTCGACGCCGGGGCCCAGGACCGCGACACGCAATAGGACGTCACGCCGCCGCAGCGAACGCCGAACGAGCGGTGGTCATCAGCGCAAGGCGGCTCGTTGAAAGTTTGGACTAGGATGCACGGCTACTGGATAGGGGTGGCGTGACCAAAAGGGGCACGGATATGTTTCTTCTTTTTTAAAAGAAAAGTTGTTCCTTCTGTCCAGAGAAGACCAGAGTGCTCTGATTGGCATGGATGATGGTTACTGCAAATCGTGGCGCGGACCTGGCCGGAACCTTCGTGATTAAAAGCAACAAATCCCACTGCTTGGTGGCCCCTCATCCCCGACCCCATGTGCGGCGGCGCCGCCTAATTTTGACGTGTGAGGTTTAGCATTCTCCGCTCGAAAGTGGTGCCGTGTTTGTGGCGGCGACGCCATTTCTCTTCTCATCTCGGCAACGCAATGTCACAATGATTCGTCAGGCTGAGGTTGCCTCCCACCTCGGCGCCACTTCCGGCCGCAGAATCATTAGCGCCACCTCCTCCGTTCGGCAGGGCAGCTGCCGTCTCCGGAGTCCTGACGAGATGGTGGATATCCTTATCCTCCTTATCGACTCGTGGATAGTGGTAGTCTACTATTCTGCGACGTGTAGCTTTGTATACGGTCCAGAAACGTCAGTGGTTCCCGACCATCTCGTCTCGTACTCACCACTAGTAAAGAGATGCAGTGGAATTGCCCCGTCTTTTGTTCTCTGCACTGCTTACGTATCCGGCGACGATCGCGTATTTTTGTTTTCTGCTCCCGGAGATTGGCTGAGGATAGGTCTCGGTTCTCTCGCGCGTCACCGGCAGCCGAAGCGTGGAAGCAAGACGGGTCACGCCGCGAAGCAAGGGGGCCAACGACAACGATGGTTATTTCTTTCAATACTTTTTTTTCTTCCATTTGAATTCTGAAAGAGACTGCTCCTGCTACAGCCGGACCCCGATTCCCATCACCAGCTTATTCAAATCAAATCAATCCCCAGATTCTCATCCTCAACTCTGTTAAGATCCTTTGTAACGTCTGATTTGCCGATTGATAGTCGCAGAAGGCAGCGATCAGGCGATCACACCGGAGCCCGGATACCCACGACGTCTGCACGGAATCGAATCAGGCCCCGTCACTTCGTCCGTGCCGTGCGTCAGGTAGGCGGAACAACCCACGAACAGGGCTAAAGAAAAAGGGGGAGGTGGCCGTTTTTCCAGTTGCGAGGCCGACCAGTCCACGACGACCGCGCGCGCGGGGTAAGTAGTTAACCGTCGCCGTCGAGGGGGGCGGAGTCTTGCGCCGGACCGGACGGAGGTAGCGGCAGGCACGGGACGGGGAAGGACTCGCTTTGCCGGGCGCGGATGGCACAATGACGCTGTCGTCGGGCCCGTATGATGCGCGCGTGCGAGTTCGTTCCGGCCTCCTGGGTTGGGTCATCATGGGCGCGGACTGGCTCGCGGAATCGCGAATCGCTCTTCCCAGTTGCCGAGAGATACTTGGCTTCCTCCCTCACCTCTGCTTTTCTCGCTGCGGCGGCGCTTCCATTCCACGCGATGCTGACTTCCCTGGTTCGAGACCAAGCAAGCGTTTGGGTCCTGAAAACGCTAGACTCCAGACCCGGCAAGAGTTAGCGACTCCACGCATCGCACGTACGTTTCGTGCCTCTGCTGGTCTCCACGTCTACCTAACAACCTACGCCGCTAACCACCACATAATTAATTAGTACTAGTGGTGATAACTATTATATACGTACGTAACATCCCGGTACGGCGTACGAAGTACATACCGTCGTCGATCGGTGACGCTGCAGCCCAGCACACGCACGCGCATACGCGTACATATACAGTGCCGTAGGGGCGTAGGGGCGAAGGTCTCTGACTGCTTCTCGTGACCTGCTACCTTAAACTTCGCGCCACCTTCCCTTCAGCAACATGCCGATTACCGAGCTGCACAGGATCATTAGCGTGCCGTAGTACCCCGTCTCCCTGTGTACTTATATTGGTTACTGTGAATGATCTATTGTCGCTTAACGGCTTAAGTGAGGAGCGCGTACGTACGACACGGCCGGTCGACGCGGTTCACGCCTGCGCTGGAGGCGGAGGGACGAGACATTTACGAGCGACAGCAACATGCGGCACTTCGGATTTATTACCGTCCTGGTTCTCCGACCCGCCGTGTTCAGTTCTCGCATTCGCGTACGTAGCTGGCGCAGGCAGAAATGTTTACATCAATGCAACCGTTTTTTCAGCTGACAAATTAAGTGCCGGTCGGTCTCACTCGTTTTCTTTGCTCCGTTTCGGCAATACCACGAGACCACCACCACTAGCCTCTTGCCTATATCTTTGCTCCATCACCGACGGGGACATTTACCTAATTAACCGTCGTCAGCATGGTATGGCAGATCAGACCTTTGTTTTTCTGTTGCGCACTGTCAGTCTCAAAAGTGGAGTACGCCTCTCTTTTGTCTACTCTGTGAAGCATGCCCGTGACATTACGGAGATCACTATTTACTTTAGACGAAATTTGCTCCTCAACGCTGTAAAAATATAGAATTAATCTTCCACGACACGTGGAAGACTTGGCCACGCTACGCCCTCCTTATGTTGCCCGTATATTGGGCCGCGTGCAACGCTGCAACTTGCTCGAGGGCAAGGGGACACTTGCACGTTATCCGCAGCAGCAGGACTGTTCGCACGTGTGGCGCGAGAGTGAGAACGAAGCGCTTGCGTTGCGACGGGTATCTGCGTCACGGAGGAAAAAAAGTAAGTACTCTTTTCTTGAAAAACTTAATATTTTGTAATTTATTTTTAACTAAGAAACGATAAATTTTTTGATATGGAAAGTACTGCAAAAATCGTAGCCGCAAGCCAATGTGGGTATTTGCGCCACGTTTCCCACCGGACAATTGGAGCCGCAACCCAAACACTGCCCGCGCCTACACATGTCGACCCTGCACGGTACACAAGCAACCCACGACACGCGTGCCCGACGCGCCAGGATGAGTTTAGGTGGTCCGCATGTCAGTGGGGTAAGAAAAGTCAGAGCAGCCGAGGCCGGTTACCTGCTCCCGCCCGCCGCCACGCCACGTGGAAGTAAGCGAGGGCGACCGGTAAGTGACGTGTCCGCGTTGGCTTGCCCGCCCACGCGGTCGCCCAGCCCACCACGCCAGGATCCTGCGCGAGATACATCGTCACCGGGAGGGACGTGATCCTGATCCGCTCCCGGTGGCGTGCAGTTGGTTCACGCCCACCCCTCATCAGGCTGGTCCGGCGGCTCATGCGTTTTGCCTTGGGCTTTGTTAACAAGAGTCTTTCTTAGGCACACGGTTTGTTTCCGACGGAGAGTACGTGTAGCCTTACGAAAAGCGACGGCTACTTTAAGTAAGTAGTATACTTAAGAGAGCGTCGAAGAAGTCTTCTGGGAACAGGAAAATTTAGGTGTACCAAGCGCGAACAGTTAGCATGCTACTACCAGAACCTAGTACAGGCATTTGAATCGCCTGTGGCCCAAAAGTGAAGCGCTTCGTCGCCCCTGTTTCCCTCACGTACAAATGCAGGTAGAAGAAAATGAGGCACCGCCGAATTTGGAGGTCCAAGGGTACTGCTGGTCCGAGCGCCATGATAAGCATTTTTATTTTAGGTCCGGTGGGTAAGTTTGGGGGGAGGACCTGTGTTTGCCTTGTGGACGTCTTGGCTTATCAAAAAGAGTAAACATAAATATTTTCAGGATTTTTTGAGTCGGGCATTTTACGATTTCGCTGCAAAGAGCAGAACAAAATTATTGTTGCAAGTGAGATATGACGAGAGATGGATATGTATGATATAAAAAACAATGCAATCGCGAAAGTGATAATAAACTATATTAGCGGCATGGCTAGTCATTTTGTAATCGTCTCCACAAGCCCAAAGTGTCCGAATTATTTCCACATAGTAGAAGTTTGTTAACTAAATTATGAAAGAAAACATAATCCTAAACTAACCAGCAGCGCCCTGAGGACCTACTTATTTTTTTTTTCGAGAATCAACCTAAATCGCATGTTCCATATGCACGCGAACCAAACAGCACGGTACGCACCGGAGTAGGAAGGACCTTGGCAAAGCCGCCGGGAAGAGGGGCAGTTCGGTCAACCCGCAGGCCGCAGCCAAAGGAGAAAAGGATCCCGGCTCGGTGGGCCCACCCGCCGAACCGTCTGGAACCGGCTAACGCCAAGTCCTGTTCCTCCGTCCGGTCCGATTTCCGTCACGCAGGAACCGCATTTCCCCTCCGTCCTGTGCGTCTGCTACACAATCATGGTTGTAGCGTAATTGTGAAACCAACTTCTTAAACTAAGACCACTGGATTTTTTTCACAAGCTACTTCATCCAACAATGAAAATACAACAAAATAAAATAAAATATAGACACGTTGTCAGCTGAAGAGGATTAAGTGAGAAAAAATAAAGTTAACTTCGTATGAAGCTTGATTTTTTTTTTATAATTACACCCGTATTTAATACATCTTCTGTCATAGTCTTTTTTTCGCAAAAATAAATAAATAGAAGTTGTCTTAAAAAATAATCTTTTATATTTACTTATTAATTTATCCTTTCTTAAAAATACAGCAAAGCGTAATATAAAGATAAGCTATTTTTCACTCACTTTTTAAATAAATTATTTTTTAACTAGCATACAGTATGCCAAACATATGTTATTGGAACAAGTTGCCTGATGTAACGACGTCTCTGCATATAAGTGGCGCCCCCGCGAGCGGCTTGGCAAACCAACCCGGGGAAGCAACGGGAAGAGAGAAGGGAGCGGAAGAGTAATAAAGCGGCACGCAGGAGGCGAGAGAGAGAGAAAGGAAACGCCGCCGCGGTTGCTTGCGCTCATCAGACTCGTCGGGTCGCCTCTCTCGAGTCGAGGCGCGGTGATCTTCGGAGGGGACGCGATGCGGGAGCCGGTGGCGATGGAGATACCGGCGGAGGAGGGGCCGGCGGCGAGGCCGCCGCCGCGGCGGATCAGGATGAGGCTGATGGTAGGCGCGCGTGGCGGTGGGGCGCCGGCGAGCGTGGAGGAGATCGAGGCCAGGCTCAGGGAGGCCGAGCTTCGGAGGCAGGTTGGTTGGTTCCATTTCGGATTCCTTTTCCCCCCATCCTTTTGCTTTCGATTTCGATGTGTTTGGTTCGCGTTGCTTCTCTCCGTCTCTCGTAGTGGGTTGCGTGGGTATGGTGCGAACACGTCCGGTCAGGAAGGTGTTTTCTAGCTTGCTTGCCTTAAGTTTGGTTTCTCCAGCGGGTTGACTGGTGATGTCAGAGTTGTAGTTGGTTGGGTACGAGGTAGTCGTCTCGCTTCTTATCGTAGTGTTAAATTTTGTTGCAATTTTGAGGTGTCATCAGTACCAAATTAGAGAATTTCTGTCTCATAAAAGGAACTCCTCCTGTTCTATTCTGTCCGAACTTTTTTAATTTTTGGTCTAGGAGGAACGGAAATTGCGAGGTGCAGAGTGTGTGGAAATATTTCTTTGCGCCTTTTACTAGGCTAGCTTCCTTTCGGTGGTTAGGATTCGTCGGGGAGTTGAAAGAAACATTATTTGGCGGGCTCTCTTCGCGGTAGGTAGTCGTGAGCTGAAGTCGGATTCACGTGTGCCTCGAATTTGCCTATGTTCGATATTTTCCCCACCTTGCGATCTTGCGTTCTTCTCCGTATTATTAAAGCGTCTTTCCCCCAGCTTAAAAGGTGTCGGTTTTATGAATTTCTTTCATGGCTTTTTGACTCATCTTATTATGCTGATGTACTGTTTTTATTGGCTTTTGGCCCTATTCGTCCATGGAAATCCATAATCTATGACTACTGGCTATTATCTTGTCTGCGTTGAGTAAATTGAATTAGCTGCAATTATTTCGGCGGTAACAGAATAGAATTATCCTACAATAATTTGGTTAGGACTTAGGGAAAAGTTTAGTGACCACCGACCACTTGTTTTTCCGTAGAAGTAACTCGACTCATTTATACCACTACGAATTCGGTGACAGGCAATATGGTTGGAACTTTTGTTGGTTGATGTATTTTGGTAGGTGCAGTCCAGTTAAATTTTCTTTGAACCGTGTAATGGTTGAGGTTTTTTTTGCTGCGATTCTGATGGGCTTGTCAAAGTCTCATGGCTCTGAGAGTTGCCTCATTTCCTATTTGTTTTATTTAACTTTAGAGTGAAGTGATATAATTTAACTGCTTGGACTTGAGTTTGATCAGACACTGTTACAGATGCAAGTGGTGAATTCGTGAGATAAAAGAATCTTGCTAGCCGATGACTTACTCTTCTTATTTTTGCAGCAATTCCATGAATGGTTGGCTTGTAAAGCGAGGAAGAAGCCAAGGAGTCCGTCATGGTCTTCCCAGGAGGAGGATCATGGGCAGCGTCTTGAGGCCAAGCTTCTGGCAGCTGAGCAGAAAAGGTAATGTAAATTTGGGACCTGATATTGTCTGTCGTTTATCTCCATTTAAGATGAGGGAACAGTCAATACTAATATATATGCATGAATGGATGTGTCAATGCAGGTTAAGCCTCCTGACAAAGGCACAGAAGCGGCTGGCCAAGTTGGATGAGCTCCGCCAAGCTGCTAAAAACGACGTCGAAATGAGGTTTGAGAAGGAAAGGGAAGAGCTCGAGACCAGGGTTGAGTCTCGTGTCCGGCAGGCGGAGGAGAACCGCATGCGTCTTCTGCATGCCCATATGCAGAAAAGGGCTGCTCTGAAAGAGAGAATAGCAAGGTCCCTGGTGCAGAAGGCAACATCAGAGAGCAATTACATGGAGCATGTGCGTTCTGCAATCTTGCAAAAACGCACTGCTGCTGAGAAGAAGCGTCTGAGGCTGCTTGAAGCTGAAAGGACGAAGGCCCAAGCTAGGCTTTTGCGTATTCAAAGAGCTGCAATGAATGTATGCAGCCAGAGAGAATTGGAGAGGAGAAAACTGAAAGAACAATTGGATAACAGACTCCAGAGGGCGAAGAGGCAGAGAGCTGAGTATTTGAAGCAGCGGGGAAGTCCTCGTAGTTCTGCCCACTCTGATTACATCAAGCATGCAGATTTTCTTTCACGAAAGCTGGCAAGGTACTACTGTCATGTGATACATTAACAACAACAAAGCCTTTGTCTTAAGCTTGTTGTAGACTAGATATGAAACCCAACCAAAACGTATGATACTAAAAGAAATAGAGAAGAGTAAATAAAGTGCAAGTAAACTAAGATTTCAACACAATTGTTGATTTTCATATAGTACTATCAAAAGCTAAATTTATAGGTACATTCCAATCCCTTAAAATCAGCTTTTCCATCTCCTTCCATGTCACCTTGGGTTATGTACTTTGTTAGGACTATGTTTCCCTAGTGTCCACCACATGACTGTCCATGGTACTTTGTCATATACCTGCTTCAAGTCAATGAAAACCATAGATATGTCCTTTTGTGACATCCTGATTCAAGACTTAATAGGATTGATAGAATAATTCATACCACCAAGATATACCTTCTTTTCCGGAAGCCACCTGCAAAGAACTCTGAGGTTAAGCGTGCTTGGTCCGGAGCAATTTGCGGATGGGTGATCGACCGAGAAGTTTTCTCGGGTGCGCACGAGTGAGGACAAAATGCGCAGAAGAGACTAGTGTTGGTCTGTGGGGCTAGTATGTGATCCTATAAAGCTGCTAGGAGTAACGACCGCCAGGCCTGTAATGGCTGGGGTATTACAGAATGGTATCAGAGCCGACCCTCACGGTTTCACGGGTGCGTACGAGGGTCAGGGACGTGGGTACGTGCGCATGACGCGTGGGTCCTCTAGGAGGGACACGGTATGATATGTATGTCAATACTGAATGTATGGACGTGGTCCAGAGGGGACGTTCCTGGCTTGGGAGTTGACCGACGAGGACGTCAGTCTTCTAAGGGGGTGGATTGTGACATCCTGGCTCAAGCCTTAATAGGATTGATAAAATAACTCATACCATCAAGGTATACCTTCTTTCTCGGAAGTCCACCTGCAAAGAACTCTTAGTTTAAGTGTGCTTGGCCCGGAGCAATTTGTGGATGGGTGACCGACCGGGAAGTTTTCTCGGGTGCGCACGAGTGAGGACAAATGCGCAGAAGAGACTAGTGTTGGTCTGTGGGGCTAGTCTGTGATCTTATCGAGCTTCCAGGAGTAACGACCGCCAGACCTGTAGCGGCTAGGGTGTTACACCTTTCGCTCCTGATATCTCTCCATAAGCTGATGAAGCAAGAAAATTGCCTTCTTAGTGGACAAATTTGAATCTCTCCTTTATTTTTGAAGATAGTGATAGGTACTAATACACTTTTGGTCCACTCTTTGGGCATCTCGTTTGACCAAAAGTTGTGGTTGAATAGTTTAATTGACATAACGACATAATGTCTCAAAGGCTCTCTACACCTCAATAGGGACATCATCGGGACACATATTCCCGCCTTTTATGTGATGCATATTTGGAATAATTGTTTCCTTGAGTGAAAACAATTAATCTGAATCTTCTATTCATTCTGTAATATTTCAGATGCTGGAGGAGATTTGTAAAGTCTGGGAAGACAACACTCACATTGGTTCAAGCTTATAATGCCTTGGGAATCAATGAGGAGTCTGTCAAGGCCATGCCATTTGAAAAATTAGCTATGTCAATGGAATCTCCTGCTGTTCTTCAGGCCACAAAGGCATTGCTTGACCGATTGGAGGTTCGTTTCATTCTTTCCCGGTCATCAGGTTCACCATCAGTGGAAAATGTTGACCACCTACTGAGACGCCTTGCATCTCCCCCAAAGAGGAAGGTTCATCCGGGCAGAGAGGGAAGAACAAGGGTATCAACAAGAAGACCAGCAAGGAATTCTGGCACACGCAAATTATCTAGATACTCTATGAGGGTGGTCCTCTGTGCTTACATGATACTAGCTCATCCAAGTGCTGTTTTAAGCGGGCAAGGTGAGCGGGAAGAACAACTTATGGAGTCAGCAGCAAGTTTCGTGAAGGAGTTTGAGATGTTGATTAAGATAATTGATGGACAAGGGCAGTCATCTCCCCTGGGTACTACTGCTGCTGGATCATCCAAATTCAGGACTCAGTTGGCTAATTTTGATAGAGCCTGGTGTACATATCTTTACCGTTTTGTGGTTTGGAAAGTAAAAGATGCAAGAGTGTTGGAGGAAGATCTTGTCAGGGCCGCTTGCAAGCTTGAGCTTTCAATGATGCAAACATGCAACGTAACTGCAGAGGGGCAGTTGTCAAATAACCTTACTCATGATATGAAGGCTATTCAGAAACAGGTTACTGATGACCAAATGCTTATAAGAGAGAAGGTTCAAAACCTGAGTGGCGATGCTGGCATTGAGCGGATGAACTCTGCTCTTTCTGATACGAGATCAAAGTTCTTTGAAGCCAAGGAGAATGGCAGTCCATTAGCAACACCTATTGCAAACGTATCTACCCCTTTGACCATTAATTCCCCTGGACAGGTCCTGCTTCCTGAGGTTAATGAGAATTCCAGGTCAAATGCTGGAGCATCAAGTTCTGTTGTCCGATCTCTGTTTGGTGCTTTGTCAGCGCCAGGCAGTGGATCACAGATGAAACCGCCAACAGAAAACGAACAAATGGTCAATGAGATGCTTCATGAGGACAGCAGCGTTTTTGCTGGCAGGACTGACATTGCTGGCACTGCTGAGAAGGATTTCCAGACAAGAGTGAGAGAAACCATGGAGAAAGCTTTCTGGGATGTGGTTGCTGACTCCATGAAAGGAGACAGACCTGATTACAGTCAATTGATCAACCTCGTAAAGGAAGTGAGGTACTCATTACATGAGTTGGCTCCTAAGGTGTGGAAGGAGGAAATTATTGAGAACATTGACCTCGAAATTCTTTCACAGGTGAGTTGTTTTGTAAAGTTATTTTTTTGCCTCAAAACTTGCTTAGTTATATTAAATAATTGACATCTGAGATAATCCTCTTCTTTTCCATTGAAAGGTACTTGAGTCAGGATCCCAAGATGCACAATATTTGCGGCAGATTTTGCAGTACTCTCTGGATATGGTCCGAAGGTTATCATCGCCTGCAAAGGAGGATGAGATGAAGAAAAACCATGAAAAATTATTGAGCGAATTGGCTGCAAGTTCTGAGGTTGATGGCAAAGGCATCAGCTCATTTGTCCTTGTCATCAAGGGCCTGCGTTTTATCCTGGAAGAAATAAAGGTATGCTCCTTCTTAACACACTAAAATACTTCCATAATTTGTCATCAAAATGAATATTCTTCGAGTTCAAATTCTGACTTGATCCTTTGGAAAACAGGAACTGCAAGCAGAAGTGAGTAAGGCCCGCATACAGTTGATGGAACCAATCATAAAAGGCTCTGCTGGAGTGGAGTACCTGCAGAAGGCTTTCACCGATCGCTATGGACCTCCTGCCAATGCATCAGCTTCTCTCCCGCTAACATTCCATTGGATTTCTACATCGAAGAACGTCGTTGAACAAGAATGGGATGAACATTTGGCCTCACTTTCAATTTTGCCAACAGCAGAACAGGTACGTAAGGAGCATAAATATTTTGCTATTAATGACATAGCAGCGTATTATTGTTCCTTTCTGATATCTGACGCTAGTTAATACGCCATGGCAGGCTCCTACCCTTGTTACAGTACTCCGAGCTGGTCATGGAGCTCCAGGGGGACAGCCGCCGGCTTCATCATCCACTGGCACTTCTGGTCAACTAGAGTGCAAGGGTGAGAAGCTTGACAAGCTGATACGGATTGGCCTGTTGCAACTTATTAGTGGCACGGAGGGCTTGCAGATGCAATCGACTCCTGAGAGTTTCCAAGTTAATTTGCCCAGACTGAGGGCCCTCCAGGGTCAATTCCAACAAGTGATAGTCATCGCTACAAGGTAACTACTTTATTCATGGACTTTTGATATAGTTTACCACTTCTGGTGAGGTTGAATTCATTCACGTGTGATACTGATCCACATTGTGTTATTTGTTCAGCATGCTTGTCCTGCGTCAAGTCCTGATGAGCGAGAGCTCCAAGGCCACTCCTCTGGAACTGGAAAATGCAGTCTCAGGACTGTTTGGGGCTCTCGTGAAGCTACTGGACAGCTCTCCTGATGCCGGCACCGAAGAGATTGTGGAGGCAATGATGAGCTCATCAGCCTCAGTTGGGTCACTATCAGATGAGAAGATTCAGACCAGGAAGCAGATCATCACCCGCGTCTTCGTGAAGAGCCTCCAGCCTGATGACGTTGTCTTGAAGAAGGTTTCCCGGTCTGTCTACTGCGCCTTCCGCAGTATCGTCCTGGGTGGCAGTGGCCCGAAGGGTCGGAAGTTGGCCGATGCAGCATTGCGCCGTGTCGGCGCAGCGAAGCTGGTCGATAAAGTGGTGAAGGCTTCCGAGGTGCTCATCAAGGTGGCAACAGTATCAGAGAAGGTCCATGGTCCGTGGTACCAAGCACTCATGTGAATGTGATTGCTTTAGTTCTTCTGTGAATATACATAGTAGGTGAATTCTGTTCTGTAAACTCTTTTCCCTCTGGGAATGGGAAATATAGCGTTGTACAGCAATTTAGTAAGTGTTCTTAAGTAGGCAGTTAAGGTTGTGATCAAGAATTCTAGTGCAGGGCGAATATGTATGTCCTTGCACCGGAATTTAGTCAGGGTTCTCTGATGCTAAGATGCATTTGGGGAAGTGAATGGGACGCAGTCGTTGTTAATATTACTGGATAAATAATGTGAATAAGTGTTTATTTGTGTGTGTTTTCACTTGTCTGTGTGCATTTTCACTTGCTTTGGTCTCTGGCTTAGTTTCTGCATGTTAATAGTATATGTTACTTTTCTTCAAGAAAAAATAATAAAAAAACGTTCCGGCAGCTATATGTTTCACCAAGAAGATCGGCAATGAACTCACAGAACGCGGATTCTTAAACGGTCCATGAAGTGTGTTAGTAGTGTAGACAGTACTCTGCTGCCCATGTCTACAAACAATTAAACAAACGCCAACAACGAATACAGTAGTATCTCGCAAGGATGCAAGCAAACTAATGAAATAAGGGAGAAAAAGCTCCAGAGATATCACAGGGATGTAGAAACGAAAATAACTTTTTAGCTTAAGCAGAAAATACATAACGGAACTCGTCAACTTTGGGTTCTCCATCAGATAAAGCCATCAACTTGCACTGTCTGCAAATAAGAAATTTTATTTAGAATATCTGTTGCTACAATTGGACCGAAAAATTAATGTAACTAGCTCTTATGCGAGCATAGAGTCAGAGTGCAGCTTGAAACGAGATGCCTAAATGTTAAATAAATTAGCCCCATTTCATCGAAATAAATAAATGAATCAGCCCACTTGAGCTCCTTTGGCTCATCTTTTAGAATAGAAGCACGGAAAAGATGGAATTCTCGTTTGGATGTATCAAAATACAAAATTGGACCACTAATATTATGTTGGAATTAATGGGCTTGGTCCAATATTAATTCAGAAATAAATCTTAGAAAATCCAAAGGCCCATTAGGGCAAGAGGGAGTGGTGCTAAGTGTTTAGTCCCACATGGGAAGTGGAAGTGGAGCAACCCCTACATATATGGGAGGTTGCTCTTCTACTCCTTGAGTGAGAGAGAAGAGAGGAAGAGAGGGGTGACCCACGCGCGCTCCTCCTCCTCGCTCGCTCGCCACGCCACGTCGGGCGCGCGTGTTCGTGTGAATTCAAGCCGAGCCCAGCTTTTATATTTTTGCAGAAAATTAAATTGGGCTTTTGGGCCTCCGAATTTTTGGGGCTACCGAGTCAGAGTCCAAGTCGTTAGAGACGGACGCGTCTACGACTGCGGAGTCGGTTCAGATCTGGACCCTACAGATCGCATATGAACCGCCTCCTGGGACTCTATAAATACGGGCGTCCGCGGTACGGCAGGGTATCCCACGATCAGATCGTTCCCACGTTCGCGTTCCTTGCGCCGCCTTCTAGTCTACTCCATCCCGATCGCCGGCGTGCACCGACGATCGGGAGAGCAGGTCTCCGGAACCGCTCGCCCTTGCGATCCTGCACCGGGAGAGGGCGAATAAGGTTTTTGGGAAGCGCGACTGCTCGCGTTCTTCACCACGGCTCGTCTACCGACCAGATCGGGCGCTGCGGCTCAACGTCGTCACCAACGCCTGCAGCGGCTGTTCGCCTCGGATCTACAGCGGTGCGTTCGACTCCAAACCGGTACGCGTTAATTCTCGTCCCGTCTGTCTGTCGATCGCTGCTGTTTTTCTCGTGTTTTTCTAGAATTATTCAGTAAATTGCCTCTTATTTTCTAACAATCCAAAAACCTTATTAGGCAATTTCCTGAGTTGAACATGATGACTTTGGCCGATGCACTGAGGCCGGAGAAATTCTCTGGCGTGCACTTCAAGAGGTGGCAAGTTAAGGCCACTCTCTGGCTCCAATCGCTTAAGATCTTCTGGGTAACCGAGGGCAGGCCTCAAGGTCCTTTATCTGTTGAAGAACAGACAAAGTTCGAGGAAGCCAATTCTGCCCTGAGAGGATGCATCTTAAGTGTTCTTGATAATAAACTATGTGATGTCTATCTGACAGTTACAGATGGGAAGGAGCTCTGGGATGCACTTAACGCTAAGTATGGTGCAGCCGATGCAGGTGGTGAACTGTATATCATGGAGAATTTTCATGACAACCGTCCTGTAGTTGAACAAGCTCATGAAATACAGTGCATTGCGAGAGAGCTCAATCTCCTTAAGTGTCCTTTACCCGACAAGTTTGTGGTTGGGTGCATTATTGCAAAGTTACCTCCATCATAGAGGAACTTCGCCACAACCCTTAAACACAAGAGACAGAAAATATCAGTTGAAAACCTGATAGCATCTCTTGATGTTGAGGAGAAGGCTCGGGCTAAGGACGCTACTGAGAAAGGAGGCGGGGGTCAATCTAGCGCCAATGCTAATATGGTGCAGAAACCCTATGTCAAGAACAAAGGGAACAAGTCTCTATTCAAGCCAAACAAAACTATTGCTTTCAAGAAGAAGAAGTCAAACAAAGCCAATGATGGCTGCTGCTACACCTGTGGGGAGCAGGGACATATTTCCAAGAACTGTCCTGAGAGGGCAGATCGCAAAGGGAAAAAGAATATCAACATCGTGACATCCAGCAATGCAGATGGGTACGGTAATTCTTTTACTGTTCTTTCTGTTTCTCAAACACCATCTTGGTGGTTTGATACGGTTGCTAATGTTCATGTATATTCTGACATGTCCATGTTTACTTCTTACCTGTTCGTCCGGGATTCCGCCCTCCTAATGGGGAATGGGTCACATGCTTCTGTTCGTGGTGTTGGCACGGTCGATCTGAAGTTCACTTCGGGAAAGATTGTCCAGCTGAAGAACGTGCGGCATGTCCCTACTATGAACAAGAATCTTGTTAGCGGTACCCTTCTATGCAGAGATGGGTTTAAAGTAGTTTTAGAGTCCAATAAAATAGTTGTGTCTAAGCATGGACAATTTATTGGTAAAGGCTATGAATGCGGAGGCCTGTTCTGCTTTTCTCTTTCGGAGTTTAGTAATAAGTCAGTAAACCATATTTGTTGCGGTATTAATGATGATGCAAGTGTTTGGCATTCTCGTTTATGTCACGTTAATTTTGGTTTAATGAATCGGCTATCTAGTCTCAAATTAATTCCGGAATTCACTATTGTCAAAGGTTCTAAGTGCCATAGTTGTGTGCAGTCAAAGCAACCTCGAAAGCCTCACAAGGCAGCCGAGGAAAGAAACTTGGCACCATTAGAACTCATACATTCTGATCTATGCGAGATGAATGGTGTGTTAACAAAAGGTGGAAAGAAATATTTTATGACATTAATAGACGATTCTACTAGATTCTGCTATGTTTACTTGTTGCAAACTAAAGATGAAGCTTTAGACTACTTTAAAATCTATAAATCTGAAGTAGAAACTCAATTAGAGAGAAAGATCAAACGTCTTAGGTCAGATCGTGGTGGTGAGTATTTTCCCAAAATATTTGATGATTTTTGTGCAGAACACGGTATTATACATGAGAGGACGCCTCCCTATTCACCCTAATCAAACGGGGTAGCCGAGAGGAAAAACCGCACATTGTGTGACTTGGTGAATGCCATGTTAGACACGTCCGGTTTATCTAAGGCATGGTGAGGGGAGGCTCTATTGACTTCATGTCATGTCCTAAACCGCGTTCCAAACAAGAATAAAGAGAAAACCCCTTATGAGGAGTGGGTTGGGAGAAAACCAGCACTTTCATACTTGCGTACTTGGGGATGTTTGGCAAAAGTCAATGTTCCAATTACCAAGAAACGCAAGTTGGGACCAAAGACAGTTGATTGTATCTTTCTAGGCTATGCTCATCGGAGCATCGCATATAGATTTTTAGTAGTTAAATCTGAGGTACCTGATATGCATGTTGATACTATTATAGAATCTCGTGATGCAACATTTTTTGAGAATATTTTTCCTATAAAAGATATGCATAGCACTGCTAGGATCTCTTCTAAAATTTGTCCTGAATTCACCACAACTAGCGAGTTTTTTGATACACCGTTTGAGAATGTCCCAGAGGAAGAACACAATGAAATAACTCAGTCGAGTAAGAGATCACGGATTGCAAAATCCTTTGGTGATGATTTCATTATGTATCTTGTGGACGATACTCCTAGATCTATAGCAGAGGCATATGCATCACCTGATGCAGATGACTGAAAAGAAGCAGTTCATAGTGAGATGGACTCAATTCTTTCCAATGGAACCTGGGAGTTAACTGAACGACCATACAGGTGCAAACCAGTAGGTTGCAAGTGGGTGTTCAAGAAGAAGCTCAGACCTGACGGTACTATTGAAAAGTACAAGGCAAGACTAGTTGCAAAGGGCTATACTCAAAAGGAAGGTGAAGACTATTTTGACACCTATTCACCTGTCGCCAGAATGACGACAATTCGTGTACTACTTTCTCTGGTTGCCTCTTATGGTCTAATCATCCATCAAATGGATGTAAAGACAGCTTTCCTGAACAGAGAGTTGGAAGAGGAGATTTATATGGAACATCCTGATGGGTTCGTAGTAAAAGGTGAAGAGACAAAGGTGTGCAAATTGTTGAAATCCTTGTATGGCCTGAAACAAGCACCTAAGCAATGGCATGAGAAGTTCGATAGTACTTTGACGTCTGCGGGCTTTGTCATTAATGAGGCTGATCGGTGCGTGTACTATCGCCATGGTGGGGGCGATCACGTTATGTTATGCTTGTATGTAGATGATATACTCATTTTTGGTACGAGCATTAATATAATTTCTGAGGTCAAGTCTTTTCTATCAAAGTATTTTGATATGAAAGATCTGGGAGAAGCTAATGTTATTTTGAACATTAAGCTGAATAAGGATGAGAGTGGAATTACTTTAAGTCAATCCCACTATGTTGAGAAAATCTTGAGCCGGTTCGGCTTTATGAATAGCAAGATTTCTCCAACGCCTTATGATCCCAGCATGATACTTAGAAAGAACAAGAAAGAGTCAAGAGGTCAACTCAGATATTCTCAGATGATCGGTTCACTCATGTACTTAGCTAGCGCAACCTGTCCTGATATCTCTTTTGCTGTAAGCAAACTGAGCAGGTTCATGTCAAACCCAGGTACAGATCATTGGCATGCACTTGAAAGGGTTATGCGCTATCTGAGAGGTACAATGAGTTATGGAATTCACTATACTGGGCATCTGGCCGTGCCTGAGGGTTATAGTGATTCGAACTGGATATCTGATGTTGATGAACTCTATGCCACAAGTGGATATGTGTTTACTCTAGCTGGTGGCGCTATATCATGGAGGTCTTGCAAACAGACTATTTTGACGAGGTCAACCATGAAAGCAAAACTCACTGCTTTAGAGACAGCCACTGCGGAGGCAAAATGGTTGCGAGAGCTCTTGATGGATTTGCCTATAGTTGAGAAACCATTGCCGGCAATCCTTATGAACTGTGACAATCAAACAGTGATTGTCAAAGTGACCAGTTCTAAGGATAATGCAAAATCATCAAGACACGTCAAGAGACGTTTAAAAACTGTCAGGAAAATGAGAAACTCCGGAGTTATTACTGTTTCGTACATACAAACAGACAAAAACCTGGCGGATCCCTTTACGAAGGGTCTATCACGTAATGTGATAGAAAGTGCATCGAGAGAGATGGGTTTGAGACCCATTGATGTGACACCATAGTAGTAACCCAACCTATGTGATCGGAGATCCCGTGAATTAGGACATGGGAAAAACAAGCTAGTGGTTCACCGAGGAGAGTACTTCCTTTATACCCTCTCTATGGGAAGATGCACACTTGTACTCTCAAACTGTAAGGCAGGTTGGCGATTTGCCTTAATGTGTTTCTGTTGGCTATGTGTAGCAAAGATGCCGTCCTACAGGGCAGTCTTGAAGGAAACACACCTATATGAGCTCCGACCGTCTAATGTCGCAGTCTGTGAGATTTGGGTGATCTCTAGAAAGCTCATGAAGAGACCAGGGAGTACGACACATATGCTCCACCCGCGGGGTAGACTACTGTTAGTCAAGTACTGGTAATGGTCTTTGGGTGAAGTCAGTTCACACAAAACTTGCAATTCAAGGCGTAGTCCATTGTTCAAGTTGTGACCTGATGAAACTTGAGGATCTAGGCATAAGTTCAACTTCACAGTCTCTGCCGAAAACACTAGTATATTAAACAAGGAATGATAATGATCTCTATCCTAATGGCTTTGAGATCTGGTGGGGGTTGTTGGAATTAATGGGCTTGGCCCAATATTAATTCAGAAATAAATCCTAGAAAATCTCAAAGGCCCATTAGGGCAAGAGGGAGTGGTGCTAAGTGTTTAGTCTCACATGGGAAGTGGAAGTGAAGCAACCCCTACATATAAGGGAGGTTGCTCTTCCACTCTTTGAGTGAGAGAGAAGAGAGGAAGAGAGGGGTGGCCCACGCGCGCTCCTCCTCCTCCTCCTCCTCGCTCGCTCGCCTCGCCCTGCCCCGCACGCGTGCGCGCGCGTGTGTTCGTGTGAATTCGAGCCTCGAGCCGAGCCCAGCTTTTATATTTTTGCAGAAAATTAAATTGGGCTTTTGGGCTTCCGAATTTTTGGGGCTACCGAGTCAGAGTCCAAGTCGTTAGAGACGGACGCGTCTACGACTGCGGAGTCGGTTCAGATCTGGACCCTCCGGATCGCATATGAACCGCCTCCTGGGACTCTATAAATACGGGCGTCCGCGGTACAGCAGAGTATCCCACGATCAGATTGTTCCCACGTTCGCGTTCCTTGCGCCGCCTTCTAGTCTACTCCATCCCGAGCGCCGGCGTGCACCGACGATCGGGAGAGCAGGTCTCCGGAACCGCTCGCCCTTGCGATCCTGCACCGGGAGAGGGCGAATAAGGTTTTTGGGAAGCGCGACTGCTCGCGTTCTTCACCACGGCTCGTCTACCGACCAGATCGGGCGCTGCGACTCAACATCGTCACCAACGCCTGCAGCGGCTGTTCGCCGTCGGATCTACAGCGGTGCGTTCGACTCCAAACCGGTACACGTTAATTCTCGTCCCGTCTGTCTGTCGATCACTACTGTTTTTCTCGTGTTTTTCCGGAATTATTCAGTAAATTACCTCTTATTTTCTAACATATTGTTAGTAGTAAAAGAGCGATCCTATTAACTACTAGCTCATTTTTGTTTCCATTTGTTGACGTAATTGAGGAATGACGTTGAAGAGTTTTCATCCTTTGGCTGGACATGCACACGAGTGGAACGCCGCAAAACAGCCTCTTCAGGTAACACTTTCTGTTCGACATCCTTCATCCTCCTTTCCAGAGCATTACTGTATCAGCACAAGGGGCGAAGGAAGAGAGAAATTAGTTCCACGATCAAGAGCAGTGGCATTGAAGAGTTAAAACTTCCACCTTAGAAAACTAACCAAGTATGAGAAGGTAGGCTAGCAGTTTCAACAGAAGATTCATGTCAGACACTATTTGTCCATATTAACAGGTGGGTGGAAATTCATAATGAAGAAAATGCATACCAAACTACTATCAAATTGAAGACAAAGTCGGTGCTTTGTTACTAGTTGTCTGACACGCTATTCCAAATCCAAAATACAACAACAACAATATATTGGTTGCATGTACTCCCACCATCTCGAAAAACTTGTCACTTTATAGTTCAAAGCGACAAACTTTTTGGAACAGAGTGAGTATATAAAGTCACAAGTTACAACCAAGTACGTCAAACCAGAGCAATGAATTCACATGTGATCTTCAATAAACAAACGTCCCAATCTTATGCAACAGTGAGATAAAAGGACTCAAGTGGCCCTTGCCACCCACGAATCCATTGGCTCCTTTGAATGATGCATACATATTATTGACTCATGTTATTACCGGCAATATGCCAGGCGCAGAAAGTCCTAGGCGCCACATAGGAGGGAGTTAGCAGATAAGTTTGTTTTCAGTTTGTTAGATCAGGCTCTGTCTTCAACAGAGTCTGTTTAGATCAGATTTTGTCTTCAACAGAAATATGTTGAATAAGTTGCTGTGCTTGAGACTAGAAAGACAGGAACATAGTCATGTAATCAGATCATCAAAGAAATAAAGTCTTCCACTCCTGAGCGATTGTTCTTTGGTCGTATTGGCTGGATCTCATCCCAGCCTGGACGACAATCATTCTGTTCCCCGCTACCCATTACGCTCCAACACCCAATCTCATCTTCTCATCCGTTCCCCACTGCGCACTCCCAAGAAGATCCGTAACAGATTGGTATCAGGATCAGATCAGCGCCCTACCATCATGGCCGACACTGATGACGACTCTGGGCAGGATACAGTTCTGCAGAAGCTCAATCAAGTCCTAGCACAATTGACCACCATGAACTCTCGTATGAATTCTCATGATTGTCGCATTGCCAAGACAGAAGATCAGCTGAGTGAGATTGGGGATTTTTTCAAGTCTCATAAGTGCCCTGAGCAGGAGTCCTTCATCCGCACAGGACAGGGAGATGATCGTCGACAGGCCTCAAGGTTTCCCAAAATTAACTTCCCCAGCTATGATGGGGAGTCCGACCCCCCAACTTGGCTCACAAAATGTGAATCTTATTTTCGGGGTATGAGGACTGCAGTTGAAGAGAAGGTATGGCTATCCTCCTTGCACTTGGATGGGATTGCGGCACAGTGGTATTACACACTAGAGCGCGATCATGGTATTCTGTCCTGGGCCTGTTTTGCAGATTTTGTCAATCCGCGTTTCGGTCCGCCTATGCGTGCTAATGGGTTGGCTGAATTGAAGGAGCTACACTGCACTGGATCAGTGGAAGAATACCAGCAACAATTTCTAGCATTACTCTATCGCTGTGAAGATCTGTCAGTGGCTCATCAGATTAATCTCTTTACAGTGGGTTTGGGAGAACCGCTACGAACAGCTGTGGAATTGCAAGCTCCTGCAAATCTGCAAACAACAATGAGTTTGGCTCGTGCATATGAGCAGCGGTTGGACAAGGAAGACAAACCATATTTGGCAAAGAACTCTGGTAGTACCACTGCAAGACAACCTCCACAGGCGGGTTCCAAGCCTAGTATTGTTCTATCCTCCCAAGGCTCCACAGGGTCATCTAGATCTCGGTTCAGGAGACTGTCAGCAGAGGAAATTGCCACAAAACATGCAAATGGTGAATGTTACAACTACACTGAGAAGTATTCTCCAGATCACAAGTGCAGTGCCAAGTCTATTTTTGTGATGGAGTTAGAAGAAGGAGAGGAGCCAGAAACAATAGCGCTCTCACAGGCATCGGGATTCCCAATACTCTGCAGCTTGCTGTCAAGGTGAGACAACAAATAGTGCGGGCACTGGTGGACTCTGGGTCTACACATACCTTCATCAATGAGGCATTGGCTGAAAAATTGGGTCTCACAATCACCACTAAACCAGGGTTGTCTGTACATGTGGCAAATGGGGATTTGATGTCCAGCAAAGGCACGTGTGAGCAGACTACGGTGGCAATTGGGTCTGAGGTATTTTCCATTGATTGTTTTGTGATAGCCCTGCAAGGATTTGACATGGTGCTAGGGGTTAAATGGCTGAAGACGTTGGACCGGTCCTGTGGAATTTTGAGGACCTGGCAATGACCCTATGGAAGAATGGAAGAGAGGTTTGCTGGTTAGGAGTTAGGAGCCCATCCTACACCACCTTGCAGACTGTAACAGGGCAAGATGTTCTGGAAATACTGCTCCATGACTATGCAGAATTGTTCTCCGAACCAAAGGGGTTACCTCCACCACGCCAACAGGACCACCACATTCATCTCCTGGCAGGGGCCTCCCCAGTGGTAGTCAGGCCGTACAGGTACCCCGAACTTTTAAAGGATGAGATCGAGAGGCAATGTGAAGACATGCTTAAGCAGGGGATAATTAGGCCTAGTACCTCAGCTTTTTCCTCTCCTGTTTTATTAGTTAAGAAAGCTGATGGCACTTGGAGATTCTGTGTCGATTACAGAGCCCTCAATGACCAAACCATCAAAGACCATTTTCCAATTCCAGTTATTGATGAGTTGTTGGATGAACTGAGGTGGGTATGATTCTTCACTAAGTTGGATCTCCGGAGCGGGTATCACCAAGTTCGGATGTATGAGCTAGATATTGAAAAAATGGCATTTCGGACTCATCATGGCCATTTCGAGTTCCTGGTCATGCCGTTTGGGTTGATTAATGCACCCTCAACATTTCAGGCTCTAATGAATGCACTCCTGAAACCCTTCATCAGGGAATCAGTACTAGTGTTTTTTTATGACATCCTGTTTTTTAGCCCCTCCTGGTCGGAACATTTGCAGGATGTGAAGGCAGATTTTCAGATTTTGAAGGATAATCAGTTGGTCCTCAAGAAATCAAAATGTTTCTTTGGGCAGGAGTCCGTGGGGTATTTTGGACACATTATTTCTAATGGCAATGTGTCCATGACCCCACTAAAATTGCTGCAGTCGAAGCGTGGCCACAACCCCACAATATCATGGGCCTTTGGGGATTTCTTGGGTTGACAGGATACTACCGCAAGTTTATTGCGGGCTACAGAGAACTTGCCAGACCATTGACGGCTATTCTGAAAAAGGATTCATTTTCCTGGTCCTCCGACGCCACGGCTGCATTCCAACGCTTGAAGCAAGCTCTCACTGCAGCACCTATCTCACACCTTCCAAATTTTAATAGGCAATTTATTGTGGACTGCGATGCTTCTGGATCTGGTTTTGGTGTTGTACTTCACCAAGGAGAGGGCGTCGTGGCTTATTTCAGCAGGCTAGTGGCTCCGCAACACGCCAAGCTATTAGCATATGAAAGGGAACTCATTTTGTTGGTGAAAGCCGTTCGTCACTTGAGACCATATCTATGGGGAAGATTGCTCACTGTCTGGACAGATCACTACAACTTGAAGTTTCTATTGGACCAGGGACTCATTACTATTCCACGACATACGTGGGTTAGTAATTTTTTGGCTTTGATTTCTCAGTGGAATATAGACCCGAGAAATAGAATGGAGCAACAGATGCCTTGTCCAGACATGATACTGAAGAAGTGGGATTGCACGCTTTGTCTGGCCCAAAGTTCTCTTTGTTTGATGAGCTGCGACAGGAAGTCTAAACAGAACCGTCCGTGCTCACTCTAAAAAAGCAAGAGCAAGAGGAAACTGCTCCAGAAGGCTCGCAAGTGGTTGATGATTTGCTACTGTTTAAAGGGAAGGTGTTCCTTCCAGAAAATTCCAACCTTTGACCACAGGTTTTGGAGCTCTCACACATGGGGCATGAAGGTGTGCAGAAGACCTTACACAGGTTCAGGGACCAGTTTTACAACTCCCTTGCTAATAGGCGTGTTAGGGAATATGTGAAAGGATGTACGATCTGTCAGCAAAACAAAACCAGTCATCTTCACCCTGCAGGCCTGTTACAACCATTGACCATTCCTTCAGGAATTTGGAGTGACATTGCAATGGATTTCATTGAAGGGTTTCCTAAGGTGGTAGGTAAATCTGATATATTAACTATGGTTGATCGATTATCGAAGTTTGCCAATTTTATTACCTTAAGTCACTCCTACTCAGCCTCTTCAGTAGCTAAGGCCTTCTTTGATCAGATTGTTAATATCCACAGCTTTCCATGCTCTATTGTCGGTGATAGGGATACTATCTTTACAAGCCAATTTTGGACAACATTATTCCAACAAGCA
The DNA here is from genome assembly GCA_036927565.1 of Tuctoria greenei. NCBI lineage: Eukaryota > Viridiplantae > Streptophyta > Magnoliopsida > Poales > Poaceae > Tuctoria > Tuctoria greenei. The sequence continues at coordinate 112,395,569 of JAYESD010000012.1, read as the reverse complement.
GGGGTGAACTTGAGGATGAGTTCAGCCTTTCACCCTCAAACAGACATCCATTCAGAGGTGGTCAACAAAGTCATTACAGTGTATCTCCGGTGCATGGCGGGTGATAGGCCAAGAACATGGTTGAAGTGGCTACCATGGGCTAAGTTTTGTTACAATTCCTCATTCCAAACTTCACTGCAGACTACCCCCTTTAATGTAGTATATGGCAGGGACCCTCCTCCCATTGTCCCTTATGAACTAGGCAAGGCAAAGGTGGTGTCAGTGGACAGACAGTTACAAGAATGTGATGAGTTCTTGAAGGAGATCAAGGAGCGGCTTAGGCAGGCTCAGGACACTGTAAAGGTTCATCATGACCAGAAGAGGAGCATGATGACCCTGGATGTGGGATATTGGGCTTGGGTAAAGCTTCTTCACAGAAATGTAGTTGGAATTACCCAGGACAAGGCCAATAAACTCAAACCGAAATGTTATGGGCCATTCAGGGTACTGGAGCGTGTGGGTTAGGTCTCATACAGATTGCAGTTGCCCCTTCGGTCTAGGATCCATGATGTATTCCACATTTCCCTACCGAAAAAATATATTGGTCCACCTCCCAAAGAAGCAGCACACTTGTCAATGTTTTTCATGGTAGAGTCATTCCTACCCCGGAGAAGATAATTAGAACCAGACTCATTGGGAACTGCTGGTGCACTGGGTTGATAAAACAGCAGTAGAGGCAACATGGGAGGCACTGTCAGATTTTAAAGAGAAGTACCCGCAATTTCAGCTTGAGGACAAGCTGTTTCTTGACGAGGGGGGAAATGTTATTGACTCATTTTATGGCCGGCAATATGCCATGCGTAGAAAGTCCTAGGCGCCACATAGGAGGGAGTTAGCAGATAAGTTTGTTAGATCAGGCTCTGTCTTCAACATAGTTTGCTTAGATCAAATTTTGTCTTCAACAGAAATCTGTTGAATAAGTTGCCGTGCTTGAGACTATAAAGGCAACAACATAGTTATGTAATCAGATCATCAAAGAAATAAAGTCTCCCTCTCCTGGGCGATTGTTTTTTGGTCGTCCTGTCTGGATCTCATCCCAGTCTGGACGACAATCCCTCTGTTCCCCGCTACCCACTACGCTCCAACAACCAATCTCATCTTCTCCTCCGTTCCCCACCGTGCACTCCCAAGAAGATCCATAACAATACATCATACGCAAAACAGAAAAACTTGCATACCTTATCTTATCATAGGACATGCTAAGCTGCTGCTTGAGTGATCTCTCCCTTATGCCTTTGATATTGAATGACCCAAGAAGTGCATCAAGCTGTCAAATTGAACATAAATTTTTACAGCCATAAAATGAAACATAGGGATATCCATAGTACCAAAGCAATCACCTCTTCCTTAGTCCTGTAGTAACCCCATTCTTTGGAATCTGCACTTTCAACAAAAAGTCTTCCTTCACCCTCAAAAAACCAATACCTGTTATAGATCCTGTCTTTTCCAAGAGGAATGGGACACACATATTGTTGCTGCATTTCTGTTTCAAGGTGTTTTCCCTATAAACAAAATACACGAAAAAGTAAGCAGATACAAGATTCATTACTTATTAGGGACAACCATATAAAAATGTGTATTTTCAGTACTCACCCGATACATTTTCCTCCCATCTCTAGTTTTGCTGGAAGAGAAACTGTTCAAGTCCTTATGTTCTTTCTCCCAATGCTGAGCTTTAACACTCCCATTATCATTTTCAGTGGCATCCCTCTTATTCATTCCGTTTTCTGTCACCCCATCCATGTACAACGTCTGCTCTTTCCCATTCTTTCTAACACCCCCTCTTTTTGCTGCTACAAATGCATGGCTCTGGCCAATTCGTTCATTTATTTTCTCTCGTACCGCAAAAGTTGCAATGACTTCATCTACCAGAACCTTTAGTATTTTAAGCTTTAGACCAGCTTCAAGAAGACCATAATGACCCCTTCGTACTGTTGACAGCTTACAGGAGAATTCTTCATTACTCTTCAATTCCATGAAGTCACACAAATACTCAGCCCATTTCACTAAGGTTACCTTCAGAAACATACAAGCGGCTAAGAGGAAAGAAAAAAAATACCAGTTCATAATTACATGCATAAAAAGAAAAGATATTACCTTTTGTTTCCTATTTTTGTTCTGCAGAAATGCAAAATATGCACCTTCATCTTTAATGAGCAAGTGAAAAAGTGCAACATGCAATTCGACGAGGAGAACAAGGTTGCTTTCTTTGTAGCAAATTGCATTCTCCAGATCTGAGACGGAAAATGGTGACAAGCATAAAAGCCCGCCGAATGATAAACAAAAATCCCACACCATGAGGAGATCTCCCACAGATTCTATAGGCACTCTAAAATCTGTAGATAGAGGAGGTCGCTTTTACAGGGTGGGGTCATTAGCTTCAGACTTTACTAAAAGATCATCAATCGGGTACTTAACTGACGGTTTTGCTTGCTTTTCGTCTGGAAGTCACATGGAAAAAAAATAAGAAGCCTTGTACAAAAGCAGTAGCATGAAATCATATAAACAAATGAACAGAAAGAAATGACATGAAAATCTGCTAACGCACCTTTCTTAAATTGTGTTCTCTCATCTTCTGTGGCTCCATTTTCAAGTCTCTTACCCAATTTGCACAAATCTTCACCATTCTATAAGCCATATGTTTGATTAAGACTCATGATAATATGAAAGGGAGACAAACAAATAAGAAAAGATGGCTACCATAATGTCTTCTGGGAGCTCAGTGGGTATCCCATATTTCATTGCAAGTTTTGGATGTAGCATCCATGGGGAACTTCTAGATGTCGACTCCCTAATAAACATTTTCAATGTATTGCGACTAACAGGTGCCTTCTTACGAATTAGAACATCACCTTTGACAACTGAAGTGTTGATAACTGCATTATCTTGACCAACCCAACCCACCTCGTACAACGTGGTGTCACCAGATACAATAACCTTCAAAATCTTGCAAGGAGTCTCAGAACCATCTTTTTGAGCACGTAATTCTAATCCTTCAAATAAATCCAGTTGTAGACTACTGTATACTTTCTCAACAAGATTGGTCAAGCTAAGAGTGCCTGAGATATAGCAGAAAATCACAGTCTTAAAATACATATCCAACCTCAATAATTATAAATAAACAAACAATGTCTGCTCCACATAATAGACGATGGAAATATCACGAATGTTGAACATCAATGATTTCTGACAATAATAGAAAGTTTAAATAATTGCCAAGGCTTGAATGAACTAAGCATGATATAGATCTATGGGCTAGGAGTTGATTCACAGATTACCAATCTTTTGGAAATCTATTACAATGGACTGGAATTAGATTCTCCACCAGGAGGCATCATTGGATCAAGGGATATCGATTTTATCAAGAAGGAAAATCAGCAAACAGTAAATTGACATGTTTGTGGATGTAAATGGTAAGCCTCCAATATGTAAAAGAAAAAACATAGAAATAATAAATTCTAAATGCATAAATATGTCAAAACTATAGCCGATTGGGCCGTTAAAACAGTGTCATGTAACTTTATTTAGCACAAGACAGATGACCAAATGCATAAAAAGGTGGTTGGTAAATTTAGTACAGAGATCAATAATGTGCAACATCAAGAACAAAACAAAATATTACAAGTATGGAGGATTGGAGGTGAACAATCTTAAAAGTAATGTCAAGAAACGTAAGAAGATATGCAAGAATCTTGACCCTACTGTGTTGGATTATCTGGAGAACATGAGCAATGAGCTCTTCAGGCAATTGTTGAGCCTTCTCTGCAGCATGTTGCTTGCAGACCAAAGCTTCCTCATAGGTCAAATTAGACTTTCCAGACACCTTACAAGTCCAGACCCTTTGACGGTAAAGGTTTAACCGTTTAAGGTACTCCCTGATCAAATAGTTAATGACATAAGCGTATCAGAGCAATATTATCTGAGGCAAGTGTGAAAATTTACCAGGCATCAAATTTTACGAAAGAATGTGTGATTCAAATAAGTTATGGATCAATTAGCTGGCACTAATGGTATGCAAAAGGATACTGGTAGTCCCGAAATATCTCCTTAGTGAACCCAATTTGGAACACCTTCTCATTAGGATCCAAGTTCTCTGGTGGTCCTAGTAAGGAGAATGGTGACCTCTTTAAGAGAGGCATCGGCCCCGTTAGACACAGTCTCTAGAAGGTAGAATTTGTTTGACACCTGAAAAACTGCACACATGTTATTACAATTTGCAATGTCTCTTTCATTGAAAGCTCATGCATAACATCATACAGATAAAGCTTAAATACCATGGAATGATCTTAATTAACTGATAAACAGAGACAAATGCCAAATTGTATTAGTACATCAATGCATCTGTTCATACTTCTGTCACATTTATGATGTGAAAACTTGTTTACAAACAATCTACAGGTAACACATAAAGTTTCACATCATCTCTGCATTTGTCTGTTACATAAAGATTTGGAATCCGTAGAGCACTAATATAAGCAAAATACAACCAGGGAGGTACTAAAAAGGAAATTAAACCTTCACTCAATAAGTTCTTCCGACCATCAACAGTTCGACACTAACATCCACCTCTGCGGCACAATGTCCATGTTCATTGTACAATGCACCACAACATTCGTACCGTAAGCTCAACTATCTAAGTCAAATAACCATTACGACAACCGATACACCCCCAAATCCAACCAATAGAAAACCCATGCATAAATCAACACTCAACGGTCAAGATTATTCACGCAAGCACCCGCACAAATCAAAATTCCCCGTTCTCCACTCAGCAAGATGGTATTCCTGGACAGACGCCTCCGAACCCTAGCACCTTGCAACTCACGCGGCCGCGCCGCCCACCAATCACCTCCGCGCCACCCCCTCGCGAACAAATCCCAAAATGCATGAATGAAATCCAAAAACATATAATGATCGTCTTTTACCACAGAACATGCATCGAACAATTGAAGCACATTATAAAGAGTGCAAGATTCCCATGGCTCACCAAGGATGCCGACGACATGGGCACGGCCACCGCAGCTGCTGTGATGCGGGAGTCGTCGAAGAGATGAGCTAAAACGGCTGCTCAGGAAGGGGCTCTGGCGCTCGACGGCTCGAGTTTTCGAGTTGAGCGCGCGAGGGAGATTGGAGAAGCCGAGAAGGGGGTCTAGAGAAATGGGAGAAAAATTTATACTAGCGGTTGATGCAGACAAACGGACAATTTTCTTGAGTGGGCTTTGGCAGATAAGGCCTTATTTGACACAGCTAGAACTTGTTACAAAAAAAGTTTGTTTGAAAAGCTGGTGGAAAGCAGCTTCTGTTTATATTCTACTTTTAGTTCATTCTAGGAAGTAGCTGAACTAATAAGCTACTACAGAAGATTTCTGTTTGGCACACCATCAACTTATTTTTATAAAGAAACTGCAACAGAAGTTGTGCCAAACAGAGCCTAAGTATCCAAGAGCATCCGTACCAGCAACTTCTAAAGTACTTCATCCATCCCAAAATATTTGTCGCCCTTTCAAAAATAAACTAGAGAGTGACAAGTATTTTGGAATCGAGGGAGTATGTTTTAAAAGTGTGGACTCTGCAAATTAATCGAGGGAGTATGTTTTAAAAGTGTGTACTCTACAAAATTTCTAACGTCCTTTCTATCACACTCTAAATTTCTAGCATGTTCTCCTGCACTCAGGGTGATCACACTGGTGGACCTTTATAACGATTTTATATTACTTTTTACAGTGACCTCTAAAAGCTTCTCAGCTTTACAGTTTCATTCTCGGCACTTGTTCACCCCTAAATCGGACCTTCATACCAACTATCACATATTTCCTTTATTTTTCATTCATTTATTTCTCCTCTCTTCCTTTCCCTCTCTTCGCTAGCAGCCATAGCGGTGCTACAGTCAAACTTGAGATTTGGAGATGTACTGTAGAAATCTCAATTTTGCAAAGCCTCTATCAGCTCCCACTGCACGCGGCGGGTACCGCCTCCAGCGCTAAATTTCGAGTCGCCGGTGCAACCAGCCTCATCGTACTCTATAACGTACTATATATCAACTCCCTTCTCAACATCAACTACTATCCTGATTTTAATAAATCTTTACATTTCTTTTGATTTCATAATAAAATACGATGACGCTTAGAAATAAATTATAAATATGGTCCGACGTAAATTATGTAGTAAAAAATATGTGAAAAAAATATAAATTACGATCCTTAATACATTGCCAGTATAAAAACAAACACGTTACATCAAATTACAACTGATACAAATATTTTATATGACAATACATAAAGATGGAAAAATATACAAACCGTACAAAAATATATTAAACTACGATAAAGCACGTACTAGGATTATACTATTATAACTCATCGTGTTGTAAATATATTCCAGTTGTGTTCGATAAGATCACATCACTTTGCACCGGCACTTTGCAGCTCGGTTTCCAAAAATACATAACTCTAGCTTTCCAGTGCATCCAATTAGACTATCACATACATGTACAACTGAAGTATTCAAATGAATTGCCATATATGTGCCTAATCCAAGCCATAAAGCACTACTAAATACGAATGAAAACTTCATCATACCATAATTTTATCATTACTAAATCCCTATCCAATCCGACATAAACACTAATAAAACCCTAATCAATCGCTTAACCTACAACATTCTGTTTACCGTAATTCATCTAACCTAGAACATCAACCCGAAGGGGGGAGGGGGCAGTCTCAAATCCATTTTGTAACTCGAATAAACCCCAAATCCAACCCAACCAAATCCCCCAGCCTCGGATTCAAACCTAGAACATACCAAATCAGGACAACCACGTACCACAACCAACAACTAACTCAAACCCTAACCCTAACAAGGAGAAGAGAGGAGGGGGATACCTACCGCACTTGTTGCAAGAAGACGCAGTGGAGTCGAAGATGACTGGTGACGTTGAAATCACCTCCCGTTGCCGCTTCCTTCCTCCGGGGGCCACCGGTGATGACTTCTTCGTCAGTGTCGATCTGCCGAGTCGTGACGAACTGCGTGGACCTACGTCCGTAACCACCCTCCTTCCACCCCGACACTCTCAACACCTGTGCCCGCCGTGATGCGGGATGGAGACTTCCGCTGCCGCCGAGAAAGTCCAAAGACTCGCGTCGCCTTGCCGCCTTGAGAGGAAAGGGAGCGAGGGGAGTGCGATGCGGCGGCGAAATCCACCCGTGACTCCCAGTGCCTTTTATCGGTCCAGTAGGCTATCGCGTTTCACCGCTGCAGAAAAAACGTTGAGGCCCACCGCAACGTATACCGTCCCGTACGCTTTACCGTTCACTGGTGTGTATGGTGTAATGTTTGGTGTCCTTCCAGAAAATACGGGCATGGATGGAAATTTTTGTAACTTCAACCGGTGAAGATGACAATGTATCTAACACAATGTGAAGAAGATGCACAAGATTAATTGCAGAATTCTAAACGTTTTTATAATATTATTCCATGAATAGTTACAATTCACATAGATAAAAATGAAAAACTATATTTTCAATATTGTATCCTATAAATAATTCAAATAAAATGTTTAGTATACAGTCACTATACACGGTAATGGGTATGCGTGTGGCGGAAACGGTGTGGAGTATGTAATCTTTGACTCAATGACGAGTATGCACACTAAACGTCCAAATATGCAATCATTTACATAAGGACAAACATGTGGTGACGGTTTTAATGTAGAGTATAAATTCATTTACGCAGTGACAAATCTAGTTTTTGTGTGTGTAATCATTTACCAAGTGTGTTATATATAGAAACTCGACAAAAAATTCAATATGAAGTATACAATTATTTATTCACTGGTTAATATAAATATAAATGTGAAGAATCAGATGTCTTAATTAGTCTATTTATTTAATATCCGCTAAAAATCTTATCGTAATTATCGTGGTGTTGATGGACCCGCCACGCGAGATAAGTTTGATGTCTACATTTGTTTAGACAAGAGAATTTAGCGTTCACACGTATTTGTATATCCCATAGATGGTATTGCGATTTGCGAACATGTATGTGGTCTGATGTTTAAAAGTCAGAATTGCTTCCTGTTGGTGGAAGTTGGATCTCCCACCTTGCACCGATAACACTACTGTTGGTGGGAGTTGGATCTCCCAGCTTGCACCGATAACACCACAGGATTTCAAAAAAAAAAAAAAGAAGAAAAACTATGACTGTATTTGTTATTGGAAGTGGAACATGCTCTAGATACCCCGTTCCAAATTTGGGAATGCGAGAGGTGCAATATGTTATTTTTATTCCTTCATTTATAGTTATTTATATAACCAACTAAGAGTCATTAATTATTAACTTCCAGCATCCACGTTAAGCCACGTCATTGAAATCACTACCTCCGTCAGTTGCGTCCGTTTGACCATTTTTTTTGCTGGCCCATGTGCGGTCTGCTTGGCTCCCACCAGAATCTTGATCCTGCACCGCCCGTGGCTCAAACCACCTCCTTATGAAAGCCCATCCAACGCCTCAAGGCCGCGCCCATAGCCCCATACTCCGTCACAACCTTTGTCCATGAACCGTTTTTTTTTTTCTCTAAAAGCTCATGAACCGTTTTTGCCTCCTATATAACAGCCTCTGCCACTCCAGCATGATCTTGTGTGGAACCCTCCAGCCATAAATCCAAGCCAACTAAGTCCCTCTGCTGTGCGAAATATAACCAAAGATTGTAAGGTGAAGTGCACATGGATTCGCTATACCAAATTTTCGCAATTCACAAGCACCGGAGATGCAGGAGGTTGCCTTAGGATGTGCTTGGTTGGTTGAATTGAGATTGGATTGATTTGGGTTAGATGGTCCGGTCATGTGTTTGTTTCACGGTTAGATAGACAGAGTCATTCAGGTTGAAGGAATATTCCTCATAGATGTTAGATGAGGTGGTCCAAAAAAATTGGTTGGATGAGTCCATCCATCTTATCTTATTATGCTTCTTAGTATATAATTAGTGATAATTAACTTGTTTATTGTTGATTAATAATTACAATTATGATATTAATATTAATATTTACTAGTAATATGATAATTAATATATATAGTTAATATTATGTGAAATTATCAACTTAGATAATCCAATTAACCCAAGTTTCATCCAAACCTACCAAACAAAAAATTGGATCGTTCAGTCCATCCAACCAAACGTTAACTTAGATGATCCAGTATATAAAAATATGGACGATCCTATCTGTCGGTATCCTACGTACCGGGTACCTCTCATACCGCACTCAGAGCTAAGGAGTTCCTATATCCGAGTTGAAGACTTCCGAAGGTAACACGCGTCCCTGCAGTACTGGGCCCGCATACCTCATTTGGGTAGCTCCGGTGTTACCATGTGCCATGCGGAGCCAGACCTACCTCCCTTCACAGAGAAGCTCTGGTACCACCACGTGTCTAGCAACTACGAACCTAACCCCCAGTAGAGGGAAGCTCCGGTGCCGCCACGCGGCAAGTGGCTCTGGACTTGCCTCCCCACAGAGGGAAGCTCCGGAACTGCCACGTGTTAGACCACCGGACCTAAGCCTACAACGAAAAGACCACATGATCTCCAACAGCGCGGACATTCAAGAGGCTATTTGTCGACACCCTCAAGATCGGGTACCCCGCATACAAGAAGAAGCTCCGGACTCGTTGTCCCCGCCGAGGAGGGTTTCAGAGCTGCCACGCGTCATACGACTCCGGACCCTTGCTCCCACCAAGGAGGGCTCTGGAGTTGCCACGCGTCCTCCGGCTCTGGGCCCTTGCTCCTACTGAGGAGGGCTCCAGAGCTGGAGTGTGTCCCACGGTGTGACGCCTAGTTCCGAAAAATGAACCAAGCTAACGCATATGTGTGCCCAGAATGTTCATCACACATACACGAGTGCAATCACAAAAGGATATACAGAAAATTACCATAAGACAAGATTAATTATCAAATTTTATTACACAATCATATTATCCTCGAATACAAGCTCCAATGTATATTTATGACAAATTCAACTAATGCAGCGGAAATAAACTAATTAAGCAAACTAAATAGCTCGGCAACATAAGCAAAAGGGTATAGCGCAACTCCAATCAACACCACAGGCAAAGCTGACGGTAGACACGGCTTAGAACTCCGCATTATCGCCATTAAACTCCCAATCCTGACTTGCAACTGTTGGGGGGATTGCAAGAGTGAGTACATATCGTACTCAGCAAGTGTGGAAAGTATGACATGTGGCTGATTCAAATGACGACAACAATAATGGCAAAGTGCTGAAAAGTACATTAAAATATTTGAAAAGCAATATATCATATGTATGTGAAGTAAACCCATCATAATCATAAGTAATATCATAATACCAATCTGAATTCACTACCATTCAATAATTCCAAATTTCACCATTGCCAATAACCATATTCAATACCAAAAATAAATCCATAACCAGCCATAACCATTACCAAAGCATAACCATCCCAAATACCATATCAATACCGAGTTCCCTCTAATCATGGAAGTTGTCCAGGTGCTCATAACCGGGAGCACGACTATCATGATAGTTTTATTTAACTCTACAGAGTTTGTACCACTTTACCCACGTGTTTGTGATTTCATCACCCGTCGGCGACTAAAGAACCTCCCTCATGCCAATTACACTTCTTTTGGTCTATGGCCAAGAGATCACAAAATAGCCTTTACAAAGTGATTACTAGCCTATTCAGACCCCACTGAGGTTTCACCGATGGCGATGTCTCCCACAGAGCACATCTTCAACCAAGGGCCCCCTCTTGAGCCATTCGGATCCCAGGGTAGTCCCACAAATCATCAACAAACCCAATCCGACTACCCCTTCCCCGAGCATCCATAATGGTTCAAATAGCACTGGCAAAGCCCTAATTAATCAGCTACGCTGCACCCATACTTGGCCTCGTGGTGGCACTGTAGTCCTGGCTTATTCTCGCATGAACCGGTCCTTAGATCTAAAACAAGCAAACCACCATAACATCCAACCCATCCACATACCAGGCTTGCTTAGATCACCCATTACCATATCATATTAACCAGTTCATGTTAACCATAATCTCATCCATGCATAATTAAATTGAGTGGTATAGTTATTTCCCATCCCAGTTGATTAAGCGAAGCAAAAGGTAAAAAGCCCTTTCCTGACTCTCTACCATATATTCCAGGTGACAAGGGTGGTTTAGCAAATCTAGTAAACTTCCTACCATAGGATTCCCATCAAATTGACACAAGCATGCAATTTTGCAAACAAAATATTTTATTTTAAAAACAGGGTCAATATGCTTCAAGGACACTTGCCTTGCTCTTGCTGTTGATTAGGGTCAAAGTCTTCAAACTCTTGGTGCTGTAGATCCTCCGCGGCACTTTCTAGCGCAAATTCGTCTAATCCACACCATAAACATACAAGACAAGAAACACAATCAAACATTGCACATATATTACTCAATATGGCATGACATGCATGATTGATGCAAATGCAAGGTAGAACTTGTTACTAGATTGCTTTTAATGATCAATAACTAGTTCTAATAGCTTTTAACAAGTTTATACAGGTTTGTATGTGATTAGATCAAATTTTAGAACTAATTTGATGCAATTTAACCAGGAAGATCGGACTAGTCCGCTAGAGACCGGACAAGTCCGCACTCTGCGAGATCAGCGGATTAGGGTTTTTCTAGATCGACGTGAATTTGGAGATTAGGGGTTGAATTCAAGTAAGTAAAAGATAATAGAAGGTATACCAGGTGTTTTAGGACTCCAATGAATCAAGAAACTTGGAGGTAATACTTGGATCTTGATGATCTAGGGTTGGTGACCAACTTGGAGATGAATTGGTGGTGAAGGACGAAACTCGGTGGAGATCTTGATCCTCTTTCGTTTCCTCCTCTTCTTCTTCTTGCTTGGGATCTTCTCCTCCCTCCTTGATGGTGGCTCCCCATGAACTAGGGTTTGGGTGGGTGGAAAAGTGGCAAATAGATGCCAATCCAAAGGTGGGGCTGTTTATATAGAGGTGGAGGCTAGGGTTAGATGGATTTCGAGTTTTGGGATGAGTAGAGGATGGTTTAGAGTCCCACATGGGATCTGAAAGAGTTAGGCACAACGTCCCTAGGCCCACTTAACGTGAAACCCAAGAAACAAGTCGTAAAACAAAAGATCAACTCGGAGTCACGAAATATCGGACAAGTCCGGAAAGGACCGGACTAGTCCGAAGTCGTCCAGAGAGAAAATCGGACATGTCTGGCCTAAAATCGGACAAGTCCGATTTTAAACAGAGAGGAAATCGGACAAGTCCGCTGGAACATTGGACTAGTCCGGAAAAGTCCAAGGACTTAGCAGTTTTTCAAGGATTCTTGGAATATCGGACTAGTACGCACAAAATCAGACAAGTCCGAAAGTTTTCAGTGACAAAAATCGGACTAGTCCGCAGCAAAAACAGACAAGTCCGTTTTTAGTCAGAGAGAAATCGGACTAGTCCTCAATAAAATCAGACTAGTCTGCACTTTCCTGCGTTTTAAGTGCGGTTTTGCTCCAAATCAATTTTAAACTTGTTCCTCTTTATGTGGATCAATGTTAAACATGTATATGAGTGTATGCAGGGCATGATGCATGAAAATGAGGGTGTTACAAACCTACCCCCCTTAAAATGAATATCGCCCTCGAGATTCGACGCAGAAGAGAAGAGATAGGGAAAGTCCTTCTTGATATCATCTTCAAGATCCCAAGTTGCTTCTTTTTCAGTGTGGTGCTTCCATTGAACTTTACACCATCTAATAACCTTGTTCCTTGTGACTCTCTCCTTGGGTTCCAAGATTTTGACCGGTTGTTCGGCATAAGTCAAATCTTCCTCTAGTTCCAATTCTTCCATTGGAACTTGTTCTTCCGGTACTCTCAAACACTTCTTGAGCTGGGAAACATGAAAGACATCATGGACGTCCGAAAGATGAGTTGGCATCTCCAACTTATACACTACTTCTCCTCTTTTGTCCAAAATCTTGAATGATCCAATATAACGAGGTGCGAGCTTGCCCCTTATGTTAAACCTCTTATGACCTCTCATTGGGGACACCTTGAGGTAAACAAATCTCCTCTTTCAAAGGCTAATTTCCTTCTCCTATTGTCTGCATAGCCTTTTTGCTTTGATTGGGTAGCCCTCAAGTTCTCACGAATTATTTGGACTTGCTTTCGGCTTCTTGCAACACATCCAAACCAAATACTTGAGTTTCTCCTGCCTCATTTCAAAATAAAGGTGTCCTACACTTCCTCCCATAAAGCGCTTCATATGGTGACATTTTCAAGCTTGCTTGGTAACTACTGTTGTATGAAAATTCTGCGTATGGCAAGCTTTTGTCCCAACTCTTCCCATGCTTCAAAGCACAAGCTCTTAGCATGTCCTCCAAAATCTGATTGGTCCTCTCGGTCTGTCCATCCGTCTGAGGATGATATGCTGAAATAAAATTCAACCTCGTTCCCAAAGCTTCATGCAGTTTTTGCCAAAATCTGGAAGTGAATTGAGAACATCTACCCGAGACTATCTTCTTACGGACTCCGTGTCGACACACGATATGCTCCATGTATATTTCGACCAATTGTGCAACTGTATATTTGGTCTTCACAGTGACAAAATGAGCTGACTTGGTTAAACGATCCACAATTACCCAAATTGAGTCATACTCGAACTGAGTACATGGTAACCCAACTATGAAGTCCATACCGATTTCTTGCCACTTCCATTCCGAGATCTTCAATGGTTGCACTAATCCAGCTGGCCTTTGATGTTCCGCCTTGACTCGTTGATGCACATCACACAATGCCACATATTCAGCTATGTCCCTCCTCATGCTATCCCACCAATAGCTAGTCTTCAAGTCCTTGTACATCTTTGTACAACCAGGGTGAATTGAGTAAGGTGAGTCATGTGCCTCTTTTAATATCGTCTCCCGAATATGCTTCACATTAGGGACAACGATTCTCTTTCCAAGTCATAAGGTACCATGTTCGTCTTCATCAAATCTGAATTCCCTCCCTTCTTCAGTCCTGTCCTTGATTTCCTTGATCTCTTCATCTGCGGTTTGGGCCTCTCGAATTTCTTGCTCCAAGGTTGGGTTTAACTCCATCATCTCCATCTCATTTACAAATCCGAGGTTCAACCTTTCAAACTCCTTACATAACTCGAATGTTAACTCTCGAACTGTGAGTTGGTGACTTACTCCCTTTCTACTCAAAGCATCGGCCACTACATTGACCTTTCCCGGATGATAGTTGATCTCCAAATCATAATCTTTGATGAGCTCCAACCATCTCCATTGCCTCAAGTTCAGATCCTTTTGTGTGAAAATATACTTCGAACTCTTATGATCCGTATAAATTTCACACCTATGTCCAAGGATATAGTGTCTCCAAATCTTCAATGCGTATACCACGGCTGCTAGTTCAAGATCATGTGTAGGATAATTCTGCTCATGTTTCTTCAGTTGTCTTGATGCGTAGGTGACCACATGACCTTCTTGCATCAATACACACCTGAGTCCTTGTCTTGATGTGTCACAATAGATGTCGAAACTCTTGCTTACATCCGGCAATACCAAAACTGGGGCTGTTGTCAACCTCTTCTTCAACTCCTCAAAACTCTCTTGACAAGCTTGAGTCTATTGGAATTCCTCTCCCTTCATTAGCAACTCCGTCATTGGCTTGGCTATCTTGGAAAAGTCCTTGATGAATCTACGGTAATATCCAGCCATTCCAAGAAAACTCCTTATTTCCTTGACATTTTGCGGCGGTTCTCATTTCAACACGTCTCTCACCTTTCCGGGGTCAACCGATACTCCTCCTCCTGATATTATATGACCCAAAAATGGCACCTCTTCCAACCAAAACTGACACTTGTTGAACTTGGCATACAATCGATGCTCCCTCAATTTCTGCAATGTAAGCCTCAAGTGTTCCTCATGTTCCTTCTCGTCCTTCGAGTAGATCATAATGTCATCAATAAACACCATAACGAACTTATCCAAGTACTCCATGAAGACCTTATTCATGAGGTACATAAAGTAGGCAGGCGCGTTTGTCAATCCAAAAGACATCACGGTGTACTCATAAGATCCATACCGCTTCCTAAAAGCTGTCTTGGGTATGTCCGATGGTCTAATCTTCATTTGAAAGTATCCCGACCTAAAATCAATCTTAGAGAAGACACAAGCACCCTTCATCTGATCAAACAAGTCTTCTATGCGTGGCAAGGTGTACTTGTTCTTGATTGTCACCTCGTTGAGAGCTCGGTAATCCACACACATCCTTTGGGATCCATCCTTCTTGTCCACAAACAGCACAGGCGCTCCCCAAGGCGAAGAGCTAGGGCGAATAAAACCCTTCTCTAATTGCTCTTGAATTTGCTTCTTGAGCTCCGCTAATTCCATAGGAGGCATCTTATACGGCCTCTTAGCTATAGGTGCGGTTCCAGGTATTAAATCAATAACAAACTCAATGTCTCGATCAGGTGGCATACCTGGCAACTCGTCTAGAAAAACATCCAAAAATTCACACACCACTGAAATCTCCTCAATTGCGGCACCGTCCATATGATTCAGCTCCAAGTGCTTCGGTGTGGTTTGAGATGCTTCAAATTCTACGGTGATCCCTTCCTCATTGGTCAACTTCACCGTCTTTGTGGCACACTCAATAAGTCCATTGTGCTTCCTCAACCAGTCCATACCAAGTATAATGTCCAATCCTTGAGAATACAAAACAATGAGGTTGGCGGAGAAGTCTACCCCCCTTATTCTAAAGCTTACTTTTGGACATACTATATTTGTCCTCATCTCTCCTCTAGGATACTTAACCAATAGAGTAAACTTCATATGAGAGATAGACAAACTATACTTGGCAACATACTTCGATGCAATGAATGAATGCGATGCTCCAGAATCAAATAACATAGTCGCGGGGTTGGAGTTGGCGAGAAACATACCAATGACCACGTCATCCGATTGTTGAGCATCCTCCGTAGAGACATGGTTCACGTTGCCACGAGCAAAATTCTGCTGTCCACGGTTCCCTTGTGGCTGTCCTCCATTGGGTCTTGGGTTTTGCCTCGGCGCATTGCTTCCTTGACCAAGGCCTGACTTAGGACATTGATGCGCAAAGTGTCCAGCTTCTCCACAAGTATAACATTTCTTAACTCCACCAGAATTATTGGGACGGGCTTGCTTTTGAACACTTGCAGCAGGAAAATTAGCACGAGGCGCAAAAGGCATTGGAGGCCTAGGTGCTTGCATAACAGGGCGCTGCTGCACAAACTGAGTTGGGCGCGGTGCAAATCCAGGGTGTTGAGCAGGAATAGAGGAGTTGTAGTATAGCGCATTGGGTGGTGCAAGGCGTGGGCGCACATTACTTCCTTGTTGCTGTCCTTGATATGGCGCCTTCCTCTTGATTTCTTGCTCCATCTCACAGATCTTGTTCTCAACCACAATTGCTTTGTCCACAAGCTTCTGAAAATTTGCATAGTCACAATTGAGTAATTGCACTTGGACTTCATTGTTCAAGCCCCTCATGAACAAGTATTGTTTTCGGCTGTCCCGACTCACATCCTCAGACGCATACCTTTAGAGTTGAGTGAATTTATTGAGATATTCACTCACGCTTGATCTTCCTTGCCTTAAATTCTCAAATTCTTGCCTCTTCAAAATCATAACACCCTCGGGCACATAATGAGAACGGAAACTCTCCTTGAATTCTGCCCATGTGATCCTCTCTTGATTCTCACGAGCATTGCAATAAGAATCCCACCAATCTGCAGCTGCTCCAACTAGTTGATGAGAAGCAAACAAGACCTTCTCCCGGTCACTGCATTGAACAATGGCTAGCTTCTTCTCCCCGGACTTGAGCCAATCATCCGCATCCATAGGGTCAGCAGTTTGAGCAAAGGTTGGCGGCCTAGTCCTCATAAACTCTCCCAATCGGTTATGAGGAGACGGAGGTGGCGGTGGAGGCATGTGGGGCTAATTGTTGATGTTGCCAGCCTGCAGCTGTCCCATAGTCTGTATCATTGTCTGCATGAGCTGGTTTTGCATGGCCAATAGCTGCTCAATATTGATAGCTCCCTGAGTAGATCCTTGTCCAATGTTGTTCTGAGGTACTCCATTGTTCTCCTCCTCATCATTGCCATCCATCTAGTTGCGAGTCCTCACCATCTGAAGAAAAGCAATAGGTAAGAATTAGAAAACGTCCCCAACTATATGCATCAAGGGATATGAAACTAAACAACTAGCTACACTAGCCTAGGTGGACATGGCAATGCTAAAGCATCCCATAATCCTCTATTAAGCACACAAGCAAACAATATATATAGCAAACAGCACACCAAGCAAAAACACGTCAATTTCTGAGTGCTCCTATGTGCTCTTAAGTGTCCATTCTATCTAGGCTACATCCTATGGTCAACCTGTGGCTCTGATACCAATCTGTGACGCCCGGTTCCGAAAAATGAACCAAGCTAACGCATATGTGTGCCCAGGATGTTCATCCCACATACACGAGTGCAATCACAAAAGGATATACAGAAAATTACCACAAGACAAGATTAATTATCAAATTTTATTACACAATCATATTATCCTCGAATACAAGCTCCAATGTATATTTATGACAAGTTCAACTAATGCAGCGGAAATAAACTAATTAAGCAAACTAAACAGCTAGGCAACATAAGCAAAAGGGTATAGCGCAGCTCCAATGAACACCACGGGCAAAGCTGACGGTAGACAAGGCCTAGAACTCCGCATTATCGCCATTAAACTCCCAATCCTGCCCTGCAACTGTTGGGAGGGGATTGCAAGAGTGAGTACATGTCGTACTCAGCAAGTGTGGAAAGTATGACATGCGGCTGATTCAAATGACAACAATAATAATGACAAAGTGCTGAAAAGTACATTAAAACATTTGAAAAGTAATATATCATATGTATGTGAATTAAACCCATCATAATCATAAGTAATATCATAATACCAATCTCAATTCACTACCATTCAATAATTCCAGATTTCACCATTGCCAATAACCATATTCAATACCAAAAATAAATCCATAACCAGCCATAACCATTACCAAACCATAACCATCTCAAATACCATCTCAATACCGAGTTCCCTCTAATCATGGAAGTTGTCCAGGTGCTCATAACCGGGAGCACGGCTATCATGATAGTTTTATTTAACTCTGCAGAGTTTGTACCACTTTACCCACGTGTTTGTGATTTCATCACCCGTCGGCGACTAAAGAACCTCCCTCATGCCAATTACACTTCCTTTGCTGTATAGCCAAGAGATCACAAAATAGCCTTTACAAAGGGATTACTAGCCTATTCAGACCCCACTGAGGTTTCACCGGTGGCGATGTCTCCCACGGAGCACATCTTCAACCAAGGGCCCCCTCTTGAGCCATTCAGATCCCAGGGTAGTCCCACCAATCATCAACAAACCCAATCCGACTACCCCTTCCCCGAGGATCCATAATGGTCCAAATAGCACTGACAAAGCCCTAATTAATCAGCTATGCCGCACCCATACTTGGCCTCGTGGTGGCACTGTAGTCCTGGCTTATTCTCGCATGAACCGGTCCTTAGATCTAAAGCAAGCAAACCACCATAACATCCATCCCATCCACATACCAGGCTTGCTTAGATCACCCATTACCATATCATATTAACCAGTTCATGTTAACCATAATCTCATCCATGCATAATTAAATTGAGTGGTATAGTTGTTTCCCATCCCAGTTGATTAAGCGAAGGAAAAGGTAATAAAGCCCTTTCCCGACTCTCTACCATATATTCCAGGTGACAAGGGTGGTTTAGCAAATCTAGTAAACTTCCTACCATAGGATTCCCATCAAATTGATACAAGCATGTAATTTTGCAAACAAAACATTTTATTTTAAAAACAGGGTCAATATGCTTCAAGGACACTTGCCTTGCTCTTGCTGTTGATTAGGGTCAAAGTCTTCAAACTCTTGGTGCTGTAGATCCTACATGGCACTTTCTAGCGCAAATCCATCTAATCCACACCATAAATATACAAGACAAGAAACACAATCAAAGATTGCACATATATTACTCAATATGACATGACATGCATGATTGATGCAAATGCAAGGTAGAACTTGTTACTAGATTGCTTTTAATGATCAATAACTAGTTCTAATAGTTTTTAACAAGTTTATACAGGTTTGTATATGATTAGATTAAATTTTATAACTAATTTGATGTAATTTAACCAAGAAGATCGGACTAGTCCGCTAGAGACCGGACAAGTCCGCACTCTGCGAGATCAGCGAATTAGAGTTTTCTAGATCGACATGAATTTGGAGATTAGGGGTTGAATTCACGTAAGGAAAAGATAATAGAAGGTATACCAGGTGTTTTAGGACTCCAATGAATCAAGAAACTTGGAGGTAACACTTGGATCTTAATGATCTAGGGTTGGTGATGAACTTGGAGATGAATTGGTGGTGAAGGATGAAACTCGGTGGAGATCTTGATCCTCTTTCGTTTCCTCCTCTTCTTCTTGCTTGGGATCTTCTCCTCCCTTCTTGATGGTGGCTCCCCATGAACTACGGTTTGGGTGGGTGGAAAAGTGGCAAATAGATGTCAATCCAAGGGTGGGGCTGTTTATATAGAGGTGGAGGCTAGGGTTAGATGGATTTCGAGTTTTGGGATGAGTAGAGGACAGTCTAGAGTCCCACATGGGCTCTAAAAGTGTTAGGCACGATGTCCCTAGGCCCACTTAATGTGAAACCCAAGAAACAAGTCGTAAAACAAAAGATCAACTCGGAGTCACGAAATATCGGACAAGTCCGGAAAGGACCGGACTAGTTCGAAGTCGTCCAGAGAGAAAATCGGACATGTCTGGCCTAAAATCGGACAAGTCCAATTTTAGACACAGAGCAAATCGGACAAGTCCGCTGGAACACCGGACTAGTCCCAAAAAGTCCAAGGACTTAGCAATTTTTCAAGGATTCTTGGAATATCGGACTAGTCCGCACAAAATCGGACAAGTCCGAAAGTTTCCAGTGACAAAAATCGGAATAGTCCGCAGCAAAAATGGACAAGTCCGTTTTTAGTCAGAGAGAAATCGGACTAGTCCTCAGTAAAATCGGACTAGTCCGCACTTTCCTGCGTTTTAAGTGCGGTTTTGCTCCAAATAAATTTTAAACTTGTTCCTCTTTATGTGGATCAATGTTAAACATGTATATGAGTGTATGCAGGGAATGATGCATGAAAATGAGGGTGTTACACATGGCCTCCAATGAGTTGTGGACCCCAAATAGTACATGGCAGCGCGTCCTGTACAATCGCGCATTGAAGGCATGGGCCTTCCCCAGGCGTACGGTGCAGCGCACACCCCTGTCAGGTACCGCTACGCCCAATCACATCACAGTGAAGGTGCCGCAGGCCTACCCCACACCGCCAAGTGGGTAGCTTACGGCGATAGGACGGATGAGACGTTCCCTGCCATCATCAACGACTAATTTCTACCACTGGCGACCGATGCGACAAGACAACAAGTCTTCAAAGTGCGGTCAGAGGCAGCGTACACAAGAATCCTTAGATCTTGTATAGGATAATATCACCCCAGGGCTACATGTCGGGCCCCGAGCCCCACTTGTAAGCCGTCCGACCTTGGACTATAAAAGGACTGGGCAGCCACCGACTTAGACATCTTCTCTGGTCTACTCGGACTGGGATCCCCACATCTAACATCACACACACACACACACACACACACACACACACACACACACACACACACACACACACACACACACACACACACACACACACACACACACACACACACACACACACACACACACACACACACACACACACACACACACACACACACACACACACACACACACACACACACACACACACACACCAGTAATACCACTCACCAAGGAGTAGGGTGCTACGCTCCTTGCGGCCCGAACCATGTAAAAACCACTGTATCATATTTCCATCTGCTAGAACACTTGATTGAGGCCTAAGCCCCGCCTAACAAAGACCTCCACGGGCTGCTACTTAGCAGATCCGAGGGAAGTGTCGCTCTAACACTTCGACATTTGGCGCGCCAGGTAGGGGTTTTTTCCCTCAAAAAAGTGGTAGCGCTTTCACCACCATGGTGTTCATCAAGCCCGCGAGTAGCAGCAAGATCAAGCCACAAAAGGCTGATCAGCTCTGACATCACCCAGGGGGCCTGTCGTCGATGTTTCTACAGCGACGATGGGTAACCCTAGAGCAGCCAGCTCCGACACCACCCAAGGGGCATGTCGTCGATGTTTCTACAGCGGCGATGGGCGACGCCAGAGCAACCAGCTCTAGCACCACCCAAGGGGCCTGCTGTCGACGTTTCTACAATGATGATGGTCGATGCCGAATCAGCCAACACCGGCACCACCCAGGGGGCCTGCCGTCGACGTTTCTACAGCTACGATGGGCGACGCCGGAGCAGCCAGCTCCGGCACCACCCAAGGGGCTTGTCGTCGATGTTTCTACAACGACGATGGGTGACGCCAGAGCAGCCAGCTCTGGCACCACCCAAGGGGCCTGCCGTCGATGTTTCTACAGCGACGATGGGCGACGCCAGAGCAGCCAACACTAACACAACCCAGGGGGCCCGCTGTCGATGATTCTTCTCGTTGATGATTGGCGATGCCGGAGCATCCAAATCTTGCACCTCTTAGGGGCCCGCCGTCGACGTTTCTTAGCGTTGATGTTGGGTGTCGCCGGAGCATCTAGCTCCGGCACCTCCCAGGGGGCCCGCTGTCAATGTTCCGCATGTTGAGGGTGGGCGTCGCGTCGGTTCGGTGGCTACCTCGTTGCCATCGCCACCAGCGTCAACTATCCATGCTCCCGTGCTCTGTTGGGGGCCCGCCGATGACATCCTGCATCTATGTGGTAGGCATGCCCAACCAGTTAGCCACACTTACCAGGGGCCTCTAAGGGGTCTCATGGGCAGGACGTCAAGCGGTTTCCCGCCACCATGATGACAACAACGTCACCAAGGCGTTACGGTAAGTTCTACCCGAAGATCCACTATAAGTTTTACTTTTGGCACAGTGAGGGGTCCAGAGTATGCAGCCTGCTTAGTATGGTCCTGCACCCTAAGCGTGTACACTTTGCCTCCCAGAGCCACTTCGGTAAAGTTTCACCCCAGGCATAGCGGCAGGATATTGTTTTTTCTCTAAAAAGGGTGTCATAGCGTCTAGGAGCAGCGCTTGAAGCAACTAAGCTCTAGTGGGTCTGGTCCACGGTGTTTAGCCTGCTTAGCATGGTTCCATACCCTAAGCTTGTATATTTTCCTCCCTTGTCATCCGGAGCGGGTTGTTGCCTTCTTGTAAAGCCTGCCCCCTCCTATGATTACCAAGTTAGAAGAACCACTGTCTTGCCCTATGCTCCATTTATGTTCATTTAATTACACATTAATTTTATGATCATCATATCATGCTCATTCTCGCATATTCTCTGTCATATGCTCGGGCACTCTCTCCCTGTCTCGCGCCTAGTGGAGTTATGCAATCCTGCTGCTAGCGAGTATGCTTGAGGTTCTTGTGATGTATTTGGGTTCTTTGGTTGATTTCCTACTCGGGGGCCCGTGGCGCCGACTGGTCACTCCCCTGAAAAGCTAACGCCCGTGGGAGGTCCAGAGTGTACAACCTGCTTAGCCTGGTCCTGCATCCTAAGCATGTACACTTTGCTTCTTCAGCGCTAACGGTTGAGTACAAGGGGCGAGACGACGCACACTCCTGAGGAGGACGATAACCATAACCCGGATACCGTCGCACTGAATTACCCACGCACCGTAAGCCCAACTCGGGACCGTAAAAACAAGACTAAAAGCAGGAAGGGAGTAATAGATGAGCAAAATTATTTTCATTATGCTTTAATTTTTTGCTTACTTTCGCATATCGTCTACCATATGCCCGATTACATTTCTCCCGTCTAGTCCTAGTTGGAGTTGTGCTGTCCTACTGAAGGCGATCCACATGAGGTACCTGCAATGAGTTTGGGGTCCGATAATCATTTTCTTGGTTGGGGTCCATGGTGTCGAATGGTTCTAACTCCTGAAAGGCTAACCCCGAGTTGAAGGTCCACGGTGTGCAACCTGCTTAGCCTGGTTTTATACTCTAAGCATGCACACCTTGCCTCCCAGTGCTAACAGCTGAGTAAAGGGGGCCTGACGGCTCATGCCCTAAGCAACGCAGCGACCATACCCTGAATACTGCATCACCGAATTACCCATTCCCCACATCTTAGTTAAGGATTGTAAGCCATAACGAAACTAAAGAGCAGGGAAGTGGCGACCGATGAGCGAAATTACTTTTTGTCTACCGTGTGTGCAGGACATACAGGGAGCCCGCCATCGACATTCTACACGTCCGTGGTAGGCACCGTCGAGGCTTCTCCGAGCTTCGGTACCCCCAAGGGGGCCACCGGTGTCACTTCTGCGAGCTCCGACGCCTCCCCAGGGGGCCGCCGGAGTCACTTCTTCGAGCTCTGGCGCCTCCCATAGGGTCTGCCGACGTCACTTCTGCGAGATCCGGTGCCTCCCAAGGGGGTCGCCAGCGTCACTTCTTCGAGCTCCGGCGCCTCCCACGGGGACCGCCGACATCACTTCTGCGAGCTCCGGCGCCCCCAAGGGGGCCGTCGGGGTCACTTCTCCGAGCTCTGGCACCCCCAAGGGGGCCGCTGACGTCACTTCTCCGAGCTCCGGTGTCCCCAAGGGGGCCGCCAACATCACTTCTGCGAGCTCCACCGCCTCCTCAGGGGGCCGTCGGTGTCACTTCTTCGAGCTCCAGCGCCTCCTGCAGGGACCATCAGCGTCACTTCTTAGAGCTCCGACACCTTCTGAGGGGGCCGCCGGCGTCACTCCTTCGAGCTCTAGCACCCCAAGGGAGCCGCTGGCGTTACTTCTTCGAGCTCCGGTTCCCCCAAGGGGGCCGCCAGCGTCACTTCTGCAAGCTCCGACGCCTCCTAAGGGCGCCGCCGACGTCACTTCTTCGAGCTCCAGCGCCTCCCACAGGGACCGTCGACATTACTTCTGCGAGCTTCAGCGCCCCCAAGGGGGCCGCTGGCGTTAGTTCTCCGAGCTCTGATGCCTCCCAAGGGGGCCGTCGACGTCACTTCTTCGAGCTCTGGCGCCTCCCACGAGGATCGCCAACGTTACTTCTGCGAGCTCCGGCGCCCCCCAAGGGGGCCATCAGCATCACTTCTCCGAGCTCCGGCGCCCCCAAGGGGGCCGTCAACGTCACTTCTTCGAGCTCCGGCACCCCTCGAGGGGGCCTGCTGGCGTCACTTTTACAAGACAAGATAAAGGACCCACCTAAGGGATTGTCATCTCTCCTGAGGTGGGCCCGGGGGCCACTGTTGGAACCCTCAAGACCGGATACCCCCACATACAAGAAGAGGCTCCAAACCCATCCTCCACGCCGAGGAGTATTCCGGAGCTGCCACGCATCATACGGCTCCGCCCCTTGCTCCCACCGAGGAGGGCTCCGGAGCTGGAGTGTGTCCCACGACCTGCAATGAGCCGTGGACCCCAAAGAGTAAAGGGTGATGCGTCTTGCAAGGTCGCGCATTAAAGGCACGCGCCTTCCCGAGGTGCACGGTGCAGCGCACGCCCCTATCAGGTACCACTACGCCCAATCACATCGAAGTGAAGGCGCCGCAGGCCTACCACACATAGCCAAGTGGGTAGCTTACGGTGACAAGACGGATGAGACGTTCCCTGTCATCATCAACGACTACGTCCTGCCATTGGCGACCGATGCGGCAGGACAACAAGTCTTCAAAGTGCGGTCAGAGTGTGACGCCCGGTTCCGAAAAATGAACCAAGCTAACGCATATGTGTGCCCAGGATGTTCAACACACATACACGAGTGCAATCACAAAAAAGTATACAGAAAATTACCACAGAACAAGATTAATTAACCAAATTTTATTACACAAACTAGATTATTCTCAAATACAACCTCTATGAATATTAATGACAAGTTCAACTAATGCAGCGGAAATACTCTAATTAAGCAAACTAAGCAACTAAGCAGCATAAGCGATAGGGTATATATATGCGCAGCTCCAAAAACACCACAGGCAAAGCTGACAGTAGACACGGTCAAGAACTCTGCATTATCACCATTAAACTCCCAATCCTGACCTGCAACTATTGGGTGGGGGATTGCAAGAGTGAGTACATGTCGTACTCAGCAAGTGTAGAAAGTATGACATGTGGCTTATTCAAATGACGACAATAATAATGGCAAAGTGCTGAAAAGTACATTAAAACATTTGAAAAGCAATATATTACATGTATGTGAAGTAAACCCATCATAATCATAAATAATATCATAATACTAGTCTGAATTCACTACCATCATCAATAATTCCAGATTTCACCATTGCCAAAAACCATATTCAATACCAGAAATTAAATCCATAACCAGCCATAACCATTACCAGACCATAACCATTCCAATAACCATCCCAATACCAAATTCCCTCTAATCATGTAGGTCATCCATACGCTCATAACCGGGAGCACGGCTATCATTATAGTTTTAATAGACTCTGCAGAGTTTGTACCACTTTACCCACGTGTTTGTGATTTCATCACCCGTCGGCGACTAAAGAAACTCCCTTATGCCAATTACACTTCCTTTGGTGTATGGCCAAGAGATCACAAAATAGCCTTTACAAAGGGATTACTAGCCTATTTAGACCCCACTGAGGTTTCACCGGTGGCGATGTCTCCCGCAGAGCACATCTTCAACCAAGGGCCCCCTCTTGAGCCATTCGGATCCCAGGGTAGTCCCACCAACCATCAAAAAACCCAATCCGGCTACCCCTTCCCCGAGCATCCACAATGGTCCAAACAGCACTAGCAAAGCCCTAATTAATCAGCTACGCCGCACCCATACTTGGCCTCGTGGTGGCACTGTAGTCCTAGCTTATTTTCGCATGAACCGGTCCTTAGATCTAAAGCAAGCAAACCACCATGACATCCAACCCATCCACATACCAGGCTTGCTTAGATCACCCATTACCATATCACATTGACCAGTTCATGTTAACCATAATCTCATCCATGCATAATTAAATTGAATGATATAGTTGTTTCCATCCCAGTTGATTAAGCGAAGCAAAAAGGTAAAAAGCCCATCCCGACTCTCTACCATATATTCCAGGTGACAAGGTTGGTTAAACAATTCTAGTAAACTTCCTATCATAGGATTCCCATCAATTTGACACAGCATGCAGTTTTGCAAACAAAACTTTTATTTTAAAAACAGGATCAATATGCTTCAAGGACACTTGCCTTGCTCTTGCTGTTGATTAGGGTCAAAGCCTTCAAACTCTTGGTGCTGTGGATCCTCCGCGGCACTCTCTAGCGCAAATCCGTCTAATCCGCACAATAAACATACAAGACAAGAAACACAATCAAAGAGTGCACAAATATTACTCAATATGTCATGACATGCATGATTAATGTAAATGCAAGGTAGAACTTGTTAATAGATTGCTTTTAATGATCACTAACTAGTTCTAATAGCTTTTAACAAGTTTATACAGGTTTGGAGTTGATTAGATCAAATTTTAGAATTAATTCAACCAAATTTAACCAGGAAGATCGGACTAGTCCGCTAGGGACCGGACAAGTTCGCACTTTACAAGATCAGCAGATTAGGGTTTTCTAGATCGACATGAATTTGGAGATTAGGGGTTGAATTCACGTAAGGAAAAGATAATAGAAGGTATACCAGGTGTTTAGGACTCCAATGAATCAAGAAACTTGGAGGTAACACTTGGATCTTGATGATCTAGGGTTGGTGATGAACTTGGAGATGAATTGGTGGTGAAGGACGAAACTTGGTGGAGATCTTGATCCTCTTTCGTTTCCTCCTCCTCTTATTCTTGCTTGGGATCTTCTCCTCCCTCCTTGATGGCGGCTCTCCATGAACTAGGGTTTGGGTGGGTGGAAAAGTGGCAAATAAATGTCAATCCAAAGGGTGGGGTTGTTTATATAGAGGTGGAGGCTAGGGTTAGATGGATTTCGAGTTTGGGATGAGTAGAGGCCAGTTTAGAGTCCCACATGGGCTCTAAAAGAGTTAGTCACGACGTTCCTAGGCCCACTTAACGTGAAACCCAAGAAACAAGTCGTAAAACAAAAGATCAACTCGAAGTCGCGAAATATCGGACAAGTTTGGCCAAACATCGGACAAGTCCAAATTTGAACAGAGAGGAAAATGGACAAGTCCGCTGGAACACCGGACTAGTCCGGAAAAGTCCAAGGACTTAGCAAATCTTCAAGGATTCATGGAGCATCAGACTAGTCCGCACAAAATTGGACAAGTCCGAAAGTTTCCAGTGCAAAAAATCGGACTAGTCTGCAGCAAAAACAGACAAGTCCATTTTTAGTCAGAGAGAAATCGAACTAGTCCGCAGCAAAATCGGACTAGTCCGCACTTTCCTGCATTTTAAGTGCGGTTTTGTTCCAAATCAATTTTAAACTTGTTCCTCTTTATGTGGATTAATGTTAAACATGCATATGAATGTATGCAAGGCATGATGCATGAAAATGAGGGTGTTACAAACTTACCCCCCCTTAAAATGAATCTCGCCCTCGAGATTCGACGTGGAAGAGAAGAGAGAGGGAAATTCCTTCTTGAGATCATCCTCCGATTCCCACGTCGCTTCTTTTTCTCTGTGGTGCTTCCATTGAACTTTACACCATCTAATGACCTTGTTCCTTGTGACCCTCTCCTTAGTTTCCAAGATTTTGACCGGTTGTTCGGCATAAGTCAAATCTTCCTCTAGTTCTAATTCTTCCATTGGCACTTGTTCTTCCGGTACTCTCAAACACTTCTTGAGCTGGGAAACATGAAAGACATCTGTAACACCCTAATTTTCATGCATCATGCCCTACATGCACTCATATACATGTTTAACATTAGCCCACAACAAGAGGAACGAGTTTAAAATTGATTCGAAGCATTTAAAATTGATTTGGAACAAACCGCACTTAAAATGCAGGAAAGTGCGGACTAGTCCGATTTTACTGAGGACTAGACCGATTTCTCTCTGACGAAAAACGGACTTGTCCGTTTTTGCTGCGAACTAGTCCGATTTTTCCCCTGGAAACTTTCGGACTGGTCCGATTTTGTGCGGACTAGTCCGATATTCCATGAATCCTTGAAAATTTGCTAAGTCCCTGGACTTTTCCAGACTAGTCCGGTGTTCCAGCAGACTTGTCCATTTTTCCTCTCGTTCAAAGTTGGACCTGTCCGGTGTTTGGCCAGACTTGTCCGATTTTCTCTGTGGATGACTTCGGACTAGTCCGGTCCTGTCCGGACTTGTCCGATATTTCGCGACTCCGAGTTGATCTTTTGTTTTACGACTTGTTTCTTGGGTTTCACGTTAAGTGGGCCTAGGGACGTCGTGCCTAACTCTTTTAGAGCCCATGTGGGACTCTAAACCGGCCTCTACTCATCCCAAAACTCGAAATCCATCTAACCCTAGCCTCCACCTCTATATAAACAGCCCCACCCCTTGGATTGACATCTATTTGCCACTTTTCCACCCACCCAAACCCTAGTTCATGGAGAGCCACCATCAAGGAGGGAGGAGAAGATCCCAAGCAAGAAGAAGAAGAGGAGGAAACGAAGAAGGATCAAGATCTCCACCGAGTTTCCTCCTTCACCACCAATTCATCTCCAAGTTCATCACCAACCCTAGATCATCAAGATCCAAGTGTTACCTCCAAGTTTCTTGATTCATTGGAGTTCTAAACACTTGGTATACCTTCTATTCTCTTTTCCTTACGTGAATTCAACCCCTAATCTCCAAATTCACGTCGATCTAGAAAACCCTAATCCGCTGATCTCGCAGAGTGCGGACTTGTCCGGTCCCTAGCGGACTAGTCCGATCTTTCTGGTTAAATTGTGTTGAATTAATTCTAAAATTTGATCTAATCGAATCCAAACCTGTATAAACTTGTTAAAAGCTATTAGAACTAGTTAGTTATCATTAAAAGCAATCTAGTAACGAGTTCTAACTTGCATTTGCATTAATCATACATGTCATGTCATATTGAGTAATATTTGTGCACTCTTTGATTGTGTTTCTTGTCTTGTATGTTTATTGTGTGGATTAGACGGATTTGCGCTAGAGAGTGCCACAGAGGATCTACAACACCAAGAGTTTGAAGGCTTTGATCCTGAACAACAACAAGAGCAAGGCAAGTGTCCTTGAAGCATATTGATCCTGTTTTAAAATAAATGTTTTCTTTGCAAAATTGCATGCTTGTGTCAATTTGATGGGAATCCTATGGTAGGAAGTTTACTAGAATTGTTAAACCACCCTTGTCACCTGGAATATATGGTAGAGAGTCGGGAAGGGCTTTTACCTTTTTGCTTCGCTTAATCAACTGGGATGGAAAACAACTATATCATTCAATTTAATTATGCATGGATGAGATTATGGTTAACATGAACTGGTTAAACATGGTATGGTAATGGGTGATCTAAGCAAGCCTGGTATGTGGATGGGTTGGATGTTATGGTGGTTTGCTTGCTTTAGATCTAAAGGACCGGTTCATGCAAGAATAAGCCAGGACTACAGTGCCACCACGAGGCCAAGTATGGGTGCGGCGTAGCTGATTAATTAGGGCTTTGCTAGTACTGTTTGGACCATTGTGGATGCCCGGGGAAGGGGTAGTCGGATTGGGTTTGTTGATGATTGGTGGAACTACCCTGGGATACGAATGGCTCAAGAGGGGGCCCTTGGTTGAAGATGTGCTCTGCGGGAGACATCGCCACCGGTGAAACCTCAGTGGGGTCTAAATAGGCTAGTAATCCCTTTGTAAAGGCTATTTTTTGATCTCTTGGCCACACACCAACGGAAGTGTGTATTATGACCGATAGGTCATGGGCATAAGGGAGATTCTTAGTCATCGAAGGGTGATGAAATTACGAACACGTGGGTAAAGAGGTACAAACTCTGCAGAGTGTTAAATAAAACTATCATGATAGCCGTGCTCCCGGTTATGAGCACCTGGACAACTTTCATGATTAGAGGGAAATTGGAATTTGGGATGGTTATGGTTTGGTAATGGTTATGGATGGTTATGGATTAATTTCTGGTATTGAATATGGTTATGGACAATGGTGAAATCTGGAATTATTGATGATGGTAGTGAATTCAGATTGGTATTATGGTATTACTTATGATTATGATGGGTTTACTTCACATACATATAATATATATATTGCTTTTCAAATGTTTTTCTGTAGTTTTTAGCACTTTGTCATTATTATTGTCATCATTTGAATCAGCCACATGTCATACTTTCCACACTTGCTGAGTACGACATGTACTCACTCTTGCAATCCCCCCCAACAGTTGCAGGTCAGGATTGGGAGTTTAATGGTGATAATGCGGAGTTCTAGGCCATGTCTACCGTCAGCTTTGCCTGTGGTGTTGATTGGAGCTGCGCATATATACCCTATTGCTTATTCTTAGTTTGCTTAGTTGCTAAATTAGTTTATTTCCGCTGCATTAGTTGAACTTGTCGTTAATATTCATTAGAGCTTGTATTCGAGGATAATCTGGTTTGTGTAATAAAATTTGGTTAATTAATCTTGTTCCGTGGTAATTTTCTGTATATCGTTTGTGATTGCACTCGTGTATGTGTGATGAACATCCTGGGCACACATATGCGTTAGCTTGGTTCATTTTTTGGAACTGGACGTCACAGATTGGTATCAGAGCCACAGGTTGACCGTAGGACGCAGCCTAGTTAGAATGGACACATTAGAGCACATAGGAGCACTCACGAATCGATGTGTTTTTGCTTGAAATGTTGTTTGCTATATATATTGGTTGCTTGTGTGCTTAATAGAGGATTTTGGGATGCTTTAGCATTGCCATGTCCACATAGGCTAGCTAGTTGGTTAGCTTCATATCCCTTGATGCATAGAGTTGGGGAAGTTTTCTAATTCTTACCTATTGCTTTCCTTCAGATGGTGAGGACTCGCAACCAGAGGGATGGCAATGATGAGGAGGAGAACAATGAAGTACCTCAGAACAACAATGGGCAAGGACCTGCTCATAGAACTATCAACATTGAGCAGCTTTTGGCTATGCAAAACCAGCTCATGCAGACCATGATACAAACAATGGAACAGTTGCAGGCTGGCAACATCAACAATCAGCCCCACATGCCTCCACCGCCACCCCCGCCTCCTCATAACCGATTGGGAGAGTTTATGAGGACTAGGCCGCCAACCTTTGCTCAAGCCGCAGACCCTATGGATGCGGATGATTGGCTCAAGTCCGTGGAGAAGAAGCTAGATATTGTCCAATGCAGTGACCGGGAGAAGGTCCTGTTCGCTTCTCATCAACTCGTTGGAGCAGCTGCGGATTGGTGGGATGCTTATTGCAGTGCTCATGAGAACCAAGAAAGAATCACTTGGGCCGAATTCAAGGAGAATTTTCATTCTCATTATGTGCCCGAGGGTGTTATGATCTTGAAGAGGCAAGAATTTGAGAATTTAAGGCAAGGAAGATCAAGCGTGAGTGAATATCTCAATAAATTCACTCAAGTCTCAAGGTATGCGCCTGAGGATGTTAGTCGGGACAACCGGAAGCAATACTTGTTCATGAGGGGCTTGAACAATGAGATCCAAGTGCAACTACTCAACTGCGATTATGCCAATTTTCAGAAGCTTGTGGACAAAGCAATTGTAGTTGAGAACAAGATTCGTGAGATGGAGCAAGAAATCAAGAGGAAGGCGCCATATCAAGGACAGCAACAAGGAAGTAATGTGCGCCCTCGCTTTGCGCCGCCCAATGCGCCTCATTACAGCTCCTCTATTCCTGCTCAGCGCCCTGGTTATGCACCACGCCCAACTCAGTTCGTGCAGCAACACCCTGTCATGCAAGCACCTAGGCCTCTGATGCCTTATGCGCCTTGTGCTGATTTTCCTGGAGCCAATGTTCAAAACCAAGCTCGTCCCAACAATTCTGGTGGGGTTAAGAAGTGTTATACTTGTGGAGAAGCTGGACACTTTGCGCATCAATGTCCTAAGTCGGGCCTTGGTCAAGGAAGCAATGCACCGAGGCAAAACCCAAGACCTAATGGAGGACAACCACAAGGAAGCCGTGGACAGCAGAATCTTGCTCGTGGCAAAGTGAACCATGTCTCTACGGAGGATGCTCAACAAGCGGATGACGTGGTCATTGGTATGTTTCTCGCCAACTCCAACCACGCGACTATGTTATTTGATTCTGGAGGATCGCATTCATTCATTTCATCGAAGTATGTTGCCAAGTATAGTTTGCCTATCTCTCATATGAAGTTTACTCTATTGGTTAAGTCTCCTAGAGGAGAGATGAGGACAAATATAGTATGTCCAAAAGTAAGCCTTAGAATAAGGGGGGTAGACTTCTCCGCCAACCTCATAGTTTCGGATTCTCAAGGATTGGACATTATACTTGGTATGGACTGGTTGAGGAAGCACAATGGAGTTATTGAGTGTGCCACTAAGACGGTGAAGTTGACCAATGAAGAAGGAATCACCATAGAATTTGAAGCATCTCAAACCGCACCGAAGCAATTGGAGTTGAATCATATGGAAGGTGCTGCCATTGAGGAGATTCCGGTGGTCTGTGAATTTTTGGATGTTTTTCCGGACGAGTTGCCAAGTATGCCACCCGATCGAGACATTGAGTTTGCTATTGATTTAATCCCTGGAACTACACCTATAGCTAAGAGGCCGTATAGGATGCCTCCTTTGGAATTAGTGGAGCTCAAGAAGCAAATTCAAGAGCAATTAGAGAAGGGTTTTATTCGCCCTAGCTCTTCACCTTGGGGAGCGCCCGTTCTATTCGTGGACAAGAAGGATGGATCCCAAAGGATGTGTGTGGATTACCGAGCTCTCAATGAGGTAACAATCAAGAACAAGTACACCTTGCCGTGCATAGAAGACTTATTTGATCAGATGAAGGGTGCATGTGTCTTCTCTAAGATTGACTTGAGGTCGGGATACTTTCAAATGAAGATTAGACCATCGGACATACCCAAGACAGCTTTTAGGACACGGTATGGATCTTATGAGTACACTGTGATGTCTTTTGGATTGACAAATGCGCCTGCTTACTTTATGTACCTCATGAATAAAGTCTTCATGGAGTACTTGGACAAGTTCGTTGTGGTGTTTATTGATGACATTATGATCTACTCGAAGGATGAGAAGGAACATGAGGAACACTTGAGGCTTACATTGCAGAAATTGAGGGAGCATCGATTGTATGCCAAGTTCAACAAGTGTCAGTTTTGGTTGAAAGAGGTGCCATTCTTGGGTCATATAATCTAAGGAGGAGGAGTATCGGTTGACCCCGGAAAAGTAAGAGACGTGTTGAAATGGGAACCGCCGCAAAATGTCAAGGAAATAAGGAGTTTTCTTGGGATGGCTGGATATTACCGTCGGTTTATCAAGGATTTTTCCAAGATAGCCAAGCCTATGACAGAGTTGCTAATGAAGGGAAAGGCGTTCCAATGGACTCAAGCTTGTCAAAACAGTTTTGATGAGTTGAAGAAGAGGTTAACAACAACCCCAGTTTTGGTATTGCCGGATGTAAGCAAGAGTTTTGATATTTATTGTGACGCATCAAGACAAGGACTCGGATGTGTGCTTATGCAAGGAGGTCAAGTGGTCGCCTATGCGTCAAGACAATTGAAGAAACATGAGCAGAATTACCCAACACATGATTTAGAACTTGCAGCCGTGATACATGCATTGAAGATTTGGAGACACTATATTCTTGGACATAGGTGTGAAATTTACACGGATCATAAGAGTTTGAAGTATATTTTCACACAAACGGATCTGAACTTAAGGCAACAAAGATGGTTGGAGCTCATCAAAGATTATGATTTGGGGATCAACTATCATCCGGGAAAAGCCAATGTAGTGGCCGATGCTTTGAGTAGAAAAGGAGTAAGTCATCAACTCACGGTTCGAGAGTTACCATTCGAGTTATGTAAGGAGTTTGAACGGTTGAACCTCGGGTTTGTAAATGAGATGGAGATGATGGAATTAAACCCAACCTTGGAGCAAGAAATTCGAGAGGCCCAAACCGCAGATGAAGAGATCAAGGAAATCAAGGAAAGGACTGAGGAAGGGAGAGAATTCAGATTTGATAAAGACAAATATGGTACCTTATGGCTTGGAAAGAGAATCATTGTGCCTCATGTAAAGCATATTCGGGAGACAATATTAAAGGAGGCACATGACTCGCCTTACTCGATTCACCCCGGTTGTACGAAGATGTACAAGGACTTGAAGACTTGCTATTGGTGGGATAGCATGAAAAAGGACATAGCCGAATATGTTGCATTGTGTGATGTGTGTCAACGAGTCAAGGCGGAACATCAAAGGCCAGCCGGATTATTGCAATGAAGATTTCGGGATGGAAGTGGGAAGAAATTGGAATGAACTTCATAGTTGGGTTACCACGTACTCAGTCCGGGTATGACTCAATTTGGGTAATTGTGGATCGCTTAACCAAGTCAGCTCATTTTGTCCCTGTTAAGACCAAATATACAGCTGCACGATTGGCCGAAATATACATGGAGCATATTGTGTGTCGACATGGAGTCCCTAAGAAGATAGTCTCAGATAGAGGTTCTCAATTTACCTCCAGATTTGGCAAAAATTGCATGAAGCTTTGGGAACGAGGTTGAACTTTAGTTCAGCATATCATCCTCAAACGGATGGACAAACCGAGAGGACCAATCAGATTTTGGAGGACATGTTAAGAGCTTGTGCTTTGAAGCATGGGAAGAGTTGGGACAAAAGCTCGCCATACGCGGAATTTTCATACAACAATAGTTACCAAGCAAGTTTGAAGATATCACCATATGAAGCACTTTATGGGAGGAAGTGTAGGACACCTTTATTCTGGAATGAGGCAGGAGAAACTCAAGTATTTGGTCCGGATGTGTTGCAAGAAGCCGAAAAGCAAGTCCAAATAATTCGTGAAAACTTGAGGGCTGCCCAATCAAGGCAAAAAGGCTATGCGGATAATAGGAGAAGGAAATTAGCCTTTGAAATAGGAGATTTTGTTTAACTCAAGGTGTCACCAATGAGAGGTCATAAGAGGTTCAACATAAGAGGCAAGCTCGCACCTCGCTATATTGGACCATTCAAGATTTTGGACAAAAGAGGAGAAGTAGCGTATAAGTTGGAGATGCCAGCTCATCTTTCAGACGTACATGATGTCTTTCATGTTTCCCATCTCAAGAAGTGTTTGAGAGTACCGAAAGAACAAGTGCCAATAGAAGAATTGGAACTAGAGGAAGATTTGACGTATGCCGAGCAACCGGTCAAAATCTTGGAAACTAAGGAGAGGGTCACAAGGAACAAGGTCATTAGATGGTGTAAAGTTCAATGGAAGCACCACACCGAAAAAGAAGCGACGTGGTAATTGGAGGATGATCTCAAGAAGGAATTTCCCTATCTCTTCTCTTCCGCGTTGAATCTCGAGGGCGAGATTCATTTTAAGGGGGGTAGGTTTGTAACACCCTAATTTTCATGCATCATGACCTACATGCACTCATATACATGTTTAACATTAGCCCACAACAAGAGGAACAAGTTTAAAATTGATTCGGAGCATTTAAAATTGATTTGGAACAAACCGCACTTAAAACGCAGGAAAGTGCGGACTAGTCCGATTTTACTGAGGACTAGTCCCATTTCTCTCTGACTAAAAACGGACTTGTCCGTTTTTGCTGCGGACTAGTTCGATTTTGCCCCTGGAAACTTTTGGACTTGTCCGATTTTGTGCGGACTAGTCCGATATTCCATGAATCCTTGAAAATTTGCTAAGTCCCTGGACTTTTCCAGACTAGTCCGGTGTTCCAGCGGACTTGTCTGTTTTTCCTCTCTGTTCAAAGTCGGACCTGTCCAATGTTTGGCCAGACTTGTCCGATTTTCTCTCTTGACGACTTCGGACTAGTCCGGTCCTGTCCGGACTTGTTCGATATTTCGCGACTCCGAGTTGATCTTTTGTTTTACGACTTGTTTCTTGGGTTTCATGTTAAGTGGGCCTAGGGACGTCGTGCCTAACTCTTTTAGAGCCCATGTGGGACTCTAAACCGGCCTCTACTCATCCCAAAAGTCGAAATCCATCTAACCCTAGCCTCCACCTCTATATAAATAGCCCCACCCCTTGGATGGACATCTATTTGCCACTTTTCCACTCACCCAAACCCTAGTTCGTGGAGAGCCACCATCAAGGAGGGAGGAGAAAATCCCAAGCAAGAAAAAGAAGAGGAGGAAATGAAGAAGGATCGAGATCTCCACCGAGTTTCGTCCTTCACCACCAATTCATCTCCAAGTTCATCACCAACCCTAGATCATCAAGATCCAAGTGTTACCTCCAAGTTTCTTGATTCATTGGAGTTCTAAACACCTGGTATACCTTCTATTCTCTTTTCCTTACGTGAATTCAACCCCTAATCTCCAAATTCACATCGATCTAGAAAACCCTAATCCGCTGATCTCGCAGAGTGCGGACTTGTCCGGTCCCTAGCGGACTAGTCCGATCTTTCTGGTTAAATTGTGTTGAATTAATTCTAAAATTTGATCTAATCGAATCCAAATCTGTATAAACTTGTTAAAAGCTATTAGAACTAGTTAGTTATCATGAAAAGCAATCTAGTAACGAGTTCTAACTTGCATTTGCATTAATCATACATGTCATTTCATATTGAGTAATATTTGTGCACTCTTTGATTGTGTTTCTTGTCTTGTATGTTTATTGTGTGGATTAGACGGATTTGCGCTAGAGAGTGCCACGGAGGATCTACAGCACCAAGAGTTTGAAGGCTTTGATCCTGATCAACAACAAGAGCAAGGCAAGTGTCCTTGAAGCATACTGATCCTGTTTTAAAACAAATGTTTTGTTTGCAAAATTGCATGCTTGTGTCAATTTGATGGGAATCCTATGGTAGGAAGTTTACTAGAATTGTTAAACCACCCTTGTCACCTGGAATATATGGTAGAGAGTCGGGAAGGGCTTTTACTTTTTTGCTTCGCTTAATCAACTGGGATGGAAAACAACTATATCATTCAATTTAATTATGCATGGATGAGATTATGGTTAACATGAACTGGTTAAACATGGTATGGTAATGGGTGATCTAAGCAAGCCTGGTATGTGGATGGGTTGGATGTTATGGTGGTTTGCTTGCTTTAGATCTAAGGACCGGTTCATGCGAGAATAAGCCAAGACTACAGTGCCACCACGAGGCCAAGTATGGGTGCGGCGTAGCTGATTAATTAGGGCTTTGCTAGTACTATTTGGACCATTGTGGATGCCCGCGGAAGGGGCAGTCGAATTGGGTTTGTTGATGATTGGTGGGACTACCCTGGGATCCGAATGGCTCAAGAGGGGGCCCTTGGTTGAAGATGTGCTCTACGGGAGACATCGCCACCGGTGAAACCTCAGTGGGGTCTAAATAGGCTAGTAATCCCTTTGTAAAGGCTATTTTGTGATCTCTTGGCCACACACCAACGGAAGTGTGTATTATGACCGACGGGTCATGGGCATAAGGGAGATTCTTAGTCACCGAAGGGTGATGAAATCACGAACACGTGGGTAAAGAGGTACAAACTCTGTAGAGTGTTAAATAAAACTATCATGATAGCCGTGCTTCCGGTTATGAGCACTTGGACAACTTCCATGATTAGAGGGAAATTGGAATTTGGGATGGTTATGGTTTGGTAATGGTTATGGATGGTTATGGATTAATTTCTGGTATTGAATATGGTTATGGACAATGGTGAAATCTGGAATTATTGATGATGGTAGTGAATTCAGATTGGTATTATGGTATTACTTATGATTATGATGGGTTTACTTCACATACATATAATATATATATTGCTTTTCAAATGTTTTTCTGTACCTTTTAGGACTTTGCCATTATTATTGTCGTCATTTGAATCAGCCACATGTCATACTTTCCACACTTGCTGAGTACGACATGTACTCACTCTTGCAATCCCCCCAACAGTTGCAGGTCAGGATTGGGAGTTTAATGGTGATAATGCGGAGTTCTAGGCCATGTCTACCGTCAGCTTTGCCTGTGGTGTTGATTGGAGCTGCGCATATATACCCTATTACGTATGCTTAGTTTGCTTAGTTGCTTAATTAGTTTATTTCCGCTGCATTAGTTGAACTTGTCATTAATATTCATTAGAGCTTGTATTCGAGGATAATCTGGTTTGTGTAATAAAATTTGGTTAATTAATCTTGTTCTGTAGTAATTTTTCTGTATATCGTTTGTGATTGCACTCGTGTATGTGTGACGAACATCCTGGGCACACATATGCGTTAGCTTGGTTCATTTTTCAGAACTGGGCGTCACAACATCATGGACGTCTGAAAGATGAGCTGGCATCTCCAACTTATACGCTACTTCTCCTCTTTTGTCCAAAATCTTGAATGGTCCAATATAGCGAGGTGCGAGCCTACCCCTTATGTTAAACCTCTTATGACCTCTCATTGGTGACACCTTGAGGTAAACAAAATCTCCTATTTCAAAGGCTAATTTCCTTCTCCTATTGTCCGCATAGCCATTTTGCCTTGATTGGGCAGCCCTCAAGTTCTCATGAATTATTTGGACTTGCTTTTCGGCTTCTTGCAACACATCCGGACCAAATACTTGAGTTTCCCCTGCTTCATTCCAGAATAAAGGTGTCCTACACTTCCTCCCATACAGCGCTTGTAAGACCTATGTGTGCTGAATACATTGGCTTGTAGTGAATACACTTGGCTTTGATGATAAAAGTTTTTAATATCACCAAAACATCTTTTTATCAAGGTCCGACTCTAGCTCCGAGCTACAGCAAGGTCCAACGATAGGTCCGGCTTGCTTTGGGTAGCTCCGGTTACGTTTGATGCTAGGTCCGACTTCTTGGTAAAGTCCGACCAGCTTTGGTTAGCTCCGGTGAGCTTTATTTTTAGCTCCGGCATATATTTGATAGCTCCGGCATATTTTCGTTAGCTCCGGGATGCTAAGCCTCGACGTACTTTGTCTAGCTCCGGGTTTTTGGGTTGACTAGTTCCGACTAGTTTTGATAAGCTCCGGATCCAGGATCTACTAGTTTTGATAAGCTCCGAATCCAGGATCTACTAGTTTTGATAAGCTCCGGATCCAGGATCTACTAGTTTTGATAAGCTCCGGATCCAGGATCTACTAGTTTTGGTAAGCTCCGGCGCTAGGTTCTACTAGCTCTTGTTAGCTCCGGCTCAAGCTCCGGGTTGCTCTGGCAAGGTCCAGAACTTGACCGCAGTGCTTCTGCTTTGCATTTGCAATGTCTCGTACTTGCTTTACTTGATTGGAAAGATTGCTTAGTTTTCATTTGCTAAGTTTTTGGTGCGTTTTGGATGATACGGTTGATATCGTTTCTACTGTGGTTTTGCAACATGCTTATGTGAGGTTCTCACGTAAGGTGTTGTGTTTGGAACTAACGTGAGTCAAGTCGAGGACTTGGGCTCGTATAGATTGGTTGTTTATTCATGTGCAGGTGTTGCTTGAGTTCAAGTCATGGCTGGTGACGGGATCCATTGGACTAGTCTCAGGAGGAGATGAGGTTCCAACAACCAAGTTCGGGAGGAACTGTGGTTGAGCGGGTCAGGAGGTCGCGCAGGATGATTGAATCAAGGGCAGTGCATATGAAGGTCGAAGGAAGGTGTTCGCACGTATGCATGCGGTGCATGACGTGGCAATATGCTTCTAGAGACGGATTATGGAAGGAAGATCTGATCGGAAGGATCAGATTGTATCGGTTGAAGACTTTGGCTGCGGCAGAGTCGGTTATGGCTCGGTATGGGAAGTATCGAGTTGGTTATGTTAGGATTTCGTGTGTATCACGAATTTGAGTTGTTTAGGAATGTGGGGTATGTTCCTAAGATGTTTGGAAGCCTTAAGATTGCTTCTATCTGCGTATAGAAGAATCTTGAGCAGTTATGGAAAGTTAGGATTCGTGATCTGAGTAGGATTGGAGTCCTAGTTTTATTGGGTTGGCCTAAGGGCTGGTTATATAAGCAAGGGAAGGCCAAAGATCATGGGAGACGACTTTGGGGCTGTTCCTCTTGTGTTCTATTGAATAAAATTCATAGTTTGAAGGAACTTTTGTGCCTTGTTCGTCCGACTTGTTCCACACAAGTTTTACTCGTCGAGTTTCTGGACAGCACTACCTTTAGTCGGTGGTTTTATCATAACTCGAGTTTTATTGATCCAATTGACGTGATTCTTTTTGAGTTGTCCTCACAACTTGATTGTATATCATCTGTCAAAATTTCACGGTCATTGGATTTGTGGTTTCTGAGCTACACGAGTTACTTTGCAGCATTCCAGAAACTGTTTTTCTCGGGTACATCAGATTGACCAGTGTTTGATCTTTTGATCATAACTTGAGTTGTTCTCGACGGATTTGAGTAATTCTTTTTGTGTTGTCTTCGTGACTTGATTCTCTCTGATATCTATCACTTTTGTCACGGTGAAACACGTTTAGATTAGTCTCATACACGATTTATTTAACAGATCGTTTTTCTACCGAAGGGATTAGGGTTTTATTGTTTCCGCTGCGTAAGATTTTTAAATCTACCATTCACCCCCCCTCTGGTAGCTTTTCACGTGCTCTTCGATCCTACAACGCTTCATACGGTGACATCTTCAAACTTGCTTGGTAGCTATTGTTGTATGAAAATTCTGCGTATGACAAGCTTTTGTCCCAACTTTTCCCATGCTTTAAAGCGCAAGATCTTAACATGTCCTCCAAAATCTGATTGATCCTCTCGGTTTGTCCATCTGTTTGAGAATGATATGCTGAACTAAAATTCAACCTTGTTCCCATTGCTTCATGCGATTTCTGCCAAAATCTGGAGGTAAACTGAGAACCTCTATCCGATACTATCTTCTTCGGGACTCCATGTCAACACACAATATGCTCCATGTACAATTCTTCTAGCTTCGCGGTGGTATATGTGGTCTTGACAAGAATGAAGTGAGCTGATTTTGTCATCCGATCTACAATGACCCATATTGAATCATAGCCAGACTGGGTTCGCGGTAATCCAACTATAAAGTCCATACCAATCTCTTCCCACTTCCACTCCAGAATCTTTAATGGCTGCAATAATCCTGCTGGCCTTTGATGTTCAACTTTAACTCGTTAGCACACGTCACACAGTGCAACATATTCGACTATGTCCTTCTTCATGCTATCCCACCAATAGCAAGCCTTAAAGTCTTTGTACATCTTCGTACAACCAGGGTGAATCGAGTATGGCGAGTCCTGTGCCTCCTTTAATATTGCCTCCCGAATATGCTTTGCATTAGGCACAATGATTCTCTTTCCAAGCCATAAGGTACCATGTTCGTCCTCATCAAATCTGAATTCTCTCCCTTCTTCGGTCCTTTCCTTGATTTCTTTGATCTCCTCATCTGTGGTTTGTGCCTCTCGAATTTCTTGCTCCAAGGTTGAGTTTAACTCCATCATCTCCATCTCATTTACAAACCCAAGGTTCAACCGTTCGAACTCCTTGCATAACTCGGATGGTCACTCTCAAACTGTGAGTTG
This sequence comes from Tuctoria greenei, assembly GCA_036927565.1. Classification (NCBI taxonomy): domain Eukaryota; kingdom Viridiplantae; phylum Streptophyta; class Magnoliopsida; order Poales; family Poaceae; genus Tuctoria; species Tuctoria greenei. Next base: position 112,353,802 of record JAYESD010000012.1, on the reverse strand, counting down.
GTGGCTTACCCTCTTTCTACTCAAAGCATCGGCCACTACGTTGGCCTTTCCCGGATGATAGTTGATCCCCAAATCATAATCTTTGATGAGCTCCAACCATCTTCGTTGCCTCAAGTTCAGATCCATTTGTGTGAAAATATACTTCAAACTCTTATGATCCGTATAAATTTCACACCTATGTCCAAGGATATAGTGTCTCCAAATCTTCAATGCGTGTACCACGGTCGCTAGTTCAAGATCATGTGTGGGATAATTCTGCTCATGCTTCTTCAATTGTCTTGATGCGTAGGCGACCACTTGACCTTCTTGCATAAATACACACCCGAGTCCTTGTCTTGATGCATCACAATAGATATCGAAACTCTTGCTCACATCCAGTAGTACCAAAACTGGGGCTGTTGTCAATCTCTTCTTCAACTCCTCAAAACTCTCTTGGCAAGCTTGAGTCCATTGGAATGCCTTTCCCTTCATTAGCAACTACGTCATTGGCTTGGCTATCTTGGAAAAGTCCTTGATGAATCTACGGTAATATCCAGCCATTCCAAGAAAACTCCTTATTTCCTTTACATTTTGCGGCGGTTCCCATTTCAACACGTCTCTCACTTTTCCGGGGTCAACCGATACTCCTCCTCCTGAGATTATATGGCCCAAAAATGGCACCTCTCTCAACCAAAACTAACACTTGTTGAACTTGGCATACAATTGATGCTCCCTCAATTTCTGTAGCGTAAGCCTCAAGTGTTCCTCATGTTCCTTCTCGTCCTTCGAGTAGATCATAATGTCATCAATAAACACCACAACGAACTTATCCAAGTACTCCATGAAGACCTTATTCATGAGGTACATAAAGTAGGCAGGCGCATTTGTCAATCCAAAAGACATCACGGTGTACTCATAAGATCCATACCGTGTCCTAAAAGCTGTCTTGGGTATGTCTGATGGTCTAATCTTCATTTGAAAGTATCCTGACCTCAAATCAATCTTGGAGAAGACACAAGCACCCTTCATATGATCAAACAAGTCCTCTGTACGTGGCAAGGTATACTTGTTCTTGATTGTTACCTCGTTGAGAGCTCGGTAATCTACGCACATCTTGTGGGATCTATCCTTCTTGTCCACAAACAGCACGGGCGCTCCCCAAGGTGAAGAGCTAGGGCGAATAAAACCCTTCTCTAATTGCTCTTAAATTTGCTTCTTGAGCTCCGCTAATTCCATAGGAGGCATCCTATACGGCCTCTTAGCTATAGGTGCAGTTCCAGGTATTAATTCAATAACAAACTTAATGTCTCGGTCAGGTGGCATACCTGGCAACTCGTCCGGAAAAACATCCAAAAATTCACACACCACCGAAATCTCCTCAATGGCGGCACCGTCCATATGATTCAGATCCAATTGCTTTGGTGCGGTTTGAGATGCTTCAAATTCTACGGCGATCCCTTCCTCATTGGTCAACTTCACCGTCTTCGTGGCACACTCAATAACTCCATTGTGCTTCCTCAACCAGTCCATACCAAGTATAATGTCCAATCCTTGAGAATCCAAAACAATGAGGTTGGCGGAGAAGTCTACCCCCCTTATTCTAAGGCTTACTTTTGGACATACTATATTTGTCCTCATCTCTCCTCCAGAAGACTTAACCAATAGAGTAAACTTCACATGAGAGATAGGAAAACTATACTTGGCAACATACTTCGATGCAATGAATGAATGCGATGCTCCAGAATCAAATAACATAGTCACAAGGTTGGAGTTGGCGAGAAACATACCAATGACCACGTCATCCGCTTGCTGAGCATCCTCCGTAGGGACATGGTTCACATTGCCACGAGCAAAATTCTGCTGTCCACGGTTCCCTTGTGGATGTCCTCCATTGGGTCTTGGGTTTTGCCTCGGCGCATTGCTTCCATGACCAAGGCCTGACTTAGGACATTGATGCGCAAAGTGTCCAGCTTCTCCACAAGTATAACACTTCTTAACTCCACCAGAATTATTGGGACGAGCTTGGTTTTGAACATTTGCAGCAGGAAAGTTAGCACGAGGCGCATAAGGCATTGGAGGCCTAGGTGCTTGCATGAGAGGGCGCTGCTGCACAAACTGAGTTGGGCGCGGTGCAAATCCAGGGCGTTGAGCAGGAATAGAGGAGCTGTAGTATGTCGCATTGGGTGGCGCAAGGCTAGGGCGCACATTACTTCCTTGTTGCTGTCCTTGATATGGCGCCTTCCTCTTGATTTCTTGCTCCATATCACGGATCTTGTTCTCAACCACAATTGCTTTGTCCACAAGCTTCTGAAAATTTGTATAGTCACAATTGAGCAATTGCACTTGGATCTCATTGTTCAACCCCCTCATGAACAAGTATTGTTTCCGGCTGTCCCGGCTAACATCCTCAGGCGCATACCTTGAGAGTTGAGTGAACTTATTGAGATATTCACTCATGCTTGATCTTCCTTGCCTTAAGTTCTCAAATTCTTGCCTCTTCAAGATCATAAAACCCTCCGGCACGTAATGAGAACGGAAATTCTCCTTGAATTCGGCCCAAGTAATTCTCTCTTGGTTCTCATGAGCATTGCAATAAGAATCCAACCAATCCGCAGCTGCTCCAACTAGTTGATGAGAAGCAAATAGCACCTTCTCCCGATCACTGCATTGGACAATGGCTAGCTTTTTCTCCACGGACTTGAGCCAATCATCCACATCCATAGGGTCGACAACTTGAGCAAAGGTCGGCGGCCTAGTCCTCATAAACTGTCCCAATCGGTTATGAGGAGACGGGGGTGGCGGTGGAGGCATGTGGGGCTGATTGTTGATGTTGCCAGCCTACAACTGTCCCATTGTTTGTATCATGGTCTGCATGAGCTGGTTTTGCATAGCCAATAGCTGCTCAATGTTGATAGCTCCCTGAGTAGATCCTTGTCCAATGTTGTTCTGAGGTACTCCATTGTTCTCCTCCTCATCATTTCCATCCCTCTGGTTGTGAGTCCTCACCATCTGAAGAAAAGCAATAGGTAAGAATTAGAGAACATTCCCAACTATATGCATCAAGGGATATGAAACTAAACAGCTAGCTACACTAGCCTAGGTGGACATGGCAATGCTAGAGCATCCCAAAATCCTCTATTAAGCACACAAGCAACCAATATATATATAGCAAACAACAAACCAACGAAATCAAATCGATTCCTGAGTGCTCCTATGTGCTCTAAAGTGTCCATTCTATCTAGGCTGCATCCTACGGTCAAACTGGCTCTGATACCAATCTGTGACGCTCGGTTCTGAAAAATGAACCAAGCTAACGCATATGTGTGCCCAGGATGTTCAACACACATACACGAGTGCAATCACAAAAGAGTATACAGAAAATTACCACAGAACAAGATTAATTAACCAAATTTTATTACACAAACCAGATTATCCTCAAATACAACCTCTAATGAATATTAATGACAAGTTCAACTAATGCAGCGAAAATACTCTAATTAAGCAAACTAAGCAACTAAGCAGCATAAGCGATAGGGTATATATATGCGCAGCTCCAAAAACACCACAGGCAAAGCTGACGGTAGACACGGCCTAGAACTCCGCATTATCACCATTAAACTCCCAATCCTGACCTGCAACTGTTGGGTGGGGGATTGCAAGAGTGAGTACATGTCGTACTCAGCAAGTGTGGAAAGTATGACATGTGGCTTATTCAAATGACGACAATAATAATGGCAAAATGCTGAAAAGTACATTAAAACATTTGAAAAGCAATATATTACATGTATGTGAAGTAAACCCATCATAATCATAAATAATATCATAATACCAGTCTGAATTCACTACCATCATCAATAATTCCAGATTTCACCATTGCCAAAAACCATATTCAATACCAGAAATTAAATCCATAACCAGCCATAACCATTACCAAACCATAACCATTCCAATAACCATCCCAATACCAAATTCCCTCTAATCATGTAGGTCATCCAGGCGCTCATAACCGGGAGCACAGCTATCATGATAGTTTTAATAGACTCTGCAGAGTTTGTACCACTTTACCCACGTGTTTGTGATTTCATCACCCGTCGGCGACTAAAGAACCTCCCTTATGTCAATTACACTTCCTTTGGTGTATGGCCAAGCGATCACAAAATAGCCTTTATAAAGGGATTACTAGCCTATTTAGACCCCACTGAGGTTTCACCGGTGGCGATGTCTCCCGCAGAGCACATCTTCAACCAAGGGCCCCCTCTTGAGCCATTCGGATCCCAAGGTAGTCCCACCAACCATCAACAAACCCAATCCGACTACCCCTTCCCCGAGCATCCACAATGGTCCAAACAACACTAGCAAAGCCCTAATTAATCAGCTACGCTGCACCCATACTTGGCCTCGTGGTGGCACTGTAGTCCTGGCTTATTCTCGCATGAACCGGTCCTTAGATCTAAAGCAAGCAAACCACCATAACATCCAACCCATCCACATACCAGGCTTGCTTAGATCACCCATTACCATATCACATTGACCATTTCATGTTAACCATAATCTCATCCATGCATAATTAAATTGAATGATATAGTTGATTCCATCCCAGTTGATTAAGCGAAGCAAAAAGGTAAAAAGCCCATCCCGACTCTCCACCATATATTCCAGGTGACAAGGGTGGTTAAACAATTCTAGTAAACTTCCTATCATAGGATTCCCATCAATTTGACACAGCATGCAGTTTTGCAGACAAAACTTCTATTTTAAAAACAGGATCAATATGCTTCAAGGACACTTGCCTTGCTCTTGCTGTTGATTAGGGTCAAAGCCTTCAAACTCTTGGTGTTGTAGATCCTCCACGGCACTCTCTAGCGCAAATCCGTCTAATCCGCACAATAAACATACAAGACAAGAAACACAATCAAAGAGTGCACAAATATTACTCAATATGTCATGACATGCATGATTAATGTAAATGCAAGGTAGAACATGTTAATAGATTGCTTTTAATGATCACTAACTAGTTCTAATAGCTTTTAACAAGTTTATACAGGTTTGGAGTTGATTAGATCAAATTTTAGAATTAATTCAACCCAATTTAACCAGGAAGATCGGACTAGTCCGCTAGGGACCAGACAAGTCCGCACTTTACGAGATCAACAGATTAGGGTTTTCTAGATCGACATGAATTTGGAGATTAGGGGTTGAATTCACGTAAGGAAAAGATAATAGAAGGTATACCAGGTGTTTAGGACTCCAATGAATCAAGAACTTGGAGGTAACACTTGGATCTTGATGATCTAGGGTTGGTGATGAACTTGGAGATGAATTGGTGGTGAAGGACGAAACTTGGTGGAGATCTTGATCCTCTTTCGTTTCCTCCTCTTCTTCTTCTTGCTTGGGATCTTCTCCTCCCTCCTTGATGGCGGCTCTCCACGAACTAGGGTTTGGGTGGGTGGAAAAGTGGCAAATAGATGTCAATCCAAAGGGTGGGGTTGTTTATATAGATGTGGAGGCTAGGGTTAGATGGATTTCGAGTTTGGGATGAGTAGAGGCCGGTTTAGAGTCCCACATGGGCTCTAAAAGAGTTAGGCACGACGTCCCTAGGCCCACTTAACGTGAAACCCAAGAAACAAGTCGTAAAAAACTCGGAGTCGCGAAATATTGGACAAGTCTGGCCAAACATCGGACAAGTCTGAATTTGAACGGAGAGGAAAACGGACAAGTCCGCTGGAACACCGGACTAGTCCGGAAAAGTCCAAGGACTTACCAAATCTTCAAGGATTTATGGAGCATCGGACTAGTCCGCACAAAATCGGACAAGTTCGAAAGTTTCCAGTGCTAAAAATCGGACTAGTCCGCAGCAAAAACAGACAAGTCCGCTTTTAGTCAGAGAGAAATCGGACTAGTCCACAGCAAAATCAGACTAGTCCGCACTTTCCTGCGTTTTAGGTGCGGTTTGTTCCAAATCAATTTTAAACTTGTTCCTCTTTATGTGGATTAATGTTAAAAATATATATGAATGTATGCAAGGAATGATGCATGAAAATGAGGGTGTTACACAGAGGCAGCGTACACAAGAAGCCTTAGATCTTGTACAAGATAAGATCTCCCTGGGGCTACCTGTCGGGCGCCGAGCACCACTTGTAAGCCGTTCGGCCTTGGACTATAAAAGGACCGAGCAACTACTGACTTAGACATATTCTCTGGTCCACTCGGACTAGGATCCCCACATCGAACATCACACACACACACACATACCAGTAATACCACTCACCGTGGAGTAGGGTGTTATGCTCCTTGCGGACCGAACCATGTAAAAACCACTGTCTCATATTTCCATCCGCTAGAACACTTGATTGAGGCCTAAGCCCCGTCTAACAAAGACCCTCCACGGGCTGCTACTTAGCAGATCCAGGGGAAGTGTTTCTCTAACACTTTGACACTATTAAACAACTGTTACAAGATCAGATTAACGTGTCATTAATTCATTTTTAATGACACATGATTAGAGGATTGTTAATACATATAACGCTGCCATTAAGGCGCGTTATTACATTGTTAATCATGGATAATACTTGTAGATCGTGTATAGGGTGATAAAAATAGTCAGGGCCACTTGCCGGGCCAGACATGCTCTGTAACGGCTAGTCCTTAGCACATAAAAGGGTTGTGCTGGACGGTAGAGGAGAACCAAGCTCACATGCCTACAAGGACCTCAGACACTTGCCATTCATTCATACAATCAACAACCATCCCATGGAGTAGGCTATTACGCTCAGGTGGCCCAAACCACGTAAAAATTCTCATGTCACCATCTTGTTCTTGATCTTTCATTTGCCCCATCCGAATATGAACCTCCGTGGACTACACTATAGTAGTACCGGGGGAAGTGTTGTTGCTACACTTCAACATTTGGTGCGTCAGGAAGTGGCACTGAGATCTCAAGATGGTGAACTCCACCGCAGCTTCGTCTAACGATTTGGTTGAGAAGCATGTTGGAGGAAATCCCTCCAATGTGGAGCAGCCAGCCAACACCGTTGTCCTAGTGGGTGTTGTCCCACCACCACCTCCACCATCTCAACAAGATGGTGTATTTGCATCGGTCACTGCATCGACGAACAATCCTGAGAATACACTGAATGCAACACAGACTCTACTTCAACATCATCCAGTGCCCAAAGCACCTTAGGGAGTGATGGAACAATGGCGTGCTAATGTGGAGCATTTGGTTTCAGCCGCAGCCAATGCCATCAACAACCATGATCAGCCCCCTGCTGGGTAGGTACCTTCAAGGAACAGGACCTTGTCTGGCAGACTTGGTCCTTAGGCGTCACAACACAGGAGATGTGCGCCCTCCCATCAATTGATGTCACTGCCCTCCGGGGCTCACCGCACTCATACGGCATCGAGGCTCCCGATGCATGATCTTCGGTCGGAGCTCGACCGCTGATACATGAGGCAGGACGATCACATCCATATCGAGCACGCTCACGAGAGGCGAGAGGCTCGAGGAACTCCTTCTCCATTGAGAGTGGGGGGCGGCTGTTTGGCCCTTGCCATGCATCTTCGCATGGCCGACTGGCCACCTAAGTTTCGGCCTCATCTGTCAAAGAAATACGACAGGACAGTCGACCCTACCAAATTTCTTCAGATTTACTCCATTGTCATCCTCGCAGCGGGAGGCAATGAGGTCGTGATGGCAAATTACTTCCCTGTGGCTCTAACTGGGACAACAAGGTCCTGTTTCATGAGTCTACCTCCTGACTCCATTTACAGTTGGGAAGAACTCTGTCGCCAGTTTATCGCCAACTTCGGGAGCTCCTACACCTGACCTCGCACGGAGCTGAACCTGTTCGCCGTACAACAGAAGGTGGGAAAATCGTTTCGATCATTCATCCAACGGTTTTGTTAGGTACGGAACACCATTCCTTCAATCTCCAACGCCTCTATCATAATTGCATTTTGACAGGGAGTTAGGGATAAGAAGATGCTGGAGAAGCTGGCAACCAAAGATGTCAGCAACGTCACGGAGCTCTTCAGCCTAGCCGACAAGTGTGCTATGGCTGCAGAGGGCTGAGAGATGCACTCCAAACCAGTTGCGGAGGCTGGTAAATCTTCCTCCATGGCTAAAGCTATTGCCTCTAGCAGTGTAAAGAAGAAGAATGAGTCCAACGGCAAGAAGGAGTTGTTGGTCGACACACCTACTGCTGCAACTGTAGCTGCAACTCTTGGTGGCCGGGGGCCACACCCCAAAAAATGACCTCAACCAACAACTGAGGACGGCGACAGTGAGAAGATGTGGTGTCTGATTAAAAAATCGAACACCCACAACCTTGAAGACTGTCATGAGGTCTATAGGCTTGTTGAACGTAACAACAAGCACCAAGAAGAAGCCCCATACCACCAACATGAGGGAAAACAGAAAGTCGAAGAAGATCCATCAGAACAGGAGCTTAGCTTCCAGGACGCCAAGAAGTACCTAAAGGCCATCTACAACACTGTGGATGATGACTCCGACATCTCTAACAATAAGCGTCGAAAAACTCTCCATATGATATATGTAGGATCCTGGGATATTACCTCTGGGCGTATCCTCAAGACTATGCATCGAGAGATGGCTGCTGCAGCTCCCACCACCAAGGCAGAACCTCATCGAAAGTGGATGGATACTGCCATCACTTTTGATGCTTTGGATTGTCCGAAGAACATGACCGGAGCTGGTCAGTTGCCTTTGATGGTATCTCCTACCATCAACAACATCCAGCCCTATCATGTCCTGATGGACGGTGGCAGCGCACTCGACCTCTTCAGCTTCGCAGCTTTTACGAAGCTCCATCTCAGCCTATCGGACTTGAGGCCCTCACGTCCTTTCTCTGGAGTAGGTCCGAGAGCCATCACTCCTCTCGTATCAATTACACACTCGGTGACCTTTCGGAACTAGGGACAACTATAAGTCTGAGAGGTTGGTGTTTGATGTGGCACACATCAGCCTTCCCTTCAATGCCAACCTAGGCAGGCCAACCCTGTATAGGTTCATGGTCGTAGCTCATCACGGCTACCTAGTGTTGAAGATGTCGACTCCTTCAGGCATCCTTTGGATTCGTGGGGATCACACTACTGGAATCACCGCGCTAGAAGAACTTCATGCGCTTTCAACGTCGTAAGAAGAAGAATCTGGCAAGGAGCGACCAACTCAACAACCTTCGAGCTCACTCTGCCCGAACCACTCGTATATCGGGAGGTCTAGGCGACAAATAGGAACTCGCGCTCATCACTTTCCTCCAGGGGAATGTTGACATGTTTGCATGGCAACTGTCACAGATGCCTAGGATCCTAGGGAGGTGATTGAGCATAGCCTGAAGATATACCTCGATGCATAGCCAATACATCATAAGCCCCAAAAACAATCCGTTGAGCGGCAAAACTTCATCATATAAAAAATCAAAAAGCTGCTCGACACTGGTTTCACCTGGGAGGTTCACCATCGACGATGGCTGGCAAACCCAATCGTTGTACCAAAGGCTGGTGGGAAGCTTCAGATGTGCATCGACTACACCACCTTGAATAAGACATGCCCAAAAGACCCATTTCCACTTCCTAGAATAGATCAGATAGTGGATTCTACCTCCGAGTGTGAGTTACTGTGTTTTCTAGACGCTTACTCTGGATTCCATCAGATTCAAATGTCCAGGGAAGATGAAGAGCATACTACCTTTATTAGAGTAGATGGGTTATATTGTTATGCTGCCATGCCTTTCGGTCTCAAAAACGCTGCTTCAACTTTTGTCCGAGCCATGCACAAAACATTTAGACAACTCATCATGGACTTGGTGGAGGTCTACGTCGATGACATCATCGTCAAGGTGAAGAACAAAGAATCACTCCTTGATAATCCGCAAACCGTCTTCGACAAGCTGCGCTTGACCGAACGAAGCTCAACCCGGACAAGTGCATCTTCGGGGTCAAATCCGGGAAGCTCTTTGGTTTCTTGGTGACTCATCGAGGAATTGTGGAAAATACGGCCAAAATCAAGGCCATTGAAGAGATGCAGCCCCCATCCCATGTCAAGGACGTCCAGAAGCTCACTCGATGTCTAGTCGTGCTCAGCCAGTTCATTTCAAGACTGACAGAGCAAGCACTTCCATTCTTCAAGCTATTGAGGAAGTCCAGGCCATTTCACTGGTCTGAAGAAGCAGAGAAGGCGTTTCAAGAGCTCAAGCAACTCCTTACCACACTACCAGTTTTGGTAGCCCCGGAGCTTGGTGAGCCTCTTTTGCTTTACATTTTGGCAACTACACATGTTGTCAGCATGGTCCTGGTCGTGGAGAGACCAGAGCCATCTTCAGCTCAGGAGCCTAGACCCCTCGGGGGGGGGGGGGGGGTCCGAAGCTACTTGAAGGCGAGTCTGGGTCCCAGCCCCCAAGCACGGATTCTAAAGGCAAGAAGCCTGAGGATCAACCTCTCTCAATCGAGGGAGTTCCAACAGTTCAAGACGAAGGTCCGAACTGCTCTGAGGAGGTCCGGGCCGATGAAGAAGAAGATTCGGACCCCTTCAGGAGGGTCCGGATTGCTCAAGAATAAGATTCGGATCCCTCCGGAAGGGTTCGGGTTGATGGAGAGGAAGATCCGTGCCCCACTGGGAGGGTTCGGACCGTCCAATGGCTAGTGTACTTCATCAGTGAAGTGCTCCATGACGCCAAGACTTGCTACATTGAGGTGCATAAGCTGCTATATGCAGTTCTTATTGACTCAAGAAAGCTACGTCACTACTTTCAAGCCTACAAACTATCAGTGTTATCCTCCTTTCCACTGCGTGCTATATTACATAATCCAAATTCCACTGGAAATATTGCCAAGTGGGCTGCTGAGCTAGCATAATTCAATCTCGAATTCCTGCCTCGACATGCTATCAAGAGTCAGGCACTGGCTGACTTCATGGTGGAGTGGACTCCTTCTACATCAACTCCAAGGGGCCTTAGTGATTAGAAGGTGGAACCTAAGGTCCTGGTCTTCACTGAGCCTTACTGGACACTCTACTTCGATGGCTCCGTGTAGAAGCAGGGGGCTGGAGCTGGAATCCTTCTCCTTGCTCCGATTGGGGAGAAGGTCACGTACATGGTACACCTTGATTTCAAGGCAACCAACAACATGGTAGAGTACGAAGCTCTCATCTATGGACACAAGGTGGCATTATGAAATGGCGTCAGACAACTACTGGTGAAGGGTGACTCACAACTCATCATAAAGCAAGTCAAAGGTGAATGCAGTTGCAACAATCCCCAACTCGATGCTTATTTACTTGAAGTCAAGAAGCTGCGAAAGGACTTCCACGTCCTAGATCTCTGTCATGTCCAGCGTCTCAACAACGTTGAAGTTGATGATCTCTTGATGAAGGCTTCAACATGACCTCAAGCTCCAGACGGAGTTTTTGTCAAAAGATTGTCTGGACCTACCACTCAGCTCGCCAAACTAAGTGATGGGGACGAGACCAGCACCTCAAAACTGGTGGTCCCGATGGCCCTGTTACCATGGCACCCACCAAGGATCGTAGGCGCTGTAGGAAGCTCCGAGCAACCCAGCGCACAAGATCCAGAAGCTTAATTTAGCTCCGATGCATGGATCTTGGAGATCCGGAGCTAATTGAAGGACAATATCCGTCCTGAATACGGTGCTTCTGCTGATCAAATTGCCACATTGGCTAAAATATACACACTGGTAGAAGGAGATCTCTACCAATGTGGTGCCAACAACGTTCTAATGTGGTGCATTTCTCGGGAAGAAGCCCGCGAGCAACTTGCGAAGACCCATGGAGGCAAGTGTGGGAACCACACATCTTCTCGCACGTTGGTCGGTAAAGCGAGTGGCATGGTTTTATTGGTCTAAAACACTCCAGGATGCAGTTGAGTTGGTAAAGAAGTGCGAAGCGTGCCAGTTCCATGCAAAGCAAATTCATACATCGGCTCAGTCACTGCAAATGATACCTCCCACGTGGCCATTCGCTGTGTGGGGGATGGAAATTTTGGGACCTTTCACAAAAGTCGTCGAAGGTTACAAGTTCCTGTATGTCACCATTGACAAGTTCACCAAGTGGCCAAAAGCTACTCCAGTTGTCACAATCAACAAACAATTAGCTATCAAGTTCTTGAAGTCAATAGTTTGCAAATTTGGAGTTCCGAACAGAGTCATTACCAATAATGGAACCCAATTTAAAAGTGCAACATTCCAAGAGTACTGTGAAGATCTCGACATACAAGTCAGGTACGCATCAGTAGCTCACCCGACAAGCATTGGCCAAGCTAAGAGAGCTAATGAAGAAATACTCAAGGGACACAAGACGCACACATATGAACACCTCAAGAAACATGGTGCCAACTGGATAGAGGAGCTTCCGTCTGCACTTTGGGCGAGCAGGACAACACCTAGCCGGGCAACTGGAGAAACACCTTTCTTCTTGGTGTACAGAGCTGAAGCAGGCCTTCCTCCGGAGAACACCATGGGGTGTCTCCGGGTCCGAACCTTCAATGAAGCCATGTAGGACAAGCTCCGGTGTGAAGACCTGGATTTCGTCGACGAGGCAAGGTGGCAAGCAGCTGTTCAGAACACGCGATATCGTCAGGCGCTCCGGCGCTATCAACAAAGGTTTGTACGCAACCGACAGCTAGAAGAAGGCGATCTGGTGCTGCGGAGAATACTGACTCATGAAGGTGTGAACAAACTATCCTCAGACTGGGAAGGTCCCTTCCGAGTTATCAAAGTATCCCGTCCTGGATGCGTTCGCTTGGCAACAGAGGATGGGACTACGCTTCCCAATCCATGGAACATCGAGCACCTCCGTAAATTTTACGCTTAACTACACGGAGGTGAGTCTGCTTGTATAAATTGCATCTCTTGTAGTCCATGGACAGAGTCGGGAAGGGTCCTAGCGCACTTAACTTGGTCTTGTACAATAGGTGTGTCTTTACCCTCCCTAGGATAGATCAAGGTGAATAACACACTTAACCTTGTCATTGTACTTTAAGTGTGTCCTTGTCTTCCCCTGTAATTCAGACCTTAATGAGAAAAAATTTATACCGATAAACTCTACGTGCATTTCATTTGTACAAGCTCATTTCATTTTTACCTTCTTGTCTATAACATGTTGTGCAATCTCTTTGAAATTTGGTCCAGGGTATTTATGTGATATATAAGTCGTAGTGGTAATCTTCTTTTGGGTTTTAGCATTGCTGTATGGTCTACTCACCTAAAAACTAAAGCCAATGACAGGTCTAGAGTGTGATATCGACTTAGACTGGTCACACATCCTAAGTACACCACTCTACCTATATCCTGGCAGGTCCCAGTAGGGCGGGTCCGGAAGGCATTCAAACCTAAAAAGATTTAATCAATACACTTATGTCATCATGTTAAATTCCTCAGGATCTAAAATTCAAAGAAGTATAATAAGCCAGAAATAAGTTATAGACAAGAGGACGAATTTTCTTGTTTTTCTTGTTTTTTATACGCAGGAAAAATGAATATTCGATGGCAATTTGCTTGGTGTCGGTGGATGTTGCCGGAGCACTAGCTCTGACAACCCCTAGGGGACCCACCATCGACGTTCTATGCGTGGATAGTGGGCGCCGTCGAAGCTACCAAGCTCCGACAACCCCCAGGAGGCCCGTCGTCGATGTTTAATACGTTGATAGCGGGCGCCGCTGAAGCTACCAAGCTCTGACAACCCCCAGGGGGCCCACAGTCAACGTTCTATACGTTGATAGTGGGCGTCGTCAAAGCTACCAAGCTCCATCAACCTCCAAGGGGCCCGCCGTCGACGTTTTAGGCATGGATAGTGGGCGCCACCGAAGCTACCAAGCTCTAACAACTCCCAGGGGGCCCGTCGTCGATGTTTTATATGTTGATAGTGGTCGTCGTCAAAGCTACAAAGCTGCAAGGACCCCCAGGGGGCCTACCGTCGTCACTCTATGCATGGACAGTGGGCGCCGTCGAAGCTACCAAGCTCCAACAACTCCCAGGGGGGGCCACCATCAACGTAACAATGGGTCCATGAGATATCGGAGGCAGGACTCGGAACTCAGAGCTACCATACTAGCAACGAATTCAGAGCTATCGAGTTTTCAAGACATTGTCTAAATCCTCATGGTAGATGCCTTCAATTCATATAAAAGGCAATGCATTGAAGACACAAAAAAAGGAATTCGGAAGGATTTCGAATTTCATTCATTCAAAATCAGAGGATTACAAAATGAAGGAAAAAAGGAAAAGTCCTAACTACTGGAGTTCTTATTGAAGAATGAGGCAACTGTTGGGGTAGCTTCTTGAACGCTGGCCCTAGCGGCTCTTCCACCTCGGCAACGGGTCCTTCGAACACCGGAGCTAAAGACATCCGAGGATCCCAACTCTTGAAACATGCCAACACATATTCAACAACGTGCTTGGCCAGAGTTCTTCCTTCTGTCTCCAGTTTGTCGATGATCACGTCACCCATAGCTTCCAGCTTCTTGCCAGTGGAGGTCAATGCCACCAGTGCCTTGTCCATCTCTGGCTCTGTGTCAGCCAGCAATATCGGGCTCAAATCGAACGGCACTAGAGCTTCGTTGGCATGCCCTAGGAAATCCCAGACTTGCTGGGACTCAGTTGCCCTCAAATTCCTAAGCTCCACCAGTGACTTTCTGGCAGCTAAAAGTTCCGCAGAACCTTCCTTGGAGAAGCACTCGACTTCCTTAGCATGTTGCTGGATACATTCAACCAACAACTTCTCTTGGTCGCTGAGCTCTTTCTCTTGGAGGTAGATACAGTTCCTCCGCTCAGCCAAGTCCTTTTCCTTGGCCTTCACCTTCTCCTCCCTGGTGGAGATGTCAGTCTCTCTTTTGGAGACGTTCAACCCCACCTGCCATATCCGATCCTTCTCTTGATCGCACCACAAATTAAACTGTTCAACAAGCCAAAATTTGCTCTCCCAGCAACAGTTGTTGGGCGTGCTCCTCCTCCCTCTTCAATAGGTCTTCCTCTTTCTCTAGGAGCTTATCCTCCTTTTGATCGAGGGCTTCCCGACACTTGAGTAGATGCTCATTCAGCTCATTAAGGCTATCCGAGCAGGTGTCGGCCGCTTCACTGGTCCCCTTAGCATGCTCATAAACCTCCCAGGACTTGTTTGTGACGTCCGGTTTGGAAAAATGAACCAAGCTAACACATATGTGTGCCCAGGATGTTCATCACACATACACGAGTGCATCACAAAAGAGTATATAGAAAATTACCACAACACAAGATTAATTAACCAAATTTTATTAAACAAACCATATTATCCTCGAATACAAGCTCTAATAAATATTAATGACTAGTTCAACTACTGCAGCGGAAATAAACTAATTAAGCAACTAAGCAAACTAAGCATAAGGGATAGCGCAACTCCAATAACACCACAGGCAAGCTGACGGTAGACACGGCCTAGAACTCCGCATTCTCACCATTAAACTCCCAATCCTGACCTGCAACTGTTGGGGGATTGCAAGAGTGAGTACATATCATACTCAGCAAGTGTGGAAAGTATGACATGTGGTTGATTCAAATGATGACAATAATAATGGCAAAGTGCTGAAAAGTACATTAAAACATTTGAAAAGAAATATATTATATGTATGTGAAGTAAACCCATCATAATCATAAGTAATATCATAATACCAATCTGAATTCACTACCATCATAAATAATTCCAGATTTCACCATTGCCAATAACAATATTCAATACCAGAAATAAATCCATAACCAGCCATAACCATAATACCAACCATAACCATCCAAAATACCATCCCAATACCAAGTTCCCTCTAATCACGGAAGTTGTCCAGGTGCTCATAACCGGGAGCACGGCTATCATGATAGTTTTAGACACACTCTGCAGAGTTTGTACCACTTTACCCACATGTTCGTGATTTCATCACCTTTCGATGACTAGAACCTCTATTATGCCGTCTCACACTTCCGTCGGTGTGTGGCCAAGAGATCATAAAATAGCCTTTACAAAGGGATTACTAGCCTATTTAGACCCCACTGAGGTTTCACCGGTGGCGATGTCTCCTACAGAGCACATCTTCAACCAAGGGCCCCCTCTTGAGCCATTCGGATCCCAGGGTAGTCCCACCAATCATCAACAAACCCAATCCAACTACCCCTTCCCCGAGCATCCTTAATGGTCCAAATAACACTGGCAAAGCCCTAATTAATCAGCTACACCACACCCACACTTTGCCTCGTGGTGACACTGTAGTCCTGGCCTATTCTCGCATGAATCGGTCCTTAGATCTAAAGCAAGCAAACCACCATCACATCCAACCCATCCACATACCAGGCTTGCTTAGATCACCCATTACCATATCATGTTATCCAGTTCATGTTAATCATAATCTCATCCATGCATAATTAAATTGAGTGGTATGGTTGGTTTCCCATCCCAGTTGATTAAGCGAAGCAAAAGGTAAAAAGCCCATCTCGACTCTCTATCATAATTCCAGGTGACAAGGGTGGTTTAACAATTCTAGTAAACTTCCTACCATAGGATTTCCCATCAAATTGACACAAGCATGCAGTTTACAACCAAAACATTTATTTTAAAACAGGATTAATATGCTTCAAGGACACTTGCCTTGCTCTTGCTATTGATTAGGGTCAAAGCCTTCAAACTCTTGGTGCTGTAGATCCTCCGTGGCACTCTCTAGCGCAAATCCGTCTAATCCACACAATAAACATACAAGACAAGAAACACAATCAAAGAGTGCACATATATTACTCAATATGTCATGACATGCATGATTGATGCAAATGTAAGGTAGAACTTGTTACTAGATTGCTTTAATGGTCAATAACTAGTTATAATAGCTTTTAACAAGTTTATACAGGTTTGGAGTTGATTAGATCAAACTTTAGAATCAATTCAACCCAATTTAACCAGGAAGATCGGACTAGTCCGCTAGAGACCGGACAAGTCCGCACTCTGCGAGATCAGCAGATTAGGGTTTTCTAGATCGACAAAAATTTGGAGATTAGGGGTTGAATTCTTGTAAGGAAAAGAGAATAGAAGGTATACCAGGTGTTTAGGACTCCAATGAATCAAGAAACTTGGAGGTAGCACTTGGATCTTGGTGATCTAGGGTTGGTGATGAAATTTGAGGTGAATTGGTGATGAAGAATGAAAGCTTGGTGGAGATCTTGATCCTCCTTCGTTTCCTCCTCTTCTTCTTGCTTGAGATCTTCTCCTCCCTCCTTGGTGGTGGCTCTCCACGAACTAGGGTTTGGGTGGGGTGGAAAAGTGGCAAATAGATGTCAATCCAAAGGGTGGGGTTGTTTATATAGAGGTGGAGGCTAGGGTTAGATGGATTTCGAGTTTGGGATGAGTGGAGGCCGGTTTAGAGTCCCTCATGGGCTCTAAAAGAGTTAGGCACGACGTCCCTAGGCCCACTTAATGTGAAACCCAAGAACAAGTCGTAAAACGGAAGATCAACTCGGAGTCGCGAAATATCGGACAAGTCCGAAAAGGACCGGACTAGTCCGAAGTTGTCCAGAGAGAAAATCGGACAAGTCTGGCCAAAAATCGGACAAGTCCGACTTTAAACAGAGAGGAAATCGGACAAGTCCGCTGGAACACCGAACAGTCCGGAAAAGTCCAAGGACTTAGCAATTTTTCAAGGATTCTTGGAATATCAGACTAGTCCGCACAAAATCGGACAAGTCCGAAGGTTCCAGAAGCAAAATTGGACTAGTCCGCAGCAAAAACGGACAAGTCCGTTTTTAGTCAGAGAGAAATCGGACTAGTCCTCAGCAAATTCGGACTAGTCCGCACTTTCCTGCATTTTAAGTGCGGTTTTGTTCCAAATCAATATTAAACTCGTTCCTCTTTATGTGGATCAATGTTAAACATGTATGTGAATGTATGCAAGGCATGATGCATGAAAATGAGGGTGTTACATTGTAATTGAGGGCCTTAATCATGGCCTATCTCTCATTAAGTGTGCAATATAACCGCACCAATCAAGCTTTTTCCTTGGCTACCCACTCCTTCTGGCCTGCTAACTGAGATCGCGTCAGCTCAGCCTCGAAGAACAGCCTGTTACGCCAGCGCCTCAGGGTGTCACACTCTTTTTTGAGAGTCTTGCGTTCGTAGTCGAAGGCGAGCTGGACTTGACAGAGACTTGAGCAAGCATTATCAATAGACAACGGCAGGGGAATCGGCTCCAGGCCCGCCAGAGGAGCATCTGCAGGCTCCAAGGGGTCTTCTACAATTACTATCGGATCCCATGGCATGAGCGTGTTATCCAACAGCTCCACATCGCCGAGGCTGATCTCTGGGAGCTCATTAATATTTATTTCGGCTGAAGAAGATCCTGACTCAGGAGCTTCAACCTCCGGAGCTGATGAAGAGGGTCCTTCAGCCGTATCTTCAATCATTGGAACAGAAGATGTAGAACCCGCAGCCAGATCATCAGGTTGCGCCGGCTCAGACATAACCACCTCCGGAGCTATCGCTTTCGGAGCTGGCACTGCAGCATTTGCTGGATCTTCACCCACTCCTGGCATTGACGCCGGAGCTTCCACAGTTGGCTCCAGAACTGTCGGAGCTCCTACAAATTCTTCCTCCGCGTGGTCCGACGCTACTATGGGATTTTTGGTTGCTGGCTCTGGACTTGTCTCCACGACAGCCGGCGCTGGAGCTATCGTATCATCTGCCACTACCACTGGGGGAGAGGTAGGAGCTGGAGTGTGATCTTCAACTGATGCAGCCTCCAGAGCCGCAGTAGGCACCGAAGCCGTTGTTCTTATTCTCAACATTCTGGAAACAGAAAGTAGGGAATTCAAGACAAAGCAAGGAACAAAACCAAGACAAAAGCTAAAGAGCCGATCCTTACCTAGGAGTGTTACCGTTCCAATCGATGCAAATCTTCTTCCTTGGGCGCCTAGAGCTAGAGCCCGCCATTGTTGGTGTGGCGGATGCTCCAGGACCCAAACCTGGAGTTGAGGCAGCTGCCAGCGTTGCCACCTCTAGTACCTCCATCGTCGGAGGATGTAATCTGGACCCTGAGCCACCAGTTGGCATTAGGGCAGGAGTTGACTCTCTGGAGCCAGCGCCCTCTGCGGGCCCTGGAGCTGAAGAACCAATCAGAGCTGGAGGCACAATCACCACGGACCTAAGCCGAGGTTTAGGGTCCACTTCTATCGAAGCTTCCCTCACTCTGCTCCTATAGATCCTCGTTAGCTTCCGCTTGCGACTCGGAATTTCGACGGGAGCTTTCTCCTTGCCTCAGCCGGAAGTTGACTTCTTGGGAGGTGAAGTTGCGGGACCTTTGCCTTTGCCACTAACTAGTGCACGCTTGGAGCCTTTCTGGGAGAAAGGAGCTCCAGGAATCACAATCCCCGCCGGAGGAGTGCTCCGACGCTTATCCATGAGGCCCAGATCATCAAGTGCTAGCATCTTCTTTGGCAGCTCCCCCCCGACCTCTCGCACCACGTTCAGGGGTAGGAAATCTGCCGGAGGAGTCAGATCATCAGGGCGAATGGTCTCGTGCTGCAAATTTTGGAGATGAAGCTTCAAAGCTTCTTCATTCAAATTGGACCCGAAGCCAGTCTCAATCCGGTTGTGATCCATTTCTCCTCGAACGCCCATGCGAGTGTGACACCCGATTCCGAAAATGAACCAAGTGAACACATATGTGTGCCCAGGATGTTCAACACACATACACGAGTGCATCACAAAAGAGTATACAGAAAATTACCACATAACAAGATTAATTAACCACATTTTATTACACAAACCATATTATCCTCGAATACAAGTTCCAATGAATATTAATGACAAGTTCAACTAATGCAGCGGAAATAAGCTAATTAAGCAACTAAGCAAACTAAGCATAAGGGATAGCGCAGCTCCATGCAACACCACAGGCAAAGCTGACGGTAGACACGACCTAGAACTCCGCATTATCGCCATTAAACTCCCAATCCTGACATGCAACTGTTGGGGGGGATTGCAAGAGTGAGTACATGTCGTACTCAGCAAGTGTGGAAAGTATGACATGTGGCTGATTCAAATGATGACAATATTAATGGGCAAGTGCTGAAAAGTACATTAAAACATTTGAAAAGCAATATATTATATGTATGTGAAGAAAACCCATCATAAACCATAATTAAAATCATAGTACCAGTCCATATTCTATATCCATCATCAATAATTCTAGATTTCACCAATTGCCAATAACCATATTCAATACCAGAAATTAATCCACAATGAGCCATAACCATTACCAAACCATAATCATCCCAAAAACCATTCCAAAACCAAGTTTCGTCTAATCATGTGAGGGTCCAGGTTGCTCATAACCGGGAGCACGTCTATCATGATAGTTTTATTAGACACACTCTACAGAGGTTGTACTGCTTTATCCACGTGTTTGTGATTTCATCACCTTTCGATGACTATAGAATCTCAATTATGTCGTCTCACACTTCCTTAGGTGTGTGGCCAAGAGATCACAAAATAGCCTTTATAACAGGATTACTAGCCTACTGACCCCACTGAGGTTTCACCGGTGGCGATGTATCCAACTGAGCACATCTTCAACCAAGGGCCCCCTCTTGAGCCATTCGGATCCCAGGGTAGTCCCACCAATCATCAACAAAACCAATCCGACTACCCCTTCCCCAAGCATCATTAATGGTCCAAATAGCACTGGCAAAGCCCTAATTAATCAGCTACACCGCACCCATACTTGGCCTCGTGGTGGCACTGTAAATCCTGGATGGTCGCTCCACGAACCGGTCCTTAGATCTAATCAAGCAAAACCACCATAACATCCAACCCATCCACATACCAGGCTTGCTTAGATCACCCAATACCATATCATATTAACCAGTTCATGTTAACCATAATATCATCCATGCATAGTTAAATATAGTAGTGTAGTTGTTTTCCCATCCGAGTTGATTAAGCGAAGCAAAAAGGTAAAAACTCATCCCGACTCTCTACCATATATTCCAGGTGACAAGGGTGGTTAAACAAAGCTAGTAAACTTTCTATCATAGGATTCCCATCAAATTGACACAAGCATGCAGTTTTGCAAACAAAACATTTATTTCAAAACAGGATCAATATGCTTCGAGGACACTTGCCTTGCTCTTGCTGTCGATTAGGGTCAAAGCCTTCAAACTTTTGGTGCTGTAGATCCTCCGCGGCACTCTCTAGCGCAAATCCGTCTAATCCACACAATAAACATACAAGACAAGAACACAATCAAAGAGTGCACATATATTACTCAATATGACATGACATGCATGATTAATGCAAATGCAAGGTAGAACTTGTTAATAGATTTCTTTTAATGATCACTAACTAGTTCTAATAGCTTTTAACAAGTTTATACAATTTTGGAGTTGATTAGATCAAATTTTAGAATCAATTCAACACAATTTATCATGGAAAATTGGACTAGTCCGCTAGGGACCGGACAAGTCCGCACTTTGCGAGATCAGCAAATTAGGGTTTTCTTGATCGACGTGAATTTGGAGATTAGGGGTCAAATTCACGTAAGGAAAAGAGAATATAAGGTATACCAGGTGTTTATGACTCCAAAGAATCAAGAAACTTGGAGGCAACACTTGGATCTTGATGATCTAGGGTTGGTGATGAACTTGGAGGTGAATTGGTGATGAAGAACGAAACTTGATGGAGATCTTGATCCTCTTCCGTTTCCTCCTCTTCTTCTCCTTGCTTGGGATCTTCTCCTCCCTCCTTGATGGCGGCTCCTCACGAACTAGGGTTTGGGTGAGGTGGAAAAAAGACAAATAGATGTCAAGCCAAGGGGTTGGGTTTTTTATATAGAGGTGGAGGCTAGAGTTAGATGGATTTCAAGTTTGAGATGAGTAGAGGCCGGTTTAGAGTCCCACATGGGCTCTAAAAGAGTTAGGCACGACGTCCCTAGGCCCACTTAACGTGAAACCCAAGAAACAAGTCGCAAAACAAAAGACAATTCGGAGTCGTGAAATATCGGACAAGTCCGAAAAGGACCGAACTAGTACGAAAATATCCAGAGAGAAAATCGGACAAGTTTGGCCTAAAATCGGACAAGTCGGACTTTAGTCAGAGAGGAAAACGGACAAGTCCGCTGGAACACCGGACTAGTCCGGACAAGTCTAGGGACTTAGCAAATTTTCAAGGATTCTTGGAATATCGTACTAGTCCGCACAAAATCGGACAAGTCCGAAAGTTTCCAGAGGCAAAATCATACTAGTCCGCAGCAAAATCGGACAAGTCCGTTTTTAGTCAGAGAGAAATCGGACTAGTTCTCACTAAAATCGGACTAGTTCGCACTTTTCAGCATTTTAAGTGCGGTTTTGTTCCAAATCAATTTTAAACTCGTGCCTCTTGATGTGGGTTAATGTCAAACATGTATATGAATATATGTAGGACATGATGCATGAAAATGAGGGTGTTACAAACCTACCCCCCTTAAAATGAATCTCGCCCTCGAGATTCGACGCGGAAGAGAAGAGATAGGGAAATTCCTTGATATCATCTTCTAGCTCCCAAGTTGCTTCTTTTTCTGGGTGATGCTTCCATTGAACTTTACACCATCTAATAAACTTGTTCCTTGTGACCCTCTCCTTGGTTTCCTAGATTTTGACCGGTTGCTCAGCATAAGTCAAATCTTCCTCTAATTCCAATCCTTCCATTGGCACTTGTTCTTTCGGTATTCTCAAGTACTTCTTGAGCTGGGAAACATGAAACACATCATGGACATTTGAAAGATGAGTTGGCATCTCCAACTTCTACGCTACTTCTCCTCTTTTGTCCAAAATCTTGAATGACCCAATGTATCGAGGTGCTAGCTTGCCTCTTATGTTAAACCTCTTGTGACCTCTCATCGGTGACACCTTGAGGTAAAAAAAATCTCCCACTTCAAAGGCTAATTTCCTTCTCCTATTGTCCGCATAGCCCTTTTGTCTTGATTGGGCAGCCCTCAAGTTTTCACGAATTATTCAGACTTGCTTTTCGGCTTCTTGCAACACATCCGAACCAAATATTTGAGTTTCTCCTACCTCATTCCAGAATAAAGGCGTCCTACACTTCCTTCCATATAGTGCTTCATATGGTGACATTTTCAAGCTTGCTTGGTAACTATTGTTGTATGAAAATTCTGCATATGGCAAGCTCTTGTCCCAACTTTTCCCATGCTTTAGCAAAAGCTCTTAACATGTCTTCCAAAATTTGATTGGTCCTCTCAGTTTGTCCATCCGTTTGAGGGTGATATGCTGAACTAAAATTCAACCTCGTTCCCAAAGCTTCATGCAATTTTTGCCAAAACCTGGAAGTGAATTGTGAACCTCTATCCGAGACTATCTTCTTCGGAACTCCATGCAAACATACCATTCTTTCCATGTACAGTTCCGCCAATTTCTCTCCATTATAGGTGGTCTTGACGGGAATAAAGTGGGCTGACTTAGTTAACCGATCCACAATTACCCAAATTGAGTCGTAACCGGACTTAGTACGTGGTAAACCAACTATGAAGTCCATTCCAGTTTCTTTCCACTTCCATTCCGGAATCTTCAATGGTTGCAATAATGCAGCTGGCCTTTGATGTTCCGCCTTGACTCGTTGACACACATCACACAATGCTACATATTCAGCTATGTCCTTTTTCATGCTATCCCACCAATAGCTAGCCTTCAAGTCTTTGTACATCTTTGTACAACCGGGGTGAATTGAGTAACGTGAGTAATGTGCCTCTTTTAATATTGTCTCCCAAATGTGCTTTACATTAGGCACAATGATCCTTTTCCCAGCCATAAGGTACCATGTTCATCCTCATCGAATCTGAATTCTCTTCCCTCTTGGGTCATTTCCTTGATTTCTTGAATTTCCTCATCTTCGTTTGACCTTCCCAAATTTCTTGCTCCAAGGTCGGATTTAATTCCATTGTCCCCATCTCATTTGCAAATCCAAGATTCAATTGTTCAAACTCCTTACATAACTCGGACGGTAACTCTCGAACTGTGAGTTGATGACTTACTCCTTTTCTACTCAAAGCATCGGCCACTACATTGGCTTTTCCTGGATGATAGTTGATTCCTAAATCATAATCTTTGATGGGATCCAACCATCTTCGTTGCCTCAGATTCAGATCCGTTTGTGTGAAAATATACTTCAAACTCTTATGATCCGTATAGATTTCACACCTATGTCCAAGAACATAGTGTCTCCAAATCTTCAATGCATGTACCACAGCTGCTAGTTCAAGATCATGTGTAGGATAATTCTACTCATGTTTCTTCAATTGTCTCGATGCATAGGCGATCACTTGACCTTCTTGCATCAATACAAATCCAAATCCTTGTCTCGATGCGTCACAATAAATATCAAAACTCTTGCTCACATCCGGCAGTACCAAAACTGGGGTTGTTATCAACCTCTTCTTCAACTCCTCAAAACTTTCTTGACAGGCTTGGGTCCAATGGAAAGCTTTTCCCTTCATTAGCAATTTTGTCATTGTCTTGGCTATCTTGGAAAATTCCTTGATGAATCGACGGTAATATCCAACCATCCCATGAAAACTCCTTATTTCCTTAACATTTTGTGGTGGTTCCCACTTCAACACGTCTCTCACTTTTCTGGGGTCAACCGATACTCCTCCTCCTGAGATGATATGACCCAAAAATGACACCTCTCTCAACCAAAACTGACACTTGTTGAACTTGGCATACAATTGATGCTCCCTCAATTTCTGCAACGTAAGCCTCAAGTGTTCCTCATGTTCCTTCTCATCCTTCGAGTAGATCATAATATCATCGATAAACACCACGACAAACTTATCCAAGTATTCCATGAAGACCTTATTCATGAGGTACATAAAGTACGCAGGTTCATTGGTCAATCCAAAGGACATCACAGTGTACTCATAAGATCCATACCGCATCCTAAAAGCTGCCTTGGGTATGTTCGATGGTCTAATCTTCATTTGAAAGTATCCCGACCTCAAATCAATCTTAGATAAGACACAAGCACCCTTCATCTGATCAAACAAGTCTTCTATGCGTGGCAAGGTGTACTTGTTCTTGATTGTTACCTCGTTGAGAGCTCGATAATCTACGCACATCCTTTGGATTCCATCCTTCTTGTCCACAAACAACACGTGCGCTCCCCAAGGTGAAGGAATAGGGCGAATAAAACCTTTCTCTAGTTGCTCTTGAATTTGCTTCTTGAGCTTCGCTAATTCCAGAGGAGGCATCCTATACGGCCTCTTAGCTATAGGTGCAGTTCCAGGTATTAATTCAATAACAAACTCAATGTCTCGATCAGGTGGCATACCCGGCAACTCGTCCAGAAAAACATCCAAAAATTCACACACCACTGGAATCTCCTCAGTTGTGGTACCGTCCATATGATTCAGCTCCAATTGCTTCGGTGCAGTTTGAGATGCTTCAAATTCTACGGTGATCCCTTCTTCATTGGTCAACTTAACCATCTTTGTGGCACACTCAATAACTCCATTGTGCTTCCTCAACTAGTCTATACCAAGTATAATGTCCAGTCCTTGAGAATCCAAAACAACGAGGTTGGCAGAGAAGTCTACCCCCCTTATTCTAAGGCTTACTTTTGGACATACTATATTTGTCCTCATCTCTCCTCCATGAGACTTAACCAATAGAGTAAGCTTCATATGAGAGATAGGAAAACTATACTTGGCAACATACTTCGATGCAATGAATGAATGCGATGCACCAGAATCAAATAACATAGTCGCGGGGTTGGAGTTGGCGAGAAACATACGAATGACCACATCATCCGCTTGTTGAGCATCCTCTGTAGAGACATGGTTTACGTTGCCACCAACGAAATTCTGGTCCATGGTTCCCTTGTGGCTGTCCTCCATTGGGTCTTGGGTTTTCCCTCGGCGCATTGCTTCCTTGACCAAGGCCTGACTTTGGACATTGATGCGCAAAGTGTCCAGCTTCTCCACAAGTATAGCACTTCTTAACTCCACCAAAATTATTGGGAAGAGCTTGGTTTTAAACATTTGCACCAGGAAAATTAGCACGAGGTGCATAAGGCATTGGAGGCCTAGGTGCTTGCATGACAGGGCGCTGCTGCACAAACTGAGTTGGGCGCGGTGAGAATCCGGGGCGCTGTACAGGAGTAGAGGAGCTGTAGTATGGCACATTAGGAGGCGCAAAGCGAGGGCACACATTACTTCCTTGTTGTTGTCCTTGATATGGCGCCTTCCTCTTGTTGTCTTGTTCCATCTCACGAATCTTGTTCTTAACCACATTTGTTTTGTCCACAATCTTCTGAAAATTTGCGCAGTCACAGTTGAGCAATTGCACTTGAATCTCATTGTTCAAGCCTCTCATGAACAAGTATTGCTTCCGGTTGTCCCGGCTCACATCCTCAGGGGCATATCTTGAGAGTTGAGTGAATTTATTGAGATATTCACTCACGCTTGATCTTCCTTGCCTCAAGTTCTCAAATTCTTGCCTCTTCAAAATCATAACACCTTCCGGCACATAATGAGAACGGAAACCCTCCTTGAATTCGGCCCAAGTAATTCTCTCTTGGTTCTCATGAGCATTGCAATAAGAATCCCACCAATCCGCAACTGCTCCAACTAGTTGATGGGAAGCAAATAAGACCTTCTCCCGGTCACTGCATTGGACAATAGCAAGTTTCTTCTCCACGGACTTGAGCCAATAATCCGCATCCATAGGGTTAGCGGCTTGAGCAAAGGTCGATGGCCTAGCCCTCATAAACTCTCCCAACCGGTTATGAGGGGGTGGGGGTGGCGGCGGCGGCATGTGGAGCTGATTGTTGATATTCCCAGCCTGTAGCTGTCCCATAGTCTGAATCATGGTCTGCATGAGCTGGTTTTGCGTTGCCAAAAGTTTCTCAATGTTGATAGCTCCTGGGGCAAGTCCTTGTCCATTGTTGTTCTGGGGTGCTCCATGGTTCTCCTTCTCATCATGAACATCCCTTTGGTTGCGAGTCCTCACCATCTGAAGAAAAGCAATAGGTAAGAATTAGAAAACTTCCCCAACTATATGCATCAAGGGATATGAAACTAGACAACTAACTAGCCTACGTGGACATGGTAATGCTAAAGCATCCCAAAATCCTCTATCAAGCACACAAGCAAGCAATATATAGCAAACAACACACCAAGAAAAAACATCGATTCCTTAGTGCTCATATGTGCTCTAAAGTGTCCATTCTATCTAGGCTGCGTCCTACGGTCAACCTATGGCTCTGATACCAACCTGTAACACCCGGTTCCAAAAATGAACCAAGTGAACACATATGTGTGCCCAAGATGTTCAACACACATACACGAGTGCATCACAAAAGAGTATACAGAAAATTACCACAGGACAAGATTAATTAACCACATTTTATTACACAAACCATATTATCCTCGAATACAAGTTCTAATGAATATTAATGCCAAGTCCAACTAATGCAGCGGAAATAAGCTAATTAAGCAACTAAGCAAACTAAGCATAAGGGATAGCGCAGCTCTATGCAACACCACAGGCAAAGCTGACGGTAGACACGACCTAAAACTCCGCATTATCGCCATTAAACTCCCAATCCTGACCTGCAACTGTTGGGGGAGGGGGGATTGCAAGAGTGAGTACATGTCGTACCCAACAAGTGTGGAAAGTATGACATGTGACTGATTCAAAAGTACATTAAAACATTTGAAAAGCAATATATTATATGTATGTGAAGTAAACCCATCATAAACCATAATTAAAATCATAGTACCAGTCCATATTCCATATCCATCATCAATAATTCCAGATGTCACCAATTGCCAACAACCATATTCAATACCAGAAATTAATCCATAATGAGCCATAACCATTACCAAACCATAATCATCCCAAAAACCATTCCAAAACCAAGTTTCCTCTAATCATGTGAGGGTCCAGGTTGCTCATAACCGGGAGCACGGCTATCATGATAGTTTTATTAGACACACTCTGCGAGGTTGTACCGCTTTACCCACGTGTTTGTGATTTCATCACCTTTCGATGACTATAGAATCTCAATTATGCCGTCTCACACTTCCTTAGGTGTGTGGCTAAGAGATCACAAAATATCCTTTATAAAGGCATTACTAGCCTATTTAGACCCCACTGACGTTCCACCGGTGGCGATGTCTCCAACTGAGCACATCTTCAACCAAGGGCCCCCTCTTGAGCCATTCGGATCCCAGGGTAGTCCCACCAATCATCAACAAACTCAATCCGACTACCCCTTCCCCGAGCATCCTTAATGGTCCAAATAGCACTGGCAAAGCCCTAATTAATCAGCTACGCCACACCCATACTTGGCCTCGTG
Organism: Tuctoria greenei; assembly: GCA_036927565.1. Classification (NCBI taxonomy): domain Eukaryota; kingdom Viridiplantae; phylum Streptophyta; class Magnoliopsida; order Poales; family Poaceae; genus Tuctoria; species Tuctoria greenei. The sequence continues at coordinate 112,325,445 of JAYESD010000012.1, read as the reverse complement.
GTGGCACTGTAAATCCTGGATGGTCGCTCCACGAATCGGTCCTTAGATCTAAAGCAAGCAAAGCCACCATAACATCCAACCTATCCACATAACAGGCTTGCTTAGATCACCCAATACCATATCATATTAACCAGTTCATGTTAACCATAATCTCATCCATGCATAGTTAAATTGAGTAGTGTAGTTGTTTTCCCATCCTAGTTGATTAAGTGAAGCAAAAAAGGTAAAAACCCATCCCGACTCTCTACCATATATTCCAGGTGACAAGGATGGTTAAACAAAGCTAGTAAACTTCCTCAATTTTAGAAACTTGTTAATAGATTGCTCAATTTGACATGACATGCATGATTAATGCAAATGCAAGATAGAACTTGTTAATAGATTGCTTTTAATGACCACTAACTATTTATAATAGCTTTTAACAAGTTTATATAAGTTTGGAGTTGATTAGATCAAATTTTAGAAACAATTCAACACAATTTATCATGGAAAATCGAACTAGTCCGCTAGGGACCGGACAAGTCCGCACTTTGCGAGATCAGTAGATTAGGGTTTTCTAGATCGACGTGAATTTGGAGATTAGGGGTCAAATTCACATAAGGAAAAGAGAATAGAAGGTATACCAGGTGTTTAGGACTCCAAAGAATCAAGAAACTTGGAGGCAACACTTGGATCTTGATGATCTAGGGTTGGTGATGAACTTGGAGATAAATTGGTGATGAAGAACGAAACTTGATGGAGATCTTGATCCTCTTCCGTTTACTCCTCTTCTTCTCCTTGCTTGGGATCTTATCCTCCATCCTTGATGGCGGCTCCTCACGAACTAGGGTTTGGATGAGGTGGAAAAGTGACAAATAGATGTCAAGCCAAGGGGTGGGGTTGTTTATATAGAGGTGGGGGCTAGGGTTAGATGGATTTCGAGTTTGAGATGAGTAGAGGCCGGTTTAGAGTCCCACATGGGCTCTAAAAGAGTTAGGCACGACGTCCCTAGGCCCACTTAACATGAAACTCAAGAAACAAGTCATAAAACAAAAGATAATTTCGGAGTCGCGAAATATCGGACAAGTCCGAAAAGGACCGGACTAGTTCGAAAATGTCCAGAGAGAAAATCGGACAAGTCTGGCCTAAAATTGGACAAGTCCGACTTTAGTCAGAGAGGAAAACGGACAAGTCCGCTGGAACACCGGACTAGTCTGGAAAAGTGCAGGGACTTAGCAAAATTTCAAGGATTCTTGGAATATCAGATTAGTCCGCACAAAATCGGACAAGTACGAAAGTTTCTAGAGGAAAAATCGGACTAGTCCGCAGCAAAATCGGACAAGTCCGTTTTTAGTCAGAGAGAAATCGGACTAGTCCTTACTAAAATCGGACTAGTCCGCACTTTTCAGCATTTTAAGTTCGGTTTTGTTCCAAATCAATTTTAAACTCGTTCCTCTTGATGGGGGTTAATGTTAAACATGTATATGCATGTATGTAGGGCATGATGCATGAAAATGAGGGTGTTACAGTGAGCCACTCCTCGTCTTCAACGGAGCCCACTGGTTCGTCAAAAAGTTGGCAATGACCATCAGGGGAGTTACTCCTCCTTCAATGCACTCCCGGATCCTTGTCAAGATCGGGTTGTATTCCTCTGATAGCGTCGGAGCTACCTCCCAAGCATTAGTGTCAACGGTCGGAAGGCTGTCAGGCAACTCCAGCATATCATGGCGATCCATCGTGATGGCCACCCAAGTCTTCTTCCAACTGTCCCACTGCTCGGAAGGGAACATCTTCAGATACTTGAGGGGTGAGTTCTTGCTCTTCACAAAGTAGTAGAAGCCCAGATACTCGTTGCTCTTCCCAGTTGCGTGGACCATGAAGAAGGTCCGCAAAAGCTCCATGCAGGGTGGAACACCCACCCACATCTCGCAAAAAGTGGACAAATGTCGCCACTGGCAAGAAGGAGTGGGGGCCAAGGTGATGAAGCTGCATATCGTAGAAGTCCAGCAGAATCAGCAAAAAGCTGGAGAAGGGCGGAACAAGCCCCACCATGGCGAACATCGCGAAGTAGACGATCTCGCTGGCGCGTTCCTTCTTGAAGGGGAACTTGCTGACGCGGATCGAATTATTGAAGGAGTCGCTTGACCACCCCATGTAGGTGCAGACCTTCGACAAATCTTCCTTCTTCTTGATCCGGCTGCGGGGAAGACCCAACTCCATAGCGACAAGGTGGAGCAGAGGAAGAAGAAAGATTGCAAGGGCAGAGAGCTCTAAACGCAAGATCAGATGAAGGATTAAAGAGTTCTCTCCCTCTGCAGACGTTCTCCCTTTAGTAAGCCTCCGCAACGCTTGGATGGAAACTACCTCCGGACCCGAATCGCAGATGACCTCTTCAATGACAAGGGGGCCCATGTCCACTTTGCTTAAAAAGTTACACCAAACGAATCGTTGTCATGATAAGAAGTTGGAAGCCCGAGGGCGGCAAACTGACAAGGATACAAAGATTACACTGGGAACCGATACAAATTTCGTATTGGGAACCAGCGACCTTCAATTGTGTGAGATCTGCACACCAGGATCCCACGCGTCGTGTCAAAAAGGGCCAGAAAAAGACTTTGAAGTTGCAACAATCGAAGCTAGCCAACCTCCGGTAGCACAACCTCACCCTAAAGGTTTCTCCCAGAGGTGGGCCTAGGGGCCACTATCGGTACCCTGTGTACTGGGTACCCCCTGAAACCACTCAGAGCCAAGGAGTTCCTATGTCTGAGTTGAAGACTTCCGAAGGTAACACACGTCATGCAGTAGTGGGCCTGCATCCCTCATTTGGGTAGCTCCGGTGTTACCACGTGCCATGCGGAGCCGGACCTACCTCCCTTCACAGGGAAGCTCCGATACTACCATGTGTCTAGCAACCCCCGACCTAACCCCCAGTAGAGGGAAGCTCCGGTGCCACCACGCGACAAGTGGCTCCGAACCTGCCTCCCCACAGAGGTAAGCTCCGGAGCCACCACGTGTTAGACCTCCGGACCTAAGCCTACAACGTGAAGACCACATGATCTCCAACGGTGCGTACATTCAAGAGGCTAATAAATAGCCGTTACAAGACCTGATTAATGTGTCATTAATCCAGTATTAATGACACACAATCAGAGGATTGTTAATACAGATAACACGGCCATTAAGGCGCGTTATTACATTGTTAATCACGGATAATACCTGTAGATCGTGTATAGGGTGATAAAAATAGTCAGGGCCACTTGTCGGGCCAGGTATGCTCTGTAATGGCCAATCCTTAACATATAAAAGGGCTCTGATGGATGGTAGAGGAGAACCAAGATCACATGCGTACAAGGACCTCAGACACTCGCCATTCACTCATACAATTAACAACCATCTCGTGGAGTAGGGTATTATGCTCAGGTGGTACGAACCATGTAAAAACTCTCATGTCACCATCTTGTTCTTGATCTTACATTTGCCCCATCCGAATATGAACCTCCACGGACTACGCTTTAGTAGTACCGGAGAAAGTGTCGTTGCTACACTTCGACACTATCCAATCCAACATCAACGTCAATCCAAATGCACCTTCGTGACGCCTACCAACTAGATACAATCTCTCATCGGGTGGTGGGACCACACTACCAAAGACGACCGATGTTGTGTGCTCTGCTCACTCCTCTTCCTCAGTTCCGAGAAAGAATCAGCAGAAGGCGACAATTTGTTCATGAAATATTTCAGCAGAAGTTCACGGGTGCAGGATACAAAAAGCATCGAACTCTTGAGAGCATCGCACAGAGTCACTGACCACAAGAAACAGCATCGCAGCTTGCTCTTACAGCTGAATCCAACGTTCAATGGCTAAAGTTCATTAGTTCACCTAGGGCTTGAATGATTCATAGCTCTCTGCCCCAAAAATGAGAATCTGGTTTCTGTATGTGTAATGCAACAAGCGCTAAGAGCTACACAACACACACAAAAAAACAGTGCATAGTTTTCAAGAATTTGAAGTTAAGGCTCTGTTTGGCACGGTTCCAGATTCACACAGAATCCGAAACAATTCTGTTTCAACTCAGAATCGGTTTCACACAATAGAACAGAATCACATTAAAACTACTTAGCTAAGAAAGGGTGCATTGACCCATTTACCCCTGGTTGTTTTGTGATTTTTCTTTGTTTTCATATGTGTTTATGTAATCACATTGAAAATTTAAAAAAAAAATTGCCCTCTGGTCATCACCTCTTGTTTTATTTCTTTCCTTTTTTATTCCATTTTCTTTTTTTTTCTCTTCCAATCTCTTCTTTTCAGGACCTTCCATGAGAAGGTTGTCGTCTTTTGCTTTTCCAGAGAAAATGGGAGTCGGGTGTGGGTTCTTTTGAGAACCTTGTCGGGAAACATTTCTCTACGGGTGTTGGGTTTCAGTGGCAGTCCACGTAATTTTGCCTGACTGACTGCCTTCTTGCGGACCCGATTGCAGTTTTGCTCGGCACAACACCCTTTTGAGTGATTTGACGCTCTATTTCAATTTCTCGTTCCGTTTCCACTATTTTCACCGTTTGGATGAGATTATACTGATTCACTAGTGAATCAAAATAGATTCACTCATCCAAATGGGCTTTAAAACTCGTATAGTGGTAACAGGGCATCTTATAGGAAAAAACTTAAGGAAGTTATGAACCGTGGCACACCAGTCTTGCACTGCTGCATTCGTGCCTCTATGACACTCGAGCGGAGTCGTGGTGATGCGGGATGGCCCTATGGTGCCGCATATGTTTGGTGGGCCTACCGGAAATGGCCCAACGATCTAGCAGGGCAGAACGGCCCAACGAGTTCGCAACGAGGGGCGACCCACTTTCATCTCTAGCTAACGCTCCATAACAAGTCCAATGCCCGAATGCAATATAAAAGATCAGCGAGGCCTCTCCTACTCCTACCTCTCCTCCTCATATACCTCCTCTCCTGGTCATGCCTGACTCACATACCTCCTCTCTTGACTCACATACCTCCTCTCTTGGTCGTTCCTGACTCGCTCGATAGTCATGGTCACCTGGTGAATGATCCTCCATCTCCTTCTTCGTTCCTGATTTTTCCGTTCGCTGATTTTGATTTCGTTGAGTTGTTCGCTACAAACTTGTACTACTATGTGCACTTGGAACCTTCCCCGTGTCTCATTTTTGGTTTTGGAGTCGCACGAGCGCTACTTGTCAGAAAATATTTGGTGAGATGTACCGTGAATCCGCACGCGCTTATCCCCAAGAGTGGGCTTCTCTAGAATCCTACTCTCAAGGTTGGATGCACTAAAATATCATTATAATGCAACAAAACTTGCTCATTTACCACTGGAATAGTATTTCAGCACTAATGAAACTTTTTAACATTAAAACACTCCCAAATGAACAAAAATAGTTTCATCATGATTTGTAGTGGTTGCGTTATAGTATGAAAAAAATGCAAGAATCTAGAGTGCGGATCAGATAGAGTAAGGTTAAAGATGAACTTTCAATCATATAGCAGTAATAGTATTCAAAAATCACATAATACTATATGTAGGGGAGGAAATTTAATCTTTAGTGCAAAACAAAAGTATAAGCTTCAATTAAACAACCACTAAACGTATATGGTACTCATATGACAAGCGTATTAGTTAAAGTATTTCTATAAATTAGAACTATTATTGTTGATATATAAGATGCTAAATCTTTAAAATGGTTCCTGCTTGTGTATGTCTGGTAGCTTTTGTCCTTTGAGTTGATGTGAGCCGGATCTTCTCTATCCTGCTAGAATCGTGGTTTATATTGTTATACTGCGCCTCTTTGACTTGCTCATGACCCAACCTATTTTCTTTGGCGTTTGTCCTTATCGCCCTGCAAATGTCTATTATATGTACGCGACAATTCGCGTTAACATTGGCTGTGATAATAATATGATTTCCATGTCAATGTTTTTTTGAGAGTTTGGTTTGAATGACATTATTTTCTTCACTTCTTTTCGATTTTTTCAGGCTGAACACTTGGTTGCTATGGGTGACAGCCCTCCAAACTTGTCACCAATGCTACCACTGAATAGAGGGGTAATAGTTTTTTAGATAATGAACAAAAAGTGTTGATATGTTTTGATTGTTTCGTGTGTTGAATTTTTTTATATTTGAAACAAATCATGATAAAAATGCTGCAGCCTGTTTCCACTGCTCTTTTCGTTGCCATGTGCACATGATTAGTTCCCCACTGAAGGGGGGAACTAACATTGCGTTATGGTATGAAAAATGCAAGAATCTAGAGTGTGGATCATGTGGAGTTAGGTTAAAGACGGACTTTCAATCATATAGCAGTAATAGTATTCATGCATCGCATAGTACTACACGTAGGGGAGGAAATTTAATGTTTAGTGCAAAATAAAAGTATAAGCTTCAATTAAACAACCACTAAACATATATGGTACTCATATGACAAGCATATTAAATTAAAGTATTTCTATAAATTAGAACTATTATAGTTGATATATAAGATGTTAAATCTTTAAAATGGTCTCTACTTGTGTATGTCTTGTAGCTTTTGCTTTATGCAACAGACAATCTTTTTCATGACTACAGTGAAGTTTTAAGGATTACTTTTCTAATTTATATTATTCAATAGTGTATTTACCAAATGAAAAATTAGAATAATAAATTATCAAATATTTATTAACATAAAGGCTGATGTAATTTATTATCTTGCAACAAGACATGTGTGAAAACAACGAGAGATCATCAAGCGCATAATGTATCGTAGAGAGGAGGTTTCATGTTTAGTGCACTGTAAAAGGTACAAGCTTCAATTAATCCATCACCAAATGTATATGGTACTTATATGGCAAATGGATCGGTTAAGATATTTCTATCAATTTACAAAACCACAAACGTTGTTCCACTTGTCAAATTAAGATTTTTATTAAGTTTCTAGATATTGGGAGAATGCATGTACAAGCTATGATATTTTAGATATTTGTTGATGGCGCATAGAAAAATTAGCAAAGAGACTTGCACATACAATATATTGTTACATTTCTCATCTAGAATAGTGTACATGATTTTTGTTCTAAATGTACAGATGGACAACTATTTAATTGTAATGTTTACGTATACTTTATTTTGGACTAAGGTTGATGCAATCATATATTTATTCTATTTTTCCATGATTATGATATGTCACATATTTTATCCTATTTTACAGTATGCACATGTGATTGTATAAATTAATGGGCTAAATTATGTCAAATATAAGCTCTTTTATTAGTCCAGTATAGTGTTAATGGTCATATTAACTGTTGGGCCATCATCTTGGGCTTGCGTTGTCTACTGCAGTGAAAAAGGTTTGTTTGCACCCGGTTAGTCACTCGTAGTCTTTACAAGTTAGAACGAACAACTATAGTTGACAAATACAGACAAGAGAGGTTGTTAGATCTTCATCTAAAGGCATTTGACAGAGTTTTATACCCCGAGTACTCAAGAATACGAATCAAATGACCGAACTTCCGCACAATACGGTGCATGCGATCTCTGACTACCGGCCCAACACCAAGCACAACACTTATTTTCTATGCTTTGCTTCTTTCTGCTCTTGATGCATGGCGAGGCCAAAAGCTTGCGAGTTCGAAACATATACGGAGGTTGGCTTTTGCTGCAAAAAGGCAACTTGTTTTCTGTGTTTGTCGCAGCCTCAGAACCTCTTTGACTAGCCTCCCTCTTTTTGCCGTTTGTCTATGTTGCCCTGCAAAGGTCAGTGGCATTAACTTTGTTGAAGCTCTAATTACGGCTCTCATTTAATCACCATGGTTGCAATAATAATTATCTGATTTCCATATTAACAGTACTTTTGCGCGAATATTCTAATGAATTGTTTTGAACGACGATGCCTCTTTTTCACCGCCTCGCACCTGACCGGCTCCGTCGGTTCTTCGGTTGCGCTCGTCACCTTGCAGCACACCATGGCCTATCTGTATCGCTCTCGAGATCAATAGAAATCAAGCACTCTTTTTCTACCCTTGCTGTCCATGGCTACAAGCCCATTCGACTCTGCCGACGGCTCCTCCTCCACCACTAACCCATTCACAAACCACACTTCCCTGTTGTTGCTGTATCCACTATACAACACGTGAACATCCGTGCCCATGTTTTGGTGGTGTTGGACTACGAAGATTCTAACTTCTCCATATGGTCGGCGTTCTTCGATTCCATCTTCAAAAAAATCGGTCTTCTCAATCATGTCGACGGGATGCTCGACACCTAGAGCATGTGGCACGATGCAGACATGCTTCAGATCGACCAGTGCATAGTGTCGTGGCTCTACAACTCCATCACCACCAACCTCATGAAGATGATTCAGACTCCGCGCCCATCGTCCTACACTCTATGGAATGCCATCCATGGCCTCTTCCTTGACAACGCCGATCAGCATGTTGTCTACCCTCTTCAAGAGTTTCATGGACTCTACCAAGGCAATCTAAGCGTCTCCAACTACTTTAGTCGCCTCAAAGAGTTGGCAGATCTACTGCGCGACATTTGGAGATCAACGCCTTTCACGAACTGAGCTCCAGGTTCAATCATGCGATCTCCCTTTTGATAGCTTCCAAACCGTTGCCTATGTTCCTGTTCATTCGGGACTACTTGTAGGTGAGGCACGCCAGGATCACACAACCAAGATGGAGGCTTGCTCCGCTCTCTTCTGTCCACGGCAAAATCGTCCTCGACGTCGCCCGAATTTGCACCATCGACTGGGTCAACGCCAAACAATCAGTCCACGACAAACACGTCTTCCTCCAACAAAAGCGGTGGTGGTGGTGACCGCCGAAAACGTTGCAGGCAAGGCAACGGGCGCGTAATGAACAACCAGGGCCTGGTGCAGCCAACAGCACACAACCCGGCTCGCAAGGCTTCCGCCCACCGTGGAGCGCCACGTACAACCCCCGAACGGTGGTTGTCAAGGCATGGCCCATGCATGTTTGGCGCGTGTCTAGTCCGGGCCTCCTTGGCCCGCACCCTGGACACTACAATCAACAAGCACTGCATGCATCTGCAGTGCCTGCGTTCGCCGATGCAACATCACATGGCATGCACACGGCGCAGGCTCCACCCAGGCTCGTGACAGCACTACAAACTCTGCCTCCTCCAAGCTAGTATGACAGCGTCGATTGGGTCCTTGACATCGGTGCTAGCTCGCACATGGCAAACACGTCCGGTATCCTCTCCTCCTCCAGATCTCCTCCCCAATCCTCAAATATTGTTGTTGGCAACAGTGTGCTCCTTCCTGTTCAACATGTTGGACACACCAAAATTGCCACAACCGGCTCTCCCCTTCACCTAAAAATGTCCTTATTTCCCCTAACCTGATCAAAAACCTCATTTCATTACATGAACTCACACGTGATAACTCTGTATCTATTGTTTTTTACCCTCTTAGTTTTTTCTATTAAGTACTATCCAACGAGGATGACTCTACTCCGCCGTGAATCCTCCAGAGATTTGTGCCACCTGCGCCAACCAGTCAATAAGAAGAAGGTGCATTGGTGTTTCCTGGCCTCCCTCGACACTAAGATCTGTCACGCACAACTTGGTCATCCTGGGCACGGACAACTTCAGCACCTTCTATCCACCTTTGAATTCTGTTGCATGAAAGCTGACCAACACACTTGCCAATCATGCCAACTTGGCAAGCATGTTCGGTTACCATTTGTTTCATCCAACAATGTTTTCTTACACCCGTTCCAGTTAGTGCATTGGGATGTATGGACATCTCCTGTTCCAAGTAACTCTGGGTTTAAATTTTATCCAGTTATCTTAGATGATTTCTCACAATTTACTTGGGCTTTCCCATTGTGCCATAAATCCGATGTTCTACCCACCCTCATCGCATTTCACGCTTCGTGCTAACACAATTCAAATAACCCGTTGCCTGCATTCACACTAACAATGGAAAAGAGTTTGACAACCATGCCCCCCGCTCCTTCTTCTCTGCACATGGCATCATCCTACATATCGTATGCCCATACACCTCACAGCAAAATGGGCGCGTCAAACGTGTCATTTGCACACTTAACGATACCATTAGGACCATGCTCCTACATGCTTCGGCACCTCTGTGCTTTTGGCCGGGCGCACTTTCCACCGCCACATACCTCCTCAATTGTCGCCCTTGTCGAGTCCGTAATCAGGTTACACCATACGAACTTCTCGAGCACCCACCCACCTTCGACCATCTACGCGTTTTTGGCTGCCTGTGCTACCCCAACACGGCAGCCACATCACTGCATGAGCTTGCTCCACGCGCCATTCCTTGCATTTTCATTAGCTATCCAACGGGTAGCAAAGACTATCCCTATTTTGATCCTTAGTCCAAATGTGTCATCACCTCTAGACATGTCACACATTTGACGAAAATTCTTTCTCGTTCCGCGATGTTGCTGCATCGTCGCCCCGGTACGCGTCTCGTATCACGGTGCAAAATGAACAACATGTATGTGGTCAATCAGTTGTGGTCAATCAGTTGTGCCTGCACATGTTTAGTGCAAAATAAAAGTATAAGCTTCAATTAAACAACCACTAAACATATATGGTACTCATATGACAAGCATATTAAATTAAAGTATTTCTATAAATTAGAACTATTATAGTTGATATATAGATGTTAAATCTTTAAAATGGTCTCTGCTTGTGTATGTCTGGTAGCTTTTGCTTTATGCAACAGACAATTTTTTCATGACTACAGTGAAGTTTTAAGGATTATTTTTCTAATTTATATTATTCAATAGTGTATTTACCAAATGAAAAATTAGAATAATAAATTATCAAATATTTATTAACATAAAGGCTGATGTAATTTATTATCTTGCAGCAAGACATGTGTGAAAACAACGAGAGATCATCAAGCGCATAATGTCTCGTAGAGAGGAGGTTTCATGTTTAGTGCACTGTAAAAGGTACAAGCTTCAATTAATCCATCAACAAATGTATATGGTACTTATATGGCAAATGGATCGGTTAAGATATTTCTATCAATTTACAAAACCACAAACATTGTTCCACTTGTCAATTTAAGATTTTTATTAAGTTTCTAGATATTGGGAGAATGCATGTACAAGCTATGATGTTTTACATATTTGTTGATGGCACATAGAAAAATTAGCAAAGAGACTTGCGCATACAATATATTGTTACATTTCTCATCTAGAATAGTGTACATGATTTTTGTTCTAAATGTACAGATGGACAACTATTTAATTGTAATGTTTACGTATACTTTATTTTGGACTAAGGTTGATGCAATCACATACTTATTCTATTTTTCCGTGATTATGATATGTCACATATTTTATCCTATTTTACAGTATGCACATGTGATTGTATAAATTAATGGGCTAAATTATGTCAAATATAAGCTCTTTTGTTAGTCCAGTATAGTGTTAATGGATATATTAACTGTTGGGCCATCATGTTGGGCTTGCATTGTCTACTGTAGTGAAAAAGGTTTGTTTGCACCCGGTTAGTCACTTGTAGTCTTTACAAGTTAGAACGAACAACTATAGTTGACAAATACAGACAAGAGAGGTTGTTAGATCTTCATCTAAAGGCATTTGACAGAGTTTTATACCCCGAGTACTCAAGAATACGAATCAAATGACCGTACTTCCGCACAATACGGTGCATGCGACCTCTGACTACCGGCCCAACACCAAGCACACCACTTATTTTTGGCGCTTTGCTTCTTTCTGCTCTTGATGCATGGCGAGGCCAAAAGCTTGCGAGTTGGAAACATATACGAAGGTTGGCTTTTGCTGCAAAAAGGCAACTTGTTTTTTGTGTTTGTCGCAGTCTCAGAACCTCTTTGACCGGCCTCCCTCTTTTTGCCGTTTGTCTATGTTGCCCTGCAAAGGTCAGTGGCATTAACTTTGTTGAAGCTCTAATTACGGCTCTCATTTAATCACTATGGCTGCAATAATAATTATCTGATTTCCATATTAACAGTACTTTTGCTTGAATCTTCTAATGAGTTGTTTTGAACGACGTTGTCTCTTTTTTACCACCTCGCACCTGACCAGCTCCATCGGTTCTTCGGTTGTGCTTGACACCTCACAGCACACCATGGCCTATTTGTATCGCTCTCGTGATCAATAGAAATCGAGCACTCTTTTTCTACCCTTGCTGGCCATGGCTACAAGCCCGTCCGACACTGCCAACGGCTCCTCCTCCACCACTAACCCGTTCACAAACCACGCTTCCCTATTGTTGCTGTCTCCACTATACAACACGTGAACATCCGTGCCCATGTTTCGGTGGTGTTGGACTACGAATATTCTAACTTCTCCATCTTGTTGGCGTTCTTTGATTCCATCTTCAAAAAAATCGGTCTTCTCAATCATGTCGACGGGATGCTCGACACCTAGAGTATGTGGCACGATGCAGGCAGGCTTCAGATCGACCAGTGCATCGTGTCGTGGCTCCACAACTCCATCACCACCAACCTCATGAAGATGATTCAGACTCAGCGCCCATCGTCCTACACTCTATGGAATGCCATCTGTGGCCTCTTCCTTGGCAACGCCGATCAGCATGTTGTCTACGCTCTTCAAGAGTTTCATGGACTCTACCAGGGCAATCTAAGTGTCTCCAACTACTTTAGTTGCCTCAAAGAGTTGGCAGATCTGTTGCGCGACATTTGGTGATCAACGCCTTTTGCGAACTGAGCTCCAGGTTCAATCATGCGATCTCCCTTTTGACAGATTCCAAACCATTGCCTATGTTCCTGTTCATTCGGGACTACTTGTAGGTGAGGCATTCCAGGATCACACAAACAAGATGGAGGCCAACTCATTCGTTTCTTGTGTTGAATTTTTTTATATTTGAAACAAATAATGATAAAAATGCTGCAACCAGTTTCCACTGCTCTTTTTGTTGCCATGTGCACATGATTAGTTCCCCACTGAAGGGGGGAACTAACATTGCATTATTGTATGAAAAATGCAAGAATCTAGAGTGTGGATCATGTGGTTTTAGGTTAAAGACGGACTTTCAATCATATAGCAGTAACGGTATTCATGCATCGCATAGTACTACACGTAGGGGAGGAAATTTAATGTTTAGTGCAAAATAAAAGTATAAGCTTCAATTAAACAACCACTAAACATATATGGTACTCATATGACAAGCATATTAAATTAAAGTATTTCTATAAATTAGAACTATTACAGTTGATATATAAGATGTTAAATCTTTAAAATGGTCTCTGCTTGTGTATGTCTGGTAGCTTTTCCTTTATGCAACAGACAATTTTTTTCATGACTACAGTGAAGTTTTAAGTATTATTTTTATAATTTATATTATTCAATAGTGTATTTACCAAATGAAAAATTAGAATAATAAATTATCAAATATTTATTAACATAAAGGCTGATGTAATTTATTATCTTGCAACAAGACATGTGTGAAAACAACGAGAGATCATCAAGCGCATAATGTCTCGTAGAGAGGAGGTTTCATGTTTAGTGCACTGTAAAAGGTAAAAGCTTCAATTAATCCATCAACAAATGTATATGGTACTTATATGGCAAATGGATCGGTTAAGATATTTCTATCAATTTACAAAACCACAAACGTTGTTCCACTTGTCAAATTAAGATTTTTATTAAGTTTCTAGATATTGGGAGAATGCATGTACAAGCTATGATATTTTAGATATTTGTTGATGGCGCATAGAAAAATTAGCAAAGAGACTTGCACATACAATATATTGTTACATTTCTCATCTAGAATAGTGTACATGATTTAAGTTCTAAATGTACAGATGGACAACTATTTAATTGTAATGTTTACATATACTTTATTTTGGACTAAGGTTGATGCAATCACATATTTATTCTATTTTTCCATGATTATGATATGTCACATATTTTATCCTATTTTACAGTATGCACATGTGATTGTATAAATTAATATGCTAAATTATGTCAAATATAAGCTCTTTTGTTAGTCCAGTATAGTGTTAATGGTCATATTAACTGTTGGGCCATCATCTTGGGCTTGCGTTGTCTACTGCAGTGAAAAGGTTTGTTTGCACCCGGTTAGTCACTCGTAGTCTTTACAAGTTAGAACAAACAACTATAGTTGACAAATACAGACAAGAGAGGTTGTTAGATCTTCATCTAAAGGCATTTGACAGAGTTTTATACCCTGAGTACTCAAGAATACGAATCAAATGACCGAACTTCCGCACAATACGGTGCATGCAATCTCTGACTACCGGCCCAACACCAAGCACAACACTTATTTTCTGCGCTTTGCTTCTTTCTGCTCTTGATGCATGGCGAGGCCAAAAGCTTGCGAGTTGGAAACATATACGGAGGATGGCTTTTGCTGCAAAAAGGCAACTTGTTTTTTGTGTTTGTCGCAGCCTCAGAACCTCTTTGACTAGCCTCCCTCTTTTTGCCGTTTTTCTATGTTGCCCTGCAAAGGTCAGTGGCATTAACTTTGTTGAAGCTCTAATTACGGCTCTCATTTAATCACCATGGCTGCAATAATAATTATCTGATTTCCATATTAATAGTACTTTTGCTCGAATATTCTAATGAGTTGTTTTGAATGATGATGCCTCTTTTTCACCGCCTCGCACCTGACCGGCTCCGTCGGTTCTTCGGTTGCGCTCGATGCCTCGCAGCACACCATGGCCTATTTGTATCGCTCTCAAGATCAATAGAAATCAAGCACTCTTTTTCTACCCTTGATGGCCATGGCTACAAGCCCGTTCGACTCTGCCGACGGCTCCTCCTCCACCACTAACCCATTCACAAACCACACTTCCCTGTTGTTGCTGTCTCCACTATACACCACGTGAACATTCGTGCCCATGTTTCGGTGGTGTTGGACTACGAAGATTCTAACTTCTCCATATGGTCGGCGTTCTTCGATTCCATCTTCAAAAAAATTGGTCTTCTCAATCATGTCGACGGGATGCTCGACACATAGAGCATGTGGCACGATGCAGGCAGGCTTCAGATCGACCAGTGCATCGTGTCGTGGCTCTACAACTCCATCACCACCAACCTCATGAAGATGATTCAGACTCCACACCCATCGTCCTACACTCTATGGAATGCCATCCATGGCCTCTTCCTCGACAACGCCGATTAGCATGCTGTCTACGCTCTTCAAGAGTTTCATGGACTCTACCAAGGCAATCTAAGCATCTCCGGCTACTTTAGTCGCCTCAAAGAGTTGGAAGATCTACTGCGCGACATTTGGTGATCAACGCCTTTCGCGAACTGAGCTCCAGGTTCAATCATGCGATCTCCCTTTTGACAGCTTCCAAATTGTTGCCTATGTTCCTGTTCATTCGGGACTACTTGTAGGTGAGGCACGCCAGGATCACACAACCAAGATGGAGGCCAGCTCCACTCTCTTCTGTCCACGGCAAAATCGTCCTCGACGTCGTTCTGATTTGCACCATCGACTGGGTCAACGCCAAACAATCAGTCCACGACAAACACGTCTTCCTCCAACAAAAGCGGAGGTGGTGGTGACCGCCAAAAACATCGCAAGCAAGGCAACGGGCGCGTAATGAACAACCAGGGCGCTGGTGCAGCCAACGGCACACAACCCGGCTCGCAAGTCTTCCGCCCACCGTGGAGCGCCACGTACAACCCCCGAACGGTGGTTGTCAAAGCGTGGCCCATGCATGTTTGGCGCGTGTCTAGTCCGGGCCTCCTTGGACCGCACCCTGGGCACTACAATCAACAAGCACTGCATGCATCTGCAGTGCCTGCGTTCGTCGATGCAACATCACATGGCATGGACACGGCGCAGGCTCCACCCAGGCTCGTGACAGCACTACAAACTCTGCCTCCTCCAAGCTAGTATGACAGTGCCGATTGGGTCCTTGACATCGGTGCTAGCTTGCACATGGCAAACACATCCGGTATCCTCTCCTCCTCCAGATCTCCTCCCCAATCCTCAAATATTGTTGTTGGCAACAGTGTGCTCCTTCCTGTTCAACATGTTGGACACACCAAAATTGCCACAACCGGCTCTCCCCTTCACCTAAAAATGTCCTTATTTCCCCTAACCTGATCAAAAACCTCATTTAATTACATGCACTCACACGTGATAACTCTGTATCTATTGTTTTTTACCCTCTTAGTTTTTCTATTAAGTACTATCCAACGGGGATGACTCCACTCCGCCGTGAATCCTCCAGAGATCTGTGCCACCTGCGCCAACCAGTCAATAAGAAGAAGGTGCATTGGAGTTTCCTGGCCTCCCTCGACACTAAGATCTGTCACGCGCAACTTGGTCATCCTGGGCACTGACAACTTCAGCGCCTTCTATCCACCTTTGAATTCTGTTGCATGAAAGCTGACCAACACACTTGCCAATCATGCCAACTTGGCAAGCATGTTCGGTTACCATTTGTTTCATCCAACAATGTTTTCTTACACCTGTTCCAGTTAGTGCAATGGGATGTATGGACATCTCCTGTTCCAAGTAACTCTGGGTTTAAATTTTATCCAGTTATCTTAGATGATTTCTCACAATTTACTTGGGCTTTCCCATTGTGCCATAAATCCGATGTTCTACCCACCCTCATCGCATTTCACGCTTCGTGCTAACACAATTCAAATAACCCATTGCCTGCATTCACACTAACAATGGAAAAGAGTTTGACAACCATGCCCCCCGCTCCTTCTTCTCTCCACATGGCATCATCCTACATCTCGCATGCCCATACACCTCACAGCAAAATGGGTGCGTCGAATGTGTCATTCGCACACTTAACAATACCATTAGGACCATGCTCCTACATGCTTCGGCACCTCTGTGCTTTTGACCGGACGCACTTTCCACCGCCACATACCTCCTCAATTGTCGCCCTTGTCGAGTCCGTAATCAGGTTACACCATACGATAATCAGGTTACACCATACGAACTTCTCGAGCACCCACCCACCTTCGACCATCTACGCGTTTTTGGCTGCCTGTGCTACCCCAACAAGACAGCCACATCACTACATGAGCTTTCTCCACGCGCCATTCCTTGCATTTTCATCGACTATCCAATGGGTAGCAAAGACTATCCCTATTTTGATCCTTAGTCCAAATGTGTCATCACCTCTAGACGTGTCACACATTTGACAAACATTCTTTCTCGTTCCGCGATGTTGCTGCATCGTCGCCCCGGTACGCGTCTCGTATCACGGTGCGAAATGAATAACATGTATGTGGTCAATCAGTTGTGCCTGCACATGTTTAGTGCAAAATAAAAGTATAAGTTTCAATTAAACAACCACTAAACATATATGGTACTCATATGACAAGCATATTAAATTAAAGTATTTCTATAAATTAGAACTATTATAGTTGATATATAAGATATTAAATCTTTAAAATGGTCTCTGCTTGTATATGTCTGGTAGCTTTTGCTTTATGCAACAGACAATTTTTTTCATGACTACAGTGAAGTTTTAAGGATTATTTTTCTAATTTATATTATTCAATAGTGTATTTACCAAATAAAAAATTAGAATAATAAATTATCAAATATTTATTAACATAAAGGCTGATGTAATTTATTATCTTGCAACAAGACATGTGTGAAAACAACAATAGATCATCAAGCGCATAATGTCTCGTAGAGAGGAGGTTTCATGTTTAGTGCATTGTAAAAGGTACAAGCTTCAATTAATCCATCAACAAATGTATATGGTACTTATATGGCAAATGGACCGGTTAAGATATTTCTATCAATTTACAAAACCACAAACATTGTTCCACTTGTCAATTTAAGATTTTTATTAAGTTTCTAGATATTGGGAGAATGCATGTACAAGCTATGATATTTTACATATTTGTTGATGGCGCATAGAAAAATTAGCAAAGAGACTTGCACATACAATATATTGTTACATTTCTCATCTAGAATAGTGTACATGATTTTTGTTCTAAATGTACAGATGGACAACTATTTAATTGTAATGTTCACGTATACTTTATTTTGGACTAAGGTTGATGCAATCACATATTATTCTATTTTTCCATGATTATGATATGTCACATATTTTATCCTATTTTACAGTATGCACATGTGATTGTATAAATTAATGGGCTAAATTATGTCAAATATAAGCTCTTTTGTTAGTCCAGTATAGTGTTAACGGATATATTAACTGTTGGGCCATCATGTTGGGCTTGCATTGTCTACTACCGTGAAAAAGGTTTGTTTGCACCCGTTTAGTCACTCGTAGTCTTTACAAGTTAGAACGAACAACTATAGTTGACAAATACAGACAAGAGAGGTTGTTAGATCTTCATCTAAAGGCATTTGACAGGGTTTTATACCCCGAGTACTCAAGAATACGAATCAAATGACCGTACTTCCGCACAATACGGTGCATGGGACCTCTGACTACCGGCCCAACACCAAGCACACCACTTATTTTCTGCGCTTTGCTTCTTTCTGCTCTTGATGCATGGCGAGGCCAAAAGCTTGCGAGTTGGAAACATATACGGAGGCTGGCTTTTGCTACAAAAAGGCAACTTGTTTTTTGTGTTTGTCGCAGTCTCAGAACCTCTTTGACTGGCCTCCCTCTTTTTGCCGTTTGTCTATGTTGCCCTGCAAAGGTCAGTGGCATTAACTTTGTTGAAGCTCTAATTACGGCTCTCATTTAATCACTATGGCTGCAATAATAATTATCTGATTTCCATATTAACAGTACCTTTGCTCGAATCTTCTAATGAGTTGTTTAAACGACGCTGCCTCTTTTTCACCACCTCGCACCTGACCAGCTCCATCGGTTCTTCGGTTGCGCTTGACACCTCACAGCACACAGGCCTATTTGTATCGCTCTTGTGATCAATAGAAATTGAGCACTCTTTTTCTACCCTTGCTAGCCATGGCTACAAGCCCGTCCGACTCTGCTGACGGCTCCTCCTCCACCACTAACCCATTCACAAACCACGCTTCCCTGTTGTTGCTGTCTCCACTATACAACACGTGAACATCCGTGCCCATGTTTCGGTGGTGTTGGACTACGATGATTCTAACTTCTCCATCTGGTCAGCGTTCTTCGATTCCATCTTAAAAAAATCGGTCTTCTCAATCATGTCGACGGTATTCTCGACACCTAGAGTATGTGGCACGATGTAGGCAGGCTTCAGATCGACCAGTGCATCGTGTCGTGGCTCTACAACTCCATCACCACCAACCTCATGAAGACGATTCAGACTCCGCGCCCATCGTCCTACACTCTATGGAATGCCATCCGTGGCCTCTTCCTCGGCAACGCCGATCAGCATGCTGTCTACGCTCTTCAAGAGTTTCATGGACTCTACCAGGGCAATCTAAGCGTCTCCGACTACTTTAGTTGCCTCAAAGAGTTGGCAGATCTGTTGCGCGACATTTGGTGATCAACGCCTTTCGCGAACTGAGCTCCAGGTTCAATCATGCGATCTCCCTTTTGACAGCTTCCAAACCGTTGCCTATGTTCTTGTTCATTCGGGACTACTTGTAGGTGAGGCACGCCAGGATCACACAAACAAGATGGAGGCCAGCTCATTCGTATCTTGTGTTGAATTTTTTTGTATTTGAAACAAATAATGATAAAAATGCTGCAACCAGTTTCCATTGCTCTTTTTGTTGCCATGTGCACATGATTAGTTCCCCACTGAAGGGGGGAACTAACATTGCGTTATAGTATGAAAAATGCAATAATATAGAGTGTGGATCATATAGAGTAAGGTTAAAGACATACTTTCTATCATATAGCAGTAATAGTATTCATGCATCGCATAATACTACATGTAGGGGAGGAAATTTAATGTTTAGTGCAAAATAAAAGTATAAGCTTCAATTAAACAACCACTAAACATATATGGTACTCATATGACAAGCATATTAAATTAAAGTATTTCTATAAATTAGAACTATTATTGTTGATATATAAGATATTAAATCTTTAAAATGGTCTCTGCTTGTGTATGTCTGGTAGCTTTTGCTTTATGCAACAGACAATTTTTTTCATGACTACAGTGAAGTTTTAAGGATTATTTTTCTAATTTATATTATTCAATAGTGTATTTACCAAATGAAAAATTAGAATAATAAATTATCAAATATTTATTAACATAAAGGCTGATGTAATTTATTATCTTGCAACAAGACATGTGTGAAAACAACGAGAGATCATCAAGCGCATAATGTCTCGTAGATAGGAGGTTTCATGTTTAGTGCACTATAAAAGGTACAAGCTTCAATTAATCCATCAACAAATGTATATGGTACTTATATGGCAAATGGATCGGTTAAGATATTTCTATCAATTTACAAAACCACAAACGTTGTTCCACTTGTCAAATTAAGATTTTTATTAAGTTTCTAGATATTGGGAGAATGCATGTACAAGCTATGATATTTTAGATATTTGTTGATGGCGCATAGAAAAATTAGCAAAGAGACTTGCACATACAATATATTGTTACATTTCTCATCTAGAATAGTGTATATGATTTCTGTTCTAAATGTACAGATGGACATCTATTTAATTGTAATGTTTACATATACTTTATTTTGGACTAAGGTTGATGCAATAACATATTTATTCTATTTTTCCATGATTATGATGTCACATATTTTATCCTATTTTACATTATGCACATGTGATTGTATAAATTAATGGGCTAAATTATGTCAAATATAAGCTCTTTTGTTAGTCCAATATAGTGTTAATGGTCATATTAACTGTTGGGCCATCATCTTGGGCTTGCGTTGTCTACTGCAGTGAAGAAGCTTTGTTTGCACCCGGTTAGTCACTCGTAGTCTTTACAAGTTAGAACGAACAACTATAGTTGACAAATACAGACAAGAGAGGTTGTTAGATCTTCATCTAAAGGCATGTGACAGGGTTTTATACCCTGAGTACTCAAGAATACGAATCAAATGACCGTACTTCCGCACAATACGGTGCATGCGATCTCTAACTACCAGCCCAACACCAAGGACAACGCTTATTTTCTGCGCTTTGCTTCTTTCTTCTCTTGATGCATGGCGAGGCCAAAAGCTTGCGAGTTGGAAACATATACGGAGGATGGCTTTTGTTGCAAAAAGGCAACTTGTTTTCTGTGTTTATCGCAGTCTCAGAACCTCTTTGACTAGCCTCCCTCTTTTTGCTGTTTGTCTATGTTGCCCTGCAAAGGTCAGTGGCCTTAACTTTGTTGAAGCTCTAATTACGGCTCTCATTTAATCACTATGGCTGCAATAATAATTATCTGATTTCCATATTAACAATACTTTTGCTCAAATCTTCAAATGAGTTGTTTTGGACGACGCTGCCTCTTTTTCACCGCCTCGCACCTGACCGGCTCCGTCGGTTCTTCGGTTGTGCTCGACACCTCACAACACACCATGGCCTATTTGTATCGCTCTCGTGATCAATAGAAATCGAGAACTCTTTTTCTGCCCTTGCTGGCCATGGCTACAAGCCCGTCCGACTCTGCCGACGGCTCCTCCTCCACCACTAACCCATTCACAAACCACGCTTCCATGTTGTTGCTATCTCCACTATACAACACGTGAACATCCGTGCCCATGTTTCGGTGGTGTTGGACTACGAAGATTCTAACTTCTCCATCTGGTCCGCGTTCTTCTATTTCATCTTCAAAAAAATCAATCTTCTCAGTCATGTTGACGGGATGCTCGACACCTAGAGTATGTGGCACGATGCAGACAGGCTTCAGATCGACCAGTGCCTAGTGTCGTGGCTCTACAACTCCATCACCACCAACCTCATGAAGATGATTCAGACTTTGCACCCATCGTCCTACACTCTATGGAATGCAATCCATGGCCTCTTCCTCGACAACGCTGATCAGCATGCTGTCTACGCTCTTCAAGAGTTTCATGGACTCTACCAGGGCAATCTAAGCGTCTCTGACTACTTTAGTCGTCTCAAAGAGTTGGCAGATCTGCTGCGCGACATTTGGTGATCAACGCCTTTCGCGAACTGAGCTCCAGGTTCAATCATACAATCTCCCTTTTGACAGCTTCCAAACCATTGTCTATGTTCCTGTTCATTCGGGACTACTTGTAGGTGAGGCACGTCAGGATCACACAACCAAGATGGAGGCCAACTCCGCTCTCTTCTGTCCACGGCAAAATCGTCCTCGACGTCGCCCGGATTCGCACCATCGACTGGGTCAACACCAAACAATCAGTCCACGATAAACACGTCTTACTCCAACAAAAACGGCGGTGGTGGTGACCGCCGGAAATGTCGCAATCAAAGCAACGGGCACGTAATGAACAACCAGGGCGCTGGTGCAGCCAACGGCACACAACCCGACTCGCAAGGCTTCCGCCCACCGTGGAGCGCCACGTACAACCCCCGAATGGGGGTTGTCAAGGCGTGGCCCATGCATGTTTGGCGCGTGTCTAGTCCGCGCCTCCTTGGCCCTCACCCTGGACACTACAATCAACAAGCACTGCATGCATCTGCAGTGCCTGTGTTCGCCGATGCAACATCACATAGCATGCACACGGCGCAGGCTCCACCCATGCTCGTGACAGCACTACAAACTCTGCCTCCTCCAAGCTAGTACGACATCGCCGATTGGGTCCTTGACATTGGTGCTAGCTCGCACATGGCAAACACATCCGGTATCCTCTCCTCCTCCAGATCTCCTCCCCAATCCTCAAATATTGTTGTTGGCAACAGTGTGCTCCTTCCTGTTCAACATGTTGGACACACAACAATTGCCACAACTGGCTCTCCCCTTCACTTAAATATGTCCTTATTTTCACCTAACCTGATCAAAAACCTCATTTCATTACGTGCACTCACACGTGATAACTCTGTATCTGTTGTTTTTTACCTTCTTAGTTTTTCTATTAAGTACTATCCAACGGGGATGACTCTACTCCGCCGTGAATCCTCCAGAGATCTGTGCCACCCGCGCCAACCAGTCAATAAGAAGAAGGTGCATTGGAGTTTCCTGGCCTCCCTCGACACTAAGATCTGTCACGCGCAACTTGGTCATCCTGGACACGGACAACTTCAACGCCTTCTATCCACCTTTGAATTATGCTGCATGAAAGCTGGCCAACACACTTGCCAATCATGCCAACTTGGCAAGCATGTTCGGTTATCATTTGTTTCATCCAACAATGTTTTCTTACACCCGTTCCAGTTAGTGCATTGTGATGTATGGACATCTCCTGTTCCAAGTAACTCTGGGTTTAAATTTTATCTAGTTATCTTAGATGATTTCTCACATTTTACTTGGACTTTCCCATTGCGCCATAAATCCGATGTTCTACCCACCCTCATCGCATTTCATGCTTCGTGCTAACACAATTCAAATAATCCATTGCCTGCATTCACACTAACAATGGAAAAGAGTTTGACAACCATGCCCCCCGCTCCTTCTTCTCTGCACATGGCATCATCCTACATCTCGCATGCCCATACACCTCACAGCAAAATGGGCGTGTCGAACGTGTCATTCGCACACTTAACGATAGCATGAGGACCATGCTCCTACATGCTTCGACACCTCTGTGCTTTTGGCCGGACGCACTTTCCACCGCCACATACCTCCTCAATTGTCGCCCTTGCCGAGTCCGTAATCAGGTTACACCATACAAACTTCTCGAGCACCCACCCACCTTCGACCATCTACGCGTTTTTAGCTGTCTGTGCTACCCCAACACGGCAGCCACATCACTGCATGAGCTTGCTCCACGCGCCATTCCTTGCACTTTCATCGGCTATCCAACAGGTAGAAAAGGCTATCGCCATTTTGATCCTTAGTCCAAATGTGTTATCACCTCTAGACGTGTCACGTTTGACGAACATTCTTTCCCGTTCCATGATGTTGCTGCATCGTCGCCCCGGTACGTGTCTCGTCTCGCGGTGCAAAATGAACAACATGTTCCACTATTCGTGCACTTACTGCGACCATGCGTCTTTCGTGCAAAATGAACAACATGTCTCCACCATCGTTAAGCCAACAACGATCCGGACGGTGCTCCACCTCGCGTCTTCAAGAAGATGGCTGGTGCATCAACTGTTCTCTGTTCAACGTACAACATCTGGTTTCTTCTTGAACCAAGGCTCCTATGCATATGACATCCTCTCTCGGGCCAGGGTGAAGAATTGCAAACCTTCACCAACGCCTATCGATACCAAGTCTAAGGCATCTGCAACAAGTGGCAAGCTGGTGGATGATGCTTCTTTCTATAGGAGCATCGTGGGCACCCTTCAATACCTCAGGCTCATAAGGTCAGACGTCGCGTATGTGGTCAATCAGTTGTGCCTGCACATGTATGCACCGCGCGACATCCGCTGGAGCCTCGTCAAGAGAACAACACGCTAAGTCAAGGGGACGACGATGTACAACTTTCAGATTCACTCTTCACTAGGCCACACAATCACCACATACTCTGACGACGACTGGGCGGGTTGCCCAGACACACGCAGATCGACATCGGGCTACTGCATCTTCCTCGATGACTCACTCGCACCAATCTGTGTGGTATTTGCAAGGATGCACAGATTGAGGGAAGGTGTAGAAATACGGATATGTTACTCGGCCAAGACCTTTCTGTTGTAACCAAACGGATGTGTCGTGCATGACTCCCGCCATGCAAGCACGAACGTGCCGTGCGGCGCGCCTCGCACCTGACCAGCTCCGCCGGATCTTCGGTTGCGCTCGGCACCTCACGGCACACCATCGCCTATTTGTATCGCTCTCGTGATCAATAGAAATCGAGCACTTCTTCTCCACAACAACATCTATCAGAGGTACACGACAAGTTGCGTTAACTTTGTTCAAGCTAGAATTACGGCTCTCATGTAATCTCACTTTGGCCGTGATAATAATCCGATTTCTGTATTAATGGTCCTTTCGTTGTAATGTGTCTCACCCCTTCTTTTCGGTTTTCTTTTTCATGATGGACCGATGTTGGCGATGGAAGTTGATCTGAACCCAAACATGCCACCTATGTTGCCGCTAAGCAGAAGTGTACTAATTTCGTTACAATACTGTTGATATATTTCTTTCCTTGTTTTTCTTGAACTGATGATGGATTAACCAATGCATTTAGGTTCATTTTCTTCTTCTACATTTTAGTTGGTATACTATCACTGATTATATCTTGGATGGCAAAGGCCAAGGAAAACATGGTGGGGCTGGCATCCGGCCTGCTGCTTGAAAATATTTGTCTCATCCACATCATTGGATGTGTCGTAACTACACATGAGTTTAACAAAATATCGACGTTGCCCGCTGTAGGCGTTCTATAGTTTTTATTGTTGGTACAGTGATTGCTTGGGGATACTGTTGCTCCTACCCAAAGGTGAGTGCGCACATAATTTAATATCATTTCTTTTTGCGTCTGAAAAGTATACTGTAAAACATACTGGAAAATTTTTATGAGACGACATACTAGATAGTCTAAACAATTTTAGGCTCATGCAGTTTCTACGCCGAGGGCTAGAAAGGCGGATGTGACTTGCCGCCGCCGGCCCTCAGCAGGAGCTGCATCGCAGGCCGATTCATCTTCATCCACGTCCGCATCAACATCGTCGGAGTGATCCGCACTGCGCCACCTCGACCGGCTGCCAATCATCGCAGTCTCCGATCCTGACAGATTTTGCTTGGCCAGTAGTATCATTAGTTATGCACTCATCGTAGTTGTGTTCCATCTTTCCCCGTATTACCCTTGTTGTATCTTTACTCATGATCGATTTAGTACTTGATAGAGTCGAAAGAACTTGGTCTTCAGTCCAGCATGTTGGCGTTGGCGCGTCCTCAGGTGGCGTTGCTTGTCTCTCTTGTAGTCCACTGTGGATCACTTGGACCATTGCCTTTTTGCTTAATCTGGTCATGTATTCGAACTTATTTGCTTGCTGATGAATCATGATGGGAATCTGGGTTGCTCGGTTTTTTTTTTGTTGTTGATGATGGGAACTTATTTGGGGACATGGTGTTTGGATTAATGTGGAAGCTGTTGTTTAATGACTTCGCCGCGGTGCTGTGCTGCGCTTCACTCGCGGTCAGTCTAATGACGCCTCCAACAAAGGTCAGTCTAATGACTTCACCACGGTGCTTCGCTTCACTCGCAGGCATCAAATTTAAATCTAAATGCAATAGGGAGGAAATAGGAAAGAATAACAAAAAGAAAAACTAATCAGCCATGGCCCATGGGCCCTCTCTCCTCCCCAGCCCACTCTGCCCACTCTCTTCCCCGGCCCAGCATGGCCTGCCTTCTCCGTACCGAACATAGCCAATACTCAAGCGCTAGCGCCGCCGCCGAACCCCTAGCCGATCTTGTCGCCGTCGCAAGCCGCCTCCGAGCCTCATCCAATCCTTGTGGCCTTTAGACCGGGACAGGGTGCGATGACCGAGGCGAGCGTGAAGGCCGACGCCGTGGAGGAGGTGCCAGAGCGCGTCGTCACGAAGCCTATGGTGGTCCATCTGATCAGGCTCGCTGCCGTAAGTTTCATTCTCTCGATCCTCTGTTTTTGTATCCTATCCAACCAGGAAGAAAATAACCCAACATCATTGCATCTAATCAATTCCTTCCTTCCTCATCAATCTGCAAAATAATCGAGCCGGAACCTGATATTCTATTTTCTCGGTCTCTTGCTGTTCCTGCAGATAATGTACTGCATATTAGCGATTGGATGCTACATCGGGGCCGTGCGCAGTATATCTGCTCTCTGTGGACCTGGTTGGAAAACTTATGCATGGGCTGCTGTGCTTCTGCTTTACTACCTCCGGTCCATATTATTTGTCGTTCGGACAGGGACTGGCAACGTTTTTTTAGTTTACTTCTTTGTCGGGAGCGACAAACATTGTGAACCGGAGGGAGTATTTTGGTGGATTTCCTCTCTACATTGTACTCTACCAATCTTGACGAATGTGGCCATCGACATGTACGCGATGGGTCCTCCGGACAACACTGATCTTGCAGCTAAGCTACGGCTAGCATCTGATGTTGTGTAGTAGGAACTAAGAAGGAAGTCTGAATAAATTGCACCGGTAAGGTTGCAATGGGCACGCGTATATAGCGTTCGTGTGAGCCAAGATGTTGGGACATGCCGGGTCTATTTGGTTTAGCTTTTTTAAAACTTGACTATCTGATGAGCATGTTTTTCTGATAAGTGGAGATTTGGATAATCTGCTTACCTCAGAGATCGGGTGTTTGACAAATCTGATTTTTTTTCAATGGATTATCCCTGTCTTGTCAGTAAAATGACTAATATACCCCTAAACATCATGATACCTCATTTTTAATGGATTTTCCTAATAGGAACTGACATCTCTTTGCAAATGTAAACTGAACAAGAATCATTTATATATATAAAATATATAATACTTATATGACAACATAGAAGGCAGAAATAACACTAGTTGTTCATGTACTAAGATTTGCACTTGGAGCATCAGTACCACATATGATTTGCAAACGGTAGTTGGAAAATTATGTATCTGTACACTGTACACAAATTGGACTGTACATACATTTGAATTACAAAGAACAGTTGCACACATTTGAATGCACATACATTTGGTCCAATCAGAATCGAACAAAGTAAGACAAGAAACAGATCTGTACGGCATAAATGGCCACAATTGGTTACAGCAGTGGAGTAGCATAACACCCTACTGATTTGTGCAAATCCAAACTGAAGAATGAACATCACAGCCACGAATAGGAGTCAGTTCACTGGGCGAAGCTGGCGCCGATCGATGAACGGCCGTAGCGGAAGGAGGCGCCGTGCGGCGGCCGCGCGCCACTGCGGGGGGAGGCGCCGTGCCGAGGCCGTGCGCCCTTGCAGAGAGAGGGGCTGTCGCGGAAGGAGGCACTGTGTGGCGGTCGCGCGCCGCTACAGGGGGAGGCGCCGTGCCGAGGCCGCACGCCGCTGCGGAGGGAGGCGCCGTACCACGGCCGCACATCGTTGCTGGGGGAGGCGCCGTGCCAGGGCCATGCGCCGCCTCGAGAGGTCGCGCGTCGCTGTGGAGGGAGGCCGAAGGCGGACGACGGAGGCGCGCGCGAGCAAGGGTTTACGCGCTCGGGCGAAACTGAAGCGGCGGGGCGCGCGAGAGGGAAGGCGCGGCATTTTGGGATTTCGCGCGGGCCCTGTCGGCCAGGATGCGGGCCGACGCTCTTAGAGCCTGAGCGGCCGGGCCTGCACGGAAAAGTGTCGGTTGAAGTGTTGAACCGACATATTTATTAAGAGTGTCGTTTCCTCTAATAAGAGCGTCGGTTTGTTAAGTACGGCCGGCACATTAATATTAAAGAACGTCGGTTTTTCTAAACCGACGCTCTTAATCGATTTAAATGCGACGGTCGCCTCTAAGTTAATCGATATCTTATTCATCGTTTCGTGCAGTGTGCTACGTAGACTCAGTCCTGTTAGTTTAGTCTCCGTAAGATTGGGTACCTCCAGTGAATGAAGGCTTGGCGCAGCCGACTATGCACGGGTGCGGGAAGGCCAACGAACCTGTTGTACATCTTAGCTCTATTATGGCTTCTCTTGATGCTCGTATTGTTAGTTTTACCTTTTAGATAATGAAATTGCACGAGCATTGACCAATGCAAGCCACACCCTAGCGATCTGTTGTACGATGCGTCCAGAGTAGGAGCAGGACGCGGCCTGCACACTTTGCCTCGAACAAGACTGGAGCAAGAACCCGATTTTGTGAGATCGCCTATTTGCAAGAGCACATTGCAGGGACAAAAAAAGCTGCCGTCCAAGGACGCACCAACACGTGTTAACATATTTTTTGACTTTAATTCGAATAATGGACGTGTTTGGTGTGCAGATCCTAAGACATGATATTATGATTCTCGAGAGAGGTTTCACGCAAGCTTTCCCAAGGACCATAGAGCAGTTGTCATTTGGTCTGGTCCTCGTGGAAGCTAAGGCCCTTTTTAGTACAATTGGAACTTGTTACAAAAGCACCTTGTATGAAAAGCTGGTAGAAAGCAGCTTCTGCTTATGTCCTGTTTTTAGTTCATTATGAGAAGCAGCTGAACTAATAAACTGTTACAGAAATTTCCTGTTTGGCACAGCTTCAGTTTATTTTTATGATGAAGCTACAGCAGAAACTGTATCAAACAGGGCCTAATTCTCTGCAGACGGGCCACTTGACCCCGAGCCGAGCGTGTCTACGAGTCCAATCGGAGCGGAGAGCCGGATGCGTCGCATACGCCTAGCAGTGCGGTGATTTCGTCCTCAGCCTGGCAGACACCAGGCAGTGTTCAAAGTGAGTGAATGGACTCATCTGACAAGATCCGGCACAAAAGGGGACATCAGTTTGAGTTAAAGGCTAGAAGCACAACATTGCTTATTAAACAATAGATTATATACAGACATCCTTCTTCACAAGGTCACTAAACAGCCACACCACCTCAAGATGTCAAATGCTGAACCGCATCAATTGCATACAAAACGCTAGAAACTTCAATACCAGGACATCCTAACAATAATATATATATATATATATATATATATATATATATATATATATATATATATATATGGTATGTATATTTTGAAGCCAGGTGTAGAATAGAGAATTCTGTAGCCCAATCCGATGATGCGTGCGTTTCATGAGAACCGAGATCGGACGGTAACGTTTTGGCAACCGACGATACTTCCTACGTGATGATTAACGCCTTCGTTTTGGCAACTTACGAACCTAAGGCATTCACGCCTTACTTTCCATCTCCGTGGCCTGATTCAACGTCCGTCGCCCGCACACCGCTTCAGCTATTCTCAATCGCGTTTCTCGCAGTGCAGTCGCCTCGGTGAGATCCCGGCCGTTTTGTTTCACGTTTCTCTTTCGCGTTTCTCAATCCCGTTTCACACAGCACTAGGTGCCGTCGCTGTCTCGTGCGTGCTCTCGTGTTTTGTTTCGGGGTCCGGCTATTTTGGCATCGTGGCAGATCGAGTTGCATGGATCGAAGAAACCATGGAGCTGGAGTCGTTTGAATGGAGGACAACGGCATGAAGGACAACGGCATGGGTGACAACGGCAATGTTGGTTCCGGCAATATCGTCGTGAGCCTCCCAGAAGGTAACTGTATCACCACCGACGCGACAAATGACTATGGTGGCACCGTTGGCATCGTGGCCGACAATGCGGTTGAAAATGGCACCCCAGGCTCTGCCGCCCCGATCAACGGCACCGCGGCGGCAGCGGGTATCTACGATGGCAACAGATTCTACGTCGCTGCCGGACGACCCGCAACCCTGCGCAAGGTGAGATCGTGCAAGTTTATATGTGATGATTATGGTTTATCGTAGATGTTCCATTTGATAATTAAATCTGTTGAGTCATGGAGGCAAATGAGTCAAGGAACAACAACAGTGAGGAGGCATCCACTATGCAGATTGTAGTACGAACTCCATCGATGTTCTCCACGCCGACAACAAAGGAAACATCAGGTGATCTGTTATGTATTTTTAATAATAGTACCATTGCAGGTCGGTTTTTTTGTAATAGTATATATAAACCATCAAATACAATCATAAGTACAGTGGCGGGAACAAGTGGAAATGAAAGCGCAGAAGGAACGCTAATACGGTACACAGTGACACCTCCATCAACAATATCACCTAGTGCTGTGTTGACGCCGGACCCGGAAACAAAGTATTATCACGTAAGAAAAGCAAGCTGCATTATTGTTGTTATTTCGCATTGTAAGACTGTAACTAGAATTCATTTATTTGCTTTGTGTTGATTGCATATATATCATTGTACCAAGTTTAAAAATGTTAGCTAATGTAAATTGTCATGGCTTTCAGGACCTGTCGATGCCTGCAGATATTGTACCTAGTGGAGAACAAAGATTTGAGACCAATGAGGAAGCAAAAATGTTCTACACATACTATGCAAGAATGGCCGGATTAGATGTACGTATAACCAAGTCACATTCAACGGTCAAAGAATTTTCATGCAGCAAACAATGCAAATGGGAATACTACAGAAAAGGGGAAGAAAGAAAAACAGAAAAGACATCAAAGAGGACAAATTGCAAGGTGTTTGTTAAGGTTTAATGGTTGAAAAATAAGGGATACTGGTTTTTTGATAGGATAAGATTGGAGCATAATCATGTATTGACACCATCGGATGAGGCACTGCAGTTCATGAGAGCACATAAGAAGAAGGATCCAGTAATCATGGAGATGGTTGATCAATGGCACCGAAACAACGTTCCTACAGAATGTACAGTGAACTTATTGTCTGATATGTTCGGTGGGCGGCACAATATCAGTTTTACGGAGATAGACCTAAAAAACAGGTAAAATTATGAAGTTAATAATCTCGCTGGCCAAAAAATATTTGCGTGAATATATTTTTTAAATTCAGGTGTACTTATTTTTCAGGAGGGCTGCAACAGCGAGAGAGGAGAGAAAAAATGATATTCCAAAACTTCTTGAGTTCTTCAAGGAAATGAGAGCACAAAATGAACACTTCTATTACGACCTACAAGTGGACGAGAACAATGTAATACAGAATGTGTTCTGGAGCCATGCAAGTCTATTACGACCTTCGACACCACCTATCGAACAAACGTGTATAGGATGCCACTAGCAATGTTTGTGGGTTCTAACCATCAGCTGTAGAATGTTATTTTTGGTCAGGCATTGTTGCACAACGAGCAAATAGACACATTTGAGTGGTTGTTTAATACATTCAAAAATTGCATGAAACCTGAGAAGGAACCAAAATGCATCCTTACTGGTAAGAGTACATCGTACTATAACATATTAATTTGTATTGTTACTTTTATGTTAATTTTTTCCCACATTCAAATATTATATTTTTAATTTTTGGATACATGTTAACAGGAATAAATGTTTGAACAGATCAGGATAGCTCTATGGCAGCAACAATGAAGAAGGTATTCTTGAAAACAATTCATCACCTATGCAGGTGGTACATGTTGAAAAAGTACAAGGAGGATCTGAAGAAATTGTACTCAAGTCATGAAGGTTTGAGAGAAAAGTTTCAAATTGTAATCAATCACCCGCTGACACCAGAAGAATTCGAAGGTGCGTGGAAAATGTTGGTGGAGGAATATAGTATACAGGATAATGTAGCCATAGCTGGCCTCTGGAAGCAAAGAGACTTGTGGATTTCGGCGTACTTCAAAGAAAATTATTGTGGTATGATGACCTTGACGCAAAGAAGCGAGAGTGTGAACAAGCTGGTGTAAAGTAGTGGCTTTGCAACTCATATGACATCCCTCAATATATTTGCGCGAAAACTACTACAGGTTATACAACACACGAATCACAATGCTGCAGGAGAAACGCATTGGTCACGGGTAATCACATCGGCATTTTTTTTGTATTGAATGTATTTATTTGGAAACTATAACAATTTTGCATACTGTTTAATGGATGTACTAAAATGTAGGCAAAAGTTATTAGGGCCACTTTGCAGCCATTTGATACGCAATTAAGTCGATTGTATACAAGAGCAATATACAAAAAATACAAAGAAACGTATATGAGAAGCACCGCGTTCCACATTGAAGTAGACAGGGACCGAGAGCATGGTTATCTGGTCACCCACACTAATGAGTCCAGGAAATATGCATGGTACCAACACTCATTTAAAGTACATGCTGATGTTTCAGGTGAATCATTTGAGTGCGAGTGTCGAACCTGGGAGCACACATGTGAATATTGTCTTTATGTTTTTTAATTTTCATGATTCTTAACCTAGTGCATGTATATTATATTATATTGTACACATTACTGAACGTGGCATCTTCACCATCGGAGAACGAATGAATCATTTGTTATTCATGAGTACAGTAATGATATTGTTTAAATGTTTGCAGGCCTTTTATGTGAACATTTGATAAAAACATTTACACATCTACAAATAAAGAAAGTACCAGCGGAATATATTTTGAAGAGGTACACCAAGGACGCAAGACATCAACTAATGTGGGTAGGCAAGACATTGTCATGGTTGGACCAGATTGCACGACTGAGCAATTCAGAACGTCGAAGCTAGTGACATTAGCTATGGCAGCGGTGAGGGCATGCAACAAGTCAAAAACTGGTTTCATGATGGGTTGTGAGAAATTTGAAGAATTGAGAATGATGGCGGAGACAATTCCAGGAGATATCGGTACTTCAGTCCATAGAAGTATGACACATGATGCACCATCTGAAAGAGAGGAACCAAATATGGGTAGTAGAGAACCTGAAGCTCAAGAGAGTAATGTATTCTTGAGTGCTCCACCATTCGCTAGAACAAAGGGAAGTAGACGCTCAAACACAGGAATTCCTGGTGCAGAGACAGGTGGCAGCAATGATAAAAAAAAAGAAAAAGGACACAACAATGCAGTACATGTGGTTTGTACGCAGGACACTATTCGACAACATGTCCGTTAAATCCAGATGTGGATGCAAGAGGAAAGAAAAAAAAAGGGCACCATGGGAACAAAGAGAGGCAGACCACCAATAAATAGGCAATTGGAGCAAGAGTTCATGGTAGCTGCAGGTGAAGAGGAATGTGATGAGGAATGGAATTCAATTGGAGATGAGTAGAAATAAAGTGGATTCAATGGATGATTAAAAAATTGTTCATTGTTTGTCGGTCGTGACAGTCACAGAGAGAAGCATTATGTGTCAACAATAAGTTGTATTACCAGAAACTACTTTATATTATGGATGAACCATTAAGTATTTACATGTTGGAAAATTGAAATATAATTTTGTAACGTTGGCTATACTGTTATAGTCATGCACGGAGCCGAATGATTATATTCAGCGAAAAAGTAACATTCAGACGCCTCTGTCGTGTGTGTCCATAGCCATAGATGCTACAAATTATTGAATATTGTGCATGTCTCTACGTTTTGCTAGCTAGAAATTTCTCTTATCGTAAATAAAATGCCTTGTTTTACTGTAGCACCATGAAAGTAGTGCTTGGTGTCGTCTTCTCTCTGAATGAATCTTCATATAAACAGCACGTATTTTTTAGATATAAGTAGTTAACACGTATGTATATAGAAGGACTCCGTTGAAGAGTATTGAAGCTCTAATTCGGCTAAAAGAACTTTTTTTACATCCATGCATGCATACGCATATAAGGTATTTGAAGTACTACGACTGGGAAAATATAATTTGTCCACAATAGACGCGGATTGACGTGTACAGAGTGTATAGTAAATCTGAACAATGAAGTATGCTGAAGGGGTGGGTTAATGATACCAAATAATAGTTCAAATTTCGCGTTAAGTACTATAGTTTACGTATACGCGGAGTAAATTTGTACCTATGAAACACACAACTAGCTGAGCAAAATAGTATACGTTGTCACATAATAAACTTTTATTTAAAATGATTTGAATGAATAATACAAAATGCAAACAAAAACAGAGTGCCTCTGCAACCAAAGCGGGCTGCTGTGCGGGAGTACAGAGTTATATGGGAGAACAATATTGACCATGTAAACCAAACTTGTGTTATCGGAAAAAATCACACCCGAGCGTCAAAACGATCACAATAACAAAAATACACATTCAAGTATGAAGGTTGCATACATGTACAGCGACACAACAGGTTCTTAACTAACAAAGGCGATCCAGGAATGTGAAAATATATTCTGAAGTTCTTTGAGATGTAAGAAAAAGTTTGACTACATTATCGTTAAATTAAATACATAGGTGTCACTAGATAAATTATGTAGACAATTAAACTCAATCGTACGGTGACAATAAAGAAAAAAATAACTTTAACATAGTTTCATAGTTGGAACTAATAAAAAAATAATATCTAAGATGGCTTGTATTCCTCTAAGCCGTAAGGTAGCTTCTTGACTTGATTGATTGCGTTGAAAAGCATGTAGTACAACATTTCAGACTGGAGTGCAGGCACATTGATCTGCATTGTCAAATGGTACAACATCAAGAGATCATTACTGTAACATCGATCATCTACTAAGAATATATGCTGAGTCAAGCTAAAAAAACTGGTATCATAAAACATGAATATGCTGAGTCAAAGTGCATAACCAGATCAATCTCGCTTTATGAGAAATGACCGGTTGTAAAAAGTATAAGCACATCTAAAAAATAGAGACAACACAATAAAATTAATTGGCAAAAAACTTACATTATTTTCATTCGTATGGAGCTTATTACCATCCCATATCTCCATAACTTTCATTGCAATAAAGGGAGACTCATTGGGAACAACCTCTCGCATCACTTTTATAACATGTCTTTTCCATCTATAAAAATCTTTAAACTTCCGGTCAGTTAGCTTCTGTATCAATTCATTGAGCCTCATCACAACTCTAGCTGAAACGACTGTATGGAAATCTTCATGAACTTGGTTACTAGAATCAAGTATGTCAATTCATTTATCGACCATGTTCAAGCAGTATACTGTGTAGTAGTTGTTCTCGGGAATTGGCACAAAGAACTGGAAAGTAATAGGGAAATAAATTTAGGATGAATAAAAAATAAATAACAGATAGAAAGAGAGAAAATCAACAACTTGACTTACAAGCTTGACTTTAAAAATATCAAGATCACCAATGTCGGCTTCCAGTCTTATAAAAGCGGCGAGGTCTGGATACATGCACTGCTGTCGTTCTTCATCATGGTTGAGCATCTCCTGAGAGGTGAAAATAAGAATTCAATATTCAGAGAGTATTAGACGGATGATAGACAAATAGTTATGGAATTTAAATGAATAAAAAAACTTTCAGATAACATGAACATACACCAAGATATCCCGAAAAAACATCCTGAATCCCACACATTTGGGCCTCCAGATGTCTTCCTCCGCACGTATGCAGTCCACATAATATGACATGAATGACTTGTACAGTGGAGCACCATCTGCAAAGGACTCTGCTACATCTAGACATCGGAAAGATTGGGATGGACCCAAAATAACATAATGCCTGGCGAAGAATAAGATAAAATTAATTGGAAGAGCTAACTATTGTAAAGTGTGGTACTCAAAAGTGATTAAAAATAAAATCATTGGGCGTATACCTCTTGGCATTCAGTTCTGTGCAAATTTTACTCCTTACAGAATGGGCTTTAATCATGTCAATTGGTGGTCTTGGCGTTATGCATTTGAAAGGCGATCTGTATCTTGGGGGAATATTGACAAGCCGATTGATGCGAGGTCGAGCACAAATATGGTATCCGGAATCGTCCTGATTGGCTGCCATCATTGAACTTCGATACAAGTCACCGTCATGTACCATGAAACTCGCCGGCGTATTTGTTGAATCAAATTGAGCTGCATCCAGGGTGCTTCTTTCCAATTGTGCAGCACCAGATTCAGTTTGTTGCTGATTATATACAATGGAAGAAATATTCAAAATTCGTAATGAGGTTGACGTAATTAGTATAATTCTATTAGAGGAGTTGTACCTGGTTGCAGTTTGCATGTGTGCTACATACCACGGGAGATTGCTGTGGCGACTTCACCACATCCTCGTTTGTAGGGTGAAAGCCATAAACTAAAAGAAATACGTGTCAGAATGTTGAACAAAGGTAGGTACTGAATAAAATATAAACTTTCAGATATGAATAAACAGTACAATGATCAGACGAATTTGGATCCAAGCATCCTTCACGGCTGACAGCAGGTATAATATTATCAATCGAAACAATACACAAATCCTGTATACAAGTGTGTATGCGTGAGTATGAAGGGTCAGCAATAGTACCAATACATAAATCTTAAACGAGAATAAGGTACATGAATGGATAACATTATGACAAAAATTATACATACGGATTGCTGATTAAGTGGATCAGTGGCAACATTATCAGATTCAATCATTTGTTCTACAGTTTTGTCAACTCCTGTTGCAGAAAAACCAATGTTTGGTGTCATTCGAGAGGCGCCGCTATTGACATTTGATTCGATAACATTATGTTCCTCGCTTATAGCAGCATCTGGTGCAGGTAGCTCCTGAAAAATGAAACTCAGATAAAAATGCTTAAGATTGCACTTTAACAACATATAATGGTTATCTATATAACACACAGTTAATAATGACAGTGTTGAAGAAGAAAAAAAAGGAATAACTCGTAAAAAGTTACAGGGGCAGGTTAAGCACAGCATTACTGTCCACACTAAGGAGGTCGGCTTTTTCGCGCATATCAGAAGATGACGCAACATGCTGGTCACCATTATTGTATTGATCGCCTGGCACGTGACTTCCGCTCCGTTGGCGTGATGTGATATCATGTGAAGAAGGTGGACATTGTGGGTTTTTATCTGGAAAAAAATAGTTCAATGTAATCGTATTTTGGAACTGAATAAAACTTTAATATAACTTACCATTCAAGTGAGACGGAGTATGGACTAATGCTTCATTAGAATGGGTTGCACAATGATGAAAAATTGACGAGTCCAAATTTGATCAACTACTAGTCTCGTTAATAGTGCCTTCGTTCCTATGATCCTCATCATTTGATTGTTTTGAAACTTGTTCTTCATCAATGTAATTTTGAATGGTAGTTATGAATTCCTTATGTGCTTCCACAATCAATTTGGAACCTACGAGAATGTTATGAATGGCCTGACTAGATTTAGCAGCAAAGAGTTACAGCCCTATGGCTGCCTTTGACCCTGAGGGTGTGCCACGTACATTATCTAATAGTGCACCAAGCTCCGCGACACTAGAGAGTACTGGTAAATTTGAACAACTTGCAGTAGGCAGAAAAAGATTTGGTTGAGGATCAGCCTGAACGTAACATGTGTCAGCCCTACTTCTAAGCTGCAAAAAAAAAAGAACAATACATTTCAATATATCATAAATTATTAAATGGTACAAAAATAAATAAATTAATGCATCGTAAAAAAACGATTGACATGAACCTGAAGATTTCCATACGTCTGATTCCCTGATATATATCTTTGCTTGTCTTCTCGAATTATGGTTTCCATTACAAATGGATTGAAGTACTTTGCACGGGGTGTGGCAGAATGAACGATACAACTTCGTGAATCAAGATTGTCCAAGTATATTATCTGCATACACATAGCACCTAATTAGTATAAATGTACGTAGAGAATATTATCTAAAGAGGAGATAATTAGAAGCAATGTAAACTCACAATCAACAATATACCGCAACCGAGAAGGGACTTCTTTCTCTCATTGGACCATGCTAATGCTGCATGGCGCAAATCTTGTATCACTGCCTTGCACCAGTTAATATTTTGAAAATCTGAAATGTCCTTAGTCAAAAAAGCATCTCGTCCTCTTATATTGTTGTCTAGTGCAGAGAATAGCAACTTATTGAAGACTACCAGTAGGAATATCCTGACTGCCAGAGAATTGTCAATCCTTATTTTCCTCAGCATATCAAAAAGATAGTTGCACTTGATATCGTTGTTGCGCTCAACATGAACGGATTTCTTAAAGTCTGCTAAAGCGAGCGCATTTTGAACTTCGGTTGACCCTGGTAGATCCTTATCACCATCAGGAAGGCCTAAAATTTTTTTAACACATGATTCGTTGATAGACAAACCACCTTCATTACCTACTTCCAAAATCATTGACTCCGGATTAAGTTTGTCCATCAAGTATACCAAGAGATCAGTACAATCTAATCTCGTGGCACAAAAGTTAAGTAGGCCACCAAAACCAATCTCACATATTTTCTGGCGTTGTGGCATGTTCAACTGTTCAATGACTTTGATGATGATTGAAGGGGTGCAACGTACAGAAGGGAGCTAGTACCACGTAAAGAATTGAGATCAATATAAGGGATTTTACATAAACAGATGTAATGTAAAAATATTTTAGGTGTACGAACATATTGTGAGTCTAATAGATGAATAGTAGCTAGTAACATAAATCAAAGTGCAATAAAAGTGTGACAATGATTGGAGGTTAAAATAATGTAATTTTATTTTCCAGATAATATACAGACTAAGCTGTTGCTATTCCTATAGTGACAGAAAAGCATATAAGAACCAGTACAAGGTATGAGTACATATAAAAATAAAAGGTAATGTGAATATAATAGAAAATAACTAAAGACTTAGAAATCCAAATTTCACCTTGTTACAGAATGATTGACCCAAACTGCCAGAAGTACGTGCACGCACATGTTGCTTCGTAGGTGGCATAAAATCATCATCGTTATCCTGATCAGGAGCATGTGAGCTAGTATTGCGTTTATTTTTATTCTGATGTTGATTTCCATGAATGGATGTAATATTAGTTGTTGAAATGAGAATTCGATGTCGCGAAGAATGAAGTTGCCCATCATTATCTGTATGTGATGGAACACTCATTTCGGGAAAATCCAGTTGCCATGCCTCCTGGCTGCTTTTCAGTGTAATTGATTTTAACCTTCCCTGCATAACAGATGATTTGAAACCTGAAATTTTGAGAAAATATAATGAGACTAGCAGCCAATTGTTACATATAGAACTACAAAAAAAAACAAGTAAAAGTAAATTTGAACTAGAAAAACATATGCATAAAAACTGCACAGAAAATAATACTAAAAAATCTCTTACGATGCAAAACATTTTAAACCTCATTGCAACAGCTTAAAGATGTTCAAAAACAATTGTGAAACTCACCATAGATTAAAACTGCAACAAATATATTAAGTGATATACACATACAGAAACAGAGACAAAAAAATGCATCGTTCTGTAATTTATGTAGTGATAAAATATGAGAAAACAGTCACTACACGAAATTTTAGAACAGTTTTGTGGTGACAAACATAAAAGTCTACGCAATTTTGTCACGTAAGGCTGGACTTTGAATTATTATATAAATTACATTTACATTGTAGGCAGTCGTGGAAAAATAAAAAATGACATAATTTTAATTAACAACTAATTGTGCATGACTTTTTTAGTCCCAGCTGATATACCAGCAGTGGTATAGCAAATAAAACATTTCCTGTATCTTCCAGTTCATTAGCAAAAAAAAGGAACAGTGGACATTCTATAATAAAATTTTAATTGAGTTTTTTTGCACCATTCACAGTGACTTACCTGGCCGTTTTTTGAATTATGGGATTGAGGAAAAGGGCGGATCGCCGGACGACTGTGGCGGGCCAAGAAGTGCTTCGTCGCAGTCAACAGTGACAAGATTCTAGCAAGCAATATAACCTGACACTATTCCAAACGAAAAAACGATTAGATATTTGGGGGCAAACAATTGAAGCAACCTACGGAGATTGTAACGAGATGTCACCGGGGCGAATCAGCTGCGAGAAAACAAGATAGCGAAACGAAGAAACGGCGTGCAGGCGACAGTCATTGAAACTGGACATCACGGGCGCGAATGTGTTGCCAGAAACGCGATGTACGTGGAGACGAAGAAAAGCTTGCGGACGATGTGGAAAAGAAACGCAATAGAGAAACGAAGAAACGGCGTGCAGGCGACGGAGACTGATACCGCCAATTGAAACGGGACCTCATCGGCAAGTCAATGTCCTCCAGAAATGCAATGTACGTGGAGACGAAGAAAATCTTGCGGGCGATGTGGAAACCAAAAACGGCGTTCCGGAGGAGATCATCGGTTGCCAAGAAAGGAAGTGAGATTAACGAATAGCCACTTGGATCTCAATGAAGATGGACCTAGCGTCGATCAAAAGGTATATCGCTCCATGATTGGATCTCTACTTTACTTATGTGCATCTAGGCCAGATATTATGTTGAGTATATGTTTGTGTGCACGATTTCAAGCCAACCCTAAGGAATGTCACTTGACAGCCGTAAAAAGAATCTTGAGATATTTAGTTCATACACCCAACCTTGGTCTTTGGTACCCAAAAGGCTCAAAATTCAATCTCATTGGTTACTCCGATGCAGATTATGCCGGGTGCAAAGTAGATAGAAAAAGCACCTCCGGCACATGCCAATTCCTAGGGAGATCCTTAGTTTCTTGGTCATCCAAGAAACAAAATTCCATTGTTTTATCCACAGCCGAAGCGGAGTATGTTGTAGTCGGGAGTTGTTGTGCACAACTCCTTTGGATGCGACAAACTCTAAGGGATTACAGTTACAATATGAACCGTAATCCTCTCCTTTGTGACAATGAGAGTGCCATTAAAATAGCCCATAATCCAGTTGAGCATTCCAGGACTAAACACATAGACATAAGACATCATTTCTTGAGGGACCATTCCATGAAAGGAGACATGACCATCTCACATGTCAATACCCAAAAACAATTGGCCGACATATTCACCAAGCCACTTGATGAAAAGCGTTTTTGCGAACTCCGAAATGAACTAAATATCCTTGATTCTCGGAGTGTGGCTTGAAAAGTTGCATACCTGTATGACCTCTTCAAAATTTTGACTGAATTGTGAAAATCATCCCTCTCCATTTTTTCTCAAAAAAACTATGTCAATTATTAGATCTTGATGAATTATGATCATTGTGTGATTGTTGTATGCTTACTGGTCAAATTCATCAAGATTAATTGATTTGTTTTGTCCCACCTATTCTCTATCAATGAACCTTCAAATATATATGAATGGGCTATGCAATTTCTCCTGGTGACCACGGACTAGTCCGTGGTTACCCGGACTAGTCCGCTCTTGCAGACTAGTCCGCAAAGTGCCGGTTAGACCGGACTAGTCCGATAGACCACAGACTAGTCCGATATAGCTCTCTGGATGACTTTGGACTAGTCCGGTCATGTCCGGACTTGTCCGATATAGCTCTCTGGATGACTTCGGACTAGTCCGGTCATGTCCGGACTTGTCCGATTTTTCGTGTCCATAACCCTAGCCGCCACCAAACCCTAATCTTCTCATCCCCACATTTGCTCACGCCTTCCTCTCTCTTGCGCTTGAGCTACCAAGGCGATTCTCTGCTCCCTCCGTCGAAAAAGTCCACATTTGGGCGGAGATCAAGCTCGACCTTTTGGGGATTGAAGCTAGCGAACTTGTCCGGCCTCCAACCCCCAAACCTTCAAGCTTCAATCGATTTCTTCGGTAACTTTCTTCAAAACCCTACAAATCTTGTTTTTCTCCATTGTTGATCGTATAGCCTAGCATCCTTCACTAGATACATGCTTATTTGATGTACTACGTGTATGCTAGACTAGATTTGCATTAGGAATCATTCCTTGACCAATCTGTTAGGTTTTTGAGGATGAACACCGGACTAGTCCGGTCCATGCACGGACAAGTCCGGTCCTCCGGACTAGTCCGTGCCTGTGCACCGGACAAGTCCGATGTTTCTGAACTAAAAACCTAATTTCTCAATTCCTCAATGCAATTCATTGCTATATTTTCATACCTATGCCTTGTATCACTTACCATCATTCTTGCAAAATCATTCTCAGATCATGTCGAGCTCAAACAACGAAATCTCCGACTTTGAGGCCGAGTTGGACCACGAAGTGGCACCTCGGTCCTCGACGGGTCTTGGCAAGAAACGCCAAGAAAGACCCTCGGAGCCAGCTCCTTCACCTCCTCAAGTTCGGAGGAAGGTGCTGGCAAAGAAGCCAGTGTCAAAGGCAGCAGCATCCTCATGTGCCTCTCGCCAAGCCAAGGGCAAGGGCAAGGGGATAGCAACAGGGCCAGTCGGGCCCTTGAAGCTCCATGCTCCCAGGGAAGGGGTCCGGGACCCTACTGAGGAGAAGTTCAACGGCAAGGGCAGTGATTCTGCAGCCAAGTTCAGAAGCATTGACTGGTATGGCAGGCCAAAGCAAGCTGTCGATGGAAGGTTTTGGTGCAACTTCCATGCAGACTTCTACAAATCGGTGTATCTCCCAATGAAGACACCGGTGGTGCGCAGTCAGTGGATTGACTGGGCACACCTTGAGAAGAAGAAGTGCTCAGCTTTTGATGAAGTCATTGCAGCAGTTGAGAGGCATGGCCTGAAGGATCTCTTTGCCTTCAGGCATAACTGGAATGATGAAGTGATTGCACAGTTCTTTGCAACTTGCCACTTCTCGAGTGAGGATGAAGAGAGTGTTACTTGGATGACACACGGATCTAAGTATAGTATCACTCAAGAGGACTTCACTAATCTGCTCCATCTGGACACCTCTGGACATGACAGGCTGATCATCCACAACATAGGTGTCATGGAGAAGGATAGGATGAAATTCCTATATGAGCCGAACTCAAAGTATGTCCCTCCCTCTACAAAGAACATGAAACCATTCTTTGTGGTCCTCAATAGAGTGCTGAGGAAGACTATTGCTCCTAAAGATGGAGACGCTAGGAGCGTGCAAGGATATCTCCGGACTCTGATGAGAGTCATAAGCAAGGACCGCCCATTTGATGTGTCGGAATACATTTGGAATGATATGGTAAACATATCCTGCACGCCTAACAGGTCATGTGGCTATGCTCCCTACCTCATGTATATGATTGAGAAAGTCACAGGTATTGAGTTCGTGAAGGATGTGGAGCACACTCCTTTGAGGCCTCAGAAGCCTCAACTAGTGAGTGTCCAGGCTGCTCCCTCGCCGGCCTCCAGTCTCGAGGCACCGACAAGATCAAGAAGCGGTGCTAGGGTTGTCCCTACCTATAGGGAAGCCCCTCAGAGAGAATCAGCTAGTGGGATCCTCAAGTACCTGGCCGCCATATTCTCCTCCTGCAGAAAGACCGAAGTGAAGGTCCACAAGCTCAACAAGAGAAGAAAGGAGGACATGAAGTATATAAAGGCCAATATGAAGCAAATCTGCCAGAAGTTGGAGATCGACCCCATTGGATGGCTCGAGCGGCTCCGTCCCTCCTCCTTCCCCTCCTCGTCAAGCTGATGATGCTGAAGACGAAGACGACGACGAGAGGACCAACAGTGAAGAGTGAAGACCCTAGGACCCTCCTATCCTTCTTTTTGGTGTCTTGATGCCAAAGGGGGAGAGATTGAGGGGGAGTCTTAGCTTTAGCTGTGGTAGGGTGCGAGGAGAGAGTTCTCTTTATCTTTCTTTGTGATTGTAATGCTTTAACGCTGTTTTCATGTTAACTATGCTGTGTTGAAATGCTTAATTAATTTGCAAGTATGTGTTGAAATCTGCAACTTTGCTCCTGAAATGACATATGTACTTTGTATTGATTCATCAATGTAAATTATGTCATTCTCAATGTTTCAATGCACTTAGTTATGCATCTCACCATAAAGAATGCACATATGGATATTTCTCTTACTGCTTGATGTATTTTTGAGTCATATGTACATACTTTATGAAAATCTCATCTCTTTTTGTCATATTTTGTGAAATCTCAATTGGTTGTCATCAATCACCAAAAAGGGAGAGATTGAAAGTGCATCTAGGACTCCCTTGTGGGTTTTGGATGATTTATGACAAGCAATTGGGATCTTAACCTTTTTGTTGAGATGAATGCAGGCCAATAA
Organism: Tuctoria greenei; assembly: GCA_036927565.1. Taxonomy (NCBI): domain Eukaryota; kingdom Viridiplantae; phylum Streptophyta; class Magnoliopsida; order Poales; family Poaceae; genus Tuctoria; species Tuctoria greenei. Next base: position 112,281,082 of record JAYESD010000012.1, on the reverse strand, counting down.
TGAAAAATGAGCAAAATACCAAAAAGAAGGGATAATGAGGAGCAAAGTGAACTTGAGCTCAAGGAAAAGAAATAGTAAATTATTGTGTATGGAGTGTGTTAAGGAAACACATCCAAGAGCTCAATCATATTTAAGCACACACACATATTGCACAAAGTTACACAGGACCGTACTAGTTCGATATCAACCGGACTAGTCCGATATCCTTTCTGCACCAGATTGGACAAGTCCGATATCTGTCGGACTAGTCCGATATCTTTCTGACTTGAGTCGGACTAGTCCTCCCCAGGGCGGACTAGTCCTCAACACACTTCACAAGTCACACAAAATCGGACAAGTCCGTTGTTAACTGGACTAGTCCGATATTCCTTCTGATCCACTTCGGACAAGTCCGATGTTTACACGGACTAGTCCAAAATACTCACTGATCTAAATCGGACAAGTCCTCCAAGTGCAGACTTGTCATCCAACACGCTTAGGGTTTCATATGTCCGGACAAGTCCGATGGCTATCGGACTAGTCCAAAGATTTCCAGTAGTGAAATCGGACAAGTTCGTTTTCGACCGGACTAGTCTGATATTTCGGAACACTTAGGGTTTGCTACACACAGCACACCGGACTAGTCCGGTGACCATCACGGACTAGTCCGATCTTTTTGAACCCTAACGGTCACTTTTAGAAACCCCATATAAATAGAGGTGCACGACCAACTTTTATACTCTCTCGAACCCTAGCGCTGTCACACCTCCCAAGAGACTCAGAAACCACCTCTCTCCACGAAATTAAGTGCAAAATCGATCAATCCTTTGAGGATCACTTCTAGATCATTGGAGAGACACTTGGCACACATCATTGAGCTCTTGGTTTGAATCTCTAACACACTCCTGTGTTTCAATTGTAATTTCTGAGTGTGTTTTTGGTTGCATTGTGATTTGTAATCTAAGGGAGCTCTCAACGTGTGAGAACGCCCCTTGAATTTGGTTATTCACCCCTTTGTGATTAGTGGAAGAGGGTTGGCCTTCGTGGCGATCCGACGAGGGTAGGGTTGGAGAAGACCCGGTCCTTTTGTGGGCTCCTCAACGTGGATGTAGGTTGCCTTCGTGGTAGCCGAACCACGGGATAAATCGTGTGTCTTGTCCTTTTTGTGTTCATCACTCAAATTGATCGACTTACTCTAGGGTTTGATACACATAGTTCAATTTACAATAAATTGTAGAACACAAGCCTTAATTGTGATACAATCCAATATACAACTGTTAAACTGTTGTTTGATTCTATATTTCCGCTGCACACGTTGAAGAATCAACCTAATCAATTAATCTTGATCAACTTAGTCCGTGAACACCGGACTAGTCCGCACTTTACCGGACTAGTCCGATTTCTCTGGTATCGAACTTGTTGTTGAGTGTTGCAGGATCCGACAAAAATTCAAAAGGCCTATTCACCCCCCCCCTCTAGGCCTACATTCAAAAAACTTGTTTCAGATCAGCCAGATGTTGAGCATAAGAAGGACTGTATATGAGAATATCATCGAAAAAAACCATAACACACTTTCTCAAAAGTGGTTTTAGAGAATCATTCATTGCTCCTTGAAAGGTGGCTGGGGCACCAGTCAAGCCAAATGCAAGAACTCTGAATTCAAAGTGCCCCTCATGAGTGGAAAAGGCAGTTTTGTGTTGCTCTTCGGGTTTAAGTAGGATTTGATGAAAACCAGCCTATAAATCCAAATTTGTGAACCATTTGGCACCTGACAGTTCATAGAAAATATCTTCCATAATGGGAATAGGAAATTGCCTCTTAACAGTTAAAGCACTCAAGTGTCTAAAATCAACACAAAACCTCCATGTGTTGTCCTTTTTCTTCACCAAAAGAACAGGTGAATTGAATTCACTCTTACTTGTCTGAATCAGTCCATTTTGTAGCATTTCATGGACTTGGTTCTCAATCTCTGTTTTTAGCTTGGGAGGGTACCTATAAGGCCTTACATTCACTGGCCTGGCTCCTGGGAGGAGTGGTATAGTGTGATCACAATTCCTGCTTGGAGGAAGACATGTAGGGGTGTAAACAGGACAGAAAACTCTGATAGCAGAGTTTGAATCTCAGAATGTAAGGTATCAAGAGTTTGTGATGTATCAGGCAATGGCATAGCTAAAACTTGTACCACAGTGTCTGGGGGTAATTAAGAGAGAATACCTTGCAAGAGGATAGTGGACCCTTTATGTGGAATTGACATCCATTTATGTTCCCAGTGCACTTTCATAGGACTAAATGCAGCTAGCCAATCCATACCGAGAATAATATCATAGCAATGCAGAGGAATAATTTTGAAGGTAGAATTAAATTCATGTCCCTGCACATACCATGTAGCAGAAGTCAGTTCAGTGGTACAGAGAATAGTATTGCCACTAGCAACTGAAACTTTCATAGACTTTTGCAATGCTGAAACTCCCGACAATTTGGCTGCAACATGAGAAGATAAAAAGGAATAGGAGCTTCCACTGTCCACTAGAATTAAGACATCAACATTTTGAATAGACCCAAGCATCTTTAGAGTTTTGTGAGTGTCCTGACCAGAGTGGCCAGCCTGAGATAATATCATGAACAGATGATTTTCAGTGACTTGTTCAGGAGGTTCAGAAGTACTATCTTCAATATTCAAGAGCTCCCATAATTCCTGCACCACATGCAATTGCACTGCGGGAGAGCACCTGTGCCCCTTGTGCCATTTCTCAGCACAAATTCTACATAGACCCTGTGCCAATCTATAAGCCTTGAGTGCTGCAAGTTTGTCAGTGGAAGCAGAAGCAGGTGCAGAGTATTTAGCAGCATCAGGCAATTTCTTATCTTCAGTTGTAGGAAATGTAGACGGTGGAGGTATTAATGGATAAGCACCCCTAGCAGAATTATACCTCGGCACCGAAGGGGAATTGAGAGGTGCAGATGAAAGAGTATCTGACCGACGGTAGTCAAAACGTTTGGAATGGTCAGGACTCATTTCCTCATGCAGTGAGGCAAGGACACATGCTGTATCAAAATCAGAGGGACGCTGCACGAGAATAGCTGCTCAAATTCCTTCTTTCAGGCCATCAATAAAACGAGTGGTATAGTATAGAGAGTCAGTGACAGACTCATAAGCATGCAATTGGTCAACAAGTTCTGAAAATTGAGCAATATAATCTGTAACTGAACCAGTCTGTCGAATATGAAATAATTTCCTGATTAAAATCTCATGTTCATTCCGGCCAAATCTGTCCATGACCAGGGAGCAAAATTGAGACCAATGAAAGTGTCCTAACTTCCTATCTATAGACTGCAGCCAACGTGCTACTGTCCCTTCAAAGTGCATAGATGCTACTTTAATCCAGAGACCGGGGTCAACAGAATACATCTCGAAATAATCCTCAGAACGAGATTTCCACAATTTTGGGTTATCACCATCAAACTTAGGAAAGGACAACTTAGGTAATGAACCACGATGTGCAGCAGTAAGAGGCGAAGGGCGATCATTCATAGAACTGGAATAACGCGGAGGGCGATAGTAATCAGGATCATGCATACCCTTGCCTGAAACGGGTACATGAGTGTACACCGAGCCGAACGTCGCGTCACGAGAAGTGTTATCGCCACGATGTCCCATGGGCGTGTCGGAGATGATGCCCATGTGCGGCCGCTCGGAAGCAGGGTCGGGGTGGAATGCCTCCCGCTCGAAGAATTTGTTCAACTTGGATACCTCCAACTTGACGGCGGCCAATGAGGCGTCCATCTCTGGCTTCCACGTCCCGAATGACTTGTCGAAATCTGCTGCAGCAGACTCGAGGACGTCGATGCGCTCGTTCTGCTGAAGTTCGGAAGCGGCGATGTCGGAGAGACGCTTGTCCAGAACTTCAGTACGCTCGTTGAAGCCGGCGAACCCACGTGAAATCTCGGTGCGAAGCTGCGAGATCTCAGTACGGAGTTGCGCCATCATCTCCTCCATGAAGATCTTGGTGTTGGGCTCCATGACGCCAAGCGCTTTCTTGCGACGGGTGTAGTGCTCGTGATCTTCCAGTGCGGCAGGACCGCCGAATCTGATACCAGATGTTAACAGCGTGGTGGTAGGAGATCGCAATAGAGGGGGAAGGAGGAGAACAGAGGAGGAAGACGAAGATGGTGGAACAGGGTTGTCTATTCTGTTCGAGTCGTTCCCAGTCAGTTACAGGAGCATATATATGCTTTACGTCTCCTCTCTCCACCACTCGTTACATTCCCATTCAGTTACGGGACCACATGTCACCGAACACACGCGAACTTGGCTTCCTGGCGCGGTCGCTGCGACGTATCAGTGCTTGAGACGAAGGTGCTGCCTGGGTCGATGTAGTCGTGCTAACACTGTCCCACCAACACCGCAAGCACCCCCTTGCAGATTCATCCATGGCGAACGACTGCTACGTCCCTGGCTTCGCTGACCAATGGCCACGACATGGACAGGTGGCAGTCATTGTCCGTGATAACATGGAGGCAGAGATGATCCGCCTCAGCTCTCGGGCGGCCATCATCTCTCTGGCGGGCCACCACCGTGCAACCACTCCTCGGCAAGTGTCGGATGCACTTCTCTCACAATGCCACATCCCCTCTCGCCGCGTTCGCCTGAGCAGCCTGAATCTAGAGACCCTGCTGGCAAGGTTTAACCTTCAACAACAGAGAAACAGGGCGGTGCGCGAGGACGTGCTCTATGTGGCAGGGGCACGCTACAACATCCTTCCCTGGAGTCCATACCCGCCTCGCCACATCGACTGGCCGTACCAGACCACCATCTACATTGAGCATCTACCTCTCCATGCCTGGTCGGCGGAAGGATTTCGCCAAATCCTGGGTGATGTGCTTATTTTCGACCACATGCACCCTACTACTTACGTGCAGGACGAAACAAATATCTTTGGATTTGTTGCTTGGACGCAGAACCCAGATCTACTGCCAACGTCCAAGGTGCTCAACTTCTTTGCAGAGCGCGCAGGTCGGTCATGCTACTCAGATGGTCCCCCAGAGGCCGAGGAGATGGCGTTCCCACCTGAAGGACGCCAGGTTGAGATCATCATACATCTCGACCAGTACTATGATTACTCAGTCCCTACTCAGATGTCGCCACTTTCCGCCACAAGTGGACTCCCCTCCCCCATCAGCTATGATGAAGCACCTCTCCCACGACTTCACTCTTTCCCTTGGATTAGAGGCCAGTTGGACGGACAACGAGCCCCGAGTGCGCTAGCCACTAGACCAGCATCACCCTGCAGGACAACACTATAACCACATAACAGAGACATAAATCCAGAAAACGAGGGTACATCGCCACCGCGAGACTGGAGGAGGCTCTTCAACGCACAAGGCCGGTCGTCCGATGATTCAAGACACCAGCAGTTGAGGAGGGAGTGCTCTCGCTCCCCTCGATGCCACACTTGTGGTCATCGCCACACCTGCCATCATGGGGAGGGGGAGCAGCAACGCGGTCGCCTGATCGCGCATTGCGGCAAGGCAAGGGATGGAAATGATAGGCCAATGGACTTTTTCCCAACACCACTGTGCCAAACCATCCATCAGAGAGGAGAAGACCCGATGCTCATTGAGAATCTTGCCAACTCAACAGGAGCAATGTCAATGCAGCCAATCCAAGATTCATCACCGGTGGGCACCCAATCACCACATCTTGGTCATGGGCTGATGGAGAGCCGGCCTGAGGGGACCCGAATCCCCACGGGGGCTGTCACCGTAGCGGGATCACAGGCCAGCCCAGATCATACGACAGAACAGGGGGAGGCCCAAATTTTTTAAATCAGCTTTTCCCGCCCCTGCCGGTGTGACGCCCGGTTCCGAAAAATGAACCAAGCTAACGTATATGTGTGCCCAGGATATTCATCACACATACACGAGTGCAATCACAAAAGGATATACAGAAAATTACCACAGAACAAGTTTAATTAACCAAATTTCATTACACAAACCATATTATCCTCGAATACAAGCTCTAATGAATATTAATGACAAGTTCAACTAATGCAGCGGAAATAAACTAATTAAGCAAACTAAGCAACTATGCAGCATAAGCGACAGGGTATGTATGCGCAGCTCCAATAACATCACATGCAAAGCTGACGGTAGACACGGCCTAGAACTCCGTATTATCGCCATTAAACTCCCAATCTTGACCTGCAACTGTTGGGGGGATTGCAAGAGTGAGTACATGTCGTACTCGGCAAGTGTGGAAAATATGACATGTGGCTGATTCAAATGACGACAATAATAATGGCAAAGTGCTGAAAAGTACAGTAAAACATTTGAAGAGCAATATATTACATGTATGTGAAGTAAACCCATCATAATCATAAATAATACCATAATACCAAACTAAATTCCTCACCATCATCAATAATTCTAGATTTCACCATCGTCAATAACCATATTCAATACCAGAAATTAATCCATAACCATTACCAAACCATGACCATCCCAAATTCCGTCTCAATACCAAGTACCTTCTAATCATGGAAGTTGTCCAGGTGCTCATAACCGGGAGCACGGCTATCATGATAGTTTTAATTAACTCTGCAGAGTTTGTACCTCTTTACCCATGTGTTCGTGATTTCATCACCTTTCGACAACTAAGAATCTCCCTTATGCCCATGACCCGTCAGTCATATTACACACTTCCGTTGGTGTGTGGCCAAGAGATCACAAAACAGCCTTTACAAAAGGATTACTAGTCTATTTAGACCCCACTGAGGTTTCACCGGTGGCGATGTCTCCCGCAGAGCACATCTTCAACCAAGGGCCCCCTCTTGAGCCATTCGGATCCCAGGGTAGTCCCACCAATCATCAACAAACCCAATCCGACTACCCCTTCCCCGAGCATCCACAATGGTCCAAACAGCACTAGCAAAGCCCTAATTAATCAGCTACGCCGCACCCATACTTGGCCTCGTGGTGGCACTGTAGTCCTGGCTTATTCTCGCATGAACCGGTCCTTAGATCTAAAGCAAGCAAACCACCATAACATCCAACCCATCCACATACCAGACTTGCTTAGATCATCCATTACCATACCGTATTAACTAGTTCATGTCATCCATAATCTCATCCATGCATAATTAAATTGAGTGGTATAGTTGTTTTTCCATCCCAGTCGATTAAGCGAAGCAAAAAGGTAAAAACCTTTCCCGACTCTCTACCATAAATTCCAGGTGACAAGGGTGGTTTAACAAGTCTAGTAAACTTCCTACCATAGGATTTCCCATCAAATTGACATAGCATGCAGTTTTACAAACAAAACATTTATTTAAAAAAAAAGGATCAATATGCTTCAAGGACACTTGCCTTGCTCTTGCTGTTGATTAGGGTCAAAGCCTTCAAACTCTTGATGTTGTAGATCCTCTGCGGCACTCTCTAGCGCAAATCCGTCTAATCCACACAATAAACATACAAAACAAGAAACACAATCAAAGAGTGCACAAATATTACTCAATATGACATGACATGCATGATTAATGCAAATGCAAGGTAGAACTTGTTACTAGATTGCTTTTAAAGATCACTAACTAGTTCTAATAGCTTTTAACAAGTTTATACAGGTTTGGATTCGATTAGATCAAATTTTAGAATTAATTCAACACAATTTAACCAGAAAGATCGGACTAGTCCGCTAGGGACCGGACAAGTCCGCACTTGACGAGATCAGCAGATTAGGGTTTTCTAGATCGATGTAAATTCGGAGATTAGGGGTGGAATTCACGTAAGGAAAAGAGAATAGAAGGTATAACAGGTGTTTAGAACTCCAATGAACCAAGAAACTTGGAGGTAACACTTGGATCTTGATGATCTAGGGTTGGTGATGAACTTGGAGATGAATTGGTCATGAAGGACGAAACTTGGTGGAGATCTTGATCCTCCTTCGTTTCCTCCTCTTCTTCCTCTTGCTTGGGATCTTATCCTCCCTCCTTGATGGTGGCTCCCCACGAACTAGGGTTTGGATGGGTGGAAAAGTGGCAAATAGATGTCAAACCAAGGGGTGTGACTGTTTATATAGAGGTGGAGGCTAGGGTTAGATGGATTTCGAGTTTGGGATGATTAGAGGTCGGTTTAGAGTCCCACATGGGCTCTAAAAGAGTTAGGCACGACGTACCTAGGCCCACTTAACGTGAAACCCAAGAAACAAGTCATAAAACAAAAGGTCAATCTTGGAGTCACGAAATATCGGACAAGTCCGGAAAGGACCGGACTAGTCCGAAGTCGTCCAGAGAGAAAATCGGACAAGTCTGGCAAAAAATTGGACAAGTACGATCTTAGTCAGAAAGGAAAACGGACAAGTCCGCTGGAACACCGGACTAGTCCGGAAAAGTCCAGGGACTTAGCAAATTTTCAAGGATTCATGGAATACCGGACTAGTCCGCACAAAATCGGACAAGTCCGAAGTTGTCCAGAGGCAAATATCGGACTAATCCGCAGCAAAAACGGACAAGTCCGTTTTTAGACAGAGAGAAATCGGACTAGTCCTCAGCAAAACCAGACTAGTCCGCACTTTCCTACATTTTAAGTGCGGTTTTGTTCCAAATCAATTTTAAACTTGTTCCTCTTGTTATGGGTTAATGTTAAACATGTATATGAGTGTATGCAAGGCATGATGCATGAAAATGAGGGTGTTACAAACCTACCCCCCTTAAAATGAATCTCGCCCTCGAGATTCAACGCGGAAGAGAAGAGATAGGGAAATTCCTTCTTGAGATCATCTTCAAGCTCCCAAGTTGCTTCTTCTTCGGTGTGGTGCTTCCATTGAACTTTACACCATGTAATAATATTGTTCCTTGTGACTCTTTCCTTAGTTTCCAAGATTTTGACCGGTCGCTCGGCATAAGTCAAATCTTCCTCTAATTCCAATTCTTCCATTGGCACTTGTTCTTCCGGTACTCTCAAACACTTCTTGAGCTGGGAAACATGAAACACATCATGTACGTCTGATAGATGGGCTGGCATCTCCAACTTATATGCTACTTCTCCCCTTTTGTCCAAAATCTTGAATGGTCCAATGTAACAAGGTGCGAGCTTCCCTCTTATGTGAAACCTCTTATGACCTCTCATTGGTGACACCTTGAGGTAAACAAAATCTCCCATTTCAAAGGCTAATTTCCTTCTCCTATTGTCCGCATAGCCTTTTTGTCTTGATTGGGCAGCCCTCAAGTTTTCACGAATTATTTGGACTTCCTTTTCGGCTTCTTGCAACACATCCGGACCAAATACTTGAGTTTCTCCTGCCTCATTCCAGAATAAAGGTGTCCTACACTTCCTCCTATAAAGCGCTTCATATGGTGACATTTTCAAGTTTGCTTGGTAACTATTGTTGTATGAAAATTCCGCGTAGGGCAAGCTTTTGTCCCAACTTTTCCCATGCTTTAAAGCACAAGCTCTTAACATGTCCTCCAAAATCTCATTTGTCCTCTCGGTTTATCCATCCGTTTGAGGATGATACGCTGAACTAAAATTCAACCTCGTTCCCAAAGCTTCATGCAACTTTTGCCAAAATCTGGAGGTAAATTGAGAACCTCTATCCGAGACTATCTTCTTAGGGACTCCGTGTCGACACACAATATGCTCCATGTATATTTCGGCCAATTGTGCAGCTGTATATTTGGTCTTCACAGGGACAAGATGAGCTGACTTGGTTAAGCGATCCACAATTACCCAAATTGAGTCATACCCGGACTGAGTACGTGGTAAGCCAACTATAAAGTCCATACCAATCTCTTCCCACTTACACTCTGGAATCTTTAATGGCTGCAATAACCCTGCTGGCCTTTGATGTTCCGCCTTGACTCGTTGGCACACGTCACACAATGCAACATATTCGGCTATGTCCTTCTTCATGCTATCCCACCAATAGCAAGTCTTCAAGTCTTTGTACATCTTCGTACAACCTGGGTGAATCGAGTAAGGCGACTCATGTGCCTCCTTTGATATCGTCTCCCGAATATGCTTTACATTAGGCACAACGATCCTCTTTCCTAGCCATAAGGTACCATGTTCATCCTCGTCAAATCTGAATTCTCTCCCTTCTTCGGTTCGTTCCTTGATTTCCTTGATCTCCTCATCTGTGGTTTGTGCCTCTCAAATTTCTTGCTCCAAGGTTGGGTTTAACTCCATCATCTCCATCTCATTTACAAACCTGAGGTTCAACCGTTCGAACTCCTTGCATAGCTCGGATGGTATCTCTCGAACTGTGAGTTGGTGACTTACTCCCTTTCTACTCAAAGCATCGGCCACTACATTGGCCTTTCCCGGGTGATAGTTGATTCCCAAATCATAATCTTTGATGAGCTCCAACCATCTTCGTTGCCTCAAGTTCAGATCCGTTTGTGTGAAAATATACTTCAAACTCTTATGATCCGTATAAATTTCACACCTATGTCCAAGAATATAGTGTCTTCAAATCTTCAATGCATGTACCACGGCTGCAAGTTCTAAATCATGTGTTGGGTAATTCTGCTCATGTTTCTTCAATTGTCTTGATGCATAGGCGACCGCTTGACCTTCTTGCATCAATACACACCCAATTCCTTGTCTTGATGCATCACAATAGATGTCGAAACTCTTTCTTACATCCGGCAATACCAAAACTGGGGCTGTTGTCAACCTCTTCTTCAACTCCTCAAAACTGTTTTGACAAGCTTCAGTCCATTGGAACGCCTTTCCCTTCATTAGCAACTCCGTCATAGGCTTGGCTATCTTGGAAAAATCCTTGATAAACCGACGGTAATATCCAGCCATCCCAAGAAAAATCCTTATTTCCTTGACATTTTGCGGCCCCACTTCAACACATCCCTCACTTTTCCAGGGTCAACCAATACTCCTCCTCCTGAGATGATATGACCCAAAAATGGCACCTCTTTCAACCAAAACTGAACACTTGTTGAACTTGGCATACAACTGATGCTCCCTCAATTTCTGCAACGTAAGCCTCAAGTGTTCCTCATGTTCCTTCTCATCCCTTGAGTAGATCATAATGTCATCAATAAACACCACAACAAACTTATCCAAGTACTCCATGAAGACCTTATTCATGAGGTACATAAAGTAGGCAGGCGCATTTGTCAATCCAAAAGACATCACGGTGTACTCATAAGATCCATACCGTGTCCTAAAAGCTGTCTTGGGTATGTCCGATGGTCTAATCTTCATTTGAAAGTATCCCGACCTCAAATCAATCTTGGAAAACACACAGGCACCTTTCATCTGATCAAACAAATCCTCTATACGGGGCAAGGTGTACTTGTTCTTGACTGTTACCTCGTTGAGAGCTCGGTAATCCACGCACATCCTTTGGGATCCGTCCTTCTTGTCCACAAACAGCACAGGCGCTCCCCAAGGTGAAGAACTAGGGCGAATAAAACCCTTCTCTAATTACTCTTGAATTTGCTTCTTGAGCTCCGCTAATTCCATAGGAGGCATCCTATACGGCCTCTTAGCTATAGGTGCAGTTCCAGGTATTAAATCAATGACAAACTCAATGTCTCGATCGGGTGGCATACCTGGCAACTCGTCCAGAAAAACATCCAAAAATTCACACACCACCGGAATCTCCTCAATTGCGACACCGTCCATATGATTCAGCTCCAATTGCTTCGGTGCGGTTTGTGATGCTTCAAATTCTACGGTGATCCCTTCCTCATTAGTCAACTTCACCGTCTTTGTGGCACACTCAATAACTCCATTGTGCTTCCTCAACCAGTCCATACCAAGTATAATGTCCAATCCTTGAGAATCTAAAACAATGAGGTTGGCGGAGAAGTCTACCCCCCTTATTCTAAGGCTTACTTTTGGACATACTATATTTGTCCTCATCTCTCCTCCAGGAGACTTGACCAACAGAGTAAACTTCATATGAGAGATAGGCAAACTATACTTGGCAACATACTTTGATGCAATGAATGAATGCGATGCTCCAGAATCAAATAACATAGTCGCGGGGTTGGAGTTGGCGAGAAACATACCAGTGACCACGTCATCCGCTTGTTGAGCATCCTCCGTAGAGACATGGTTCACGTTGCCACGAGCAAAATTCTGCTGTCCACGGCTTCCTTGTGGCTGTCCTCCATTGGGTCTTGGGTTTTGCCTCGGCGCATTGCTTCCTTGACCAAGGCCTGACTTAGGACATTGATGCGCAAAGTGTCCAGCTTCTCCACAAGTATAACACTTCTTAACCCCACCAGAATTGTTGGGACGAGCTTGGTTTTGAGCATTTGCAGCAAAAAAATTAGCACGAGGCTCATAAGGCATTGGAGGCCTAGGTGCTTGCATAACAGGGCGCTGCTGCACAAACTGAGTTGGGCGTGGTGCATAACCAGGGCGCTAAGCAGGAATAGAGGAGCTATAATGAGGCGCATTGGGCGGCGCAAAGCGAGGGTGCACATTACTTCCTTGTTGCTGTCCTTGATATGGTGCCTTCCTCTTGATTTCTTGCTCCATCTCACGGATCTTGTTCTCAACCACAATTGCTTTGTCCACAAGTTTCTGAAAATTGGCATAATCACAATTGAGCAATTGCACTTGGATATCATTGTTCAAGCCCCTCATGAACAAGTATTGTTTCCGGCTGTCCCGACTCACATCCTCAGGCGCATACCTTGAGAGTTGAGTGAACTTATTGAGATATTCACTCACGCTTGATCTTCCTTGCCTTAAACTCTCAAATTCTTGCCTCTTCAATATCATAACACCCTCCGGCACATAATGAGAACGGAAACTCTCCTTGAATTCGGCCCAAGTGATTCTTTCTTGGTTCTCATGAGCACTGCAATAAGCATCCCACCAATCTGCAGCTGCTCCAACGAGTTGATGAGAAGCGAACAGGACCTTCTCCCGGTCACTGCATTGGACAATAGCTAGCTTCTTCTCCACAGACTTGAGCCAATCATCCGCATCCATAGGGTTTGCGGCTTGAGCAAAGGTTGGCGGCCTAGTCCTCATAAACTCTCCCAATCGGTTATGAGGAGGTGGGGGTGGCGGTGGAGGCATGTGGGGCTGATTGTTGATGTTGCCAGCCTGCAGCTGTCCCATAGTCTGTATCATGGTCTGCATGAGCTGGTTTTGCATGGCCAAAAGCTGCTCAATATTAACAGCTCCTTGGGCAGGTCCTTGTCCATTGTTGTTCCGAGGCACTCCATTGTTCTCCTCCTCATCATTGCCATCCCTCTGGTTGCGAGTCCTCACCATCTGAAGAAGGGCAATAGGTAAGAATTAGAAAACGTCCCCAACTATATGCATCAAGGGATATGAAACTAAACAACTAACTACACTAGCCTAGGTGGACATGGCAATGCTAAAGCATCCCAAAATCCTCTATTAAGCACACAAGCAAGCAATATATATAGCAAACAGCACACCAAGCAAGACCACATTGATTCCTGAGTGCTCCTATGTGCTCTAAAGTGTCCATTCTATCTAGGCTGCATCCTACGGTCAACCTGGCTCTGATACCAATCTGTGACGCCCGGTTCCGAAAAATGAACCAAGCTAACGCATATGTGTGCTCAGGATATTCATCACACATACACGAGTGCAATCACAAAAGGATATACAGAAAATTACCACAGAACAAGTTTAATTAACCAAATTTCATTACACAAACCATATTATCCTCGAATACAAGCTCTAATGAATATTAATGACAAGTTCAACTAATGTAGCGGAAATAAACTAATTAAGCAAACTAAGCAACTATGCAGCATAAGCGACAGGGTATGTATGCGCAGCTCCAATAACATCACAGGCAAAGCTGACGGTAGACACGGCCTAGAACTCCGCATTATCGCCATTAAACTCCCAATCTTGACCTGCAACTGTTGGGGGGATTGCAAGAGTGAGTACATGTCGTACTCAGCAAGTGTGGAAAGTATGACATGTGGCTGATTCAAATGACAACAATAATAATGGCAAAGTGCTGAAAAGTACAGTAAAACATTTGAAGAGCAATATATTACATGTATGTGAAGTAAACCCATCATAATCATAAATAATACCATAATACCAAACTGAATTCCTCACCATCATCAATAATTCCAGATTTCACCATCGTCAATAACCATATTCAATACCAGAAATTAATCCATAACCATCCATAACCATTACCAAACCATGACCATCCCTAATTCCGTCTCAATACCAAGTACCTTCTAATCATGGAAGTTGTCCAGGTGCTCATAACCGGGAGCACGGCTATCATGATAGTTTTAATTAACTCTGCAGAGTTTGTACCTCTTTACCCACGTGTTCGTGATTTCATCACCTTTCGGCGACTAAGAATCTCCCTTATGCCCATGACCCGTCAGTCATATTACACACTTCCGTTGGTGTGTGGCCAAGAGATCACAAAACAGCCTTTACAAAGGGATTACTAGTCTATTTAGACCCCACTGAGGTTTCACCAGTGGCGATGTCTCCCGCAGAGCACATCTTCAACCAAGGGGCCCCTCTTGAGCCATTCGGATCCCAGGGTAGTCCCACCAATCATCAACAAACCCAATCCGACTACCCCTTCCCCGAGCATCCACAATGGTCCAAACAGCACTAGCAAAGCCCTAATTAATCAGCTACGCCGCACCCATACTTGGCCTCGTGGTGGCACTGTAGTCCTGGCTTATTCTCGCATGAACCGGTCCTTAGATCTAAAGCAAGCAAACCACCATAACATCCAACCCATCCACATACCAGGCTTGCTTAGATCATCCATTACCATACCGTATTAACCAGTTCATGTCATCCATAATCTCATCCATGCATAATTAAATTGAGTGGTATAGTTGTTTTTCCATTCCAGTCGATTAAGCGAAGCAAAAAGGTAAAAACCTTTCTCGACTCTCTACCATAAATTCCAGGTGACAAGGGTGGTTTAACAAGTCTAGTAAACTTCCTACCATAGGATTTCCCATCAAATTGACATAGCATGCAGTTTTACAAACAAAACATTTATTTTAAAAAAAAAACAGGATCAATATGCTTCAAGGACACTTGCCTTGCTCTTGCTGTTGATTAGGGTCAAAGCCTTCAAACTCTTGATGCTGTAGATCCTCCGTGTCACTCTATAGCGCAAATTCGTCTAATCCACACAATAAACATACAAAACAAGAAACACAATCAAAGAGTGCACAAATATTACTCAATATGACATGACATGCATGATTAATGCAAATGGAAGGTAGAACTTGTTACTAGATTGCTTTTAAAGATCACTAACTAGTTCTAATAGCTTTTAACAAGTTTATACAGGTTTGGATTCGATTAGATCAAATTTTAGAATTAATTCAACACAATTTAACCAGAAAGATCGGACTAGTCCGCTAGGGACCAGACAAGTCCGCACTTGACGAGATCATCAGATTAGGGTTTTCTAGATCGATGTAAATTCGGAGATTAGGGGTGGAATTCACGTAAGGAAAAGAGAATAGAAGGTATACCAGGTGTTTAGAACTCCAATGAACCAAGAAACTTAGAGGTAACACTTGGATCTTGATGATCTAGGGTTGGTGATGAACTTGGAGATGAATTGGTGGTGAAGGACGAAACTTGGTGGAGATCTTGATCCTCCTTCGTTTCCTCCTCTTCTTCCTCTTGCTTGGGATCTTCTCCTCCCTCCTTGATGGTGGCTCCCCACGAACTAGGGTTTGGATGGGTGGAAAAGTGGCAAATAGATGTCAAACCAAGGGGTGTGGCTGTTTATATAGAGGTGGAGGCTAGGGTTAGATGGATTTCGAGTTTGGGATGATTAGAGGTCGGTTTAGAGTCCCACATGGGCTCTAAAAGAGTTAGGCATGACGTACCTAGGCCCACTTAACGTGAAACCCAAGAAACAAGTCGTAAAACAAAAGGTCAATCTCGGAGTCACGAAATATCGGACAAGTCCGAAGTCGTCCAGAGAGAAAATCGGACAAGTCTAGCAAAAAATCAGATAAGTCCGATCTTAGTCAGAAAGGAAAATGGACAAGTCCGCTGGAACACCGGACTAGTCCAGAAAAGTCCAGGGACTTAGCAAATTTTCAAGGATTCATGGAATACCGGACTAGTCCACACAAAATCGGACAAGTCCGAAGTTGTCCAGAGGCAAATATCGGACTAATCCGCAGCAAAAACGGACAAGTCCGTTTTTAGACAGAGAGAAATCGGACTAGTCCTCAGCAAAACCGGACTAGTCCGCACTTTCCTACATTTTTAAGTGCGGTTTTGTTCCAAATCAATTTTAAACTTGTTTCTCTTGTTATGGGTTAATGTTAAACATGTATATGAGTGTATGCAATGCATGATGCATGAAAATGAGGATGTTACAACCGGCGCCCCTGCTCCCGGACCCATCGGCAAGGCGTAACAGACGGGTCTGTTGACCTCGACTGAGCCTTCAAGGAAGAGTGCTCGTCAAGCGACCAACAAGTCTTGCATTTCGACTGCCTTCCGTGCTACAGAACGCCTGATCAGACCGCTGGATTTGGCCCTAGAAGGAGAACCAGTAGGACCAGAGGCGACCGCAAGATATTTGGAGCTCTTCAATGGACCCCTCTCCCGTCAAGCTATAACAGCCTTGCGCAATGCACCGCAGCTTCAAGACCAGGAGGTGATGACGGCCTCGCAGACTGTTGCTTCAGGGGAGCTGGGGATAGCTCTGGATGCGTTGGAGGCGTAAACCTCTTCATCAGAGGAAAGTGTTGTCGTATGTACCTTGTTTTGTGATGTTTAGCTTACTTACTATGTTCAGGGTTCGTGAGGAGTGGTGTAGAAGTCCATCTTGGGTCTCACTGTGGGGATTTCTACTTGGCATCTTAGGTCTGGATGGAAGGTGTGTTAGCCAAAGCTCTGACAAGTCTGTTGGCTTTTCATCTAGTTTGTTGTGGCCCGAGTCTGAGGTATGGCCCCAGTGCCCCCTATCCCAAGTTATCAGTAGCAATGTCAATGTTACCTATGAGTAATTTCTCGAGTATACTTTCATGGAACGTCAGAGGACTCAATTCTTCAGCTAAGAGAGAGGCAGTATCTGCACTAATTCAGTCAGCAAGGCCAGAGATAATATGCATTCAGGAAACCAAACTGGCTGTTTTTGATCAGATCAGACAAAGAGAGACTTTCAGCCCCAACTACGACGGGTTCACTGCACAGTCAGCGATAGGCACAAGAGGGGGGATAGTAATAGCTTGGAAATCACAATCCATCACTGTACAAGATGTTCACATAGGACAATTTATGCTCACCATGATAGTTAAATTTGTGGACGACCCCTATGCGTTCCGTATGACAGTGGTGTATGGACGTACACAAGAGGCATTGAAAGATATATTCCTGACAGAAATGCAAAACCAGAGGCCCCCACCAGAGTCTTCTTGGATTGTGTTAGGCGATTTCAACATGATCTACAGAGCAGCAGATAAAAATAACCTAAATCTGAACCATCAAACAATGGGAATGTTTCGCAAAGCCTTGGATTGTTTTAATTTGATCGAAATCCCACTACGAGGAAAGAAGTACACCTGGTCAAATGAAAGACAAGACCCGGTTATGGTCAAGTTGGACAAATTCTTCTATAATGATGAATGGTCAACAATTTTCTCAGACATCTATCTTAGACCACTCTCTTCATCGGTATCAGACCACTCTCCTCTATTCCTTTCAAGGTTGGAGATGCCTAGGCGACCGACAATTTTTAGATTTGAGACCTTCTGGCTGAAGAATCCTGGCTTTTTAGATGTGGTCAAAATGGCTTGGAACGGTGAAATACAGGCCACCTCTCCCATAAACACTTTTCACATTAAGCTCACCAAAACAGCATGGATGCTAAGGGAATGGAGCTCCAAAATGTTTGGGCAAGCAAAGATCAAGATGGAGATAGCCAATGAAATCATTTTTCAGCTTGATAAGGCACAGGAATCCCAGCCCCTCTCAGCAGCAGAATCTTCCCTGCGACAAGATGTCAGGATCAGGGTCCTCGGCCTCGCGGCGGTTGAAAGAAGTAGAAGAAGACAGGCCTCTCGGGCAGTTTGGTCAAAGGAAGGGGATGCCAACACAAGTTTGTTCCACCTGAAAGCCAATGGACGAAAGAAAAAATTATGCCCCAATCAGATGATGGACAAAAATGGCCAAATAATGACAAGCCAGAGTGACATGCAGACTATAGTGGACGATCATTTCTCAAACCTTTTGGGAACAAAACACATCATAGGATCTATTTTAAATTGGCAAGAGCTCCGTTACCCGGTCCAAGACCTACAACAGCTAGATGCTCCCTTTTCGGGGGAAGAAATCAGAAGCGCCATCCAACAAATGCCATCTGAAAAAGCACCCGGTCCTGATGGTTTTACCATGGATTTTTACAAAGTCAGCTGCAGATCATTAAGAATGACATGGTTCGGGTTTTTGAAAGCATCTACACTCATCACACGACCTCTTTCTGGAAACTGAATGGAGCCTTAGTAACTCTTATCCCAAAGCAGACATGTCAGAGTTTTGTTCCGGCAATTCTCCTGGTACTACTATTGGTAGCCCGCGGAGTTTGTAGTTCGGTTGTGGGCGCGCAGAGATTCATAACACGATGGCAAGTTGACATGAGGATTTACGTGGTTCAGGCCGCCTAAGCGTAATACCCTACTCCACAGGGTGTGTAGTTGTTGTATTGAGCGTCTGGGCACTTGTGAGCGTGTGTCAGAGCCGAGTCTGGAAGAATCTCCAGAAGAGTCCCCCTGTGTATCGCTCGACCAGTCCTTTTATAGTACAAGGACTGGTCATTACATCGTTAGCCTGCCCCGACATGTGGCCCTGACGGTTACTGATGCTTAATAAACAATTAATGAGTTTAATTACCCTTAATAATGTGGTAACACGCCTTGACAGTGCCGTTACTGGTATTAAGGGTCATCCGATCGTGTGTCATTAAGATGGTATTAATGACACTTAATCGGGTCTTGAAGTCTTTGATTGTCCCTTGAAGGTCTAAGCCGTTGGGGGTCCACCAGTCTGATTGTAAGATGAAGGTCCGGTGGTTGGACACATGGCAGCTCCGGAGCTTAACATCTGGGACGGGTAGGTCCGACGATGTTGTACACGTGTCGGTATTGGAGCTTCCCTCTGTCGGGGGTTAGGTTCGGGGGTGTCGCGCAGGTATTTAACCCGGAGCTTTCCCATGTGTGGGATGTAGCTCCGGTTGCAGTATACACGTATCAGCACCGGGACTAACCATAGAAGGGAGGCACGTCCGGTTCCGTATGACACGTGGGGACTTTGGAGGTCTTCAACTCAGAGAGGTGAAGTTCCTTTGCTCTTTTTGCAGTCCCAAGGGGTATTCAGTACGCAGGGTACCGACAGTGGCCCCCTAGGCCCACCTCTGGGAGAGACCTTTTGGATGAAGTCGTTCTGCCAGAGGTGGGTCCATCCTTTGGTTTTTGAGCCGTGTCTTCAAGGGTCTTCGGATGTGCCGTTGGCGGTAGTTCGAAGTTAAACCATCGCCGTGTGGCATATCCAGGATGCGGCAGGTGAGATCTGAGCGTGCGGATCTCATGTAATTGAAGGTCACCGGTTCCCGATACGAAAACCGTATCGGTTCCGCGCGCCCTGTCAGGCCGCCGCCCTTGGGCTTCCCGCCTTTCATGATTAAAACTGTTCGCCTAGGGTAAGTACCTCGACTTGATCGTCGGGGTGGCTCCGGGCCCCATTGTCATTGGCAGGGTGAAGTTTTTGAACTGGGTCATCGGCTCTTCTGCGGTTTCCATCCAAGCGTTGCGGGGGCTCGCTTAAGAAGGAAAGTGCGCACCGTTTGGGGATTCTTTACACCTTCGTTTGAACTTGCGCTTGAATCCTCCAAACTTTCGCTTGCTTTTCATCTCTCACCCCACTGTGTTGCGATCAAGTTGGGACTCCCCAAGAGCCGCATCAGGAGCAAGAAGGAGTTGTCTAGGGTCCGGACCTACATGGGACGGTCCAGTGACTCCTTCGACAACGACATTCATTGCGGCAAGCTTCCCTTCGAGAAGGAGCAAGCCGGAGATATGGTGTACTTCCTTGGGTACGTCATGGTGGGTTTGATCCTGCCTTTCTCGACTTTCTTTCTAATGCTGCTTGATTTCTATGGTGTGCAGCTCCACCATCTTGGCCCCCACTCAATCTTGCTGGTGGAAACTTTCGTCCACTTTTGCGAGATGTGGGTGGGTGTGCCCCCTTGCGTGGAGTTGTTCTGGACTTTCTTCACTGTCCACCCGACCGGGAAGAGCGATGAGTTCATCGGCTTCTACTACTTCGTGAAGCAGAAAAACTTCCCCCTCAAGTACTTGATGTCCTTCCCTTCCGGCAAGTGGGATGACTGGAAGAAAGATTGGGTGGTCATCACCGTCGAGGGACACGAGAGGCTGGAACTGCCTGATGGCCTCCCCCGCGTCGACACCGACATTTGGAGTGATGTGCCGGAGCTATCGAGGGAGTACAGGCCCATTCTGGACATAATCCAGGAGTGCATCGACGGTGAGGTGACCCCGCAGATGGTCTTTGGCAACTTCTTGACGAACAGGTGGGCCCCGCTGAGGGCTAGGAGCCGGCCTGCCTGGGCCTTCAACTGTGAGATGGACACCAACTGCATTGAGGTCGGCTTGGACACCAACTTGACTGGTGAAGCCCTGAAGACCCATCTCAAGAAGTTCCAGCCTGGGAACATCGGCCCTGGCGACATGTCTCCACCGGCGGCCTTCCTTCCGCTGAATATGATACCAGAGGAGTGCAGAGAGATCCGGAGGAATATGCCACTGTTGGATGACTTGGGCCTGATGGAGAGGCGATCAAACTCCGGGGTGGTGATCCCCGGAGCTTTGGAGGATAGCTCCGTTCCCGCCTCGAAGCCTAGAACCGAAGTCGTTGGCAAGGGCAAAGAGTTGGCCGAGCCCTCGAGCCGCAAGAGGAAGTTGAAGCATGCTGACGGGAGGTCCATCAGACCTGCTCCTTCCACAACGACTCCTTCTCCCCGGCGGAGGAGGTCTTCGACAGCGACCACCACTCCAGCATCGGCATCTCCTCGGGACGCTAGCTCCGGCCATGTGGTTCTGGTACCAGGGCCAGTTGAAGGCTCTAGGTCCGAAGGTCCGTCCCAGTCGAGGGGGGCCTCAACCAAGACGTCGCTGATGGCGGGAGCAAGCTCCGGGGAACCTTCCAGAGCTACCACGCCAGTGGCGACAGGGTCCAGTCCTGAGCGTCCGGTGAAGAGGTTCTACGCTAGCTGGAGCAGAAGTCTTCCAAGGTAAGTTTGATTTTTTCACCTCAGTTGATTGTTTTTGTTGTAACTATGTTTTGAGTTTCTTCGTCCTTCATCCACAGAGTGCCCAAGAAAGGGGCTGAAGCTCCGGTTCCTGCAGCAGCAACTGATGATGCGCAAACGGAGACTCCGGGTCCATTTCCAGCACCGCCCCAAGAGGTGGGTGAGGCCGCGGCAGCTCCGACGCTAGCTGTCGTGGTCCTTGACCTCGAGTCATCCCCTGAAGCTATCGTGGTAGTGCTGGACCATGGGAATGAAGATGTACTAGCGGCTCCAGCCCCGAAGGTTGAAACTCCGAGTTTGGATGCTGAGATGATGGACGCTCCGGCCTCAGAGCTGGAGATATTTGTGGTCTCGTCCCTAGAGCCAGATGTTGTTGAAGCCTTGGCAGTGGAGCCGGTGGTTGATGAAGCCCCGGCGATAGAGCCGGTGGTTGATGAAGCCTCGACGGTAGAGCCGGTGGTTGATGAAGTTCCGGCAGTGGAGCCCGATCTCGAAGAAGTTCCGGCGGTGGAGCCCGGTCTCAATGAAGTTCCTGCGCCTGAGCCGGTAGTCGCAGAAGTGCCGGCGCCCGCGCCTGAACCGGCGGTGGAGGAGGCACCAACGTCGGAGCCAAAAGTGGCTTCTGCTCCGGCCGAACCTTCAACGCCTGCCCCAGAGGTGGTGGTTCTGGAGGTGCCCGTGCCTGAGCCAGGGTGCCAAGATGAAGCTGTCGGTCCCCCATTGGAGGGACCAGTTACTGATGACCAGGCAACAAGACATTTGGAGCCGACTCCGGAGGTAGAAACTTGTGCTGCAGGACCTTCCTCAACGGTGTCCGAGGCTATCCCGGAGGGCGGCCCTAGTGTCGTGGAAGCTCAAGGGACCTCTCTTATAGAGTGGGACCCAATTTTTGTTATGGAGAACCCGTTGGAGCCAATGGAGAGGACCCCAACAGGTTCGGAGCCAATCCCTTTGTCGTTGTCTACGACAACGCCTGCTCCAGTCTTCGTCAAGTTCAGCTGACCTTCTACCACGACAGTAAGGCCCTCGAGGAGGAGCGCCAAACCCTTAGGAGGTGGCACAACCAGCTCCAATTCGAGACCAAGCTGGCGTAGATGAGGCTGGCCGACGACAAGGAGTGGGTGAAAAGGGAGAAGGTCCGGCTGGACTACTGGGGTCGACTGCTGGATGAGAGGGAAAGCATGATGCGATCCCTCGACTACCGGTCCTGGACCATCCACGAACAGGTCGTGGCTGCTAATGAAGCAGCGAATGAGCGCCAAGAGAAGCTCAGTGCCATCCATGACAGCCTCGTCAAGCATCGGGAGGCTCTTGAGGAGCGGGAGAAAAAGCTCGAAGATGAAGAGAAAAAACTCCTGGAGTTGCGGGATGACCTCATGAAGAGGGAGGAGGAGCTTACTCAGAGGCTGACTCTGAGTGACAAGAGTCTCGCGGAGCTGGGTGACAAGAGTCTCGCAGAGCGCACCAAGAAGCTGGAGGAGCGCTGCGAGAAAGAGGAGAAGAAGGCCTGGCAGCGAGGACAGGACCTCCACAGGAGGGAGAATGAAATTGCTGCCAGGGAGAAGAAAGTGTGGGGCCATAAGAAGAACTTGGTCGACCGTTGGAACAAGATCCACCTCCTGGAGGAGGAGCTCGGTAAACTCAAAAGGCAGGTTGCTGAAAAGATTCAACAGAACGCCAAAGAGGTCGAGCGCCTTGCCCAGGAGAATTCAGAGCTTGCGGCGACCAAGAGATCCTTGGAAGAGATGCGAGGCTCAAGGACTGCGGAGTCCCAACAAGTTTGGTACTTCTTGGGCAAAGCCAACGACGCGCTGACGCTGATAGGTTTTAGTCCCGTACGTCCGGATGATCCGGAGCCGGAGCTGGACCAGGTGTTGCAGGCGTTGAGCTCGGTGGGCAACAAGCTCACTAGGATGGGTGATGTCATCGCGGACCAGCTGGAAACCGAGGGACAATCCCTGGTGAAGAACATCGCAGAATTCATGCTGACGTGCTACACAAATCGAGACCCTCAGTTCCCACTGGACCCGGTGCTTGAAGGCCCCATCGACAGAGAGGGAGAAGCCGCCAAAGCGAGCGTGTTGGAGGTTGCCCAAAAGGTCGCCTCATTCTTCCATAGGGTCTAGGACTCACTCCTTGTAGCTCTCGCTTGTATCTTCTCTTCTTTTTCTCCAATTTTGTAATCTCTTGTCTCCAGACTAATGAAATCCAAGAATTTTATGAATTTCATTTTTTGTCTCCAACACTTTTGTCCTACTTGGCCCCCTGGTAGATGTACACAATTTGATTGTGAACATGTACCAAGAGGAAGTAACATTTCGTTGAAGACTTGCGTGCTTCGAACTTGTAGTTTGTTGGTTCGAAGTCATTGATAGTAGGGGCCCCCTGAGGTTGTCAGAGCTTAGTAGCTCCGGCGATGACCCTTATCAACACGTATAGCATCGACGTTTAGTCCTCTAGGGTTGTCTTAGCTTGGTAGCTCCGGCAGCGACCACTGTCAACACGCGGTGCGTTGACAGCAGACCCCACTGGGGAGTCTTCCTACCATCTTTTTTTCACGTTGACGGCTGGCTCCCTTGATTTGTCAGAACTTTGTAGCCCCGGTGATGTCTACTATCAATGTTTGGAACATCGACAATAGATCATCTTAGGGGGTGTCGGAGCTTGGATAGCTCCGGCTTCATCCACCATCATCATGAGATCTTTATTTTTCCTGCACACTGAAGTCAAGAAAAACAGTAAAATCCATTTCTTCTCTATAACTCGTTTGCGGCTTACTATTCCCGAAAGAATTTTTTAGGTCGAACGCAATTCTAAAAACAATCAAGTGCACTGGCTTGTTTTCTCCAGGTCCGATCATTTTTGGACTCGCCTTACTTTGGCCTGCCGGTGTGTAGGTAGAGTGGCGTACTTAGGGTGCAGGACCAGGCTAAGTTGATAGCACACTCCGAACCTAGATTGGCTTGGCGACATTCAGATGAGTAGACCATTAACAATGTTTAGACCCAAAAGAATTGACAATGCAACTTGAATTATACATGAATTGATCGAGCTAAAGTTTCTTAAGAATTGCACAACTTTGTTATAGACAAGAAAGAGAAAAATAAAAAATATTGAGCCTGTATAAAATAAATGCACGTGGAGTCTGTTTTCACATAATGATGTCTTTCATTATAGGTCCGGGGTACAGGGGAAACAAGTACACTCTTAGGGTACGAAACCATACTAGGTGTGTTGCGTTTCTCGTTTGACCCAAGGTAGCTAGCTACACTTTTAGTTCTGAGACTGTGACAAGTGTTGCCTGAACTTTGCGGACCTTCCGGGGAAGGTCCGGCTGTTTTACCCGAAGGAGCTACCCGACTCTGTACAATGACTCTATAACATAGATCATGTGTAACTACAGACTCACCTCTGTGATATTAAGCGTAGAACTTACGGAGGTGCTCAATATTCCAAGGATTAGGGAGAGGTGTCCCATCCTCAGTTGACAAGCGAATGCATCCGGGACGGGATACTTTGATCACTCGGAAGGGTCCTTCCTAGCTAGGAGAGAGTTTGTTTAACCATTCTCGAGTTTGTATTCTCTGTAGCACCATATCGCCTTCCTTGAGCTGTCGGCTGTGAACATGCCTTTGGTGATAGCGCCGAAGAGATTGGCGGTATCTGGCATTCCGAACAGCTGCTCGGCACTTTCCCTCTTCAAGGAGGTCAAGGTCTTCACGCCGGAGCTGGTCCTGCGTGGCATCGTCGAAGGTCCAGACCCGGAGTGACCCCAACGTGATTTTCGTAGGAAGGACTGCTTCAGCTCTGTACACCAGGAAGAAGGGTGTCTCTCCAATTGACCGGTTTGGAGTTGTCGTGTTGGCCCACAGTGTGGGCGGAAGCTCTTTGATCCAGTTGGCTCCATGTTTTTTCAGGCGCTCATATGTGCGCGTCTTGAGTCCTTTTAGGATATCTGTATTTGCTCTCTCAGCTTGGCCATTGCTTGCTGGGTGAGCAACAGAAGCGTAGCTGACCTGATGTCGAGGTCTTCGCAATATCCTTGGAATGCAGAGCTTGTGAATTGGGTCCCGTTATCAGTTATGATCTTGCTTGGGACTCCAAATCTGCATATGATGGACTGCAAGAAGTTGATAGCTGATTGCTTATTTATTGTCACAACTGGAGTTGCTTTCGGCCACTTCATGAACTTGTCAATGGCAATGTACAGGAACTTGTAACCTCCGACGGCTCTTGGGAAAGGTCCCAAGATATTCATCCCCCACACAACGAATGGCCATGTAGGAGATATCATTTGTAGAGGTTGAGCTAGTGTGTGAATTCGCTTTGCATAGAACTGGCATGCTTCGCATTTCTTCACTAGCTCAATTGCATCCTGAAGTGCTGTAGGTCAGTAAAAACCATGTCGGAAGTCTTTACCGACTAGCGTGCAGGAAGACGCGTGGTTTCCACACTCGCCTTCATGGATTTCTGCGAGGAGCTCGCAACCTTCTTCCCTTGTAATGCACCGCATTAGGACGCTGTTGGCACCACGCCGGTAGGGATCCCCTTCTACCAATGTGTATCTTTTAGCCAATCTGACATCCGGTCAGCGGATACATTATCTTCAGAAGGAAATTGTCTTTCAAGTAGCTCCGGATCTCCGAGATCCATGCATCAGAGCTAACTTGAGGATTCGAGTCTTGCATGTTGGGTTGCTCGGAGCTTCCTACAGCACCTACGACCCTTGATGGATGCCATGGTAACAGGGCCATCGGGACCGCCAGCTTCGAGGTGCTAGTCTCACCCCCTTTGCTCAGTTCGGCAGGCTGAGCTGTTGGTCTTGACAATCTCCGGGCGAAGGTTCCGTCAGGAGCCAAAGCTTCTGTTGAAGCTTTCATTGTGAGTTCGTCGGCTTCAGCGTTTTTGAGATGCTAGAAATGGCAAAGATCCAGGACGTCGAAGTCCTTCTAAAGCTTCTAGACTTCAAGTAGGTATGCAGCTAGTTGAGGGTTGTTGCAGCAGCATTCACCTTTGTCTTGTTTTATGACGAGCTGCGAGTCACCCTTTACCAATAGCTGCTTGACACCATATGATAGTGTCACCTTGAGCCCATAGATTACTTCATACTCCGCCATGTTGTTGGTCACCTTGAAGTCAAGGTGAACCATGTATTTGACCTTCTCCCCGGTCGGAGCGAGGAGAAGGACTCCAGCTCCGGCCCCGTGCTTCTGCATGGAGCCGTCGAAGTAGAGAGTCCAGTGAGGCTCAGTGAAGACTAGAACCTTGGGTTCCAGCTTCTGCTCACTGGGGCCCCCAGGATTTGATGGAGAAGGGGTCCATTCCGCCACAAAGTCCGCCACTGCTTGACTCTTAATTGCTTGTCTTGGGACGAATTCAAGATCGAACTCCCCCAGTTCCGCTCTCCACTTTGTAATGTTCCCAGTAGAGTTAGGATTATGCAAGATTGCACGCAGTGGATAAGAAGTTACCACTGAAATCTTGTGAGCTTGGAAGTAGTGTCGGAGCTTCCTAGAAGCAATAAAAACTACATAGAGCAGCTTATGCACCTCCAGGTACCGAGTTTTAGCTTCATGAAGTACTTCATTGATGAAGTACACTGGGCGTTGGACTGTCCGGACCCTCCCGAAGGGGCCCGAAGCTTCCTCCTCATCAACCTGGACCCTCCCGGAGGGGTCTAAACCTTGTTCGGGGACCTCTGGGTTCCTACTGGAGGAACCCGGAGCTTCTTCTGCAGCGACCCGAACCTTCCCAGAGGGGTCCAGATCTTGTTGCTTAGCAATAACAACTTCTTCATTTGAAGGAGGTTGATCCTCTGGCATCTCGCCTTGAGGATCAGGGTCTGGGAGTTGGGACCCAGACTCGTCTTCAGGTAGCTTCGGACCCTCCCGAAGGGGTCTGGATTCCTGAACTAGAGATGGTTCTGGTCTTTCTGCAAACAGGACCATGCTGACAACTTCGTCAGTTGCCGAAATGTAAAGCAGAAGTGGCTCACCAGGATTCAGAGCTACCAAGGTTGGTAGAGTGGTGAGGAGCTGTTTCAGCTCCTGGAATGCCTTTTCTGCAACTTCAGACCATTGGAATGGTCCGGACTTCTTCAATAACTTGAAGAAGGGTAGCGCCCGTTCCGCCAGTCTTGAGATGAACGGGCTAAGGGCAGCTAGACATCCAGTCAGCTTCTGGATGTCCTTGATGCGGGCTGGTGGCCGCATGTCTTCAATAGCTTTAATCTTCGCTGGATTCGCTTCTATTCCTCGGTGGTTCACCAAGAATCCAAGAAGCTTTCCGGAGCTAACCCCGAATACACACTTGTCTGGGTTCAGCTTCGTGCGTGTGACTCGCAACTTGTCGA
Organism: Tuctoria greenei; assembly: GCA_036927565.1. Taxonomy (NCBI): domain Eukaryota; kingdom Viridiplantae; phylum Streptophyta; class Magnoliopsida; order Poales; family Poaceae; genus Tuctoria; species Tuctoria greenei. Next base: position 112,253,444 of record JAYESD010000012.1, on the reverse strand, counting down.
AAACAGCTTGCAAGGTGTCAAGGAATGACTCCTTGTTCTTGATCTTGACGATGATGTCATCGACGTACACTTCCACTACATCTCTGATAAGCTCTCTAAAGGTTTTGTACATAGCTCGTACAAATGTTGAAGCAGCATTTTTGAGACCGAATGACATGGTAGTATAACAATATAATCCATCTACTGTGATGAAGGAAGTATGCTCTTAATCTTCCCTAGACATTCTGATTTGATGATACCCAAAATATGCGTCTAGGAAACACAATAATTCGCACTCGGAGGTGGAATCCACTATCTTATCTATTCTAGGTAGTGGGAATGGATCTTTTGGACACGCCTTATTCAGTGTAGTGTAGTCGACACACATCCGAAGCTTCCCGCCAGCCTTAAGTACAACAACTGGGTTTGCCAGTCATTTTGGGTGGAAGACTTCTCGGATGAATCCAGCTTCAAGCAACTTCTTCACTTCTGAAAGTGCATCTAGGTTCCCCGTGGGTTTTGGATGATTGATGACGACAATTAAGTTGCTAATGAGCTCAAGTGATCCTTAGCATAGGTGTGGACTCGATCGGAGATGCAAACCCTCAAAAAGGAAAAGGAAGGAAACGGAGTCGACTCGAAGCATAGAAACTAGGGTTTCTAGCGTGTTGAGTTGGACTAGCCGTAGAAATAGGAGGGTGTGTGCGTAAAGTGCAAAGAGATCAAGTTAGGAGCCCAAGAGTGGTGGTTTAGGTAGAAACCCCTTTGAGAGTTGAAGTTAGAGTAGTCTGGCAGGAGGGGCCGGACTAGTCTGCCTGAGCGGCCGGACTAGTCCGCTCCTGGGCAAACTAGTCCGTTTTGGCACGGACCAAAAGGTCCCGTGTGACTTCGGACTAGTCCGTAGTACCCCTAGGGTGAAAATTCGGGACTAAGTTCAGGAGAGCGGACTTGTCCGTTTTGGGACGGACCAAAAGGTTCTGAGTGAGATCGGACTAGTCCGTCCGTGGGCCGGACTAGTCCGTGTTGCTAAGTGCAGAGAGGTTTTTGCGACTAAGTCTGGGAAGGTCGGACTAGTCCGCCCATGGGGCCGGACTAGTCCGTGGTCTTCAGACTAGTCCGTTTTCACACGGAACAAAAGGTTCTGTGTGAGATTGGACTAGTCCGGTGAGGACCGGACTAGTCCGTTGTTGAAGTGACCGTTTGAATTTGAAATTTGGTGGGTAGTGTGACGATTGCCGCGCAGTGCGACAGTTGTCAGAGGCGTCAGTGGTCCCCTAGGACGGACTAGTCCGGGCTGTAGGCCGGACTAGTCCGCCCATCTGCTGAAGTCAGCAGTATGGGCTTGGGACCTCTATAAATAGAGGTCCCCTGGGTTGTTTTGAACCATCCTTGAGCAACCTGTAACCCTAGCGCCGCCACAACAAAACTTGGAGCATTATTGAGCCTCTTTCTTGCCTACTTTCCCTCTAAAACTAATTCTTGAGTGGATTAGGGTTTAGTGAGGTGGGAAAGAGGAAGAACATCGCGCTTAGGCTCCCGGTTTGATCTCTTGCACTTTGTGAATCTTTGTGAACTGTGGCTTGAGTTAATCTTTGTGATTTGCAATTGTAATTGTGGTGGGAGCCTCAGATTGTGAGAAGCCCCAACGAATCTTGTATTCATTCTTTGTGATAGTGGAGAACCAAGTTAGGCCCGTGCGATAAACTTGGTGAGGGAAGGGTTGTTGAACCCGGTCCTTTGTGGACTCCTCAACGGGGACGTAGATTCCTTGTGTGGGATCGAACCTCAGGATAAAATCCTTGTGTCTCCGTGTTCTTCGCATTTCGTTTATCGAATATTTCGTTCTAGGGTTGCTAGTTTTGTCTCGTGCCTCATATTGCTATAAACTTGTTCCTCTTAGTCATATACTTGTGTTGGTAGTTGCTAAACTTGACATAACCATATCCTCATCTGTAGCCTCGAGAAAATCACCTTAAAACTTGCTAGAAACACTTTTTAGGGATCTTTACGCAGGCTGACCGGACTAGTCCGCCCCCAAACCAGACTAGTCCGCCCCATGTAATTTAATCTCGTTTTATTAGGTCATTTGCAGGTCGATTAGCCTATTCACCCCCCCTTAGGCAACTTTCAATTGGTATCAGAGCAGGACTCTCCACAAAGAGTCTAACAACTCGGAGAGATGGCCGGAGTGGTGTTTGAAGAGGTGTCGACCAATGATTCTCAACCGACACGTGAGGAGACAATGGCTTATCAAGACAAGCCAAACGATGATGAGGAGACTCGCCAGCTCAAGGCGAAGCTCCGGGAGAAGCTGAAGATTGCTGCGGTTGATCCGTCAAGCTCATCAAGTGGTGGTGGCGGAGTAAACTACAACCAACAAGGGTTCAACTATGAACGCCTTGCCGCCAACAACCACTACCTTTCCATCCCATTGGGGAAACCTCCCCAATTCGATGGAACTGACTATGTGATGTGGAAGCACAACATGAAGATCCACCTTGTGTCACTCAATCCCTCACTATGGCAAATTGTGTTGACCGGGGTGCACATCCCTAAGAATGAAGAAGATATCACTCTGGAGCAAGCCGTGCTCCTTCACCGCAATGCTCAAGCGGCCGGAGTGATCATCTCATCCCTCTCAAGAGATGAGTTCAACCGAGTGGATGGACTTGAGGTGGCCAAAGACATTTGGGACACTCTCAAGACGGCTCATGAAGGCAACCGAGTCGTCAAGGAAGCAAAGATTGAACTCATTGAAGGAGAGCTCGGGAGGTTTGCCATTATGGATGGTGAATCTCCCCAAGAGATGTACAACCGCCTAAAGATACTCATCAACAAGAGTAGTTCTTATGGTTGTACCAAGTGGACGGACCACGAGGTGGTGAAGAGAATGATTCGGGCATTCATGCCTAGGAACGTCTCTCTATGCTCCATGATCCGAGAAAGTCCGGGGTTTGCCAAAATGACCCCGGAAGAGGTCCTTGGAAGGATCATCAATCACGAGATCATGGAAAAGGAGGCGCTCTTCTACAACGACCTTCAAAGATTCACCGCCTCGAAGATGAAGAATGTTGCGCTCAAAGCAACATCCTCCCCAAAAGAGCAAACGGAAGATGATGAGGAGAGCCTTGACACCGATGAGGAAGAGGCCTTCTTCATCAACAACTTCAAGAGGATGATGAGGAGAAGAAAAGGAGGATACAAGCATGAAGGAAAAGGCAAAGAAAAGGCAAGGCCCAAAAACAAGAGGGCTTGCTACAATTGTGGCGAGTATGGCCACTTCATAGTTGATTGCCCCCATGAAAAAGTGAAGAAGAAAAAGGAGGGCAAGCCTCAAGAGAAGAAGTTCTTCAAGAAGAAGAGGCCCTCCGGACAAGCACACTTGGGCAAGGAGTGGGACTCTAACGATGAGTCCTCCTCCGAAGAAGAAGAAGAGGAGAAGATGGCCACCATAGCCATCGGGAGGAGCTCCAAGGGAAGCAAGCTCTTCCCCAACCTCAAAAACGACTACAAACCAACTTGCCTTATGGCAAAGGAGGGAAGGAGAAAGGTAACATCTCACTCATCCTCCTCCATTTCCTCTCATGATGAATTTGATAGCGCTAGTGAAAATGAGCACATGTTTAAGGACATAAGCAAAAGCACCTTGCGTAGGATGAAGTTGTTTATGGATGAGATCTTTGAGAAGGAGGAGCTCATCAACAGACAAGAGGACATGCTCATCCTTGAAAAGGAGAGATGTCAAGAGCTTAATGAGCTCCTTGAGCTTGAAAGAGAGAAGAGCAAGGCATTGGAACACGAACTTGCTCTAAGCAAGAAAACGTGTTCAAGTCTTGAGGAGAAATCAATTGAGCTCAAGGATGAACTTGGGAACTTGACAAAAGTTAACAAGATCCTTGAGACTCAAGTTAGGTCCCTTAAGAACAATGTAGCCTCTTCCTCCAAGAGCTCAACCTCCTCAAAGGCCTCATCCAATGCAACCACGCCTTGCAAGTGCTCTAACTTAATCCTTAAACTTAAGGATGAACTAAACTTAGCTCAAGGCAAGCAAGCACCTAAGGGTGCCATCTTTGACAAGGAGAAGGTGGCGTATGCACGAAGTGCATACACCAACACAAGACCTCCCCATGTCAAGGATGGTCTTGGCTATACTAGAAGTGGTAGGCACAACGCCGAAACCTCCAAGTATGGCAAAGACATGATTGTCTTTGTTAAGGGAAGTTCATCTACAACTAAAATTGAGAAGAACACATCCACTAGCAACAAAATGCCTAAATCTGAACCGCATCCTCTATTTCATGATTTTGATGCTTCTTATGTGCTTATGAGGAACAAATATGGCAAGGTGTTTGCTAGATATGTTGGGCCACTCCGCAAGAGCCCCAAGCCTTGTGTGTGGGTGCCCAAATGCCTTACCACTAACGTCAAAGGACCCAACTCCGCTTGGGTACCTAAAAGGAAGGCATAATCTTGTTTCGTAGGCATACTCCTCCGGTGGTTCCAAATGGGTGCTCGATAGTGGGTGCACAAACCACATGACCGGAGAGAGGACGATGTTCGAGGAGTATGAAGAACACGATGATCCAAATGAAGGAATCCTCTTTGGAGACAATAGCCGAGGAAAAATCCTTGGCTCCGGTAAAATTGTCATCTCTCCTCAACACACTCTTTCTAGCGTTCTACACATTGATTCTTTAGACTATAACCTCTTGTCCATATCACAACTATGTGACAAGGGTTATAATTGTGTTTTCACTAATGAGGGTGTGAGCGTCCTTAGAAGAAGTGATAACTCAATCGCTTTTAAGGGTGTGCTCAAGGGAAAGCTTTATCTTGTGGACTTTGCATCGGATAAAGCTCAACTTGACACATGCCTAATGGCGAAAACCAACATGGGATGGCTTTGGCATAGACGGCTGGCCCATGTTGGCATGAGGAACTTACAAAAGCTTCTTAAGGGCGATCACATCCATGGCTTGAAGAATGTTGTCTTCGAAAAAGACAGGCCATGTAGTGCGTGCTAAGCGAGGAAGCAAGTAGGAGCTCAACATCCCTCCAAGAACATCATGACGACAACAAGACCGTTGGAGCTGCTACACATGGACCTTTTCGGGCCAATAACCTACATAAGCATTGGCGGTAACAAATATGGTCTTGTTATTGTTGATGACTTTTCTTGTTTCACTTGGGTGTTTTTCTTGCATGATAAGAGTGAAACCCATGGTGTCCTCAAGAGGTTCTTGAGGAGAGCTCAAAATGAGTTCGCCTCAAGAATCAAAGCTATAAGAAGTGACAATGGCGCCGAGTTCAAAAACACTCAAGTGGAAGAATTCTTGGATGAGGAAGGCATCAAGCATGAATTTTCAGCTCCATACTCCCCTCAACAAAATGGGGCGGCAGAACGGAAGAACAGAACACTCATTGAGATGTCAAGGACGATGCTTGATGAGTACAAGACATCAGATCAGTTTTGGGCGGAGGCAGTTAACACCGCTTGCCACGCCGTCAATCGATTATACCTCCACCGCCTCCTCAAGAAGACTCCCTATGAGCTTCTAGTTGGTAAGAAACCCAATATCTCTTATTTTCGTGTTTTTGGGAGCAAGTGTTATATTCTCAACAAGAAGCCTAGGACTTCAAAGTTTGCTTCAAAGTCCGATGAGGGTTTCTTGCTTGGCTATGACTTAAACACTCACGCCTACCGTGTCTTCAACAAAACCTCCGGAATTGTTGAAATAACACGCGACGTGGTGTTTGATGAAACTAATGGCTCCCAAGTGGAGCAAGTTGATCAAAGTGTGCTAGATCAAGAAGTCTCCACAAGAAGCACTTAGGAGAATGGCACTTGGAGATGTTCGACCACAAGAACAACCTCAATGCTCAAGTGACCAACAACAAGATGATGCAAGTACTCCTCCATGCGATCAAGTTGTCGACGGTCAAGTAGGACCTCAAAACGATCAAGAAGATGAAAGTCAAGAGAGAGGCACTCATCAAGGGGGAGATCAAGAAGAAGAAGAATAAGAAGAAGAATATGATGACTCAAGAGCTCAACCTCCACATCCTCGCGTACATCAAAGTGTTCAACGGGATCACCCCGTTGACAACATACTAGGAGACATTACTAAAGGGGTAATCACTCGTTCTCGTGTTGCAAACTTTTGTGAACATTACTCCTTTGTCTCTTCTTTGGAGCCCCAAAGGGTTGAAGATGCCTTGAGAGATCCGGATTGGTTGGTGGCCATGCAAGAGGAGCTTAACAACTTCGAGAGGAACAAAGTTTGGGAGCTTGTCAAGCGTCCACAAGCAAATGTTGTAGGCACCAAGTGGGTGTTCCGCAACAAGCAAGATGAACATGGTGTTGTGACAAGGAACAAGGCACGACTTGTGGCCAAGGGGTACTCACAAGTCGAAGGTTTGGATTTTGATGAAACCTTTGCTCCAGTAGCTAGGTTAGAGTCAATTCAAATATTACTTGCATTTGCTACTCACCATGATTTTAAGCTCTATCAAATGGACGTCAGGAGTGCGTTACTAAATGGCCCAATCAAGGAGGAAGTATATGTGGAGCAACCACCGGGCTTTGAAGATCAAGAATTCCCAAACCATGTCTTCAAATTGCGTAAGGCTCTCTATGGCCTCAAACAAGCTCCTAGAGCTTGGTATGAGTGTCTTAGAGACTTTCTAATTGAAAATGGTTTTAAGATAGGAAAAGCTAATTACACTTTATTTACGAAGCACTTCAATGATGATCTTGTTGTGTGCCAAATATATGTCGATGACATTATATTTGGTTCTACTAACAAAGTGTTTTGTGATGAGTTTTCAAATATTATGACGGAAAGATTTGAGATGTCCATGATGGGGGAGTTGAAGTTCTTTTTAGGTTTCCAAGTCAAGCAACTCAAAGAAGGCACGTTCATAAGTCAAACAAAGTACACTCAAGACATATTGAAGAAGTTTTACATGGACAAGGCCAAACCCATTAAGACCCCTATGGCGACGAATGGACACCTAGACCTCAACGAAGATAGTCCAAGTGTGGACCAAAAGGTATATCGTTCCATGATTGGCTCCCTGTTATATCTTTGTGCATCTAGACCGGATATCATGCTTAGTGTGTTTATGTGTGCACGGTTTCAAGCTGCACCAAAGGTGTGTCATTTGACCGCCATGAAGAGAATTCTTAGATATCTAGTTCACACACCGAGCCTAGGACTTTGGTACCCCAAAGGATCCAAGTTCAACCTCATTGGTTATTCCGATGCGGATTATGCGGGGTGCAAAGTTGATAGAAAGAGCACATCCGGGACATGCCAATTCTTGGGTAGATCATTAGTGTCTTGGTCCTCTAAGAAACAAAATTCCATTGCTCTCTCGACAGCCGAAGCGGAGTACGTCGTAGCCGGAAGTTGTTGTGCACAACTTCTGTGGATGAGACAAACTCTAAGGGATTATGGTATAAACTTGCGTCATATCCCTCTCCTATGCGACAATGAGAGTGCCATCAAAATAGCCCATAATCCAGTTGAGCATTCAAGGACCAAACACATAGACATTAGACACCACTTCTTGAGAGATCATTCCTTAAAGGGGGATATAGTGATTTCCCATGTGAGAACCGAGAACCAACTAGCCGACATATTCACCAAGCCCCTAGATGAGAAGCGATTTTGTGAGCTTAGGAGTGAGCTCAATATCTTAGATTCTCGAAATGTGGCTTGAAACATGCACATCTGAATGTTTACTTATGCCTTGTTCAAAAGAATGCATGTGGTTGGAAAAACCCTCTATATCTCAATTTTCTCCTAAATATTTGAAAAACTAGTGACTTTGTGAGTCATGATCATATTTTGAATGTTGATTGCTTACTGATCATATTCACAAAGTTTTGTTGTGCTTATTTGTCCAAAAGGACCTATAGTTGTGGGCATAAACTCATATATATTGACTTCTGCCCAGTAGGACTGGACTAGTCCGCCCTAAGGCCGGACAAGTCCGGAGGAAAGACTAGTCCGCGGCTGGTCCGCACACCGGACTAGTCCACCCTGGTACCGGACTAGTCCGGCCCTTGGGGACTTAAACCCCCAGGGGCGGCCCAGACCCCTCTTCTCTCCTCTCACACTCGCCTCTCTCTCTCTCCTGCGCGCAAGCAACCGCCCCATCGGCGATTTTTCGTTCCAACCACCAAAACTCGAATCCAATCCGCGCATTGAAGCCTTTAGGAGTGTGGGATCATTTCCCAGCACTTCTTCGACGCTTTCCTACTCCGATCTCGTCGATTTCTTCGGATTTGAGGAGGTATTTCCCTCTTTTCAAAAATTCCTCTCATTTTTGATTCTTGGAGTTTTTGATAGGAGTACCTTCATTAATGTTGCTCCATACATTCTTGCGATCATATTCTAGAAGTATTGCGCGTTGATTTGAAGTTTTTTTTCAAAAAATCGTTAGGGTTAGGGTTCATCCTGTGCAACCCGGGCTAGTCCGCCCCTAAGGCGGACAAGTCCGTTTTGCACAGGGCAAACCCTAATCTTAGCTATTTCTGGAGATTCCTTCCGCAATATTTCACACCCTTGGTCTCTTATGTCCTCTTCTCGTTGTGTTTTCAGCACGATGTCGGATTTCGAGCGCAATCTTCCGATTTCCAACCCTGCGGGTGAGGAGCGCCGCACTGAGGAGAGGGGTGCTAAAGTGCCTCCCCCTCCCAGAGATCCCCGAGAGGCACGCACCAAAGCCCAAATCATCGAGGCAAGAACTAAGGCTGCCCTCATCGAGGCGCAGAAAGCAAAGGAAGAACGGCGGCTGAAGACACTTGAAGCTTCCAGAGCAGCCGCAACTGTCTACAACGAGGACGAAGCCATTGCTCGTGCTACTGAAGACTCTCTCCGTGAGGCACGGAAGAAAAAGAGAGAAGATAGAGAGGCTCACAATTCCAGGGCCGCAGAGGCCAATGCCCCCAAGAGGAAGAAGCTCGTCACCATTGGCGAGAAGGCTAAGGGCAAGGAGCAAGCCCAAGGGGCAGCTGAGCCTAGGGTTGAGCGTGACCCCAAGAAGGGAAAGGCTCCGGCTCCGGTCGAGCCGAAGAAGAAAAAGCCAGCTGTCAAGGTGCCAGCCAAGAAGGCAGCTGGAGGGGTAGTGATCCGAGAGAAAGGGAAGGCCCAGACCATTGGCCCTCTCAAGATGCACAGTCCAGCGTGAAACCCCAATAGGCAGCCCAACTTGGCTGCAAATGTGTTCAAAGGAAAGGGAGTTGAGAAGGCCACGAGGCTCAGAGATGAGAATGTCTATAGGTTTGAGAGGTCCACCGCCGACCCTCGTTTTTGGTGTGACTTCCATTGCGATTACTATCGCACAATCTATCAGGCAATGAAGAAGCCAGTGATCCAGGCTCAATGGGTGGACTGGGCATATATGGCTAAGAAGAAACACGAGGCATTTGATGCAGTGATTGAGGCAGCTGAGCGCCACAGGATCAAAGACATTCTTGGATTCAAGTATGACTGGAATGAGGAGGTTATCGTACAGTTTTATACCACAGTTCACTTCCACTCTCATGGCGACCGAGCCATCACTTGGATGACCAACGGTGAGCAGTACTATGCCACCTTCGAGGTCTTTGCTCAGGCGCTTGGACTGGAGAGTCACCTGGACCATGAGATCATTATCTCCAATCTCAAGGCTATGGACAGGGATGACATGAGCTACATGTACCCTCCTCACGTCCACTATGAAGCTGGATTGGCCAGAAACATCCTTCCCTTCTACAGCATCCTTAACAGGATTCTTAGGAGGACGGTGGCTCCTAAAGAAGGGGATGCGGGGATCATCCAGGGTCACCTCAGGCACCTGCTGGTTCTCATTGATGGGCATGAGATGTTCAACCTTGTGGATTACATCTTCGATGATATCTACAACATCTCACACACACCGAACCGTGTCTGTGGCTATGCCCCTTACATAATGTGCCTGATAGAGAAGGTGTCCGGGCTCGTGTTTGTGAAGGACACCACTCACCAGCCTCTCCGACCCTAGATGCCATCTGCTGTCCCGACTCCTGCCCGGAGGAAGAATGCGGAGCCATCCTTCCGCTCCGAGGTGCCTCCTTCCGTTGCACCTCCGTCTCAGCACTCGGCGGGCTCCTCTAGCAGCGGAGTCCTCATGTTTCTTCGGTCCATCTTCACCTTGTGCCGCAAAGCCGAAGTGCGAGCTCAGAGGACTGAGCGTTACATGAGGAAGATCTGCGAAAAGCTTGAGATCCCGATGAGCCCTGAGGCCTCCGACGACGAGCTCACTTCGTACCCGCTTCTCACCCCCGACGAGTTGACACTCTTGGGTGAGACGGAGGGTACCTACGCACCGACCTCCGACGACGACGACGACAATGCTGAAGATGATGAGGATGTCACGGACCCCGAGGCCACGGAGAGTGACAGTGACGAGGACGAGGACTAGCTTTTAGGTCCTTGTTCCCCTTCTTTTCCTTTTTGGTGCCTTGATGCTAAAGGGGGAGAGTTAGGGGGAGTTAGTCTTTTGTGTTGTGCCTTTGGACTTGTCTTGTAATATATTTATGCTACTTGGATGTTGGATGTTTACTTTTGTGCAAGACATGTTACTATTGCTTAATTTCAATATGATGCTCTCATTGTCTATCTTGTGATAATATTGATGTTCTTTATATCTTGTCACAATTGTTGAGCACATCACGTAGGCACCCCACCATAACGTGTGTGGGTATGAAAGATCTCCTCCACCTCTTTTACATGTTGCATACATTGAGGGGGAGTCTATCATACGCACACATGTTATGAAAACCAAATTTATACTCTTAATTGTGAAGGACTTGATGTGTTGTCATCAATCACCAAAAAGGGGGGGATTGAAAGTGCATCTAGGTTCCCCGTGGGTTTTGGATGATTGATGACGACAATTAAGTCGCTAATGAGCTCAAGTTATCCTTAGCACAGGTGTGGACTCGATCGGAGACGCAAACCCTCAAAAAGGAAAAGGAAGGAAACGGAGTCGACTCGAAGCGTAGAAACTAGGGTTTCTAGCGTGTTGAGTTGGACTAGCTGTAGAAATAGGAGGGTGTGTGCATAAAGTGCAAAGAGATCAAGTTAGGAGCCCAAGAGTGGTGGTTTAGGTAGAAACCCCTTTGAGAGTTGAAGTTAGAGTAGTCTGGCAGGAGGGGCCGGACTAGTCCGCCTGGGCGGCCGGACTAGTCCGCTCCTGGGCAAACTAGTCCATTTTGGCACGGACCAAAAGGTCCTGTGTGACTTCGGACTAGTCCGTAGTTGGACGGACTAGTCCGTGGTACCCCTAGGGTGAAAATTCAGGACTAAGTCCAGGAGAGCGGACTTGTCCGTTTTGGGACGGACCAAAAGGTTATGAGTGAGATCGGACTAGTCCGTCCGTGAGTCGGATGAGTCCGTGTTGATAAGTGCAGAGAGGTTTTTGCGACTAAGTCTGGGAAGGCCGGACTAGTCCGCCCATGGGGCCGGACTAGTCTGTGGTCTTCAGACTAGTCCGTTTTCACACGGAACAAAAGGTTCTGTGTGAGATCGGACTAGTCCGGTGAGGACCGGACTAGTCTGTTGTTGAAGTGACTGTTTGAATTTGAAGTTTGGAGGGTAGTGTGACGATTGCCGCGCAGTGCGACAGTTGTAAGAGGCGTCAGTGGTCCCCTAGGCCGGACTAGTCCGGGCTGTAGGCCGGACTAGTCCGCCCATCTGCTGAAGTCAGCAGTATGGGCTTGGGACCTCTATAAATAGAGGTCCCCTGGGTTCTTTTGAACCATCCTTGAGCAACATGTAACCCTAGTGCCGCCACAACAAAACTTGGAGCATTCTTGAGCCTCTTTCTTGCCTACTTTCCCTCTAAAACTAATTCTTGAGTGGATTAGGGTTTAGTGAGGTGGAAAAGAGGAAGAACATCGCGCTTAGGCTCCCGGTTTGATCTCTTGCACTTTGTGAATCTTTGTGAACTGTGGCTTGAGTTAATCTTTGTGATTTGCAATTGTAATTGTGGTGGGAGACTCAGATTGTGAGAAGCCCCAACGAATCTTGTATTCATTCTTTGTGATAGTGGAGAACCAAGTTAGGCCCGTGCGGTAAACTTGGTGAGGGAATGGTTGTTGAACCCGGTCCTTTGTGGACTCCTCAACGGGGACGTAGATTCCTTGTGTGGGATCGAACCTCGGGATAAAATCCTTGTGTCTCCGTGTTCTTCGCATTTCGTTTATCGAATATTTCGTTATAGGGTTGCTAGTTTTGTCTCGTGCTTCATATTGCTATAAACTTGTTCCTCTTAGTCATATACTTGTGTTGGTAGTTGCTAAACTTGACATAACCATATCCTCATCTGTAGCCTCGAGAAAATTGCCTTAAAACTTGCTAGAAACACTTTTTAGGGATCTTTACGCAGGCTGACCGAACTAGTCCGCCCCCTGTAATTTAATCTCGTTTTATTAAGTCATTTGCAGGTCGATTAGCCTATTCACCCCCCTCTAGGCAACTTTGAACTTCTTGACGTATGAAGTTCTGTCGCTCTACTGATTTCTTCTGAGGGTTCTGATGTACACGCCGAGCGTCCGGATAAATCTTCAGATTGTGCTCGATCACTTCCCTAGGGATCCCAGGCATTTTGTGATGGTTGCCATGCAAACACGTTGACATTAGCCCAGAGGAAAGTGATGAGTGTGAGTTCCTATTTGTCGTTCAGACCTCTCGATATACGAGTGGTCTGAGCAGCGTTGGAACCAATTTGGACGACTTTGACGGGAATGTCGGTGTCGCCGAGTGGTTGCACGCGAGGTGCGGAGGTTGAGCCCCGATGACTAATGCTCGGGAGTTTCGGAGCTTGCTCTTTTCCGGATTCTTCCTCCTGCGCTGTAGCAAGTGCATGGAGTTCTTCCAGAGCACTCACTCCGGTGGTGCGATCTCCACAGATCTGGAGAACACCTGCTGGTGTTGGCATCTTCAACACCAAGTAGCCATAATGAGCCGCAACCATGAACTTGTACAAGATTGGCCTGCCCAAGGTGGCGTTGAATGGTAAGTTGATCTGCGCCACATCGAAGACCAACTTCTCAGTGCGGTAATTCTCCCGGGTTCCGAAGGTCACTGGAAGAGTAATGGCACCGAGTGGGGTTATGGCCCCCGGACCTACTCCGGAGAAAGGTTGAGAGGGGCGAAGATCAGAAGGTCAGAGTTGAAGCTTGACGAAAGCTTTGGAGCTTATGAGGTTTAGCCTCGAACCTCCGTCCACCATCACATGATGGAGCTGGATGTTGTTGATGGCCAGAGATACCATCAATGGGAGTTGGTCATCTCCGATCATGTTGCGAGGGCAGTCTGAAGCATCGAAATTGATGGCAGTGTCCATCCACTTCCGGTGCGGCTCCGCCCTGGCGGTGGGAGCTACTGAGGCCATGTCCCACCACATGTTCTTGAGGACACGGCGGGAGGTGATGTCCCACGAACCACCAAAGATGGTGTTCATGGTCTTCCGGCGCTCGTTGTCAGAGACGTCAGAGTCGTCGTCAACAGAGGTGTAAACAGCCCTCAAAACCTTTTTAGGGTCCTGAAAGCCTAACTCCTCTTCAGCCGGAGCTTCGTCGACTTTCTGTTTTTCTTCCCTTTGATGGAAAGGAACTTCTTCCCGACGCTTATTGTAGCGCTCGGCGAGGTTTTGGACCTCTCGGCAGCCTTCCAGGTTGTGGCTGTTTGACTTGTGTATAGGACACCACATCTTGGAGCTGCCACCATCTTCAGACGATGTTCGAGGTCGTTTCTCGGGGCGTGGCCCCCGACCACCCGGAGCTGCAGCAACAGCGGTTGTAGGTGTGCTGGCCGACGGCTTCTTCTTGTTGTTGGATTTTTTCTTCTTCTTGCCACTCCCGGAGGTAGTGGCTTCACCCTTGGAGGACTTTTTGTTGTCCTTCAGAGGTGGTTGGGAGTGCATTTCACGGCCCTCCGCAGCTTTGGCGCACTTGTCTGCCAAGCTGAAGAGTTCTGTGACGCTGGTGACCTCCTTGGTCGCCAGTTTCTCCAGCATCTTCTTGTCTCATACGCCCTGTCTAAATGTCACAATAACAGAAGCGCTTGAGATAGAAGTTATGGTGTTTCGTACCTGGGAGAACCTCTGGATGAAGGATCGCAGGGACTCTCCCCCCTTCTGCTTGACAACAAAAAGGTACAGTTCAGTGCCCGGTCGGGTGTATGAACTCCCGAAATTGGCGGTGAATTGTTGGCACAGTTCCGCCCAACTGTTGATGGAGTCGGGCGGAAGGCTCATGAACAAGGACCTGGCGGTCCTAGTCAAAGCAACGGGGAAATAATTGGCCATTACGGCCTCATTGCCTCCAACCGCATGGATTGCGGTGGAGTAGATTTGGAGAAACTCAGCGGGATTGACAGTCCCGTCAAATTTCTCCGGTAGGTGAGGCCAGAACTTCTGCGGCCATCTGACCATGCGTAGGTGCATGACCAGGACAGAACAGCCTCCTCCTACTCCCTCAGGAGAAGGACTGTCTCGTGCCTCTCGCCTTTCGCGAGCGCGCTCGATATGGACGCGGTCATCCTATTTACGGTAACGGCGATCAAGCTCCGCCCGGAGGTTGTGAGTTGAAAGCCTGGTTATCGTATGGGTGCGTCGTGCCCCAGAATGCAGCGACGTCACCTGTTGAGACGCAACACGCCTCCTGTGTTGTGAAGCGTGCGGACCAAGTCTACCCAACACGATCCGATGCTGCGATGGGGCCCGCCCCGAGGGGGGAGGACCTTGGTTGTTGATGCGATCAGCTGCTGCTACAACCAAGTGTTCCACATCAGTGCTCCACTGCTCCATTGCACCCCAGGATGCTCCTGGAGGCGATGGACGTTGGAGAAGAGCACGCGCGGTATGGAGCGCGTGTTCAGGGTTGTTGTTCGCCGATGTCGTGACCAACACAGACACCCCATCTCCCTACCCTGCTTGATTTGCCGGTGCGGACGGTGGCGGCGGTGGCATGACTTCTGCTGGAACCACAACACCTGCTGGCTACTGCATGTTGGAGGGATTGCCTCCAGCAGGTTGCGCAGCAGGGTTGCCGTTGGACGATCCAGCAGCAGAGTTCACCATCCTTGAATCTCGGGCCCCCCTACCTTGCGCGCCAACTATCGGAGTTTTGTTCCGGTAATTTTCCTGGTACTACTGTTAGTAGCCCGCGGAATTTGTAGTTCGGTTGTGGGCGCGCAGAGATTCAGAACACGATGGCAAGTTGACACGAGGATTTACGTGGTTCAGGCTGCCTAAGCATAATACCCTACTCCACGGGGTGTGTAGTTGTTGCATTGAGCGACTGAGCACTTGTGAGCGTGTGTAAGAGCTGAGTCTGGAAGAATCTCCGGAAAAGTCCCCCTTGTGTTTCGCGACCAGTCCTTTTATAGTACAAGGACTGGTCGTTACATCGTTAGCCTGGTCCGACATGTGGCCCTGGCAGTTACTGATGCTTAATACACAATTAATGGGCTTAATTACCCTTAATAGTGTGGTAACGCGCCTTGATAGTGCCGTTACTGGTATTAAGGATCCCCCGGTCGTGTGTCATTAAGATGGTATTAATGACACTTAATCGGGTCTTGAAGTCTTTGATTGTCCCTTGAAGGTCCGAGCCGTTGGGGGTCCAACAGTCTGATTGTTGAAGTTGAAGGTCCGGCGGTTGGACGCGTGGCAGCTCTGGAGCTTACCGTCTGGGACGGGTAGGTCCGGTGCTGTTGTACACATGTCGGTACCGGAGCTTCCCTCTGTTGGGGGTTAGGTCCCGGGGTGCCGCACATGTATTTAACCCGGAGCTTTCCCATGTGTGGGACGTAGCTCCAGTTGCAGTATACACGTGGCAACACCAGGACTAACCGTAGAAGGGAGGCAGGTCCGGTTTCGTATGACACATGGGGCCTTTGGAGGTCTTCAACTCAGATAGGTGAAGTTCCTTTGCTCTTTTTGCAGTCCCAAGGGGTATTCGGTACGCAGGGTACCGACAAGACAGATTCCCACACACCAGCAGATTTTAGGCCAAACAGCTTAATCCACTCGGTGGCTAAGATCTTCTATAAAGTGCTCTCATTAAGACTGGCAAAGTACATGGAGAAGTTGGTTTTGGTATCGCAAAATGCCTTCATACAGTCCAGAAGCATACACGATGGTTTTTTGTATATCAAGAACCTATTGCGATCCTGCCGTCGAAAAAACAGGCCCCTGATCATGCTAAAGCTAGATATGTCCAAAGCATTTGACACCCTCTCCTGGGAATTCTTGTTGGAACTGATGATGAGTAGAGGCTTCCCAGTGAGCTGGAGGAACTAGATCACCACCCTTTTATCAACAGCCTCCTCGCAAGTTCAGCTTAATGGAGTTCCAGGGAGGCGAATTGAGCAAGGAAGAGGATTGAGACAGGGAGACCCTCTATCCCCCTTCCTTTTCATTTTGGCTTTTGGTACGTTGCACAAAATCTTTGAGCTTGCAGCCACCCAGGGCCTCCTATCTCCATTGACAGACAGGCAAGCCAAAGACAGAATGTCCCTCTACGCCGATGACTCAGTTCTCTTGCTCAACTCGGTTCAGTCAGAAATGGACTTCGTCATGACCACGCTCCACAGATATGGACAGACCACAGGCTTGAACATCAACATACAAAAAAGCTCGGCCGTAGCAGTGAGCTGCCCAAACTACACAACACAAACAGCGCTACAGAATTTCCAGGGTGCACGACCACAACTCCCCATATCATATCTAGGATTGCCCCTGGTGCTGACCCATCTGAGAGTTGTACATTTTCAACATATCCTAGACAAAGTTGCAGCCAAATTGGCAAACTGGCAAGGGAAACTATTGACTATAGGAGGACGTCGACAATTGGTCATCTCAGTTTTGACATTGCTGCCGATATACGCACTCACAACTATCAATGTGTTGAAAAGAGTATTAAAGGATCTGGACAAGATGCGCAAAAGATTTTTGTGGGCAGGTTCACAAGAATTGCAAGGGGGGGAGGTGAAGGTGAATTGGACCAAGGTGTGTAAACCACTTCACCTGGGAGATTTAGGCATCCTAGATCTCCCCAAATTCAGTCGAGCACTTAGATTGAGATGGGCATGGTTCCATAAAACGAAACTAGACAGACCATGGGTGGGCTCGGACATCCCAATTGACTCTGCAGACGAAGAGCTATTTGCAATGGCAACATGTGCCCAACTCGGAGATGGTAGAACAGCAACTTTCTGGAGTGATAGCTGGCTAGATGGAGCAGCCCCAGCTCAGCTATTTCCAGACTTATTCAAACATAGTCGAAGAAAGAAGAGAACAATGGCAGAAGCACTAGCAGAAAATACCTTGATCCATGACATATCTCACAACCTCACTGTGGATCTAATTCATCAATACGTTAACTTGTGGCATCGAATACATGTCATGGAGATCCATATGGAACCATTGCA
Organism: Tuctoria greenei; assembly: GCA_036927565.1. NCBI lineage: Eukaryota > Viridiplantae > Streptophyta > Magnoliopsida > Poales > Poaceae > Tuctoria > Tuctoria greenei. Next base: position 112,235,994 of record JAYESD010000012.1, on the reverse strand, counting down.
ACAAGACAAATTCATTTGGCTGTCGTCACCCTCAAGTCACTTCAGTTCCAAATCTGCATATCTACTCCAATTCCCATGCTCTGCATCCTACCCATACATGAGACTGATTTGGAAGACCTGGGCGCTGTCAAAATGCAAAATCTTTATCTGGCTACTCCTGCAAGACCGGATATGGACGGCGGCGAGGCTTCAAAGAAGGGGATGGGCCAATAGCTATTTATGTCAGCTTTGTCTTCCAAACCTAGAGACATCAGAACACCTTTTCATCAGCTGCCCAGTAAGCCGTTTCATTAGGAACGCCATTGCCGTATGGTCAACCTCCCGTTCTATGATGCCTGCATTATGGGAGATGAGAGAAGAGATAGGAACCTGGTACGCTGCATTAGCAGCTGAACACAGGACCAAAAGGAATGCACTGCGGTCGATGACAATCCTTATTCCTGGTGCATATGGAAAGAGAGAAACGCCCGAGTGTTCGAAAACAAGGAGAAAATTGTGGACGCCCTGGTAGCAGAAATCAAGCAACAAACAACGGAGTGGCACAGAGCCGGAGCTACATCGCTAGTCTCTTTATTCCCAGCCTTGACATCCAATGTCATGTTGCCCAGCTTGACATCCAATGCCATGTTGCCCAGCTAGAAAGAGTTTTAGCACTTAGTTCTGGACTGTCTGGCTTGTAACCCTCTGACATCTTGTCACTAATCTGTAACTGAAGTTTTTTTTTTCCTTCTTAATATAAATACATCGGTTTCTAAAAGTAAAAAGTCAAAAAATATGTTAACACGTACTCGTTTCATTCCATTTTTGAGACGGAAGAAGTACGTATTGGTGCGTCCTTGGACGGCATTTTTTTTGTCCGTGTAAGGTGCTCTTGGAAATCCCACAAAATCGTGTTCTTGCTACAGTCTTGTTCGAGGCAAAGTTCGCAGGTCGCGTCCTGGTCTTACTTGGACGTATCGTACAACAGAAACTGAACCTGACGTATCGTGCAATTTCAGTATCTAAAAGGTAAAACTAACTAGGGATGAAAACGGTACGGTAAATTCTCGAACCGTCCGATGCCGTTTTCGAAAATTTCCGACGCAATTATCATTTTCGACAATTTCCGAAATTTTCGATCCGATTACCGTTTTTATCGGACATTGAAATTTGGTAAACAGAACGAAAACAATTTGGGCTGATTTCCGACCGAATTGTCAAAATACCGTATTTTAATAGAAAATATCCGAACAATAATCGAATAATTTCCTAATAGTAGGTTGGGTCTAATGGACTGACATGTAATAAGCTCAATTTTAAATTTTTTTTATTCAAACACTGGTTTCTATAAGAAGTTAACTTTAATTATATACAAATATTTATTTACTTTAAAATGTGTTTCTAAAGTGATTTCGTTTCATATTGAAATTTTTTATAAAATGAAAGTAAAAGTTGTTGTCTCATATTTTGTACTTAAGTTGTTGATGTTATAAATGAATAATATTTTGGTGTCTTGATTCCGAATAAATTTGAAACCGTTCCGATATCGACATACTTTCGATCCGATGTACCCGTTTTCGATATTTCCGAAATTTCTGATATCGTAACCGTTTCCGATGATATCGTTTCCGATTCCGTTTCCGAAAATTTTATATGAAAATGAAAACGATTTCACTATTTTTCCGTCCATTTCCGATCGTTTTCATCCCTAAAACTAACGACAGGAGCACCAAGAGAAGTCATGATCGAGCCATCCGTGCTCGTTCGTTGGAGGTACCCAATCTTACGAAGACTAAACTAACTGGACTGAGTTCACGTAGCAGGCGATGCCAGGAAAGAAGCTGGCGATGACCCCTGCTCGCGACGGTGAACATTAGTTGCGTTGGAGAGGCCGGGCTGCTGAACGTTGCGGGACGAGGCATGACGCGACGATGAAGTCTACGTCACGTACCTTGATTCGCACAGAATACCATTATTAAGTTTTGGGAGCCCAGCAAAACAGTACATGCATAATCGAAAATAAACGCAAAACAGCTTACATGATTAATATATATATATATATATATATATATATATATATATATATATATATATATATATATATATATATATATATATATATATAAGTTTACTTCAGGTCCCAAAAAGATCTGGGTTCACACGAACACAAACTGTATGCGTGCCTATTGCAAGCTTACTGGTGCCTTTATTCATATTTCCTTCTTAGTCACTACACAACTTCAGATGCTAGCAGTAACTTAGTGTTGTCAGAAGGGCCCATCGCGAATATGTCGATGTACGCATTCATCGTTATTGGAACAAAGTAGAGAAGAAATAAACCAGAAGGCAAAAGCACAACAGACCAAACATAAGCTTTCCAACCAGATCCACAGAGAGTGAATATATCGCACACGGCCCGGACGTAGAGTCCGATTGTTACTACGGAGAATACTATCTGCAGAAACAGCAAGAGGCCATAAAAAATGAAATATCAGGTTCGGGCTCGATTATTTGTAGATCAACGAGGGAATGAATTGGTTAGATGCAATGATATTGGGGTATGTAACGATTCTTCCGGGTTCTATCAGATAGGAAAGCCCAGGATTGAGAGAACGAAACTTACGGCGGCGAGCCTGATCAGATGGGCCATCGTAGGCTTCGTGACGACGCGCTCTGGCACCTCCTCCACGGCGTCGGCCTTCACGTTCGCCTCGAACATCGCACCCTGCCGCAGTCTCGAGAGCGCAATGAGATTGGATGAGGCTCTTCCCTTTGGTACGATCTCTTACGAGGCGGCTTGCGACGGCGACTAAGTCGGATAGGGCTTCGGCGGCGGCGGTAGCACTTGGGAATTGGCGGCGCGTCTTGGGATGCTGAGCAGCGGAGGCGGGGCCATCTATTTATAGGGATTTCGGACCAAGGTGTTCCTCGCGCGCAGGCCGAGATCGACTCCGAGGTCGTTACGACGCGGCGGCGCGGGCGATGTAGGTGGCGGGGTGTCCGGCTAGGATTGAAGGAGGCGGGTGGCTGGCTGGGCCGTGCGAGGGGATGAGCGCCGATGCGACTGGCGGGCTAGGCTCGGCACGGAAGAGGCAGGCCAGGCTGGGCCGGGGAAGAGAGAGGGAGGGCAGAGTGGCCTGGGGAGGAGAGAGGGCCCATGGCTGATTGGTTTTCTTTTTTGTTATTCTCCTCTATCTCCTCGCTATTGCATTTAAATTTAAATTTGATGCCTGCGAGTGAAGCGTAGCACCGTGGTGAAGTCATTAGACTGACCTTGGTTGGAGGCGTCATTAGACTGACCGCGAGTGAAGCGCATCACCGCGGTGAAGTCATTAAACAACAGCTTTCACATTAATCCAAACCTCCATTCCTCTCATCAACAAGCAAAAAAACTTAGCATCCAAGATTACCATCATCATTCAACAGCAAGCAAATGAGTTCGAATACACGACTAGTTTAAGCAAAAAAGTAGATTCAGTTCTCGTCTGACTCGGTTTGCCAGGGACAAGTGATCGATCAAGATGACTACCAGAAACAAGCAACACGACCTGAGGACACGCCAACGCCAAAATACTGCAGAAGGATACTACACTACTACTGGACTAACGACCAAGTTCTTCCGACTCGTCTATCAAGAGTACCAGATCGATAACAATGAAAGATGCAACACAACTGCGAACATTGCACTACTCCTGCTAGTACTATCAATCGAAATCTCAAAGGATATTACTACTTTTAAGAAAGATCGAAGACCATTACTACTGCTGATGCTTCGGGTTCAGGTCAGGCGCCGGTGGATGTTGCAGAGCGGCGATCACTCAGAGGATGACGATGATGGGGCACAAGAGGAACCGCCGGTCTGTGCTGAAGTGGCCAAGCGACTAGGGTTTGAACTTTGTCCTGCTCCTGACTGCACCGAAACCGGGCTCGCCAGCCCTAGACGAAGAAACTGCAATTCAGGATAATATTGTTTAAAACAAAAGAAAACATGCAAAAAATATAAAAATTATGCAATGCCGTACTAACCTTCGGGTAGCTGCAGCAGCATCGCCAAATCATCACTGTAGCAACTATCAAACCAGCAGCAAGAGCTATCGCAAACCATGCTGATGATTCTTTAAACTCTTGAATGGCAACAAGACACCCAAACACATGAATCATGCAAATATTCATCAAAAGACAACCGGATGCCGGCCCCACAAATCGTCCATTAGTCTTTGCGGCTATAGCGAAAATCAACCCTACCAGTCCAAACACAAGATATATATAGTAAAGTGTCCTAAACAAACGTCCAATGCTTTCATCGTTAGTCCCCCCTGCAGCGGAAGAACTAATCCTGTGCACATAGCAACGAAAAGAGCCGTAGAAACTGGCTGCAGCATTTCGATCATTATCTGTTTCAAATATAAAAACATTTCAACACACGAAACAATCAAAACGTATAATACTTTTTATTCATTATCAATAAACTGTTACCCTTCTATTCAGTGGTAGCATTGGTGACAAGTTTGGAAAGCTGTCACCCATACCAACCAAGTGTTCAGCCTGAAAAAAAATAATCGAAAAGAAGAGATGAAAATAATGTCATTCGAACCAAACTCTCAAAAAATCATTAACACGGAAATGAGATTATTATCACAGCTAATGTTAACGTGATTTGTCGCGTACATCTGATAGACATTTGCATGGCGATTTGTCGGAGGATGATTCCGGGAATTCTCTCGGTACTACCGTTGGTAGCCCGCGGAGTTTTGTAGTTCGGTTAGGGCGCGCGGGGATTCAGAAGAAGGTGGCAATTTGACACAAGTATTTACGTAGTTCGGACCGTCTGAGAGTAATATCCTACTCCACGGGTGTGTTGCTGTTGTATTGAGCGTCTGAGCGCTAGAGTGTCAGAGACTAGAGTGTATTGAGCGCGTGTGGAAGAGTCCCCTCTGTGTATCGCTCGGTCAGTCCTTTTATAGCACAAGGACCAGCCGTTACACCATCAGCCTGGCCCGACACTTAATCGGGTCTTGAAATATTTAGTGTTCTCTGAAGGTCCGTGCCGTTGGAGGTCCACCAATCTGCCTGTTGAGGTCGAAGGTCCGGCGGAAGACACGTGGTAGCTCCGGAGCTTACTGTCTTGGACGAGTAGGTCTGGTGCTGTTGTACACGTGTCGGTACCGGAGATTCCCTCTGTCGGGGGTTAGAACCGAGGGTGCCACACAGATATCTAGTCCGGAACTTTCCCATGTATGGAATGTAGCTCCGGTTTTGTGATACACGTGACGGCACCGGAACTAACCATAGAAGAGAGGCTAGTCCGGTTCCGAGTGACATGTGGGGCCTTCAAAGGTCTTCAACTAAGGCAGGTGGAGTTCCTTTGCACTCTTTGCAGTTCCAAGGGGTATCCGGTACGTAGGGTACCGACAGTGGCCCCCTGGGCCCACCTTTGGGAGAGACTTTTTGGATTAAGTTATTCTGTCGGAGGTGGGTCCATCTTTCAATTCCTGCGTCGTGTCTTCAAGGGTCTTTGGATGTGCCGTTGAGGTGGTGGTTCGCAGTTAAACCATTGCCACGTGGCATCTTCAGGATGCGGTAGGTGAGATCTGCGCGTGCGGATCTCACGCAATTGAAGGTTGCTGATTCCCAATACGAAAACCATATCGGTTCCACGCGTCCTGTTAGGCCGCCGCCCTCGGGTTTCCCGCCTCTCATCATGGCAACTGTTTGCCTGGGGTAAGGACCTCGACTTGGTCGTCGGGGTGGCCCCGAGCCCCCTTGTCATTGGCAGGGTGAAGTTTTTGAACTGTATCGTTGGCCCCTCTGTGGTTTCCGTCCAAGCGTTGCGAGGGCTTACTTAAGAGGAAAGCGCGCACCATTTGGGGATTCCTTACGCCTTCATTTGTACTTACGCTCGAATCCTCCAAACTTTTGCTTGCTTTTCCTCTCTCGCCCCGCCGTGTTGTGATGGAGTTGGGTCTCCGCAAGAGCCGTCTCACGACCGACGGGGTTTGAAGAAGGTCCGGACCTACATGGGGTGGTCCAGCGACTCCTTCAACCACCTGGTCCGCACCAACAAGCTCCTGTTCAAGAAGGAGCGCGCCGGCGACATGGTGTACTTTTTCACGTACGCCATGGTGGGACTGATCCCACCTTTCTCCACTTTTCTCTTGATGCTGCTAGACTTCTATGGTCTGCAGTTGTACCATCTTGGCCCACACTCCATTCTTCTTGTGTCGACCTTCGTCCACTTCTGCGAGATGTGGGTGGGTATTCCCACCTGTGTCGAGTTTTTCCGTACCTTCTTCACCATCCACACCACCAGCAAGAGTGACGAGTACCTTGGCTTCTACTATTTTGTGAAGCGCAAGAAGTGCCCTTACAAGTACTTGAGGCCATTCCCTTCCGGCAAGTGGGACGACTTTGAAGAAGGATTGGATTGTCGTCACGGCAGAGGAGCACGAGAAGCTGGAGTTGCCCGAAGGCCTCCCCAACGTTGACACTAAAGCCTAGAGTGAAGTACCGGTGCTGTCGGAGGCCTTCAACTCTGCCCTGACCAGGATCTGCCAATGTGTGGAAGGAGGAGTGACCCCCCCAGGCGGTCTTCTGCAACTTCGTGGTCAACAGGTGGGCTCCGCTGAAGAAGAGGGAGAAGCTCGCCTGGTCCCTCAACAGTGTGATGGACGATGACCGGATTGAAACCGGTCTGAAGTCCAATCTGGAGGGCGCCGCTTTGGAGCTTCATCTCAAGAAGTTCCAACACGGCATTGACGTCAAGGGCGACAACTTGACTCTGCCAGCGGCTTTCCTTCCTCTGAACATGGAGGCAGAGTTTAGCAGGGAGCTCCGACGGAAGATGTCGGTGCTTGACGACCTCGGTGAAGTTGAGAGGCGTCCGACCACCAAGCTGGCGATCCCCAGAGCTTCTAAGGGTGGCCCTGCTCCTGCCCCGAGACAGAGAGTTGAAGTCGTAGGCAAGGGCAAAGAGTTGGTCGAGCCCTTGAGCCGAAAGAGGAAGTTGAAGCACTCTGACGGGAGGTCCGTCAGACCTGCTCCTTCCACGACAGCTCCTTCTCCCCAGCGGGGGAGGTCTTCGACGGCGACAACCACTCCAGCATCAGTGTCTCCCCGGAATGCCAGCTCCGCCCAGGTGACTCCAGCGCCGAAGCCAGCTAAGGGCTCTAGGTCCGAGGGTCCTTCTCAGTCGAGGGGGGGCTCAACCAAGACATCGCTGGCGGCAGTAGCAAGCTCCAGAGGGCCTTCCGGAGCTACTACCCCAGTTGCGACTGGGTCAGGCTCTGAGCGTCCGGTGAAGAGGTTCCGCGCTAGCTGGAGCGAAAGCCTTCCAAGGCAAATTTGTTTCATTACCTCAGTTGGTTATTTTTTTGTTGTAATCATATTTTGAGTTTCTTTGTCCTTCATCCACAGGGTATCCAAGAAAGGGGCTAAAGCTCTGGTTCCTGCGACAGCAACTGATGATGTACAGGCGGAGGCTCCAGCTCTAGTTCCAGTAGCGTCGCAGGTGGTGGCTGAGGTCGTGGCAGCTTCGACGCCAGCTGTCGTGGTCCTTGACCTCGACTCATCTCCCGAAGCTCCTATGGTAGCGACGGACCATGGGAATGAAGACGTACCAGTGGCACCAGCTCCAGAGGTTGAAGGTCCGGTTTTGGATGCTGTGATGATGGACGCTCCGGCCTCAGAGCCGGTGGTAGCTGTTGTTCCGGCCTTAGAGCCGGATGTTGCTGAAGCCCCGGCAGTGGAGCCGGTGGTTGATGAAGTTCCGGCGCCTTAGCCGTTTGTTGCGGAGGTGCCGGCACCCGAACCGGTGGAGGTTGAAGCGCCGGCGCCCAAACCGGCAATGGAGGAGGCGCCAGCATCGGAGCCGGTAGTGGCCTCATCTCCCACTGAATCTTCAACGCATGTCCCGGAGGAGGTAATTCCGGAGGTACCCGCGCCTGAGCCAGGGTGCCAAGACAAAGCGGTCGGTCCTCTGCTTGAGGGATCAGCTGCTGATGACCTGGCGGTAGGGTCTTCGGAGCCAACTCCGGAGGTAGAAGCTCCCATTGCCGGACCTTCCTCGGCGGCGACCGAGGCTACCCCGGAGGGGCGGCCCTAGTGCCGCAGAAGCTCAGGGGACCGCTCTTGTAGAGTGAGACCCGATTTTTGTTATGGAGAACCCGCTAGAGCCTGCAGAGAGGACCCCGGCAGGTCCGGAGCCGATCCCCCTGTCATTATCCGTCAACAACGCCTGCTCCAGCCTTCGTCAGGTTTAGCTGGCCTTTTACCACGACAGCAAGACCCTCGAGGAGGAGCACAAAACCCTTAGGAGGTGGCGCAACCGGCTCCAATTTGAGACCAAGCTGGCGCAAACAAGGCTGGCCGACGACAAGGAGTGGGTCAAGAGGGAGAAGGCCCGGATGGAGTACTGGGGCCAGCTGCTGGACGAGAGGGAAAGCATGGTGCGATCCCTTGACAACCAGTCCTGGGCCATCCACGAACAGGTTGTGGCTGATAATGAAGCAGCAAATGATCGCCAGGAGAAGCTCAGTGCAATCCACGACAACCTCGTCAAGCGTCGGGAGGCTCTTGAAGAGCGGGAGAAAAAGCTCGAAGATGAAGAGCAAAAACTCCTGGAGCTGCGGGATGACCTCGTGAAGAGGGAGGAGTAGCTTGCTCAGAGGCTGGCTCTGGGTGATAAGAGCCTCGCGGAGGGCACCAAGAAGCTGGAGGAGCTCTACGAGAGCGAGGAGAAGAAGGCTTGGCAGCGGGGACAGGACCTCACCAAGAGGGAGAATGATGTTGTTGCCAGGGAGAAGAAAGTGTGGGGCTGGGAAAGAGACCTAGTCGACCACCAGAACAAGATCCACGTCCGGGAAGAGGAGCTTGCTAAACTCGAAAGGTAAGTTGCTGAAAAGATTCAGCAACACGTCAAAGAGGTCGAGCGCCTTGTGCGAGAGGGTTCGGAGCTTGCTGCGACCAAGAGGTCCTTGGAAGAGGTGTGAGGGTCAAGGGATGCGGAGTCCCAACAAGTATGAGACTTCTTGGGCAAAGCCAATGACGCGCTGAGGCCGCTGGGCTTTAGTCCCGTGCGTCCGGATGATCCGAAGCCGGAGCTGGACCATGCGCTGAAGGCATTGCACTCGGCTGACAACAAACTCAACAAGATGGGCGATGTCATCGCGGATCAGTTGGAGACTGAAGGAAAATCCCGTGCACAGAACGTCGCAGAGTACATGCTGACAAGAAATTGATAGTTGATTGATTGTTTATTGTTACAACTGGAGTTGCTTCCGACCACTTGGTGAACTTGTCGATGGCGACGTACAGGAACTTATAACCTCCGACGGCTCTTGGAAAAGGTCTCAAGATATCCATCCCCTACACAGCGAATGACCATGTAGGAGATATCATTTGTAGGGGTTGAGTTAGTGTGTGAATTTGTTTCGCATGAAACTGGCATGCTTCAAATTTCTTCACTAGCTCGGTTGCATCCTGGAGTGCTGTAGGCCAGTAAAAACCATGCCGAAAGGCTTTACTGACCAACGTGCGGGAAGACACGTGGTTCCCACACTCGCCTCCATGGATTTCCGCGAGGAGCTCTCGGTCTTCTTCCCTTGTAATGCACCGCATTAGGACGTCGTTAGCACCACGCCGGTAGAGATCCCCTTCTACCAGTGTGTATCTTTTAGCCAATCTAACTATCCGGTTAGTAGATACATTGTCGTTAGGAATGAAGTTGTCTTTCAAGTAGCTCTGGATCTCCGAGATCCATGCATCGGAGCTAACTTGAGCATTTGAGTCTTGCGTGCTGGGTTGCTCGGAGCTTCCTGCAGCACCTACGACCCTTGATGGACGCCATGGTAACAAGGCCATCGGGACTGCCAGCTTCGAGGCGCTGGTCTCGCCCCCTTCGCTCAGTTCGGCAGGATGAGCTGTTGGTCTTGACAATTCCGGACGAAGGTTCCGTCGGGAACCGAAGCTCCGGTTGAAGCTTTCATCGAGAGTTCGTCAGCTTCAACGTTGTTGAGACGCTGGACATGGCAAAGATCTAGGACTTCGAAGTCCTTCTGAAGCTTCTGGACTTCAAGTAGATATGCAGGTAGTTGAGGGTTGTTGCAGCAGCATTCACCTTTGACTTGTTTTATTATGAGTTGTGAATCACCCTTTACCAACAGCTGCTTGAAACCATATGATAGTGCCACCTTGAGCTCATAAATTAGTGCTTCATACTCCGCCATGTTGTTGGTCGCCTTGAAGTCAAGGTGAACCATGTATTTGACCTTCTCCCCGATCGGAGCGAGGAGAAGGATTTCAGCTCCGGTCCCCTGCTTTTGCACGGAGCCGTCAAAGTAGAGAGTCCAGTGAGGCTCAGTGAAGACCGGAACCTTAGGTTCTGTCTTCTGCTCACTGGGGGCCCCAGGATTTGATGGAGAGGGGGTCCATTCCGCCACAAAGTCTGCCAATGTTTGACTCTTGATCGCTTGTCTTGGGATGAATTCAAGATCAAACTCGTCCAATTCCGCTGCCCACTTTGCAATATTCCCAGTAGAGTTGGGGTTATGCAAGATTGCACGCAGTGGATAAGAAGTTACCACTGAAATCTTGTGAGCTTGGAAGTAGTGACGAAGCTTCCTAGAGGCAATAAGAATTGCATAGAGCAGCTTATGCACCTCTAAATACCGAGTCTTGGCATCATGGAGTACTTCACTGATGAAGTACACTGGGTGCTGGACTATCCGGACCCTCCCAAAGGGGCCCGAAGTTTCCTCCTCATCAACGTGGACCCTCCCGGAGGGGTCCAGACCTTCTTCAGGGTCCTCCTGGTTCCTGCTGGAGGAACTCAGAGCTTCTTCTAGAGTGACTCGGACCTTCAAAGAAGGGTCCAAATCTTTTTGTTCTGCAACAGTAACCCCTTCATTTGAAGGAGGTTGATCCTCTGGCGTCTCACCTCGAGGATCGAGGTCTGGGGGCTGGGACCCAGACTCGGCTTCAGGTAGCTCCAGACCCTCCCGGAGGGGTCTGGACTCCTGAACTGGGGATGGTTCTGGTCTTTCCGCAACCAAGACCATGCTGACAACTTCGTTAGTTGCCGAAATGTAAAGTAGAAGTGGTTCACCAGGATTCGGAGCTACCAAAGTTGGTAGAGTGGTGAGGAGCTGCTTTAGCTCTTGGAAAGCCTTTTCTACTTCTTCGGACCATTGGAATGGTCCAGGCTTCTTCAATAATTTGAAGAAGGGTAGCGCCCCTTCCACTAGTCTTGAGATGAACCGGCTGAGGGCGGCTAGACATCCAGTCAGCTTCTGGACATCCTCGATGCGAGCTGGTGGCCGCATGTCTTCAATAGCTTTAATCTTCGCCGGATTCGCCTCTATTCCGCGGTGGTTCACCAAGAACCCAAGAAGCTTTCCGGAGCTAACCCCAAAGACACACTTGTCTGGGTTCAGCTTTGTGCGTGTGATTCGCAACTTGTCAAAGTCAGCTTGCAAGGTGTTAAGGAATGACTCCTTGTTCTTGATCTTGACGACGATGTCATCGACGTACACTTCCACTACATCTCTGATGAGCTCTCCAAAAGTTTTGTACATAGCTCGTACAAATGTTGAAGCAGCGTTTTTGAGACCGAATGGCAGGGCAGTGTAACAATATAATCCATCTACTATGATGAAGGAAATATGCTTTTCATCTTCCCTAGACATTCTGATTTGATGATATCCAGAATATGCGTCTAGGAAACACAGTAATTCACACCCGAAGGTGGAATCCACTATTTTATCTATTCTAGGTAGTGGGAATGGATCCTTTGGACATGCCTTATTCAGTGTAGTGTAGTCGATACACATCCGAAGCTTCCCGCCGGCCTTAGGTACAACGACTGGGTTTGCCAGCCATTTTGGGTGGAAGACTTCCCAGATGAATCCAACTTCGAGCAACTTCTTCACTTCTTGACGTATGAAGTTTTGTCACTCTACTGATTGCTTCCGAGGCTTCTGATGTAAAGGCCGAGCGTCGGGATAAATCTTCAGATTGTGCTCAATCACTTCCCTAGTGATCCCAGGCATTTGTGACGGTTGCCAGGCAAACACGTCGACATTAGCCCAGAGGAAAGTGATGAGTGTGAGTTCCTATTTGTCGTTCAGACCTCTCGATATACGAGTGGTTTGAGCAGCATCGGAACCGATTTGGACGACTTTGACGGGAATGTCGGTGTCGCCGCTTGGTTGCACACGAGGTGCAGAGGTTGAGCCTCGATGACGAATCTCGTGGGCTTCAGAGTTTGCTCCTCTCCGGATTCTTCCTCTTGCACTGTAGCAAGCGCGAGGAGTTCTTCCAGAGCAGTAACTCCAGCGGTGCGGTCTCCGTGGACCCGGAGAACACCTGAGGGTGTTGTCATCTTCAACACCAAGTAGCCATAATGAGCAACAACCATGAATTTGTACAAAGCTGGCCAACCCAAGATGGCGTTGAATGCTAAGTTGATATGTGCCACGTCGAAGATCAACTTCTCGGTCCTGTAATTCTCCCAAGTCCCGAAGGTCACTGGGAGAGTAATGGCACCGAGTGGAGTTATAGCCCCCGGACCTACTTCGGAGAAAGGTCGTAGGGGCAAAGATACGAAGGTCAGAGCTGAAGCTTGACGAAGGCTTCGAAGCTTATGAGGTTCAGCCCCGAACCTGCGTCCACCATTACGTGGTGGAGCTGGATGTTGTTGATGGTCGGAGATACCATTAGTGGAAGCTGGCCAGCTCCAATCATGTTCCGAGGGCAGTCCGAAGCATCGAAGGTGATGGTTGTATCCATCCACTTCCGATGAGGCTCTGCCCTGGCAGTGGGAGCTACAGAGGCCATGTGCCGCTGTGTTGTCTTGAGGACACGGCGGGAAGTGATGTCCCACGAATCACCAAAGATGGTGTTCATGATCTTCCAACGCTCATTGTCAGAGACGTCGGAGTCGTCGTCAATGGAGGTGTAAACAACCTTCAAGATCTTTTTGGGGTCCTGAAAGCCTAACTCCTCTTCATCCAGAGCTTCGTCGACTTTTTGTTTTCCTTCCCTTTGACACAAAGGAGCTTCTTCCCGGCGCTTGTTGTAGCGCTCGATAAGGTTTTGGACTTCTCGGCAGTTTTCCAGGTTGTGGCTATCCGTTTTGTTTATGGGACACCACATCTTGGAGCTGCCACCGTCTTCAGACGACGGCCGAGGTCGTTTCTTGGGGCGTGGCCCCCGGCCACCTGGAGCTGCGGCAGCAGCGGCAGTAGGTGTGCCGGTCGACGGCTTCTTCTTGCCGTTGGACTTTTTCTTCTTCTTGCCACTCCCCCAGGTAGTGTCTTCACCCTTGGAGGACATTTTTTTAGCCTCCGGAGGTGGTTGGGAATCCATTTCACGGCCAAGATGAAGAGTTCCGTGACGCTGGTGACTTCCTTGGTCGCCAGCTTCTCCAGCATCTTCTTATCTCGAATGCCCTGTCTGAATGCTACAATAACAGAAACGCTTGAGATAGAAGGAATGGTATTCTGCACCTGGGAGAACCTCTTGATGAAAGATCGCAGGAACTCTCCCCCCTTCTACTTGACAGCAAAAAGGTCCAGTTCCGTGCTTGGTCAGGTGTATGAACTCCCGAAATTGGCGGTGAACTGTTGGCACAACTCCGCCCAACTGTTGGTGGAGTCAGGCGGAAGGCTCATGAACCAAGACCTGACAGTCCCAATTAAAGCCACAGGGAAATAATTGGCCATCACGACCTTATTTCCCCCAGCCGTAAGGATAGCGGTGGAGTAGATTTGGAGAAATTTAGCGGGGTTGACAGTCCCGTCAAATTTCTCCAGCAGGTGAGGCCGGAAATTCTGCGACCATCTGACCATGCGTAGGTGCATGGCCAAGGCAGAACACCCTCCCCCTACTCCCTCGGGAGCAGGACTGCGTCGAGCTTCTCGCCTCTCGCGAGCACGCTCGATGTGGACACGACCATCCTGTTGTCGATAACGACGATCGAGCTCTGCCCGAAAGTCATGAGTCAAAAGCCTTATTATGGTGTGAGTGTGTCGCGCCCCGGAAGGCAGCGACGTCGCCTGTTGGGATGCAATATGTCTCCTGTGCTGTGAAGCGTGGGGACCGAGTCTACCCGACAAGGTCCGATGCTGCGATTAGGCCCGCCCCGAGGGGGGGTGGACCTTGATTGCTGATGCGATCGGCTGCTGGTGCAACCAAATGATCCACATCAGCTCTCCACTGCTCCATTGCACCCTGGGATGCTCTTGGAGGCGGTGGACGTTGGACAAGAGCACGCACAACATGAAGCGCATGTTCAGGGTTGTTGTTCACCGATGCAGTGATCGACGCGGACGCCCCATCTCGCTGTCTAGCTTTATTCTCCGGTGCGGACGATGGTGGTGGTGGCATGACTCCTGCTGGAGTCACAACACCTGCTGGCTGCTGCATGTTGGAGGGATTGCCTCCAGCAGGTTGCGCATCATGGTTGCCGTTGGACGATCCAGCAGCAAAAATTACCATCTTTGAATCCAAGGCACCCCTACCTGGTGCGCCAACTGTCGGAGGATGATTCCGACAATTCTCCCAGTACTACCGTTGGTAGCTCGCAGATTTGTAGTTCGGTTAGGGTGCGCGGAGATTCAGAAGAAGGTGGCAATTTGACACAAGTATTTATGTGGTTCGGGCCGTCTGAGCGTAATACCCTACTCCACGGGTGTGTTGCTGTTGTACTGAGCGTCTAAGCGCTAGAGTGTCAGAGACTAGAGTGTATTGAGCGTGTGTGGAAGAGTCCCCCCTGTGTATTGCTCGGTCAGTCCTTTTATAGCACAAGGGCTGACCGTTACACCATCAACCTAGCCCGATATGGGGCCCTGACGGTTACTGATGTCTAATACACGGTTAATGTACTTATATCTCCTTAATAGCGTAGTAACGCCTCTTAATGGTGGCGTTACTGGTATTAAGGGTCATTCGATTGTGTGTCATTAAGATAGCATTAATGATACTTAATCGGGTCTTAAAGTCTTTAGTGTTCCTTGAAGGTCCGAGCCGTTGGAGGTCCACCAATCTGCCTGTTGAGGTTGAAGGTCCGACGGAAGACACGTGGCAGCTCCGGAGCTTACTGTCTTGAACGAGTAGGTCCGGTGCTGTTGTACACGTGTCGGTACCGGAGCTTCCCTCTGTCGAGGGTTAGATCCGGGGGTGCCACATAGGTATTAGTCCAGAGCTAACCCATGTAAGGAATGTAGCTCTGGTTTTGTGATACACGTGACAGCACCGAGACTAACCATAGAAGGAAGGCAAGTCCGGTCCCGAGTGACACATGGAGCCTTCGGAGGTCTTCAACTCAGGCAGGTGGAGTTCTTTTGCACTCTTCGCAGTTCTAAGGGGTATCTGGTACACAGGGTACCGACAAAGTCAAAGGACAAGCATTATTAAGTAAGTTCATTAGGCCGCTCGTAGCGGTGCCGCTAAAGGCACCACTATCGGCTTTTAGAGTCCGCGAGAAGCCGCAACGGGGACGCCAAATCGATCGATAAAATGGCGACGGCTACAGCGCCTCGCCACAGTCTGCGGTCTATTGTTGCACCGATAAAAGGAGAGAGGAATGAAGAGAGGATAAATAAATGAAGTGGAAAAATAAAATAAAAGGAGGAGAAATGAATAAAACAAGTAGAAGTTGGTATATAGTTGTGATATAGAGGTGAACGACCGTAGAAAATGAAACTGTAAAGCAGAAAATCTTTTAAAGATGAGATATAGAGGTGTATGAGTGTGGACAGTCTTACATAACTCAAATCAACAAGACAACTATACAGATGCTAAAAAGTAGCAGACTAGGATCGTACGAAATTGTTGTTTCTGGCGAGGTCGCCGGGCGGCGATGACAGAGAGTGGGCCGCCTGCATGCAAGAGCCGTGAGTGGCGTAAGTAGAGTGCATCCATAATTCGAGTACAAGCATCTAGTAATTCAAATGGAAAAGGTAAAAAAATCTAGACAGACATTATTCATTCAAAGCATCACATCAACTAAAAAAAGGACATAAGCATTATTAAGTCAGCTCATCACATTGATTCCGCTCTTGTCCAACTCACTTTGCCCAGGCACAGGTAATTGATCAAGACAGTGGAAGGCGAGAAACAAGCAATGCGACCTAAGTACATATACTGCATATTATTAGAAAGGTACTACTACTACAACTGGACGAGCGACCAAGTTCTTCCGACTCCTCCAAGTACCAGATCAATAAAAAGGAAAGATGCAACAACACAAGCATCGTCCAGTAATTCAAATGCAAAGGGTAAAAGAAAAACGCCTGATCGTGAGTGCCAAGAAAGCAAACTGACGGCCATTGCGCTGCGGCAGACAGTAGAGCAGAGGCCGCTTGCGCTGGTCAGAAGCCCAACAGAAACCAGCGGTGAAAAAGGCAGCGTTGTTTGAACCGAACTCATGAGGAGATTCGAGCAAATGACCATTAATAGGAAATCAGACTATTAATGCGACACAAATCAGATTATTATAACTGGACACAAGTCAAGAGGCGCTGTAAAACAGAAACCACGATTCTAGCAGATTCAGTAAGCTTATTACATAACTCAAAACAACAAGACACTTAAGCAGATGGTAGAAAGTAGCAGACTAGGATCGTACTGAATCGTCGCTTATGGTGAGGTCGCGGGGGGGCGCTGACAGGGAGTCTGCTGCCTGTATGCAAGAGCCGTGAACGGCGTAAGTAGAGTGCGTCCATAATTCGAGTACAAGCATCTTCTAGTAATTCAAATGCAAAAGGTAAAAAAAATCTAGACAGACATTATTCATTCACCGCATTCACATCAACTCAAAAAAAGACATAAGCATTATTAACTCAGCTCATCACATCAACTGAAAGCAACACGACAGTTAAACAGATGCTAGAGCAGAGTAGGATCGTACGGGATCGTTGGCGAGGTGCGGCTGGGCGGCAGCTGGTGAGTCACCTGCATGCAAGAGCCGTGAACGGCGTAAGTACAGTACATCCATAATACGTATACAAACATTGTTCCATAATTCGAATATAAACATTGTTCCATAATTCGAATACAAGCATCATCCAGTAATTCAAATGCAAAAAGTAAAAAAAAATATCAGAAGATATTTCGTGAGTGCCAAGAAAGCAAACAGGCTAGCGGCAGACCGTGCCAGCTATCTACTGCAGTATGCAGAGCAGAGGGCGGTTGCGCTGATCAGAAACCCAACAGAAACCAGCGGTGAAAAAGAAAGGCAGCGTCCTTCGAACCGAACTCATGAAGATTCGAGCAAACGACCGGAAATCAGACTATCAATGCGACACAAATCAGATTAATATCACAGCCAAACTGCAAAAGTGAAGTAATTCAAGTTTGAACCTAACGCGCCACTTGCCGCCTTCATCTGATTAGATCTTTGCGGCGCGTTAAGGACAAATGGCAAAAAAGTTCGCTAGTGCATGTGCCAGTGAAAGAGGCTCAAAAACTGGGCCAAAAGCAGGCAACTACTACAGAAAACAGGTTGCCTTTGTGCAGTAAAACCTCAGGCTCAACTACAGAAATCACGATCGAAACTAGAGCAGGAGAGCCGGCTCACATAGTCACATCAACGTGGAGGAGAAGGTAGAAAGGGAAATCTACTGGAGACGAGAGCAAGGCTCGTGGGTTCGTTTGCTTTATGTTTCGAACTCAACAGCAGAAAGAAGGAAAGCTCAAAAACTGTAAACCTGGACGCAGATCCAAACGCTGATGACTCTCTGATCGCACGCCGGAACTAGGACAACACGATAAACTCTACAGGGGCACGTGGAGAAATGCCCACTGATCGAAACAACACTTCGAAACAAAACGTTACAGAAGTGGAAGGTCCATAAGGACTCGCGGCGCGTGTGGATTGACGATGCATCTCACCATATATTGTTGCACTAGTATTTCTCGCGACACAGAATCGGGTAAAAAATTTCAGAAGATGTTTATAGCAACAGCGCTACGGGTGGCGCCATTTCGTGGGTGCAAAAAAAGCAAACAGGCTAGCTAGCGGCCATTGCGCTGCGGCAGACCGTGCCAGCTATCTGCTGCAGTCTGCAGAGATCGGTTGCGCTGGTCAGAAGCCAACAGAAACCAGGAGACGCCAGAAACCACGATTCGAAACGAGAGCAGGGAAGAGGCGGCTCACATCAATGTCGCGAGGAAGAACACCGAGCACGGAAGCGCTAGCTTCTGCGAGTTCGTTTGCTTTTTTTTCGAACTCACAAGCTTTTGGCATCCCCTTGTAAGCATCAAGAGCGGAAAGAATCAGAGCGCAAAAATGTAGAGCGGGACGCAGATCTGTTTCGAACTCACAAGCTTTTGGCATCCCCTTGTAAGCATCAAGAGCGGAAGGAATCAGAGCGCAAAAATGTAGAGCGGGACGCAGATCCAAACGCGGATGACTCTGCGCACAGCACGAGAAACTCTAAAATGGCCACAGATCCCAACAACATTTCGAGTGGAAGGTCAAGGCGAGAACTCGATCGAAATGAAACGCCATCGCACCAGAACGCAAACACACCAACAAAAAACGCTAAACACTCACCTCAAAGTCGGCCATGAGAGACGGTGTGGAGTGTCCGGGACGGTGTGAAGTGTATCCGGGGCGGGGGGAGGGGGGGGGGGGGGGATGAAAGAGATGGTAGTACAGTTTTATACGCAGTAGGAACGTTATTTGTTATCGGGCCCCCATGGGCCCTCTCTCCTCCCCAGCCCACTCTGCCCTCTCTCTTCGCCGACCCAGCCTGACCTGTCTTCTCTCTACTAAGAAGGAAGTCTGAATAAATTGCAATATAGGGTCAGTAGCGTTCGTGTGAGCCGAGATGCTGGGACATATTCCATTTATTTTAAATTACTTGTCACTCTTTATCTCATTTTTGAATTAAAGATGGAATAAATTTTAATCAGGTAAACTGTTTTGTGTTTGTCTCGGGCGGTGCTTATATTGTTTTGCTGGTCCATAAAAGATTTAGTGAATGGGATTCTGTGCGAATCAGTATACGTGATGTGTGGGGCTCATACAGGGCAGTCTTCTCCGTTCTCAACATCAAATTTAAATCTAAATGCAATAGGGAAGAAATAGACAAGATTAACAAAAAAAACAATCATCCATGGGCCCTCTCTCCTCCCCAGCCCACTCTGCCTTCTCTCCTCTCCGGCCCATCCTGTCCTGCCTTCTCCGTACCGAACATAGCCCGCCAGTCGCCTCGGCCCCTCGCAAGGCCCAGCCAGCCACCCGCCTCCTTTGAATCCTTGCCGGACACGGGACACCCGCCACCGACATCGCCAGCACCGCCGCGTCGTAACCATCTCGGTCCCGCCTCCGTTGCTCAGCATCCCAAGACGCGCCGCCAATTCCCAAGTGCTAGCGCTGCCGCCGAAGCCCTATCCGACTTAGTCGCCGTCGCAAGCCACCTCCGAGCCTCATAGACGTTGCACAACCCCACATTGAGGACCACTTCTTCTACTGTTATCGCCGAGCTTTGATAAGAAGAGATTGTACCAAAGGGAAGAGCCTCATCCAATCTCTTTGCGATCTCGATACTGCGGCAGGGTGCGATGTTCGAGGCGAGCATGAAGGCTGACGCCGTGGAGGACGTGCCAGAGTGCGTAGTCACGAAGCCTATAACAGCCCATCTGATCAGGCTCGCCGCCGTAAGTTTCGTTCTCTCAATCCTTCGCGCTCTCCTATCTGATATAACCCGGAAGAATTGTTACCCCACTATCATTGCATCTAATCAATTCATTCCCTTATCGATCTACAAATAATCGAGCCCGAACCTGATATTTCATTTTACATGGCCCCTTGCTGTTCCTGCAGATAGTATTCTCCGTAGATAGATCAAACTCTACGTCCGGGCCGTGTGCGATATATTCACTCCCTGTGGACTTGGTTGGAAAGCTTATGCTTAGTCTGTTGTGCTTTTACCTTCTGGTTTATTTCTTCTCAATCTTGTTCCAATAATGATGAATGTGTACATCGACATATTCGCGATGGGCCCTCCAGACGACACTAAGTTTCTGCTAGCATCTGAAGTTGTGTAGGAAATAAGGAAATCTGGATGAAGGGCACCGTAAGCTTGCAATAGGCACGCATATCTATGTCAATAGTGTGTTCTTGTGAGCCCAGATGTTATTGGGACCTGAAGTAAACTTATATATATCTTAATCATGTAAGCTGTTTTGCGTTTATCTCCGACTATGCAGATATATACTGTTTTGCTGGGCTCCGAAAAAAAATGATAATGGGATTCTGTGCGAATCACGGAATCAGCATACTAGATGTGGACTTCATCGACGCATCATGCCTCGTCCCGCAACATCCAACAACCCGACCTCTGCAACGTAACCAATGTTCACCGTCACGAGCAGGGGCCATCGCCAGGCCCGACTCTAAGCATAGGCCAGAGGTGCAATGGCCTAGGGCCCACAGCAGAGAGGGGCCCATAAAAATGTGGCTGATGTATGTGTATTGGCTTGCACGTACGCATAAGCAGCAAAACAGCTGGTTGTTGAGTTTGAATTAACTTTCGTAAGTGGTCAGCTAGTAGATCGTCTAAGAGTTGAAGGCAATCATTGTCTGCTAGGCCCTTTTCGAACTCCCTCCCTACTTTGGTTTTTCCCTTGCCCGCTTATCGCCTGCTGATGCTGTCGTGCCATACCTCTGGAGTTCGGGATCCTTCCCGCCGTCCAACCCTGGAAAGGGGCCAGCAGGCTGTCTAATTTACTTTCTTGTTGTTTACTTCTTATTAGATATTGAAATGTTGCATCAACTAAAAGAAGATTCTCAAAACTAAAATTACTGAAAAACAATTTAAGATCAACCATATCACAAGATAGATTGATGGATTGACTACATATTGAGAATAATATTTTAAACAAAATTGATCTCTGAACCATCCTTAATGATTTTGCTTCAAGAAATTCCTGGAGAAATCTATTTTTGTGAAAAAACAATAGACATTGTTCATCTCCTGCTTAAGGTATTCGTATTTGTTAATATTTTCGACACTTTGTTTCTGCCTTGTTTTTTATTATAATAAAATTTATTTATGTTGCACGGTATATATTAGTATATATTAGCATTAAAAAATTAAAAATATTTGGCTTCAAGGGCCTACGACCCTAAATTCGCCTAGGGCCCTCAAAATCCCAGAGTTGGCCCTGGCCATCGCCAACTTCTTTTCTGGCATCACCCGCCACTACAAGAATTCGCGAATAGGACGTCGGCTATATGAGCGTCGGTTGTCTATAGAAACCGACACTCATAAAGTAAAAGCGTCGGTGAACTAATGCTCTTAGCCGACGAAATTTTGCGAACGCATTTAACTGGTAAGTGCGTCGGGCTGACACCCTTATCATTTATGAGTGTCGGTTTAGGAAAAACCGATGCCCTTACTTTGAGTGGGTCAGCCACATGTACCAACGTACTTACTCCTTTAAAAGTGTCAGTCCGCAAAAAACTGACACTCCTATGGGAAATAAGAGTGTCGGCCTACCGAAGGGTACCGACACATTGCAACTATGAACGTCGGTACCCACAAATAGGGATGAAAACGATCGAAAATAGTCGAAAAAACAACTATATTGATTTTGTTTTCATATTTTTTAAAACGATAAGAAAACGAAAAATAACGGTTGGGATACGATATCTGGATTGTCGGTTATTCGAAAACGAACAAGGCGGAACGAAAATATGTCGATAACAGTCAAAAAATGATTATTAAGTCAGGAAGATGATAAGAACTTAATATAGTCATACATCATACGTAGTCTATATAATCTTTTCATACATAGTCATAGATCATAATTCATAAGTAGTCCACATCACGATTTCATAATAAAAACAACAAAATATCATCATCCAACAATTTTTTTTTAATGAAAGTACCATCCTCCTTGCATAATAGTTTTCTTCATCTGCATAGGTAATGACCAAACAAAATTATATGAGTTTCTCTAAAAAATAGTTAAGATTATAGAGCAGTAAACAATTATATGTGCAAATAGTTCAGATAAAAAATGGCCTGCTATTTATGTGCAGCAAACATTTATATGGAGCATATTTCAGAGTTTCAGATTTCAGAGTTTCAGATTTAGGGCGTGTTTGGCATGGCTCTACTCTTTAGTAGAGCAACTCTGCTCCTAAATGCTGGGGTGGAGTAACTCTGCTGTGGAGGAGCTATAACTAGAAGTGTTTGGCTAAAAAAGTAGGCTGACCTCTAAAAATGAGAAATTTTAGAGACAATGCCAAATTTACCCTCGGCCTTTGTCGGGCCTGACCTATCTCTTGTGGGCTAAATGCTACAGCCCGCTGACTTTTTTTTCAAGTTACATGATTCAAATTTGATTGTATTTTCTTCATTGCACAGACATGCGACAACACCGTTTCTTTCAATTATCATCATAAGCTAACAAAGAGTAATTAACGAGGTAGATGCATGCTTTGTTGAATCTGTGCATGTCGCAACCGAGGAAGCAATTATATATGCGGACTTCGTCGAGCTAAGGACGCGAACTAGCGGCCGGCAGGGACACTCTTGTTGAGCGGGTCCTCCGCTGGCTTGTCGGTCGACTGGCCCAGGTCCTCCACGTGCGTCGTCAGCACTTCAATGCCCGACTCCCTGATCCTCGACGGCAGCAGCGAATTTTGCCTGCTTAGCGTCGACTTTGTTCGGAACATGCACATGCTGAAGTGGCACCTGCGAGCTACGCCATCGGCGCCGGCCGGACCAAATGGGCTCCGGTGGTTGAGGACCCCGATGCTCTTGCCACTGCGGGGGAGGGCGCGCTAGCCCCTACGCCGGGAGTCAAAGGGAGACGAGGGTGTCATCAGGAAACAAAGCGAACAGACGGGCGTTGTCGGGCGTGGCCAGACAGATGGACGTCGTGTGGCATCGGACTGTCGAGGGGCATCATCGGGCACCGAATAAACGGAGCAGGCAACCAAGCAGGGCTGCAGGCCGCCCACGGCCGAAGGGCAGCGAGGGCCAAGGTCGGGCGGCGGCGGCGCCCAAGGATTCCCCTTCAGGTTGCAGGACTCCTACGGAGACAGAACGTGAAATAGACCGAACCGAATCATTTTTCTGTAACGAGTGACAATTGCAGGTAAATATTTTGCAACTCCACGACTAGATCTATATTAGCTAGTTCTGGAGTAGGAAAATAGGTATTTCGAAAAAATGAACTAGAGCTCCTCTAACTCCGTAGAGTTAGATCCCTCTATAGAGTTTTAAAGTTGAGGCGTTTGGCAGGTTTTTTCCAGCTCTCCGGTGAAGTTCGGCTTTGGAGCCATGTCAAACACACCTTTAGTGCAGCAAACAGTTATATAGAGCACACTTATATCCAGAATACAGATTCAGAATACATCTTAAATGACATATTCTTAGTTATCAGAATGATGCACTCACTACTAGCATATACGAAACTTAGGTAATATCTTCTGCTTACATTCACATCAAGTTCACTATTTCTTCTATTATTTTATTTCAAACTTTACTGTTGCTTATCACTTATTTCATGAAAACGTAGTGTTTGCGAGACCTACACATGAAATTGACTCCAGTCAACCAGGCAGCATCTGACAAGTCCCTGCTGGTTCCCTGCCCTGTCCCGTAGCTTCAATTGTCCGTGTCGCGAGCAAGCGAGCAACAGCAATCTCCCCGCTGTCCCGGCCTGTCCCAACGAGAATACAAGTACGAGCTCTGAATTGAATCTGGAGCGTGCGGAGCAGCAGAGCGTAGATGACTGCAGGAGCATCGAATCGAACAAATCCCCTTGCTTCTTGGCGAGCTCACGCGCGTCGGGCGGCGCTGGACTTGAGCGGGAGACCAGAGAGAGCGGATTGCCATGGCGACGGTGGTGGGGCAGTGCCTCCTACGGGCGGCGGCGCAACAGTAGGGCAGGGGCGGCGCGGCCGGCGCGGCGGTGTCTCCTGCAGGCTGCGGCTGCGGCTGCGACTCGGGTGTTGGGAGGCGGGAGCGACCGAGCAAGAGTCCTAGGGTTTGGGACTTCGGGTGGACATGGTGGCGGTGGGGTGAGCTTACTGGGCCGGTCGTCGTGTGAGTGCATTAGACTGTTAGTTGGTTGGCCCAAAAACCGAATAGAATGAAAAAGGAATGAAAAACGGGATATCCTAATTAAAAGCGGGAATCGAAGAAAGGGTCGGGAAAACTCTTCAACCGTTTTTTATTCCGATCCCAACTCACTTCGTCCTGTTTTTTTACCGATTTCGAATAAAAACCGAATAATCTGAAAACGGTTGGAAAAAACGGGATACGGTTCCGATCGGAACGGGATTTTCCCGTCCCGTTTTCATCCCTACACACAAACCGACGCTTATAATATATTTTTTTTAAACCGTGCCTATTTCCTCTCCCTCCCTGGCTTGGGAGCCTCCGATCCAACCAGCAATCAATAGCCACATAAACCAGACAGCAAACACAATATATTTCGCAGCAGCACAAGCACAAATACTCAACACACAAATTAACTAACAAACTCGAGACCATAAGTTTTCAAACTTCATTTATAAAGTGCATGAAAATGAGTAAATAAAATTAAAATGTCGTTGTGGGAGCCTTCACTCGCACGTCCTCCACTCACATCTCTTCCACTCGCACCTCCGTCATTGAGATTGAGGAAAACATCACAACCTTCGAGTGTTTCATGACGGAATTCCTGCGATAAATAAATAAAGGAACAATTGTGTTTTAACCATAGATTTGTAGGCTAATTGTATTTTAGACCTAGTTTTTCAGATTTTGTGAAACAGTCACAATTTTCTTTCTGCTAACCTGTCGTTAGCCATTGATTCTTAACTCCGTTAGGCAGCTAGGAAAAAGATATTAAAAAAAGAAAAAACAGGACCGAAATTTGAAAAGGACAAAACTGCCTCTCCTTTCTGTTATTTGGATATGAATTGTGAAATTATATTATGCATTGTTATGTGACATGTGAGAAATATATGATTAATTATGTCCAATTGTTGTCAAAATTATGTTCATTTTTTATTTTTAAATCATGCCCAAAATTTAAAATTTGAGAAAAAATAATTGAATTCGTTTACATTATGTTCTTGCTGATTTTTTAATATTTAAAATCAAAATTATGGTAGAAACACAATAGCGATATGAAAATAATGGTAAAATCACAAATGGTGTATTTGTCCATGCACCATAAAATTAACTTAGGGACATTTAACGGACTTGTGGTAATATTGAGCTTCAGCTGAAAAAACTTGTGACTGAATCACAAAATCTGAAAAACTGGGTCTAAAACACAATTAGGCTTTGAATCTGTGGCTGAAACACAATTGGCCCATAAATAAAATAGAAACTTCATAACATTTTTGCTCACAATTATTACTAATACGAAGTGGACTAGAACTCACCAAAGCTCTCTCTCTTTTCCTCTCACTCTTTCCCTCTCTCTCTCCCTCGCTCTCATTCGATCTCCCACTCCCGCTCTCCCTATCTATTTCTTTCCCTCTCCCTCTCCCCCTCTCTATCTATCTCTTCCTCTCTCCCTCTCTCACTTGCTCCCTCTTTCTCACTCCATCTCTCCTCTCACTCTTTCCTTTCCCTTTTCAATATTGTCCAAATTAATATGCGTTGTCATTATAAAAGTATTGTAACTAGACTACAAGTCATACCATTGCGTCTGCAGCTGGTGATGGATGAGTCTGCACCGGAGGGAAAGACATCAGTGGGAAAACTGCATCAAGTAGTGAGATCTTAGTTAGAAACACTTTAAAATCGAATAAATTGTTGAAATGTGAAAATTATATTTTACATGGATAATTTTGCAATCCAGAAGCCAATAGCGACATGAATCCCTGAGGTTGTGGAACACACGGTTGACGACTCTTGGAACCTTGCAACGTGGTTATGATATTACATTATATAACCCGAGTCAATAAGATAAGCAGTTATACCTGTGACGAGGAGCCAACGTGTTGTCCTGCCTACATTGGACGAGGCATACCAAGTTGTGATCCCATCCCACCTTGAGTCATCATGTCGAGGTAAGATTGCTACAACGGACCAAACTAAGAACTAGAGTTACTTTGAGCGAACTGCATCAAGTAAATTAGTTATGATATCTTGAGTAGAAACATTTTTAAATTGAATAAAATTTCATGTGTGAAAATTACATGTTATCTGAGACATATACAAATGATGCATCTGTTGTTGCAACATCTGAGTCTGTTGTTGTTGTTGTTACAGTTGGATCTGCATATGCTCCTTGATGCGTCTCAATTCTTCTCTTAATTCACCAGCTTCTGCAATAGATCAGGACCGACTAGAACTAACATTGGACGACTGTAGTCCAGCATAAGCCTCACGCTCCACATACCCGTCGCTCAACCTAAGTCTACAAAAAATACAAGTGTGATGAATCGACATTCATTAATATAGAAATCATCATTATCTTTACACATATCTTCCATGTGGTAGACCTACACCCGCATCGTATGCCACGGTCACATATAACGGCTCTCTTAGATATTCTGAGTCAGGTCTATAATTTTTCTTGAAACGCTCAACATATTTTTGCTGTGATACATTTAGTTGACAACTTGATGTAATAAAAGATAAATTGAGTTGATAGATAGATGCAACAAGCAATCAACATACATACAAATTTCTGTGTTGACGCCTCGTCACAAAACAGCTCCGAGCGATTTGGGTCTGGAACTTTGTACCCCTTAAGATAAACCTCGAAAAATGTAAGAAGCATACCAGTTTCAGCTGTCTGCAATACCAAAATTTAACAATTTAATCAATACAATTAATTGAAGCAATCTAAATATGAATGTAAAAATTTATACCATCATTTGTTCCATCCGCACATATCCATCCGGCCCGAAGAAGTGCTTCTCTGACTTGCTCTTCCGGTTTTCTCGGTTTCTATCAGAAATATGTCTGAACTCATCTGAGCCCCAATACTAACATAACCACTCTCAAGCCTCCATATTCGCACAAATCCAATCCACATGGCTCCTCAAGTACTCCTCCTTAGTTACGTGAAGTTTGGCTACTTCCTTGTTTGTCATGGGCTAGAACATCGCCGTCTTGTAGTACACGGTCACAACTTTGATATGTGGCTTAGAGAAGGAATCTTTGACATGTCTTTTTGCTGCATTATGGAGAACCGTACATGCATATGCTTGACTCACACCCTCCGCCAAACGAAATATACCCGACATAGAAGTAACAATTAATGTCAATCAAAATAAGATGCAATGTAATTGAAACAATAAAAAAAACTTACCTAGAAGATCTACAAACTCTATTCTGGCATGTATCTGAATCGCCATACTCTTGAAGCGCATAATGATCTCAATTATGCACTGCAATCCTTTGACCATCCACTAGAACCATCACGGGGAAGCAAAACCGAACAGCGTTTCCCAACTCTGTGTTAACAACTCGTCGATGTCCCTTGCACTCCAACAAAGCTCGATCCAGAACCTAGTACCCTTCAGCTTTATAATCGTCCACTCGTCCAAGCTTTTACTTGGACCACATAAAAGGTGCATATGCAACCTGTACATAAAAGGTACATAAAATTAGTTAATTAATTGACAAGAAAACCAATATAAAAGGTATAATGAACTTATCAATTAATCAAAAATATTAACTAAAGGGGCATCGATCGGGGTCTCCTAACTCTTCTAGCTCTGCCCTTCTTGCAATCCTGGCATCTCACTCGGGATCATCAGCCTCTTCACTGTCGTCCTTATCATCCCCCTCATTACCACCATCAGAGGAGGTCCACCACCCAATAGTGTTTGAGCCTCCTCCTGAGTCTCCTTCTTACTCTGACGGCTACCTGACAGTCTCTGGCTCCTCTCCGTATAACTCCTAGTACATTGGGCAACGATCTGCCACCTATGTCAAACTCGAACCTCGTGCAAGCTCGCTCGACGTCAGCTCTGCCACACAACTCATAAACTGCCTCTCCCCACTGTATCTAGTGCAACAGAAATATGAATAAAGAAGTAAGGAACAATAGAAAGTTAATTTTGATATTGAAATGTATTTAAAAAAACAAGTACCTGAAACGGGTCTGTGTGGCCCGAACTAGAACTAGGAGTGGAGGACGAAGATCCGCTACCCTTCTTGCCCTTCTTCTTCCCCAAACTTGGTAAAATCTTAAACATTTGCACACATTTTTAATGAAATGATTAGTCTACAAAATTAAATAATAAATCTTAAAGAATGCGTATAATTAGAATAAAAAACTCAAAAAAGCATACAATAAGAATAAAAATGATCAGCACCAGAATCTACTTCTGTCACACATGCATTAAGATATTCACGTATCTCTTCCATCTCTACTTCAAACTCTTCTTCTTCATTCTCTTCCATCTCTTCTTCAAATCTCTCCTCTTCTTCCATAATCCTTTTCTTTTTTTTTCCATAATTCTTTGTGAATGCCGAACACGTTTTCTCGAAGGGCCATCTTGTTCTTCATACATCAACTGTAGTGTATCACTAGATATTTCTGTGAGTCATGTTCCGCAAGATATCATAAAATCTTCTGCTTCCTCGACTTCATCTTGATAGACACTACCATCATCTTCCTGATTCTCTATGTACCCATCATAACGATGAGGGTTCACTTCACGGTTAACTTTATACACAACCCACCATTTTTTCAAACTTGGGTGAGGATAACTTAAATAGTACACTTGTTCCACTTGATTCGCAAGTACAACATTGTTGTTATAGGCTATGTATCGTGAGTTGTGGTTGACCTCTACCATTCCAAAATCACCAACTCTTGTGCCCAATGTTGGATCAAACCATTGACAGTCGAAAATCACAAGTTGAAGTGTTTTTGGACTGCCAAATGTGTACTCTATTATTTTTTGAAGAACACCGTAGTATTCTTTCACTTCTCCACTATCCTCTACGACAGTTTTCAATACTCCACTGTTTGTTGTGGCAGCAAGTGGACGACTTGCTTCTAAACTTGTCGTCTAAAAATGGCATCTGTTGATATCGTATTGGTTAAATTCTGTTGCTCTCAATTGACTATGCGACATCTGTCGCAAGTCATGGGAGATGTTGACATCTTTCATACACTACATAAATAAACAAAGTTAGCATCTTATGATAAACATGCAAACTATGATTGAAAAAAAAGGATAGAAAATTTCATGTTCACGGAACTAGTCCACAAAGCTTGGTCTACCATTTATGTCAT
This sequence comes from Tuctoria greenei, assembly GCA_036927565.1. Taxonomy (NCBI): domain Eukaryota; kingdom Viridiplantae; phylum Streptophyta; class Magnoliopsida; order Poales; family Poaceae; genus Tuctoria; species Tuctoria greenei. The sequence goes on along the minus strand of JAYESD010000012.1, from coordinate 112,206,792 downwards.
GCTTACGTAGCTTATCTAATTGACTCTGCGTAGGTCTTCTTGAAGATTTCCAATACAACTTGTCAAATATTTCAAAATATGATAACACCTCCTCCATGTTGAAAAATATGTAAAGCATGGTGTAGTTCCTCTCTTGCTTCTCCAACACATTTACCCTTCCAATAAAAAATCTTAAGCTCACTCGTAGATTGCTCTTCTACATTATAATATCGTGTGACAAATGCATTCAAGTTGTTGGCACGTGAAAAATATTTGCTAGAGAAGTTAGTAATATCTTTAGTTGTAAATGCTTCTGCAATACAACTCTCGACTCTTACCTTGTTGCGCATTGTAGCTCTAAGTTTCTTCAATTCTATTTATTGCCTATACATCCACCTAAATTGTGCAGGACCTGCTACCAATTCTTTATAAGTTAAATACACCAGCAAATGTTGCATAACATTCATAAATCCAGGCGGGAACACTTTTTCTATCTTACATACAAGCACAATAATTTCTTTCTTCTACAGTCGCATCATCTTTTTTGACACTTCCTTAGCGCAAATCTGTCTATAAAAGTAGCTAAGTTCGGTAAACATATTCCACAAATAAGGTTTTAAGTAGCCACAGAACATTACCGGTATAAGTCTCTCCATTGTAATGTGGTAATCATGGCTCTTCAACCCATTCAGTTTACCGGTATTGAGATTAACACATCATTTTATGTTAGCTGGATAGCGGTCTGGAAACTTCAATGTTTTTAACCAACTAAGTATTTGCTTTCTTTCTTCTGGCTTGACATAGTATGGAGCTCGTGGCCTACTTTCATTTCCACTTGCATTTCTTATAACCCCAAGCCTAGGACGATCACAAATATCAACTAAGTCTTTCTTCATACTCAAATTACCTTTGGTTTGACCGATAAAATCAAAACACATGCTTATGATGCTTTCAACGACATTACGCTCGTGGTGCATCAATCTATGTTGTGTGGTAAAAGCAGTGCCTTTGCGTATGGTAGCCCCCAAAGAAAAAAATATGAGTCCAATTGTATTTTTTTACCATATCCTTGAAAACACTTTCTGCAACCTCTTTTAACTTTGCATGCCATGCCATTTTTTGTTCACTTGTCAACCGATGAGGTGGTCCTTCTGTAATCCTTTTATCTTTTCAAAATGATTGTGTATCACTCCTGAAAGGATGATTTGAAGGAAGAAATCATCAATGGCAATCAAAGAAGCTTATTTTTCTTCCATACTTCAACCTGATAGCATCAGTGTCAGCCATACATATGGGCAACACAATTGTCTATGAACACACCAACCAGCCCAAATACCATATGTCAACAAATCATGTATAGACCATAGATACGCGACACATAAAGTAAATTCACATTTTACTCTTTCAACTCCTCAATCAGCGGTTGCATAAACACATTAATTTTTGTCCCAAGATGTTTAGGACCAGGAGTGATGGCCGCGAGGAATATTTATCCTTCTTTGATGTACATGTTGGGAGGGAGATTGTAAGGAATGATAAAAATAGGCCAATAAGAGTATGAACTGTTACTGGTGCTGAAAGGAGTGAACCATCTGTTGACAACTCAAGACAAATATTTTTTGGATCTCTACCAAACTCCGGATCAAAAGGGTCTAGAGCTTGCCATGCCGCACCATCCTAAGGATGCACCATAATATCTTTGACATCGCTCTCATGTATCCCTTCTGAATGCCACCTCATCCGCTTCGTTGTTTCTTGGGACAGAAAAAACCGTTTAAGCCTGGACGTGATAGGCATGTACCGAGGCTGTTCGATCAGTATTTTTATACTTATTTCCTCTCCATCATGATTCAGAACCTTCACATGTCTAGATGCTTTGCAATGCATACAATGAGTATCGTTCTTGTGTTCTTTCCAAAACAACATGCAATTATTCTCGCACACATAAATCTTCTCATAGCTCATGCCCAGACCAGCCAAAAACTTCTTAGACTGATATATGTCTGTAGGCATCTTATGATTTGCAAAATTGTACTTAACTTCAACCCCATAAGTTGTATGACCGTCTGCAGAACGGTCACATTGGTGCTCTCATACACATTTTCATCTGAGGCGGCAAGAAGCTTATGAAACTTCTTGACCTTCTCCGGCGGTGACTGCTCTTCGTACTCTCGATGAACATCCACAATCATTTCATCCATCTGATCTTAATTATCATTTCCGTCCTACTCACTAGCATGATCCATCTCCCCATACTCATGCCACACTAGGTAGTCCGACATAAATTCGTCCTTGCAAAGGTGTACCATCATTTCAGACCTCTCTAGACGTCGACGATTTTGGCACTTGCTACAGGGACACTTCACAAAATGAGTACCACTACTAAATGCTTGGTTCACGAACACATTTGCAATATGAGACCATTCCAAAGTGTACACACCATTTGAACTCAATCTATCATACATCACCTTACGACCGTCACCCATTTTTCAGCTTATACCTTCAAAGTAGAAAAATCATTATTAGTTTATTTTTATATTATGTGACAACCCCTACAACTAAGACAAATATGTTTTAAACCCACCCAAGAGTGATCTAGCGGGGCGTGCTTATGGCGACACACGTAGTCTGGATCCAGACGAAATTTTGGCAATATAACTCCGTTGTTCTCCACTACACGTCCGAAAATAGTGCAGGAGAGAACATTAGGGTTATGCCGTCAAAATCTCGTCCAGATTCAGACCCGTCTGTCGTCACAAGCCACGCCCCCTCGATCACTCTCAGGCTGTCCAAAAAGGGACAATTTCGAATCTTCACGTCTCACATACTAATAGCATGTGAAACGTGCTGATTTGAAACGGATAATCAAATTCTATAGGTTATGTTACTTATTTTCATTTTTTAATTATTTACGGGAGAGGAAAGAACGAGACAGAGGGGGAAAGTTGGTCAGAGTTGAAAGTTTCAAGCCCAGGTCCACCGTCCACGCGCAGGTAATTAGCCGTCCTCATTGTCGTCGTACGCCTCCGTGCTCGTCTTGACGCATATGTTACAACTAGAATAATCTCTTACGTCACGAACACATTTAATGCATTTCGTACATAGAAGTAATCGAAATTTAGCATCACATATATGTAATCAAAACTTAGCAACATTCGTACTAAACATTGCTACCATGATTAAGCAACATAAAGTAATTACAATTTATGTTCCATACAACAATTTAGCAACACATATAAGTAATTTCATAACTAAACTTTAACATAACTAAACTTTGAAATTTGCATTTCAACTAATAATTAACCTAATTTGCAAATAACATTAGGCATCACCATCAATTGAGTAACAAAATCCACAATAAACACGGATAAAATACACATATTTGCATTGCATATCTACAAGTATTTTAACGAACATAATACCTTGCCTTGAACGAGATGACGGTGGGCGCGCAACACTGAGGGAGGCCGGGGGGCAGCGCAGGGGCACACACGGGGCGGCACAGGTGGTCGAGAGCAGGGGCGTACGGGGCCGAGCGTAGGGGCGCACGGGTCGGCACACGGGGCCGAGCGCAGGGGCCACGACCGGCGCACGGAGGCGGCAAGCAGCGGTGGTGGCTTACGACAGAGGCGAAAGGCGGTGGAGGTGGCGGGCGACGGAGGCGAAGGAGGCCTGCGGAGGGCCACCGGCCGGCGGGCGGGGAAGGCAGCAAAGGCTGAAGGCAGGCAACGGAGGCGCGCGCACGGGCAAGGGTTTACGCGCTCAGGCGAAACTAAAGCCTGAGTGGCTGGGCCCGCACGGAAAAGTGTCGGTTGAACCGACACATTTATTAACAGTGTCGGTTTGTTAAGTACGACCGACGTATTTATATTAAGAATGTTAGTTTTTCTAAACCAGCACTCTTAGTCGATTTAAATGCGACGGTTCTGACGCCTCTAAGTTAACCGACACCTTATTCTTCGTTTCTGTAGTGTGCTACGTGAACTCAGTCTAGTTAGTTTAGTCTCCGTAAGATTGGGTACCTCCAGTGAATGAAGGCTTGGCGCAGCCGACTATGCACGGGTGCGGGAAGGCCAGCGAACCTGTTGTACTCCCTCCGTCTTCGTGAACTTGTCGCTTTGTAGTTCATTTTTGAACTACAAAATGACAAGTTCATAGGGACAGGAGGAGTACATCTTAGCTCTATCATGGCTTCTCTTGATGCTCGTATCGTTAGTTTTACCTTTTAGATAATGAAATTGCACGAGCATTGACCAATGCAAGCCACACCCTAGCCTCTGTTTTACGATGCGTCCAGAGTAGGACCAGGACGCGGCCTGCACACTTTGCCTCGAACAAGACTGGAGCAAGAACACGATTTTGTGAGATCGCCTAGTTGCAAGAGCACATTGCAGGGACAAAAAAAAGCTGCCGTCCAAGGACGCACCAACACGTGTTAACATATTTTTTTTACTTCGATTCGAACGTGTTGGTGTGTAGATCATGAGATATGAAATTACTAGTATTTCCAAGAGAGATTTCAGACAAGCTTTCCAAAGGGCGAGTATTTGTCGTTTGGTTTGGTCCTCGGTGGAAGCTAATTCTCCGCGAACGGGGCACTTGACCCAGAGCCGAGCATGTCTACGAGTCCGATCGGAGCAGAGAGCCGGACACGTCGCATGTGACTAGCAGTGCAGTGATTTCGTCCTCATCCTAGCAGACACCAGACAACAGCGATTCAAAGTGCGTGAATGGACTTATCTGATAAGATCCAACACAAAAAGGGGACATCAGTTTGAGTTAAAGGCTAGAAGCACAACATTGCTTATTAAACAGTAGATTATATACAGAGAGCCTTCTTCACAAGGTTACTAAACAACCACACCACCTCAAGATGTCAAATAATGCTGAACCGCATCAATTGCAAACAAAATACTGGAAACTTCAACACCAGGGCATCCTAACTATATATATATATATATATATATATATATATATATATATATATATATATATATATATATATATATATATATATATATATATATATATACACACACTCTCTCTCCATCCTGGAAAGTTTCCAGTGTTTCCAGGGCATCCTAACTATTACTAGTTCATTTTTGAACTACAAAGCGACAAACTTTTCGAGACGGAGGGAATATATATATATATATATATATATATATATATATATATATATATATATATACACATTCATAGGCACACAGTCCTAGTAATAGCAGCAGGTTGTTTAAAACCAGACACCTCCAAAGGTGGCTGATGGCTCATACCAGCGCGCGCAAAGAAACGGAAGTTGCATAACATGTCAGAATGACTTCCATGAGGCTCATGCTGGCCTAGCTTCCGGCGGAGTATATGATTATGAGAGCTAACCCCCCCCCCCCCCCTCCCAAGATAATTGGAAGAAAGACATAACTAGCCAAAAGTGAGCACTTAACAGTTGTTATCAGTCAATGGAATCCCGGGTCATATAGAGCCATTCAGATGATCAGTTTACAGTGCTCAGCTTACTGGTGTCACTGCTAGCTGATAGCTTAGACTTTGGTGCCAGCAGCTTCGCCTCCTCATAGGTGTAAAGATAGATTCTTTTCACCATGCTGCTAAATTCACTGCAGCACAATGCATGAAACAAGGGTTAGGACTTCAATACCGGAAGCAAACATTCGTTATTTCAAAGATAGAAAGTGTTCCTACTTCCAAAGATCATCCCCAACAAGCATCATATCATCCTCATCATCAGTGTAGACAACCTGCCATTTCTTGAGGGCAGAATCTAGCTCCCCATGGATATCAAACATCTCCTCCAACTTTTGGCGAAGCTCTGTGTAGCCACTAAGCTTTGTTAGGTCAACAGCTCTTCCAACTTCCATTCCTTGCATAATTACCTACAGGTGGAGCACTAATCAGTAACTCTGAACCAGAAGCAAGAAAAAATATCTTGAAAATGAAAATAGTGTGATAAACAATCACCTTTGTGCAGCTCCTCACTTGCCAGCTTTGGGATTTAAGTGGAGAATGCTCCCTATTAGCAGCTGGGGCATCAGAATTGTTGACATCAGATGGTTGTGAGAGCTTATCTGAGGTTAAATCTATACAACACCAGTTTGCTCATAACAAGAACTTGGAGCAGTAACTACAGGTAATGCTTTTTCTTTAGCTGGGCATATCTCAATTCCGAGCAATCTGCAACCAACAGAAATTGATTCGCGCTTCTTCTCAACAATGACTTTGTTAGTGCTAGCTGTTGGAAGTACCGGACAAGTCCGGTAGAGACCGGACTAGTCCGGTTGCTGTCTAGTAAGGGTAACCGGACTAGTCCAAACCCTTACCGGACTAGTCCGATATTGTCCAGTAAGGATATCGAACTAGTTCGGTCCCCGACCGAACTAGTTCGGTCTTTTCACTAACTGTCAGTTTGAACTCGAAATTGACATGTGTTCTAATTGAAAGGACACAACCCATCGAATGTTATGTCCCTGATCGGGGGGACACAACATTCCTAAGGGTGGGAGCCCCCTCTTGTGTCTCTTGGTCAAGTATAAGAAGAGGGTCAAGTGTATGAATAAGGAAAGCTTATGCATATACACATACATACTTGAACACTCTAACCCACTCAGAATCCGATCAACATACCAAGAGAAGAACAAGGGGAAACGCCTCCCGTCGTCGCTCCTATTGCGGCCTCGCCTTGTTGGCTCGATGGCTGCATCATCAAGCAACCACAAAGATGGAGGAGAAAGTATTATAAGTGTTCTTGTGCTACTTGAGAGATAACACTTGATGTTGATATTGTATTTAGTTTTCTCCATGTAATTCGAGATAATTTAGTGGTTATTTGATCTTTGGGCTCCCTTATGATTTCTAACAATGGTATCAGAGCCGTTTAGACCACTAATCATTTCAAATTGAGTTTTGATCGAAGTTTTTCGTTGAAAGTTTTGAAGGTCCGAACTCGTCCGGAGTATGGACCGAACTAGTCCGGTATGGAACGATAAAGTGGTTAAGTTTTTCGGATCAGGGCGTTTTGACACGTTCATCTGATTGAAAACCAATTAAGCACTTTGGATTGAAATCCATTGTGAAAATTAAGTTTATTTTGTAAGATGGTAAGATTAAGATTCCCTTTTGGGTGTTTCGATATTTTCGAGTTTTTTATATGAAACTTTTCCAGAGTTGGTCGGACTAGTCCGGAATAGTACGGACCAAACTCGAAAAGTTCAATAAAGAACGAATCAAATATTTTTGGATCAGTACCAGACTTGTCCGACGTATGGACTGGACTAGTCCGAAAACCATACTATAAGAGTTCGGACTAGCCCAACCATGTGCAGACTAGTCCGTGCTATACAATTAAGTTTGCTTATTTAATTAAGCTTCCTCTATGAATTAAGTTTATATTGTCATAGCAATTTGGTCGATGAAAGCATCTAGGCCCCCATGAGGTATGGTTTCGGTGATTAATGACAACCATTGGATTTTACTAATGAATTTGTGGATGCAAGGTCTCCCATATCACTCAATCAAACGAAATTTATATGAACATCAATATCAACTACTAATCATTGGAGACCCATATACAAACAATTTATGAGATCAATCAATGTTATGAAGATAAGAAGTGAAAGCTCGTATGTCAAAGTCATTCAACAATAATTGACAACATTCAATGCTTGAAAATCATCAGAAGTGCATTTCCAACAAGAGTCCAAGAGGTCAATCGAGCAAGACACAAAAGAATCACTTAGAAACAACTTGAAGCAAGAAAAATCAACTCACCGGATCAACCGATGATTCCTGAGAACAACACATCGGTCGAGTTGGTTCAGCAGAAGAAGAAGACCTCAGAACAAAGTACTCACCGGATCATCTGATGTTAAGGGCTAAGTTACATCGGTCCATCAGTACAGTTTGCCATATCCTTGGACCAAGTGTAGCACCGGACCATCCGATGTACAGAAATATACACATCGGTCAATCACTCCAGTAAGCATCAAGTTTGAGCCAATTCTAGAGGAAGAGCCACCGGATCATCCGATGAGAAGACAAGTGCAACATCGGTCTAACAATGGTCATATCTGATACAATGACGTCAGCTAAAGTGAACTTGACCGATGATAACTAAAGGGGAGACATCGGATCATCCGGTGTTCGCAGAAAAGTTCTGTCAGCCTATTTTTCCAACGGCTATTTCGTGGAGGCTGGCTATAAATACTCCCTAAACCTGTCAAATCGACAAGTCTTGATCACCAGACATTCTCTACACATCCACAAGCGTTCAAGACCAAGAGCCATCACTTCTATATCATTTAGATCACTTACACACCAAGAGATAGGCTAGTACTAGCTAGAGAGAGAGCTTGTGTGCCTTCATTCTTGGTGAGTGGAATCTCTAGGGTAGTGAGAGCCTCAAGGGAGTGTCCCTTTGTGTGTGTAATTGAGAGAAACTTTCGGAGCTTGCCAAGAGGATTGTGAAAGCCCGGAGGACCAAAGTGTACAAGGCTTGAGCTCCACCTTGCCGAGGTTGGCAAACGGAGAAGAATAGTGGAGATCCCTCGTCTCGGTGACTTGGCTGTGGCTATACCCTTTGGTGGGTGCCACAACGTGGATGTAGGAAGATCTTGACGATCTTGCCGAACCACGGGATAAATCCTCGTGTCTCCTCAGGAGTTTGCATCCTCTTCCTCTCCCTTACATTTATGCATTTAATATTCCGCGAAGTTGCTATTTACTTCAATGCATAGATTGTTTGCGTAGGGAATTGGGCTTTTAGGAATTAAGTTTTGTTGCTCAGATTTTTGAAAAGAAGCCCAATTCACCCCCCCTCTTGGGCATTCGATCCTTACAATTGGTATCAGAGCTAGGTTGCTCATAGGATCATTCTAGCTTCACCGCTAGAGAGCTAAAATGGCCAAGGTTGGGGGTTCGGTTCCTATCTTCGAGGGCAAGAACTTTGCCTATTGGAAAGCACGCATGCACGCTTATCTAGAGGCTATTGCTCCCGAAGTATGGGAAGCGACCCACGCGGGGTTTGGAGAACACAACTATGTTGGTGATCAAATTAAATGGGATGCTAAAGCTAGGAATGCAATCTATGAATGTATTAGTCAAGATGTGTTTGATAGGATTGCTAGCAAAGAAAAATCTTGTGAAATTTGGGCTTTCTTAATAGAGATTCATGAGGGTTCTTCTCGAGTCAAGGAACTTAAATATCACATGCTTAAAGCAAAATATGATGAATTTAAGATGCTACCTCATGAAAATGTCAATGATATGTTCTCTCGCTTGAATGTACTTATTGAGAAAATTAATGCTCTTAACATTGCTTCTCTTGGCAAGGGACTCATCAACCGCAAGATCCTCATGCTCCTTCCCAAGCCAAAGTACAACATCATCAACTACATGCTTCAAAAGGAGTCTCTTGACCACAATGAAGTTTCAGAGCTCATTGGAGAAATTCACGCTCATGAGAGGAGTGTACTTGGGATGATGGAGCAATCATCTTCAAAAACAATTGCTCTAAAGGCCTCCACCAAGAAAACAAGCCTCAAGAAGAAGAAAGTCGTTGAGCCTAGCTCAAGTGAAGAGGAGCAAGCATCAAGTGAAGATGAAGATGATGAGTTTGCATTGATGATGAGGAAGTTCTCACGCTTGAACTCCAAGATTACCAAGAAGGGATACACCTTTGATCCCAAGAAGAAAGCATTTCTACCAAGGAGAGATGATCACAAGACTTGCTACAATTGTGGTGATCAAGGCCACATCTCCTATGATTGTCCAAAACCAGACAAAAGAAGAGAGAACCACAAGAGCAAGCATCGCAAGCTTGAAGAAAGTGAAGATGATGAAGAAGAGGCCAAACCCAAACCAAGATCCTTTGGTAAGAGGAAACATGACAAGAGCAAGAAGACAAGACTCTTCCCAAAGAAGAGAAATGGCCCACAAAAGGTGTTCATGTGTGAGGCAAATGAATGTGTCACCGACGAAGAAACAAGTGATGAAGAGAGTGAAGTGGAAGAATAAAGTTTGGTCGGCCTCGCCATTGCCAACAATGATGACTCACCTCTTCATCCACCGCCCATGTGCCTCATGGTGAAAGGTAACACCAAGGTATGTGACGACTCTAGCGATGATGAGCTTTCCCCCGATGATTTAACTTCTTTGATAAATGAATATCATGCTATCATTAAGAGGGAAAAGAGTAAGGTTAAAGCTCTTGAAGAAACTCATGCTAGACTTGAGAGTGCTAACCTCGATTTGCTTGACAAGTATGAAAGCATACTCAAAGAGCATGACACGCTCAAATATCATGTCAAGCAAATTGAGGAAGAAAAGGCTAAAATCAAGTTAGATAATCATGAGCTTAACTTAGCACACCAAACACTCTTGGAAGAGCACAACAAGTTAGTACAAGAACATCAAACACTTAACCTTGCTCATGACGTGCTTGATCAAGAGTTGAAAAATATAAAGAAGCAAACTCTTAATGATAGGATATCCATTACTTCTCATGTCACTAATGCCTTGAACAAGTCTTTGTCTTTGAAAGCAAACGCTAGGGAGAAGGACTTTTTAGAAGAAATTGAGAGTCTCCGCACTAGTGTGGCTAGACTTTCAAAAGGGGAAGTCAAACACAAGGAAATACTCTTCCAACAAGCAAAGACCTTCAACAAGAGAGGACTTGGATCCTTCCTGGTGCCTAACAAAGGAAAGGTGCCCTCACCGGAGCTTAGAACAAGCTTCATCAAGGAAGTTGGTTCTTATTGCCAACATTGTGAGGTCAACGGTCACCACACAAGGGAGTGTCCTCTTCCTAACCGACCCTCTCCCAAGTTGCCCATTAGTTACAAATCTACTTTCAATGATCGTTATTATCTCTTGAGTAAAGTAGATGGCAAGGTGAAGGCTAGGTTCATTGGCAAGGACATGAAGGGTATGAAGGGGAAGCTCCCCAATCAACTTTGGGTCCCAAAGACACTTGTATCACACATACAAGGACCTAAGTTGGCTTGGGTGCCTAAAGTTAAAATTGAATTCATGTGTGTAGGTGAACTACATAGCCGGAGAAAAGCATTGGGTACTCGATAGCGGGTGCACCCAACATATGACCGGCAATGATGGTATGTTCACCACCATAGAAAACCCCGACAATCATGAACAAGTCACCTTTGGTGATAACTCTAAAGGAAAGGTAATTGGGTTAGGTAAAATTGCTGTTTCAAATGATTTATCCATTTCCAATGTTTTGTATGTCAAGTCACTTAGTTTTAATTTACTTTCCATTGCACAACTATGTGATCTTGGACTAACACGCACATTTAGCAAAAATGATGTTGTTGTGAGTAGTGAAACAAGCCAAGACATAGTCTTCAAAGGATTTCGGCATGGACATATCTACCTAGTATACTTCTCCAAAAAGAATGCTAGCTTGACCACTTGCCTTTTCACTAAGACAAGTTTGGGATGGCTATGGCACCGACGCATAGCGCACATTGGGATGAGCGAACTCAAGAAGTCATTCAAGCTTGGGATGGTGACCGGCGTGAAGGATGTCACTTTTGAGAAGAACAAGCTTTGTAGCGCTTGTCAAGCCGGCAAGCAAGTTGCTTCACACCATCCAATGAAGACAATGGTGTCAACCTCCAAGCCACTTGAGCTACTCCACATGGACCTCTTCGGACCGTCCACATATTAAAGCCTTGGCGGTAACCTCTATTGTCTTGTTATAGTTGATGACTACTCTCTCTATGCTTGGACTCTATTTCTAGGTGACAAGAGTGAAACTCCGGAAGTGTTCAAGACCTTCGCCAACCGCACTCAAAGGGAATTTTAGCTTCCCATCATCAAGGTCCAGAGTGACAACAACACCGAATTCAAAAACTACAACATTGGGGAGTGGTGTGACCGTGAAGGCGTGAAACATGAGTTTTCGGCCACATACACTCCTCAACAAAACGGTGTCGTTGAAAGGAAGAACAAGACACTCATCACTCTTGCGAGAGCAATGCTTGATGACTACGGCACGTCAGAGAAGTTTTGGGCCGAAGCAATCAACATGGCGTGCCATGCCGCAAATAGGGTCTATCTCCATCGACTACTTCAAAAGACCCCGTACGAGCTTCTAATTGGGAGAAAGCCCAACATCTCCTACTTTCGAGTCTTTGGATGCAAGTGCTACATCTACCGCAAGAAAAGACTCGGTAAGTTTGAAAGAAGATGTGATGTTGGTATATTTCTTGGTTATGCATCAAACTCAAAAGCATATCGAGTATTCAACCAAACCTCCGGTTTAGTTGAGGAAAGTTGTGATGTTGAGTTTGATGAATCTAATGGCTCCCAAGAGGAGAGTTTTGGTCATGATGAAATAGATGATGAGCCTCTACGAGAAGCCATGAAGAACATGACCATTGGAGACATCAAGCCTGAAGTTGAGGAGAGCCATGATCATGGGGGAGCTTCAAGTTCCAACATCAATACTTCAATGGCGCCTCAAGTTGACGAAGAAGAGAAGGATGATCCATTGCCGACTCAAGACTCACAAGCACAACAACATCAAGAAGAAGAAGAAGTCCATGATCAAGTCCAACCACAAGAGGAGCAACACGCATCACCTTCGCCAAGTGCTTCACAACCACTTATGAGGCATGGACGCATCTCCAAGGCGCATCCAATGGACCAAATCATTGGAAGTCCGTAAAGGGGTGTAAGTACACGTTCTCGCCATTTCGCTTCATTTTGTGAGCACTACTCGTTTGTTTCATGTGTAGAACCCACTCATATTGAGGAAGCACTCCAATACCCAAATTGGGTGATGGCCATGCAAGAAGAACTCAACAACTTCATCCGCAATGAAGTTTGGGTGTTGGAGGAGCGACCCAAGGACAAGAACGTCATCGGAACAAAGTGGGTGTACCGCAACAAACAAGACGAGAATGGCGTTGTGGTCCGCAACAAGGCAAGACTTGTGGTCAAGGGGTTCTCGCAAGTTGAAGGACTAGACTTTGGGGAGACATTTTCCCCGGTCGCCCGGCTAGAAGCCATCCATATACTTCTTGCCTTTGCATCACATCATAGTATTAGACTTTATAAAATGAATGTGAAAAGTGTCTTTCTTAATGGTTACATTAACGAGCTTGTTTATGTTGAACAACCTCCCGGGTTTGAAGATCCGAGGAATCCTAATCATGTGTATAGGTTGCACAAGGTGCTCTACGGGCTCAAGCAAGCACCTAGGGCGTGGTATGAACGACTACGGGATTTCTTGATCATGCAAGGATTCAAGATCGGGAGGGTGGACACCACACTCTTCACCAAAGACATCAACAGAGATTTGTTCATTTGTCAAATTGATGTTGATGATATTATTTTTGGTTCAACTAACGAAGCTCTTAGCCATGAGTTTGGCAAAATGATATCTAGGGAATTCGAGATGTCGATGATTGGAGAGCTCAACTTCTTCCTTGGATTTCAAATCAAGCAACTTCAAGAGGGGACCTTCGTCTATCAAGAGAAGTACACCAAGGACCTCTTGAAGAAATTTGAGATGGGAGATTGTAGCTCAAGAAGCACTCCAATGGCAACAAATTGTCATCTCGACGCGGATAAGGACGGTAAACCTATTGACCAATCTAACTACCATTCTATGATTGGCTCATTGCTTTATCTTACCGCATCTAGGCCCGATATCATGTTTAGTGTATGCTTGTGTGCTCGCTTTCAAGCGGCACCTAAAGAATCGCATAGGAAGGCGGTCTTTAGGATACTTAGTATCTTAAGCATACCCCTAGTATGGGCTTGTGGTACCCTAAAGGTGCAAAATTCCATCTCTTGGGATACTCGGATTCGGACTTTGCCGGATGCCGTGTGGATCGCAAGAGTGCCTCCGATGGGTGCCACTTGCTTGGGCGTTCCCTAGTATCTTGGTCAAGCAAGAAGCAAAATTTCGTCGCTTTGTCCACGGCGGAAGCAGAATATATTGCGGCCGGTGCATGTTGTGCCCAAATTCTCTATATGAAGCAAACCCTTTTGGACTTTGGTATTAAACTTGGTTGTGTTCCTCTCCTTTGTGACAATGAAAGTGCGGTTAAGATAGCTAAAAACCCTGTTCAACACTCCCGCACTAAGAACATTGATATTCGCCATCATTTCTTGAGGGACCATGAAGCTAAGGGAGACATCTCATTGCGAGGTGTTAGGTCTGAAGAACAATTGGCAGATATCTTCACTAAACCACTAGATGAGAAAACTTTTTCAAGGCTAAGAAGTGAGTTAAATGTGCTAGATGCAACGAACGTCATGTAAGAATGCATCTCATATAGGTCTTGCCTAACTCTCAAAGGATAGGGGTGAGCAAGGGTTAGCTTGGGATGGAGGTTCTTTTGTGTTTCCCCAAGGTTTGGAGAGTGGCTCTCCCTGAAGAAGCCTTTGAAAGGTTCAAATTTGGCAAGATAGATTTATTTTATGCCTTGCATGATGCCTGCCATATAGACTTGTAATTTCTTGCACTATAAAATTGCTTGGCAATGCATACGGTAGATTGTCACAAAGGGGAACCCACCTCATGAGAAAGAGACTTGTTTGAAATGCAATATCTCAACTCATATAAGGTGGAAAGAACAAAATGTTAGGTGCGTTAATGCCTAGAGGAACATGCTTTAAAGAGATAGAAGTCTTCATACTCTAGCTCACAAAGCATGGGCCTTACATTTTATTTGGATAATTTCCTTCCCATTTTTCTTCGGTGTTCTATTCGCTTTAAGGCTTAGCCAAGCTATTGGCATATTAGCATTTTTGAGGGGTAAGGGGTTGCCCAAAAAGTCATAAGACACGTGTTTCTTATTGCTTATTTGTTTGGTCAAAGGACATATATAGGATGTTGCTATTTTTTGTCATCGGATTATCCGATGCTTAGGTCAGTCCATCATCGGATCAGTTGGTGTTCAAAAGCCAAGAGCCAGTTCAGTCAAGTGTGACAAATCAACCGACGAGTTCATTCTGAAACACATCGGTCCATCCGATGTTCACACTTCTGGAACTGTGATGAATTCCACCGATGATATTCCCTTCCACGTCGGACCATCCGGTGTCAACGGCATCGCCTTGAATACCCTTACTGTGCCATTCGACCGATGCTTCTATCGTTTCTACATCGGTCCATCTGGTGTTAAAGTTTCGGCTAGGGTTTGGGACCCACTATTTAAACGGCCTTTCATCTCCTTTTCTCTCTCTTCCCGATCCCGACGCAGCCCTCACCGCCGCCGCCGATCCTCTCGCCCAAGCTGTGCCACCGCCGTCTCCGGTCGCCGCCGCCGCACTCCAGTCTCCGCCGCTGACTTCCAGCCACCGCCGCCATCCTCCAGCGCCGCCGCCGCATCATCTAGCGTCGCCGCCACTCGCCTCCACCACAGCCGCCGCCGCCGCTCCACCCAAGCGCCACCGCTGCCTCTCTCCACCACCACAGTCGCCCCACGCACACACCACCCTCTGCGTCGTTGGTACCTCCACCGGCCGCCGACGCTAGGGTTTCCGACCGCATCAACCTTCGTGTCACCGTTCCGTGCATCGTCGACTTCGTTCACGCGCTTTGCCTCGTTGCAATGGCTCATGACAAGAAGAACAAGGGCAAGGCCATTGCGGAGCCGGCCACAAAGAAGCAGAAGCTCTCGAAGGAGGAGAAGAAGGCGTTGATGGACGCTCGCGCCGCCGAGGAGCGAGAGCGTGGTCGAGGAGGATCTTTGAGGATCCACGAGGCTCGTCCAAGGAAGCCTCTCATGATCGATGAGTCCGAGGCCGAAGAAGAGCCGGAAGTGCCTCTTGTTCGCCGGCGCTCCGCCAGGACCCGTGGGGGTCATCCTGCGGCAGCACCACGTCCGAGACCGACGGCTGCCGATTGTCGTGAGGACAGGGAGGCCCAGAGAGCCATCTATGAGATGGACACTACCGTCCATGTCGGTGAAGGTGTCCGGTTGACTGATTACCGGAAGATGAAGGCCAAGCAACTCAGAAGACTCAGATGGAGTGTGCTGCTTGAGGAGTGGTACCCGCAGCCCAGAGAGGCTCTTGTGGACAGTCGTTTCTGGACTGTGACACGGGCGTTGCTCTACGAGACCTATAGACGCCGAGGCCACAAGTTATTCCAGCATAACTTTCTGGATTGGGATCAGCTTGCCCTGGCAGCAGAGACAGAGATTCGCCTATACTTTGAGAGGTATCGCGGGCTGGTGCAGCTGATGTCCTATGAGAGGAGTGCTTATGTGGAGGATTGGGTATGCGTGTTCTACGCTACCCTATACGTCTCTGAGGGCCGCAGGTCGATTGACTTCATGTTCATGGGACAGCAACATCACCTGATGAGACAGACGCTGGCACAACTGCTGGGAGTGGACCTGCACGACACTTGCGTGTATGAGAGAGTATATGGACTGGCAGACCCGCCGAGGAGGCCGCTCACTGGGGGAGTGGCACCACCACTGGAGGAGATACGTTCTCTGTTCGGACCAACCTTCTCTCCAGACCAGCCGAGGGTACCGGCACTGCTGACTCCAGCTACACGCACAGTGCACCTTGCCTTGCGCCGCACACTCCTGCCGAGGTCCGGGTATCTAGAGGGGTTTACCAGTCTGCAGCAGACCCTCCTGATCTACATCATGAATGGGATCGAGTTCGATATAGTGGACATCCTCATATACGAGATGGAGGACGTGATCACAGATGGAGTGGGCATGATGAGGCAGCTTGTGTTTGGACACTGGATAAGCTACCTGTGGTACATGGTTGCGCCTGAGGGGTCTGTGGTACGTGACAGATACACTGACGAGAGTGTCCCTCGGTTCGGTCACTACCGTGCCCCAGCTCCTAGAGACCGCTGCCTTGGCCATCCAGTCGAGCGTCAGGTCCGTGCTCGGCTATCTGAGGAGGACTGGTCTGATCTGGAGAAGGAGGATGAGAGGCTGGCAGAGGCAGAGGCTCTGGATGAGGACCTGCAGCATATATGGCCCGAGAGCGATACTGATGACAGCGTTGAGGAGTACTTTCCACCTTCTCCCTCACCCAGGCAGCACGACGCGGAGGCTGGAGGCTCTACAGTGCCACCCCCTACTCCACCTCCCGTCACAGAGGCACAGGTCTCTCAGCCGACTGAGCTCACCTCACTTCTTCAGCAGATGGTTGAGCAGCAGCGCTTGGACTGGCTTGCAGCTGAGCAGGCCCGAGCGGAGCAGGCCGCACGCCTTCTGGAGCTCCAGCAGCAGCAGCAGGAGATGCAGCGCCAGATCGCCCGTGAGAGGCGAGAGGACACTGACCAGCTGACTAGGGTAATCGACCAGATGCACCAGCGCCCCCTCGACCAGCAGCAGCAGACGCAGCAGGCGATGATGGGCATCCTGGGGTTGATTACCAACCTCTACACCCAGACCGGGATTGCCCTCCCGTCGCAGCTGCTGCTCCACCTCCACCTGTCCTTGCTCTAGCTACCGCTCCGGTGCCGACCACGTCGATCCCTTCGATCAGCATGTCTCCACTGCTGGCTCCCGGCGCACCGATTCACTCTCCACTGCCGGCCACGACACTGTTCCAGCAGACGCCGGCATCTGTCTTTAGTGCCCCTCTTCCAGCAGCTCCTACTCAGCAGGCACCGACGGCGGCTCCTACGGCTCCGACAGCTCCTTCCACCTCTGCAGGCAGCAGCTCCGACGACAGCACTCCCGACGGTGACCAGTTCGTCATCGCGCCTAGTACTCAGGGTCCTTAGGCACTCGGATCCCTTTTTGGTGTCTTGATGCCAAAGGGGGAGAAGAATTAGAGGAGAGTCAGAGGGAGGATAGCTTAGCCTCAGGGGGAGTGTCCTAGCCTTAGGGGGAGTTTATCTATATTGTCTTTTGTAATTTGGGGTGTTTTGCTATTATCTTTTGTAATTCGATGTTTTTGCTACTCATTTGGTGTTTATTGAATACTCTTAAGTTATTAATCGATTGAGCTTATTTGGTGTCTATCTATATCTTATGATCACTTATTCACTTGAGTTATTCCTTGATTGAGTTTTCAAATTCATTACTATTAAGTGTGATAATCTTGTATTCATTGCATATCCTCTTAAGTTTCATACTATCAAATTCATTACTATTGTGCTTCAATTGTTGTGTTGTCATCAATCACCAAAAAGGGAGAGATTGAAAGCATCTAGGCCCCCATGAGGTATGGTTTCGGTGATTAATGACAACCATTGGATTTTACTAATGAATTTGTGGATGCAAGGTCTCTCATATCACTCAATCAAACAAAATTTATATGAACATCAATATCAACTACTAATCATTGGAGACCCATATACAAACAATTTATGAGATCAATCAATGTTATGAAGATAAGAAGTGAAAGCTCGTATGTCAAAGTCATTCAACCATAATTGACAACATTCAATGCTTGAAAATCATCAGAAGTGCATTTCCAACAAGAGTCCAAGAGGTCAATCGAGCAAGACACAAAAGAATCACTTAGAAACAACTTGAAGCAAGCAAAATCAACTCACTGAATCAACCGATGATTCCTGAGAACAACACATCGGTCGAGTTGGTTCAGCAGAAGAAGAAGACCTCAGAACAAAGTACTCACCGGATCATCCGATGTTAAGGGATAAGCTACATCGGTCCATCAGTACAGTTTGCCATATCCTTGGACCAAGTGTAGCACCGGATCATCCAATGTACAGAAATATACACATCGGTCAATCACTCCAGTAAGCATCAAGTTTGAGCCAATTCTGGAGGAAGAGCCACCGGATCATCCGATGAGAAGTCAAGTGCAACATCGGTCTAACAACGGTCATATCTGACACAATGACATCAGCTAAAGTGAACTTGACCGATGATAACTAAAGGGGAGACATCAGATCATCCGGTGTTCGCAGAAAAGTTCTGTCAGCCTACTTTTCCAACGGCTATTTTGTGGAGGCTGGCTATAAATACCCCCTAAACCTGTCAAATCGACAAGTCTTGATCACCAGACATTCTCTACACATCCATAAGCGTTCAAGACCAAGAGCCATCACTTCTACATCATTTAGATCACTTACACACCAAGAGATAGGCTAGTACTAGCTAGAGAGAGAGCGTGTGTGCCTCCATTCTTGGTGAGTGGAATCTCTAAGGTAGTGAGAGCCTCAAGGGAGTGTCTCTTTGTGTGTGTAATTAAGAGAAACTTCCGGAGCTTGCCAAGAGGATTGTGGAAGCCTGGAGGACCAAAGTGTTCAAGGCTTGAGCTCCACCTCGCCGAGGTTGGCAAACGGAGAATAATAGTGGAGATCCCTCATCTCGGTGACTTGGGTGTGGCTATACCCTTTGGTGGGTGCCACAACGTGGATGTAGGAAGATCTTGACGATCTTGCCGAACCACGGGATAAATCCTCGTGTCTCCTCAGGAGTTTGCATCCTCTTTCTCTCCCTTACATTTATGCATTTTATATTCCGCGAAGTTGCTATTTACTTCAATGCATAGATTGTTTGCGTAGGGAATTAGGCTTTTAGGAATTAAGTTTTGTTGCTCAGATTTTTGAAAAGAAGCCCAATTCACCCCCCCTCTTGGGCATTCGATCCTTACAGTCGAGTAACCAAAGCGAAAGATAAATTTCTATATCAATTTAAGTTGCATGGAATTCTATTAACCAAAGTGGAAAATAGAATTATCATGTTTTTAAGTTATATTAATGTTATTATTGGCTGAGTAACCAAAGCAAAAAGCATTAATGACATTTTTCTTCTAAGTACATAGTAATTTGGTCGAGTAACCAAAGCGAAAGATAAATTACTATGTATTTTAGTTGTTCTTCAATATGGAGTTTTAATGTCATTATTGACCGAGTAACCAAAGCGAAAGGCATTAATGACATTCCTTTTTTAAGAACATAGTAATTTGGTCGAGTAACCAAAGCGAAAGATAAATTGCTATGTTGATTTCCAGTTATTCTCAAATATTGAGTTTTGGTCGAGTAACCAAAGTGAAAGATAAAACTCATCATTTTCTTATGGTTAACATCTATGCATTCTTCTTGATTTTTGTTTTTTATTATGAAGGTTCCTCCAATGCGAATTCAACACTGAGTTTCATCTCTTCTATTGATCCACTCAATGGAAGCAATTATGGTAGATGGCAAGAGAAGTTGGAGATTGCTTTAGCAGTTTCTGAGATAGACTTGACTCTCACTACTCCATATCCGGTTGCACCGGTTGAACTAGTAAGAGATGCTGATGAAACTCAGGAAGCC
Organism: Tuctoria greenei; assembly: GCA_036927565.1. Taxonomy (NCBI): domain Eukaryota; kingdom Viridiplantae; phylum Streptophyta; class Magnoliopsida; order Poales; family Poaceae; genus Tuctoria; species Tuctoria greenei. The sequence continues at coordinate 112,186,556 of JAYESD010000012.1, read as the reverse complement.
TTTGCTATGAGGACAAAGGAATATATGATTGAGTTATTGGCTTATGACATTGATTGTTATAAGTGGAAGAAATCAAACGGTAAATGTTTGATGCTAATTAAGGGCACTATCACTGAGGCCATTCGGGAAGCAATCCCTGAATGCGAAACTATTATTTAATACCTCCAAATGATAGAGAATCAGTTTACTAGTTCTTCTAAGACCATTGCAAGCACTCTTATCAAGGGGCTTGTTACTGAAAAGTATCATGTAGGCGGTGTGCGTGAGCACATATTAAGGATGACAAATATGGCTACAAAGATTAAGCCTATGAATTTGGAGGTTAAAGACGATTTTATTGTGCATCTCATCATTTTCTCACTTTCTAAGAAATTTGAGACTTTTGTCATCAACTACAACTCTCAACCTGAACTATGGAACATAGAAAAACTCATGTCTATGCGTGTTGAGGAGGAAGAGAGGATTAAGTCCCTTCACGGTTATGATGCTATTAATTACGTGAAGGGAAAAGGTAAAGCTAAGAATAATTATTCTTCTAAGCAATATTTTAAGTATCATGGTTCTTCTCACCATGATAAAGATAAGGGTAAGTTTCCACAAAGCCATCCTTATAATAAGGATGTGAAAGTGGATAAAGACTAGTGTCCCTTTTGTTTAGACAAAGGTCACCATCAGAAGGATTGCATAGACTTCCTTAAATGGTGTTGTAAAAATGGTAATGATTTTGTGACCTTTGTTGATGGATCTCTACTTTTAGATTATGCACCATCTTCTTGGTGGATTGACTCAGGTGCCACTGTGCACATTTGCAATTCGTTGTAGGGGTTAAATATGAGGAGGACCCTAGAAAGAGGGGAAAGGGTCATTAAAGTTGTTGATGGCCATGAAGCCGAAGTGAAAGCCATTGGAGATTATCCATTAGTGTTAAAAAATGGTTTTGTACTTACACTTCAAGATGATTATATGTACCCTCTTTAAATAGATATATCATCTTAGTATCATGCTTAGATGATGATGGTTATGTTTGCCAGTTTGACAAAGACAGATGTGTAATTAAGATTGATAATAAGATTGTTGGTGTTGTCATAAGACAAAGCATGCTATACTTATTAGCTATGTATGATGGTATTAATGTTGTAAGCGACATTCAATTTTTCTCACATCAGGGTAAGTGTAAGAGAATCGATTCCGAAATGTCTTTGAAATTATAGCATTGTCGCTTAGGCCATATTTCGAGGGATAGAATTGAACAATTGATTTCACAATCGATTCTGCCCCATTTGGATTTTTCGGGTTCAGAAGAATGCATAGACTGCGTTAAGGGAAAATTTGTTAAGAAAATTAAGAAAGACGTCATATGCAGTGCGGGAATTTTGGAATTAATTCGTACAGACATTTATAGTCCATTTCCTGTAGTATCTATTGATGGTTTTGATTCGTTCATAACCTTCACGGATGACTATTCTCGCTGTATTTATCCAATTAAAGAACGCCCTGAAGTGTTGGATAAATTTAAGATATTTAAGGCTGAAGTTGAAAATCAGCGCAACACTAAGATTAAAGTGGTAAGATCTGATTGTGGTGGTGAGTACTACGAGGTCGTCATATCCCGTATGCCAAGTTCCTGGACCTTCAAAACTTTCAGCAAAAAACTTCGATCAAAACTCAATAAGGGAGAAAACATAAGGGAGCCCAAAGATCAAATAGGCACTAAATCATCTCGAATTACATGGAGAAAACTGAATACAATATCAACATCAAGTGCTATCTCTCAAATAGCACAATAACACTTCTAATACCTTCTCCTCCATCTTTGTGGTTGCTTGATGATGCAGCCATCGAGCCAACAAGGCGAGGCCGCAAGAAGAACGACGGTGAGAGGCGTTTCCCCTTGTTCTTCTCTTGGTATGTTGATCGGATTCTAAGTGGGTTAGAGTGTTCAAGTGTGTATGTGTATATGCATAAACATTCCTTCTTCATACTCTTGACCCTCTTCTTATACTTGACCAAGAGACACAAGAGGGGGCCTCCCACCCTTAGGAATGTTGTGTCCCCCGATCAGGGACATAACATTCAGTGGGTTGTGTCGTTTCAATTAGAACACATATCAATTTCGAGTTCAAATTGACAGTTACTGAAAAGATTGGACTAGTCCGGTCGGGGTGCGGACTAGTCCGATATCCTTACTGGACATTATCGGACTAGTCCAGTAAGGGTCTAGACTAGTCCGGTTACCCTTACTGGACAGCGACCAGACTAGTCCGGCCTCTACCGGACTTGTCCGATACTTCCAACATTCTCTCCCTTGAACTCGAATCTGAAACTTATCAACTTACTTAATACTAAACTTAGTGTCCATTTTCTCATGCTTGACATATAAGGCAGGACGCATCACAACAACCATTTATGTATTGTTGGACTCGAAGACCACAATACATCTCACACTTAAAAATGAACCTTACTCTTACTTGGCCCCTAAATATCCAGTAATCATAGGTTCTCCCTTAAACCCATGTCGGCTACGTGTTCAGTGAACACGCTGGGTAGAAGACATTTTGTTAGCGGATCCGCAAACATACGCTTGATACTTATATGCTCAAGACTTATGGTATGATCTTGAATTCGATCTTTCACGATATAAAACTTAATGTCGATGTGTTTGGCAGCACCACTCGACTTATTGTTGTGAGAGTAAAATATTGCAGGCTCATTATCGCAGTATAACTTAAGTGTTTTTTCAATGCTGTCGACCACTCTAAGACTGGGTAAAAATTTCTTAAGCCAAAGAGCCGACCCGGTGGCCTCATAACATGCAACAAACTCAACATACATCGTGGACGATGCAGTGACAGTTTGTTTGGAGCTTTTCCACGAAATGGCTCCATTCGCGAGGGTGAATATATAACCTGACGTGAATTTCTTAGTATCCACACAACCCGCAAAATCTGAATCTGAATATCCCACTACTTCAAGTGGGTCTTACTTACTATACGTTAACATGAGGCATTTTATGCCTTGCACATATTTTAAAGCTTTCTTAACTGCCTTCCAGTGATCAATCTCTGGATTGGCCTGATATCTGCTAAGCATTCCGCTCACATAAGCTAAGTCAGGGCGAGTACAAACTTGAGCGTACATAAGGCTTCCGACAGCAGAAGTATATGGAACTAATTTCATTTGATCGATCTCATATTGGTTCCTGGGACACTGAAAGTTCTCAAACTTATCGCCCTTGCCCATCGGAGCAGGCGAAGGCTTACTATTATGCATATTGTACTTTCTTAGTACATTCTCTAAGTATGTCTTTTGTGATAAGCATAATACCCCTTTATTTCTATCTCGGTAAATTTCTATATCCAATACATAGGACGCTTCACCAAGATCTTTCATATTAAAATTAGAGGAAAATAACTTCTTAGTTTCTAATAGTAGATTGACATCACTACTTGCGGGTAGTATATCATCTACATAAAGCACGGGGAAAATAAATTTCCCGCTCTTAAACTTAGCATAAATGCAATTATCCTCCTCATTTTTCTTTAAACCCAAACTTTCTTATTGTCTCATCGAACTTGAGATACCACTGCTTTGATGCTTGTTTAAGTCCATAAATGGACTTTCTTAAGTGACATCTCATATGTTTCTTACCCTTAACAACAAAACCTTTCGATTGTGTCATATAGACGTTCTCATATAGATCACCATTGAAAAACACCGTCTTTACATCCATCTGATGTAATTCTAAATTGTAATGTGCAACTAATGCCATAATGGATCCTTACTTGAGACATGTGAAAATGTCTCATTATAATCAATCCTTTCTCTTTGAGTGAAGCCTTTTGCAACAAGTTTGACCTTAAACTTATCAATATTCACTTTGGAGTCACATTTAATTTTGTAGACCCATTTACAGCCTACTGTTTTGGCTCCATTAGGAATCTCAACTAAATCCCAGACTTTGTATGTTTCCATAGACCTCATTTCATCCTCTATGGCTTTACGTCATTCAGATGATTGAGGACTTCTCATAGCTTCTTAAAATATGGTGGGATCACCCTTCATTTGAATTGCCTCACTCAAATAGATCTCATAATCTCCTGATATGGCTGATTTTCTTTCTCGTTGAGATCTTATTAATTGCACATTATCCTCATTTTGAGGTTGTTGTTGCTCTTCATTATTAGTGACAACGGGCTGAGAATGCTCAACCTCTTTTAATAATTCTGTTGTCAATGGAGAACTAACAACATGTATTGAATCTTTACCAATAGGCACCAACAGTAGGTAATGAGAAATATGATTTTTGAATCATAGGAGTGGGTACATAAACCCGCTTCTCTTCAAGATTAATTTATCGTCTTTCCGTACTTCCCCTGATCATGACATCCTCTAAAAAGACGACATGCCTTATTTCTACAAACTTAGTATATCATTATGGATAATAGAAACAATATCCCTTATACTTTTCTGCATAGCCAATAAAATGGCAACTTATTATCTTAGCATCCAACTTACTAATATTTGGGTTAAACATTTCTGCCTCAGCAAGACAGCCCCATATATGCATATAACTTAATGAGGGCTTACGTCCTGTCAACAAATCATACGGCGTTTTGGGCACCGACTTAGTAGGAACCCAATTTAACACATGAATGACGGTTTTTAATGCCTCTATCTATAAGCTAACCGGCAAATTTGATTGACTAAAATGGATCTAACCATATTTATTAGCGTACAGTTGCGCCGTTCCGCTACCCCATTTTGCTGAGGCTCGCCCGGTGTAGAATACTGGGCGACTATGCCAGCATATGAGTCTGCTCTTGAGTCCCTCACTGACCAGCAGAACTGATTGTTTAGCAGTGATGTATCATTAGTTGATAATCCAATATTTGATGATGATGAGAAGGTAGAAGTGGGAATTGAAGGAAATAACGGTCGAGCCCATTGTGGGTCCGAAAATCAGAGAGTCCTGGTTGGTTCAGCTGGTGTTTTGCATGGTCCTAAGATGGATAGCACAAAAACAGATTCTCAGATCATGTCCATATCCAAGAATGCTTATGTTATCTATGAACTATGCCTTCTGCATCATATTCACAAAGCAGACCCATACTTTATACTCCCTCCATATTTTTTTCCTTGTCGTTAGGACAAGGAATTTAGTTCAAATTAGCACTATGTATCTTGTGCTAACAAGAAAAAAAATGTCCAAAAGTAATAAGTAGTAAGGGAATCAGTGATGCTTGGGGACTTCTGACCAGCGCAACCAACAAGTAGTACGGGAATCAGTGATGCTGGGGGACTTCTGACCAGCGCAACCGACCTTTGCAGACTGCAGCAGATAGCTGGCACAGTCTGCCGCAGCCCAATGGCCGCTAGCTAGCCTGTTTGCTTTCTTGGCACTCATGAAATGGGGCCGGGAAGCGACCCATAGCTCTCTTTTTCATTTACCCTTTGCATTTGAATTACTAGACGATGCTTGTATTCGAACTATGGAACAATGTTTGTATTGGAATCATCACTTTTTCTGTGATGATAATCTGGCATAGTAGTACTAGTATTGCACTCGTCGGAGTTGTGTTGCATCTTTCCTTTTTTATCGACCTGGTACTTGAAGGAGTCGGAAGAACTTGGTCGCTCGTCCAGTTGTAGTAGTACCCTTCCGATAATATGCAGTATATTGGCGTTGGCGTGTACTTAGGTCGCGTTGCCTGTTTCTGGCCTTCCACTGTCTTGATCAATCGCTTGTGCCTGGGCAAAGTGAGTTGGACAAGAGCGGAATCAATGTGACCAAGGAGAACACTCTAGTCATGTATTCAAACTCATTTGTTTGCTGATGAATGATGATGGTAATCTTGGATGCTCTGTATTTTTTTTTCTTGTTGATGATGGGAATGCAGGTTTGGATGAATGTGGAAGGTTTTATTTTCTTGTGTTGGGTTACTCTGACCGATATTGAGGAGCAGATGGTGTTGGCTCTTCTGGTTCCTTAAAATCAGAGTCATGTTTAGTTTCCTATATGTGTTCCTCATGCCCTCTAGTTTCTCTTGCGGTCCTAGTTCCCGTGCACAGCGAGTCATCAGCGTTTGGATCTGCCATCTGCGTCCGGTCGATAATTTCTGCGCTTTCCTTCTTTCTGCTCTTGATGCATGGCGAAGCCAAAAGCTTGCGAGTTCGAAACATGGAGGCTGGCTTTTGCTGCAAAAGGCAACCTGTTTTCTGTGTTTGTCGCAGTCACTTTTTTGCCGTTTGTCCATATCGCGCTGCAAAGGTCAGTGGCGTTAATTTGTTGAAGCTCCAATACGGCTCTCATTTAATCTGATTTCCATATTAATGGTACTTTTGCTCGAATCTCCTAATGAGTTGTTCAAACGACGCTGCCTCTTGTTCGGATTTGGTCTGCTTGTGCAGTCTATTTTTGGCTGATTTATTTGAGCCAAGTCCCCTAGTGGAAAGCTAACAGTGGTGTGGAACTTTAGTATCACATTTCCCACCTAGATGAATGTTACCTAATATATAGTGGCTCTTGGAGTGGTTCTCAACATGAGAATAATGAGAGATATAAGTTGATGCTATGGACACAAACACACACGCACGCGCACGTGTTTCACGATTTTACGCGTATTTATCGCGTGACTTGTGACTTGCGACGTGTGCGTTCGCGTCGTGACGAGTTGTGTTCTACTGAGCCTTTATTTTCTGCCACTTGTACAATTTGGAATATTTTATCAACACCTAGACCGCCAGGTCAATTTGAGAAGTAATTTGTGGCGTAACTGCAGGCACAAGTTTAATATCGTAATGCATATAACTGCTCTATTAGTTGCACATTGAAGGATTTTAGGGGCGGTTTCTTGAAATTATGGCAGATCGAATTTGAGGCGGTTGACATACTCGAGTATATAGGAGACATCCTAGGTACTGGAGAGCGCAAGCATAGAAACTCGCCTCAAAAGAAATTGCTCCGCGTCGCTGTTTTTTCGCCTTGCCATTCCTCCGTCCGCCGTGCAACGGATCGGGGGAGAGCGGTGTCTCTGAACCTACGTCGATGATCTGTAGACCTGCACGGGTGCTGGCGATCAGGTTTCTGGAAAGTGCGCTCGCATAGCCGCTCACATCACTTCCTTCGTCCTCAACTTCTCCGTCGAGTTCATCATCTGATCCTCTACTTCGTAGCGAGATTCTTTGTAAGTAATTACTCGATTCATGACTAATTTGATGTTTCTGATGAGTGATATGTTTGCTTAGATTTCAATTTATCTTTGTGTAATACTAGTACTGTTAATGTTGACGGCTAGTATATTTGTTCTTGCTTTTTTGTTTTATGGTTCGTCAAATTAATTGCATGTCACGTGTATTTTTCAATACCTCTTTTTTACCACTTCCATTAATTTTCGATTTCTTTCGCGACTAGTTCCTGTAATCTCGTTGTTCTGAAGTATTGTTGCAATCTGTGGGCATTTCATCACACACTCTCTAGATTTTCTAGTCCTGTCCTAGTTGTTGTGCACAAAGACTTGAATCTTAATTGGTTCCAGTATCGCTCTACGAACTAGCAGAAGCCGTTGCTACTCGGCGTTCCCTTTTCTACATCTTCCCTTCCCGTGTTTTGCCTTGCATTTAGGAATCGTGGTTTCTGTCGTGGAGCTAGCGTGAGTTTTGCTTGCACGGGGACAACATGTGTTTCCGCTGCAGCTGCTTTCTTTTGAGGTAGTCTTTGACCTCCTGTTTTCTGTTGTAGGATGTGCATGCTACTGCAGGCAACGGGAACACAAACCCAAGGCCATCCATTTTACCATTGGACCGAGAGGTTCTTACTTGCCTCTATTTTTATTACTGTTTAACATGCATAGTTAGTATTGATTAGCTTTATTAATAATGATAGACTTTTATATTTATGAAACAGGCAATGTGTGACTTCTTGCAGCCTATTTGTAGCACGTTGTATGTTGCTACCTGCACTACTTTGGTTATGCCCCTCTAGGGAAACACTAATAGAATAATGACTCGTGCCTTTAGAACACTTCTGTGTGGATATGTTCTGATGGGCATAAGTGATGTCATTATAGCCACGATCGCTAAAAGAAACGAAAGACTCATGGGCACAGCGTCGACCAGTTTCTGCTGGCCAACATATGCTTCATTCACATTATTGGTTGCATGGTAACTATTTTAGAGTTCAAAGACGGATACGGATGCATGGCTGTGTGCGTAGCATTGCTTCTGATAGCTGTCACTGTTCTAGGATGGAGGCATTGCTGCACCTACCCCAAAGTCAATGTAGATAGTATATTACATTTACATGTTCTATTGCATGTTTTTTCATGATTTAAACAATGTCGTCTTGATTTGATATGTAGTGGCTGCAGCAGGGGATCAGAAATGCAAGACACGACGGTCCAGGTCAAGAGGAGTAAAAGGAACTAGCAGAAGTGCTTTGGAGATCTGACTTCAGCAATAGCAGTACTTGCTGCCTTCGATGTTTGCTTCGACAACAACAACGGTAGTGGTTAGTGTTGCGTCGTTTCATCGGTCTGGAACAATTCTTAGTCTAGTAGTTGTGCTCTCATCATCTTACAAAGAGTAGTAGTACCCTTATGATAATCAACAGTAGTACTGTCAGGATCTTCATCCCGGTCTATAACTTTTGCTATGCTCTTCTTTTTTGCTCTTGATACATTATTGGTCAACAAGTGTGCACATCTCTAACAAATTCAATAGAAATGTTATAAAAGTAATGTTATTTTTTTTTGTAAATTAATGATACCTAGTCGTTAGACACTAGGCCTTGCTAGCTCTGTCCTATTATTTCATACATATACATGCGTTGAATATGTGTTGACACGGAGCGGAGAGCAGGACGTGTCGCATGTGCCTAGGCCTAGCAGTGCAGTGATTTCGTCCTCAGCCTAGCAGACATCAGGCAACAACAATTCAAAGTGCGTGAATGGACTCATCTGATGACAAGATCCAACACAAAAGGAGATGACCTGAACCCAAATAGGCCACCTATGTTGTCGCTAAGCAAAATGGTATTAGTTTTGTTATAGTACTATTTGATATTTTTTCCTTGTTTCTCTCTTTAATCGCTTGTTCTGAGGAAACGGTCCAGTAGGCTAGCGACGTGGGACGGCCCAACAAGCTGACCCATTTTCATCTACCGCTGGCATCTCTTTCCCCGTACTTAGCTAGCGTGCATTTGCCTCTCCAACTACAGTGATTTTTTTAGGACTATTTTCCTAATTTATAGTATGTATTAATGTATCTACCAAAGGAAAAAATTAAAGTAATAAATTACCAGTTATATATTAACATAGATATTGATGTAATTTATTATCTTGCAAAAGGACGTGGGTGAAAACAATGAGTGTGTTCATCAAGCACATAACGTCTTGTAGAGAGGAGGTTTCATGTTTAGTGTACTATAGAAGGCACAAGCTTCAATTAATCCTTCACCAAACATATATGATACTTATATGGCAAATGGATCCATTAAGATACTTCTATCAATTACAAAACCGTAAACGTTGTTCCACTTGTCAAACTAAGATTTTTAGTAAGTTTCTAGGTATTGGAAGGATGCATGTACAAGCTATGATATTTTAGATATTTGTTGACGACACAAAGAAAATTGGAAAAGAGACTTGCACATACAATATATTATTACATTTCTCATCTAGAATAATGTACATGATTTTTGTTCTAAATGTACATATGAACAACTATTCAATTGTAATGTTTATGGATACTTTATTGGGTTAAGGTTGATGCAATCACATATTTATTCTATTTTTCTATGATTATGATATATCACATATTTTATCCTATTTTACTGTGTGTGCATGTGCTTGTGTAAATTAATGGGCTAAATTATGTCAAATATAAGCTCATTTGTCAGTCCATAACGTTAATGGTCATATTAACTGTTGGGCCATCATCTTGGGCTTGCGATGTCTACTGCAATGAAACAAGTTTGTTTGCACCTCCGTCACTCGTAGTCTTTACCAGCTAGAACGAACAACTATAGTCGACAAACACAAACAAGAGAGGTTGTTAGATCTTCATCTTCATCTAAAGGTATGTGACGGGAACATAAGCAGGTACTGAAGAATACGGATGAAATGACCGTACTTCTGCAAAATATGATGTGTTCTGTTTTGGACTACCGGCCCAACACCAAGCACAATGCCCAAGCCCTAACTACCGAGGCCGGACGGGAACATACGCAGGCTCGGGCCCATAAGGTCCACGCAGATGACATTTAGCTTTGTTGTCCAAGAGCCAAACCACATTTGGTCTAATCCTGACACATACCACATCATCTGTTGACACCTTCCACACCGCGTCCCATCCGACAAAGTGGTGGACGCATATTACAACACTTCACAGAGAGATAATGAAACCAGAGCAGATGCGGCACAAAGCTGGTGTGTCGCCAAATCCCACGACGCGACCTCTGTCTGACATAAGCTCGGAAGATATGCCAAAGAGAATAAGACACCTTGTAACATCGGCCCCATTTACGAGGCAACAGGGTTAGATAAGAGCGATAGACACATCGGTTGGATAAGTTACATGCAAGCTGGCTATAAAAGGAGGCTCGATACCTCCTCAAAGGAGGCCCGATACCTCCTCTTTAGACAGCGGTAGAACACGAGTAATACTTCACGAATGCTTTGACTGGTAGCCTTGTAACGACACTCTTTGAGCTAACAAAGAATAGGGGAGACGAGCGAAAACTGGACCTAGGATATGTTGCCTAAACTAGTATATTTCTTCCGTGTGTTGCTAACTAAGTCATCGAGGATGAATGCGCACCAATACGATACTAGTAGGTGGTAAGAACGCTGACAATATGTGTCCGTCCGCTGAAAGATGTTTAATTTTTTATTTTTGGTAGTTTAAAAACTAGTAATTTCCTTTATTTAAAGTTCAAAATCAGTTTTCTCATAAACGGTAGATCCGTTTTCAAAACCATTTGAACCCTCTTTCATTTTACAACTTTGAATTTGGATTGCAATAAAGCAATTGTGAAAATGCAATAAATGCTAGCCAATATAAATTTACATTCATCATATATTTTTTAAAATATTCAACATATCTAAATACTACTTTTAAAATACTAGTACTTATAAAATATTCAAATGTGGAACACCATTTACCTGTGCACATAGTTAATGAATCAAGATGATTACATAAAACAAAAAAGAAACAGAAAAATTAGGCTGATTGCACCTCTCGCGCTGGGGCATTTGGATCCTGCTGTCACGTGGTGGGCTTGGGTCTGGATGTGTTGATGGGCCATTTTCAAGTGGGCTGCAGGCCTTGTGCTGCTTTTGGGCTTGTCGACGCGGAGGTAATTATCGGTTACTCATTGCATTGGAGGTCACTTCCTTCCGCAAAGATATATATACGCAGAAAAACTTCAATTTTTAGAGGCAAAACCCTTTGTTTTTAGATCGAAACCAGAAGCAAGAGCCTCATCTAGTCCTTGGGATCACGAGACTGCAGCGCAATGACCGACGCGAGTGTGAAGGCCGATGCCATGAAGGAGGCGCAAGATCGCGTTGTCACGAAGCCTATGCTGGCCCATCTGATCAGGCTCGCCGCCATAAGTTTCATTCTCTCAATTCCCGGCTTTCTTATGTGATACAACCCGGAAGAATCGTTAACCCAATATCATTGCATTTAATCAATTCATTACCACATCGATCTACAAATAATCGAGCCTAACCTGATATTTCATTTTTCATGGCCTCTTGCTGTTCCTGCATATAGTATTGTCCGTAGTAATGATCGGAGTTTACATTCGGGCCGCGTGCGATATATTCAGTCTCTGTGAACCTGGTTGGAAAGCTTACGCTTGGTCTGTTGTGCTTTTGCCTTTTAATTCATTTCTTCTCTATCTTCTCCAACAATGATGAATGTATACATCAACGTATTTGCGATGGGCCCTCCTTAGAACACCGAGTCATTGCTAGCATCTGAAGTTGTGTAGGGACTAAGAAGAAAGGGCACCAGTATGCTTGCAATAGTCACACATATCTAGTGTCAGTAGTGTGTTCGTGTGAGCCTAGATGTTATCGGGACTTGAAGTGAACTTATACATATGCCTCTCTGCATGGTGCCGAGGGTTAGGGATAGAGAAGCTTCAAAAAATAAAGTCACATATATGTCGCGTCATGTTTTTGTTGTACGATGCGTCCAGAAACAGTGTTTGACTTGCAGACGAAAAAAAATATAGCCTTCTGCCTGCATTAATGTTTAACGGACTCGTTGCCCATTAAGTGGCCTTTTACTAGTAAACTGTTATTGTACCATCATAATTTTTAAATTCTGAAAAATTCAAATTCAAAAATTATGCATCCTCATGCATTTGCATACATTAAAAAAGGATAATTTAGTGACTTAGTACGTTAAAAAAATAGTCCTACATTGTCCATGTACCTAGAAATACCTTCCCGCTCTCCTAAAAATTATATACCGTCCTCTGAGCTGTTATTCCATCAATTCAACTATTTTCCATCATAATGGTATATCAGAGACGCTAATCCTAGGCCTCCTGCAACCCTAAACCATGTTGTCCATCCCTGATTGTGTCCCCACCACTCTCTCCTCTCGCTGGCCATGCCGTTGCTCTTTGGTCACGCTGCCCGCCTCACGGTCCGACCGCCAGCCACACAACAATCAAATCGCGAGCCCCTGACAAGTGACGATCTGGTGAGGACCCAATGATGACTTCTATAACCGTTCCGCAGAAGATTAACCATTCTCCTTGCTTCGAGGATGAGCCCGCCACCCACGCCGCGACTGTCGCTGGCAGCCGATCGACTGACTACTGAAGCTGACCGTTTTGGAGGCTGAAGCACCATGCTCCGCGCTCGTGCGGTAGTGCTACTAGCTCGACACCTCCAACCACGGTCAGCCTGATGACTTCGCAACGGTTGCTACCCTTCGTTTGCAGGCCGTCACCGTTCTAAACATCAAATTTGAATCTAAATGTAATTGGGAGGGAAGCAATAGAGAAGAAGAATAAAAAAGAAAACCAATCAGCCATGGGCCCTCTCTCCTCCCCAGCCCATTCTCCCCTCTCTCCTCCCCAGTCCAGCCTGGCCTGCCTTCATCCGAACAAGTGCAGCCCGCCAGTCGCCTCGACCCGCCCATCCCCGCTCATGGCCCAGCCAGCTATCCGCCTCGTTGGAACTGTACCCGGACACCCAGCCACCGACATAGCCCGCGCCGTTGCGTCGTAACTACCTCGGAGTCGATCTCGACATGCGCGCGAGGAACTCCTTGGTTAGAATCCCCTATAAATAGATGACCCCGCCTCCGTTGTTCAGCATCCGAAGAAGCGCCGCCAATTCCCAAGCGCTAGCGCCGCCGTTGAAGCCCTAGCCGACTTTGTCGCCGAGCCACCTCCGAGCCCCATACTCGTGGCGCAATGTCACACCCTATGGTCACCGTCTCGATGTACCGGCGACGTGAGGGTGCAGCAAGATCGGCATCGCCGGAGCGACCAGAGATTTCATGCAAGGCAAGAAGTTTACGTAATCACTTTCTGTTCGATTGTTACGCGGGTCCTACCAGGTTTCCATATACGTCTTAGACCGTCCGCAGTGGCACACTATAAAGTATACTGGATACACCGTTTCACAGTGTAATTTAGAGTACGTACTGTAAAAGTAGAACGAGAATAGTATATAGAGTATGTTTTAGAAGGTACACGGACCCTCTCGCCCGAAGGCCAACTGGCCGCACCAACCCATGCCCACATCACACTTTAAACTGAAACACATCGTGCGCGCCATTTGCTTCCCGCCTTCCTTCAGCTACGCTCTCACCATGGATGATGACGACGATGCTGGAGCCGTCACACCTTCCCCGCCGCCAGATTGTGCTTGTCCCCAAGAACTGAGCTCCGAGTACTTCTTCACCAGGACATGCCAGTCTTCCCACGTTGTGGCGTCGGCATCCAAAGAAGACCACTGCACCTTGACTTGTGCCACTGCTGCATTTCTTTCTTTATCAGTCGGCGATCAACGATTGCCACAGGAAGCAAATCGTTAGTATCAAAATCAATGAAAGGAGGTAGGGAAGAATATACCAGAAGGTAGTCAGTGTAGTAGGGCTTACAGATGATTTTGAGCATTATCTGGAAGTTCCAGCTTGTTCGCCACCGGACCAACTCGTTGGAGCACCCGGTATGGACCAAAGAACTTAAAGGCAAGCTTGGGGCGTGGCCGGTTTACCATGGACGATTGAGCATATGATTGTAGTCGCAAGAGCACCCATTCTCCCAGCTGAAATTCCCTCTCCTGCCTCTTCTTATCGGCAATCTGTTTCATACAATTTTGAGGCGTGGCGAGATGCTTCTTCAGTAAGTTCAGATGAGTAGCCCGATCTTGAAGTGCCGTGAACACTGCTGGATCAGTATCAGCAGGAATGACCGGGGCAGCCAGAGGGTCGGAGTCATACCCATAAACTGAAAGGAGAACAACCGAGAGATGAGTGAAAGGAACTGTTATACCAGAATTCGGCCAATGGAAGCCACCTTTTCCACTGATGGGGAGCAGAATTCACCGCACACCGAAGATACATTTCAAGTAGAGGTGGCCAATGGGCTGTGCTGGGCCGACCCGGCACGAGCCTGCTCAAGCTCGGACCTGAATGAGTCGGCTCGGCCCATCACGATTTCTAAACGGGTCGTGTCGTGCCAGCTCGAGAGCCATTAGGCGAGGCCCAGGCACGCCACGCGGCCCGAAGAAACGGGTCGTGCCGAGTTCAGCCCACAATGGGTTGAATGTGCCGGGCCGACTGAAAGTGCATCTAGGCATTCTCTTGTGTCTTTTGGACGATTGATGACAAACAAATGAGATCCTAATGAAATTTGTTAAGATGAAAGCAGGTATATGAAGAATATAACTTATGGTGTACAAAAAGGTGAAAAATGAGGAATGTGAAAAGAAAATCCCAAGCAATCAATACAAGTGCAAAGTAGGTATCAATGTATAGGATGTGTGTGAGAGACACATCCCAAGAGCTCATAACTTTGCGTAGAGAGTAAGGATTAAAATAACCAATTAAGCAATTCAGTGAGCACCAGACATGTTCGTTCACGAGCGGACTAGTCCAACACTCTTTCTATTCTCACATGGACAAGGAACATAATCGGACTAGTCCGATCAACTCACTGTTCCCTCCCAGACAAGTCCAGACATGCGCCGGACAAGTCTGTTCAACTTTCTGATGTTTTGCCAACATAACACATATCACCTTGCACCGAACAAGTCCGTCCAATTGTGATCTAGTTCGATTGAGTTTTTGGAGCCATCACAGACTAGTCCAGTTAACTTTCTTTTCCAATGCAGACAAGTCCGAATCACCTCACACAAATTATGGTTTCAGCTGTGTTGCACTATTCACGCAAGTTTTACACAGCACACCTGACTAGTCTGGTCCTCAGAGCGAACTAGTCCGGCTGCCGGGATCCCTAACAGTAGGGATGAAAACAGTCAAAAAAATAGCAAAATTGATTTTGTTTTCATATTTTATAAACGATACGAAAACAAAAACAAAAAAACACGATCAGAATACGGTATCGGGATTATCGGTTATTCGAAAACGAACAAATCGGAACAAAAATATATTGATAACGGTCGAAAAACAATAATTATATCAGGATGATGATATCAACTTAGTTAACTTAATATAGTCATACATCATAACTTCATAAGTAGTTCTTGTCACAATCATACATCATGCATAGCATAGCCCACATCATAATATCACTCACAATCACAATCACATTATAGTACGTAGTCCACATCACAAGTACATCATAATACGTAGTCCATAACATCAATATAGTTGTCCATAACAACAAAATAGTCATCTATAACAGCAAAATAACCATCATCCTGATTCCTGCTTGCATACTACTTTTCTTCATCACATCATCTGCATGTAAACAACCGCAAATTATTATAAAACAAAAACAGTTCAGCTGAAACAATTTATGTGCAGCAACAACAGCAAGGAAATTATGTGCAGCAATAACAGCAAGAAAACAGCAAAGAATATACGTGCAACAATAACAACAAGGAAACAACAATAAAATCATACAGGTTCATAAATTATAATCCAAAAAGCTCTTCCTCATCATTCATTTTATCTGGATCAGATTCATAATCCCCTTCATTCACCTATAACAGCAAGGAAACAGACAAGTAAAAAACAGAATTGTATAAATCAATAGTAAAAAATAGCATTGTGCAAGTCAGTACTCAGTAGTACAAAGAAAACAACAATCAATTGAATCCATACCTCTTCATTCACATGCTTGAAATATTTAGAAAAGTCATCTAAGATTTCAGAATCAGTCACGAGAGAAGTAATATGCTTGGAATCTGAATATGCAAAGCCACATGTGTAAGAAATATTTTTTGCAGAACTGTAAGTAACAACAAGATTAAATATACCTTTTCTTGCTGCAATGATCCAGTCTTTTGTATAAATCAGTGCCTGTACCATTTCTGGATCAGGCCGGCTACGGATAGGGTCAACCACACGACCACCAGCACTAAATGCAGACTCAGAAGCAACAGTTGAAACTTGTATAACTAAAACATCACGTGCAGTTTGTGAAAGAATAGGATATTCTCTTGTATGAGACTGCCACCAAGATAAAATACCAAACTGACCGCCACTATGCTTCAAAAGAGGTGTTGCCATATACTTATCCAATTCATTTAACTCATCCAAATCAGCATCAGTTGCATCATATAAAAAATGATCAAGGTCCTCATTTTGAGAATCCATTAACGGGTCATCAATGCTAACAGTTCCAGATGCACTAATATTTGCCTTTGGAAGTGCAGAAACTGAACTAGAATAAGATTTGTACAGTTTCTTCATAATGCTACGAAAATCATCAAGTTTCTCCCGACCCATAGCACCATAAAATCTATTCATGTAGTACTCTATGAGCCTTTTTTTGTACCTTGGATCAAGAAAACATGCTACAACAAGAGTAGTACTAGATTTTTTCCAATACTTCTCAAATTTTTGACTCATTGCAGCTGCCATTTTACTAATAATAAAGTCATCACTATAGCACGACTTATCAATCAATTCTTTTATATCATAGAGACCTATATAAAATTGATTTGCAGTAGGATAAGAAGTACCAGAGAGAATTTCAGTGAGATCATAATTTTTTTTCAGAAATTGATAAAGTTTTAAAGCCATGTCCCATTCTTCGGGAGGAGGTGTTATACTTGCGTACTTATGATGGTCAGAAGATTTAAGCCTCATAAATGCAGCCTTGTAATATAAAGCATCTTTCAACATCAAGTATGTTGAATTCCATCTAGTTGAAATATCATATGACAACCCTTTTGATGTATCAAGCCCACACTCCTTTGCACGCTTAATGAGCTCTTCCCATTGCAAGGGAGATCCCTTTACTGTCAATACAAGTTTCTTAATATTCTCAATAGTTCCTGAAATTACAGTCATGCCATCTCTAGCAACCAAATTTAGTATATGACATGCACACCTCACATGGAAAAATAGTCCATCACAAACTAAAGAAGCATGGTTGTCATTTAATTCAGCAATAATGTCATGAACTGCCACTTCATTTGCACTTGCATTATCTAAAGTTAAGGAAAATAATTTCTTCTCAGCATACCATCGAACCATCAATTCAGTAAATGTTTGGGATAACCTTTGACCTGTATGGCTGCCTTCTACATGGAAAAAACCCACAATTCTCTTCTGCATATTCCATTCATCATCTACCCAGTGGAGAGTAACGCACATGTAGGACTTATTCTGACATGAGGTCCACATATCCATTGTTGCACTAAAGCGACAATTAACCTTTCTTAAACAGTCATACAAAAGATCCTTTTGTTCCAAATATATGTCCATAATATTTTTTCTAGTGGTGATACGAGACTTGATAGGAAAGTTGGGACGCAATAATTTGATAAATTCAACAAAGTACTCATGTTCAACTATGTTAAAGGGATACTCATGCATGATTATTGCAATATAAAACTTCCTTAAACTGACAGCTTGGTCATATTTGTAAGGCTCCACCACAACACTATCTTTCTCATGATCCTTAACCAAATTAAGTTGTTGCTGCCCTTTAACTAAGCTATGTGCTGATCTTAAGTCATTGAGAAATCCAGTAATTCCATAACTGCCTTCACATCTGTACTTAGTCTTGCATCTAGGAAATGTACAAAAACCCCATTCTTGCTTGTAAATCTTCTCATTTACCTCAACTTCGATAGTCTTCTTCTCAAAGTAGTCCCATACCCAAGATGTGCGCTTCTTTCTCTTTCTGGGTTGATTGTTGTCATCAAGTTCAATACCATCATCATCGTCAACGGCTGCAGTACCGTCATTACCCTGCTACTTAGCTTGTGTGCCACCATCATTACCAACAGATGTTGATGCTATGCTAGTACTAGCTGCAACAGCAACACTTCTAGCTGCAGGTGCTGAAGATGATGCGCCCTCATATGTCTTCCTTTTAGAACCTACAAGTTACAACATATAATCTTAATAGAGTGCTACGATTAATTTTATGAAATGAGAACACAAAAAATACGAGGACATATGTATACCTGGAGGTTTAGGTGCAGCAGGTCTAGTCACTTCACTAACTTTGTTCTTGTTCCTACCAATGTCGGGATGTGGTGGTGCAGGTGCCGGTCCAAACAGTAACCGAACAACAGTGACTCCTTCTTCTTCAGTGGGTGGTCCTATATTCACTTATTCAGCTGAAACAATTCATAAGTCAACAACCGGGTTCATAATATATGATTGCAAAAGCAAATCAGCAAGCAATCGGCAAGGCGACTAACAGTTAACAGAAGATACAGTTAAGGATATAGCAATTAGCAAGACAATCCTACGATCTTAGATGAAGATAAATAATAAAGAATATAGTTAACAGTTCCTTAGTCTTTACCGGGAGCACTGAGCAGTGAGCAAATCAGCTGGCGGCTTGCCACTGCGGGTGGCGCTGGTCCACTGGAGCCTGGAGGATGGAGCAGGAGCAGCCAACGGTAGGAGCTTCCGGCCCACGACGAGCGGCCGACGCTGGCTATGGGCGCCGGCGCGGCGGCGCGCCGCGATGACCGGGGATGGGACGCCGCGGCGGGCCGGGGTCGGGATGCAGCGTGCTCCGTGCGTGGCAGGCTGGCGGTGCGTGCTCCACTACTTGACTGCTCCGGTGCGGTGTGCGGCGGTGCTCGCTCCGTGCGGCGGTGCTTCGTGCGGGTGCGGCGGAGAGGAGGCTGGGAGGCGGACGGGAGTCACGAGACTAAGGCTAGGGTTGAGGGTTCAACGATGACTGTAAGTATGAATTGGGATTGGGAATCTCGACTCTGGGATGCACCGTGGCTGTGCGGCCGTGCCGGGTGCCGTGGGCGCTGAGCACTGGGCCGACTATTGGGCCTAATACGTAATACTGAATCCAAACTGAATCGGGATGAATACGAGATAAACCGAATAAAAAATGGGAACCGGAGAAACAGTCGGGAAAACCCTTCAACTGTTTTCGATACCGATCCCGATTTGCTTCGTGTCGTTTTCGTACCGTTTTCGAATGTATCCTGAATTTTTCGAAAACGATCAGGAAAAAACGATATACGGTTCGGATCGGAACGGGATTTTCCCGTTTTGTTTTCATCCCTACCTAACAGTAACTTTTTTAGAGAGTCTATAAATAGGTGATCCACGAACCCACAACAAACAACTAAGAACCCTAGCGCTGTCATATGTCCCAAGAGCACAGAAACACTTCTCCACACACATCTAAAGCCCTAAAAAGTTAAATATTTTGGGAATCAAGATTTGGGAAAAGTGAGATCGTCTTATATGCATTGTTGAGCTCTTGGGGTTTGAATCTCTTATTCTCTCTCAGATATACTATACATATTTTGAGTGTATTTTATTCGTTTCCTCGCTGTAATTTTGTGGGAGCCCTCAGCATGTGAGGTTGCCCCATTGACTCGGTGATTACCCCTTGATAATGGAACTCTGAAAGTAGCCTAGAGGGAGGTGAATAGGCAATAATAAAAAAAATCTACATTTATTAAAATATGTCCTGTCAATACAAGTCGGACTTGTTTGACCGGAAATCGGACTTGCCTGTCTGAAGTCGAACAAGTCTGACTCAGTTCTGATAAGTTCGACTGAACCTACAGTAAAATACTAAAAATGAAGTTTTTATGCAATATCGTTAATGGAAATACGTCATAGCAGCTCTAGTAGTTGATGGAAACAAGATTAAGTGCTAGAAACGAAGTAAACCTATATAATCACTAGAAAGTAAGAACTTTGCAAAATGCAAATGAAGACAATAGACAAGAGAATTTTCTCTTGAGGTTAGGCTTCACAAAGAAACCTACGTCTCCATTGAGGAGTCCACAAATGATTGGGTCTAACAGCCCTAACCTCGCCAAGAAGCCCCAAGGGTCAAGTCTTGGATGTTCCACTATCACAAGAGATTACAAACTTCCCTGAATCAAGAAATCACACGAGAAATCGCAGGGGCAACGCCTAACCGTCTAGGGGAGAACCCCAAGAGTAACAAACACGCAATCACAAAGAAACTCAGCAAATCAAACGTTGATCAACCACCAATGGACTCCTCTTGCCGAAACTCACAATCACTCCTTCACTCTTCCCCAAAAACGTTGGATTTGGGCTCAAGGGGGTGAAGAACAAGAGAGGAGGCTTTCTTGAGGGCTTGAGGCGGCTCTGAGAGTTTCTCTAGGGTTATGCAATGGTTGGGGATGACATCCCAACTATTTATACTCCAAAGTGAGTTGAGCCATTGGATGATAGCCTGAGTCAGACAAGTCTGACATAATCTCGGACATGTCTGACCCGCTGACATCAGAGACAGTACGGCTAACCACTTTGATTTGAAATTGCACGCAAAAGCCATGTCGGACAAGTCCGACTAACCTCGGACATGTCTGACAAACAAGGGAAGGTTTTTCAACTCAGACTAATCTGAGGCACTAAGTCAGAAAAGTCTACCTCGGACATGTCTGACCGACTTCAGCATGTTTGAAATCGAATAGAGACTTTTCAGACTTGTCCGAACCCAATTTCAGACAATTCTGACATACAGATTCAGACATGTCTGAAATCCACAAAAGAGTTTTCGGACTTATCCGTTCTAAGGTGTAAGTCCGACCCTCACACTAAGAGTTTTCCTAAAACTTACCCAAGAGTTTGAGCTCCCATTTGACTCACTAAGTTTTCACCTATCGTGTCCCTCTTAATAGTTCATATTTTCCCATGACTCAAGGAGAAATAAAGAACTTATTTCTACTCCACTTTCACGCCTTTTCTCATTTTTCGTGAATTTCACTCCGCACTAAATTTGCTGCACGAACTCAATCAAACTCATTATATCTTTAATTTTTTGTCATTAATCAACCAAAACCCACATGTGAAAGTCGCCTAGAGGGGGTGGGGGTGAATAGGCAACATGACCTGAAATCGCTTAATCAAACGAGATTAAATTCCTAAGGCCGTACTAGTCTGGTATGGGTCGAACTAGTGCACTCAGCACAAGGTGAAAACCTAAAAACTTGATTTCTACAAGTTATTTGCGGAATTTAGGTTGACGAAAGGTAGATGCAATGTCTAGCAACCTAATACAACTTGGATTAACAAATGTAAACAATTAGGTTAACCCTAATAGCAATTCAAGTGAATATTGAAATGTAAAGCGACAAGTAAGACACGATTTATCCTGTGGTTCAGCTCCACAAAGAAACCTACATCCACATTGAGAAGTCCACACAAGGACCAGGTCTCACTTGACCCTCTTCCCACCAAGCCACCACAATGGCCAGCTTGGTTTCCACTATATCAAAGGGGTAATCACTGAGTTTCATGGGGCTGCTCACAAATTGAGGATCCCACGAATCAATACAGCAAGGAGCACACGAAGCTCAACTAACACAAGCCACAAAATGCAACACCAAGCGCAAGAGATCAAACCGAGAGCCAAAGCACGATGATCTTCCTTCATTCTCCTTCCCAAACCCTAATCTCTTCAAGATTTGGTCTTAGAGGGCAAGTAGGATGAGTAGAAGGCTTTGGAAGGCTCAAGGATTGTTGTGGCGGCGCTACGATTCAAGACTTCACAAATAGGGGTCGGGGTCCCTTTTTATAGGGATCCTGACAACTAACTGTTACCATCAACACAAATTCGGACTAGTCCGGCCCTGTATCACGGACTAGTCTGACCTTTTGGGACCATCGACAATTCGACTCACCAGCCACAAAACTAGTGACGTCCCGGCCAAACATTTGATTTTCAAATGATTACTAGCAACCCAGACTAGTCAGACCCAAAACGGACTAGTCCGAAATCGGACGGAATGCTTTAGTCCGGCTGAAAATGGACTACACTGGGAGAGCCCAGACTAGTCCGGCCCTTGAGGCGGACTAGTCCGGCCTCCCAGGACTTGGCTTTGAAATCTCACACTAAGGCTATAATGGACTAGTCCGTAATGCAACAAAAAAGTCCGAACTCGGACAGGAACATTTAGTCCATCCCAAAACGAACTACTCTGGGACGGACAAGTCCAGCCTCTAGGGCGGACAAGTCCGGCCTCCTAGGACTTAGCTCCACAAACGCTCACCAAGGCAGAACAGATTAGTTTGTTCCGATATGGACTAGTCCAAACTAGAACAGAGACGTTTAGTCCGACCCAAAACGGACTAAACTGGCCACCCAGACTAGTCCGGCCTGAGGCCCGGACAAGTCCGACCACTGGGGAAATCTTCTCTCAAAGGCTTCTCACTGAGATTTTTCTCTCAACCACCACTCTGAGCCCTCTTTGATGATCTCAATGCACATGATAGACACACCCTCACACTTGATATGGCTAGTCTAAACCCAACACAATAGAAACCGTCGAAGTGTTGCTACGACACTTCCACCAGTACTACTAAAGTGTAGCTCGCAGAGGTTCTTGTTATGGATGGGGTACGTAGAGATCAAGATCAAGATGACGACACCAGAGATTTACGTGGTTCGGGCCACCTGAGCGTAATACCCTACTCCACGGGGTTTGTGTTGTTGTATTGTATGAGTCTGTTCACTAGTATCGGGTTCGTCTGGATCAGATCAGTTGTCCCTAGGTTCGTGCGGCACAACCCTTTTATAGTTCTAAGGGCTGGCCGTTACAAAGCTTGCTTGGCCCGACATGTGGACCTGGCGTATTTAATGGCCTAATACACTGTCTAAAGGGTATTAAGCATGATTAATAGTATGATAACATGCCTTAATGGCTGTGTTACGTCTATTAATAGTGCTCTGATCGCGTGTCGTTAATACAAGATTAACGACACGTAATCAAATCTTGTAACGATCGCTTTGACTGTCACTTCAATGAACGTGCTGAAGGAGATCTTGCCAGTGTATACGTTGATAAAGGTCCGGAGGCTCCACACGTGGTAGCTCCGGAGCTTTCACTTGCGGGAGGGTAGGTCCGGGGCTGTTGTACACGTGTCGGCACCGAAGCTCCTCTCTGCTTGGGGTTAGGTCCAGGGTCGTTGTACACGTGTTGCCACTGAAGCTTTCCTTTGTTGGGAGCTTAGTTCCGGTTTTCCTTTACACGTGTTTACCCAGGAGCTACCCATATGAGGGGAGCGGGTCCGGTGCAATGTGACATGTAGGACCTAAGGAGACCTTCAATTCTGACAGGTAGAACTCCCTTGCACTCTTTGCAGTACTGAGGGGTACTCGGTACGCAGGGTACCGACAGTGCCCCTCGGGTCCACCTTTGGGAGAAACCTTTGGGTTAAGTTATTCTACCGGAGGAAGGGCCATTCTCGATTCCTGCGCTTCGATTTCAAGAGTCTTCTGATGTGCTGTTGGAGCGATGGTCCGGGAGTGAACCATCGACGCATGGCTTGTTATGAATGCAGCATATAAGATCATTGAGTGAGGATCTCATGCAATTGAAGGTCACCGGTTCCCAATACGAAAACTGTATCGGTTCTGAGAGCCCTGTCAGGGTGCCGCCATCGAGTTTCCTGCTGCTCATCATGACAACGGTTCGCTTAGGGTAAGAACCTTGATCTCTTCGTCGGGGTGGCCCTGGGCCCACTCATCATTGACGGGGTAGACTTTTGAAAAGTGCCTTCGTTCTCACCGCGGTTTCCATCCAAGCGCCGCGGAGGCTTACTTAAGAGGGAAAGTGCGCACGGTTTGAGGACTCTTTACGCCTTTGATCAAATTTGCGCTCAGAGCCTCCCAAACTCCACCTAACTTCCCCTCCATTGCTCCCCTTTGCCGCGATGGAGTTGGGTCTTCCCAAGAGCCGCCTCAAGAGTGACGATGATCTGAAGAAGGTCCGGACCTATATGGGGTGGTCCAGCGACACCTTCAACCACTTGATCCACGCCGGCGAGCTCCCGTTCAAGAAGGAGCACAGTGGCGGCATGGTGTACTTCTCAGCGTACACCATGGTGGGATTCATTCCGCCTTTCTCTACTTTTCTTTTGATGCTGCTGGACTTTTACGGTCTGCAACTGTATCACCTTGGCCCCCATTCTCTTCTTCTCGTGGCGATGTTCATCCACTTTTGCGAGATGTGGGTGGGTATTCCCCCCTGTGTCGAGCTGTTCCTCACCTTCTTTACCATCCACACCACTGTCAAGGGGACTGAGCTTCTTGGCTTTTACTATTTCGTGAAGCGCAAGAACTGCCCCCTCAAATACTTGAAGTCGTTTCCTTCCGGCAAATGGGATGACTCGAAGAAAGATTGGGTCATCATTGCAGTGGAGGAGTACGAGAAGTTTGAGCTGCCCGAAGGCCTCCCCAACGTTGACACCGACGCTTGGAGTGTCGTTCCGGTGCTGTCGGATGCCTTCAACCCCGTCTTGACTAGGATCCCCGAATGTGTGGAAGGTGGAGTGACACCCCAGATGGTCTTTTGCAACTTCCTGGTCAATAGATGGGCTCTGCTGAGGAAGAGGGAGAAGCTCGCGTGGGTCCTCAACAGTGTGATGGATGACGACCGGATTTAAACCGCTCTGAAATCCAACTTAGATGATGAAGCTTTGAGGCTTCATCTAAAAAAATTCCAGCATGGAATAAACGTTGATGGCGAAGACCTAGTTCCGCTGGCAGCTTTCCTTCCTCTGAACATGGAGGCGCAGTTCAGCAGAGAGCTCCGGTGGAAGATGTCGGCGCTTAACAACCTTGGTGAGGTGGAAAGGCGTCCGACCACCAGGGTGGTGATCCCCGGAGCTTCTGAAGGAGGGTCTGCCTCCGCCCCAAGCCAGAGGGTTGAAGACACTGGCAAGGGCAAGGGCAAAGAGCCAGCTGAGCCCTCCAGCCGGAAGAGGAAGCTGAAGCACGCTGACGGAAGTTATGTCAGACCTGCTTCTTCTACCATGGCTCCTTCTCCCCGACGGGTAGGTCTTCTGCAGCTACCCCGGCTCCGGTGCAAGCGTCTTCAAGGGGCATCACCTCTGGGCAGTCAACCCCGGCTTCAGTGTCGGCTAAAAGCTCCAGGCCCGGGAGTTCTTCCCGGCCAAGAGAAGCTCCGATCGAGAAGACTCCAGCTGCTGCAAGTGGCCCTCAACTGAGGTCTGAAGCAATTGTCTCACCAGACTTGGTGGGCTCTGGCTCCGGACCTCACAAAAAGAGGTTATGAGGCGACTGGGATGGTAGTATCCCTAGGTAAGCGTTTTTGCTCACCATGAAATTCTAGTCTTGCTTTTGATGTATCTTTAATCTTCTCTTCCCTTTATTTCTAGGGTGTCGAAGAAGGGGTCAGGAACTTTGGTGACTGTCACAGCGACCGGGGCTGCACTTGCCAAAGCTCCGGCTTCAAGCACTGAGCCTCCTCCTCAAGTGGTGGCAGAAGTCGCGACAACTCTGGTGCCAGCTGTCGTGGACTTGGATTCTGAGTCCTTGCCCGAAGCTCCTGTGGTAGCGCCGGACCACAGGGGAGAAGTCGAAGATGTACTCCTGGCGATGGTGGTGGAGGCTGATGCTCCAGCACCGGCGATGCCAAAAGTTCTAGCCTTTGAGCCGGAAGTCGTCGAAGCTCTAGCCGCTAAGCCAGAGGTAATTGAAGCTCTGACCACTGGGCCAGAAATCACTGAAGCTCCGACCCTTGTGCCAGAAGCAGTTGAAGGTCCGTCGGTTGAGCCGGAGATGCCTGAAGCTCCGGTTGTTGAATCGGAAGAAGCTGACGTGCCAGCGTCTGAGCCAACGGCGGTAGAGGCCCCAGATGAAGCCTCTTCTATTGCCCCAGAGGTAGCTGAACCAGATCCAGAGCTGCGTGAAGAGGTGGCGACGAGTCCTACACCTTAGGAGCCAGCGACCGAAGACCCTGAAGCAGCACCTTCAACTTCTGCTCCGGAGGTGGGAGTTCCCCGAGTGGGTTCTTCCTCTGCTACTGCGGAAGGGCTTCTGGAGAGCGGCCCCAGTGTCGCAGAAGCTCAAGGGTCCTCTCTTGTAGAGTGGGACCCTATTTTTGTAATGGAGAATCCTCTGGAGCCTGCAGAGATGGTCCCAGCAGGTCCGGAACCTATCCCTCTGGCGTTGTCCATAGACAATGCCTGCTCCACTCTGTGACAAGTCCAACTAGCCTTCGATCATGAGAGCAAAGCCCTGTAGGAGGAGCACAACACCTTGAGGCGTTGGCGCAACAAACTCCATTTTGAGACGAGGCTTGCCCAGACGAGGCTAGCTGACCAGAAGGAGTGGATAAAGAGGGAGAGGGCCCGGTTAGAGTACTGGGATAAGCTGCTTGAGGAGAAGGAGGCTGCCATCCGGGCGCTTGACGCTAACTCCAGGGAAATCCTTGAGCAAGCCAAGGAGAGGCGTGATGCTGCTGATGAGCATCACGAAAACCTCAATGAATTGAATGAGGTTCTCTTGAAGCACTGGGCGGACCTGAAGGCGAGGGAGGAAAAGCTCCTGGAGCAATAGGAGGATGTGGTTAAAAGAGAGACGGAGGTCACCCAAAAGTTGATTCTGGGTGAACAGAATTTGGCGGATCACTCAAAGAAGTTTGAGCAATGGAGTGAAGATGAAAGGAAGAAGTACTGGAAGATGGGGCAATAGCTCTCGAAAAGAGAAGCTGACGTTGCCACCAGAGAAGGGAAGGTGAGAGACAGGGAGAAGGACCTGTCCGAATGGCAGAACCGCATCCACCTCCGGGAGACGGAGCTAACAAACCGCGTGAAGAAGGTTGCTGAAAGTATGCAGCAACATGCCAAAGTGATGGAATGCCTTGCTCAGGAGAGTTCGGAGCTAGCGGCCGCCCGGAGGTCACTGGAAGAGCTGCAGAGCTTGAAGGCAACCGAGTCCCTGATGGTATGGGACTTCTTGGGATGTGCGGGCAAGACCCTTGTGCCTCTTGGTTTCAGTCCAGTACGCCCGGAGGACCCATCGCAGGACCTGGACCAGACGCTGGTAGCACTTGGCTCTGCTGGCAGCAAACTCGACGCGATGGGTAATGTCATCGCTGATCAGCTAGAGACAGAGGGTAAATCTTTGGCCAGGAACGTCGCTGAGTATGTCTTGGCGTGTTACAAAAGCCGATACCCCCAGTTCTCTCTTGATTCGATCTTTGAAGGAATCATTGCCGAAGAAGAGGATGCCGCTAGAGCTAGTGTCCAAGAAGCTGATGAGAAAGTTACTTCATTTTTCCACAGGACTTAGATCTTTTAGTGGCTAGGATTTTTTTTCCTTTTGTCCCTTGTAACCCCAATTTTGTAATCCAGTACTTTTGATTAATGAAATCCTCCTTTCCGCCATGAATTTCACTTTGTCTTCAATATATTGTGCTCTGTCTTGTTGGCCCCCTGGTATATGTGTACAATTGGAATGTGTACATATACCAAAGGTTTTGACAATATATTGATGACTCGAACCCTTCGCACTTGTAAATTTTAGGTCCGAAGTCTTCAGTTATGAGGTAGGCCCCCTTGAGATTGGCTGAGCTAGGTAGTTCTGACAGTTCCCAGTTTCAACATATAAACATTGACGATCGGAGCTTGGTAGCTGAAAGCATCTAGGCCCCCATGAGGTATGGTTTCAGTGATTAATGACAACTGTTGGATATTACTAATGAGTTTGTGGATGCAAGGACTCTCATATTACTCATCACGCTTAATGAACTCTACACTTATATCATCTACTGCTCATTGGATACGATTGAAGATCCCTTAACAAATCATTCTATGAGGTCAATCGATTTTTATGAAGATTAGAAGAAAAAGCTCATATGTCAAAATTATTCAACCAAAATTGACAACACCCAAGACTTGGTAATCATTAGAAGAATGTTTTCAAACCAATGTAGAAGAGGTCACTCGAGCAAATTCCAAAAGAATCACTTAGAACAACTCGAAGCAGACAAAATCAACTCACCGGATCAACTGGTGTTTCCAGAAAACAATACATCGGTCGAGTTGGTTTAGCAGAAGAAGACCTCAGAACTAAGTACTCACTGGATCATCTGATGATGTAGAAAGTGTTACATCGGTCGATCAATACAGTAATCAATTACCCTGGACCAAGTGTAACACCGGATCATCCGATGTACAACTATAACACATCGGTCGATCACTCCAGTAAGCATTATTTCTGGACCAATCTTGGATGAAGTGTCAATGGACCATCCGATGATGAGGCAAGTGTAACATTGGTCTATCAACGGTCATATCTGATACAATGACATCAGCTAATTTGGATTCGACCGCTGACAACTGAAGGGGGAACATTGGATCATCTGGTGTTCGCAGAACAGTGATGTCAGCCTACTTTTCCAATGACTATTTCGTGGAGGTTGGCTATTTATACCCCTTCAACCAGTCTATTCGACAAGTCTTGACAACCAGAGTTACTCTAGTCATTCTCAAGCATTCAAGACATTGAGCTACCACTTCTACATCATTTACACCACTTGTACACCAAGAGATAGGCTAGAACTTGCTAGAGATAGTGCTCGTGTGCTTCCATTCTTGGTGATTGTAGTCTCTAGTATAGTGAGAGCTATAAGGGAGTGTCTCTTGGTGATTGTATTCACCGTGTAAGAGTCGGTGATTGGAGAGAGCCTTCCAGAGCTTGCCAAGACGGTTGTGGAAGCCCGGAGGATCCAACTTGTACAAGGCTTGAGCTCCACCTTGCCGAGGTTGGCGAATGGAGAAGTTTAGTGAAGATCCCTGGTCTCGGTGACTTGGGAGTGGCTATACCCTTTGGTGGGTGCCACAACGTGGATGTAGGAAGATCTTGACGATCTTGCCGAACCACGGGATAAATCTCCGTGTCTTCGTGTCTCCTCGGGAGTTTGCACTTTCTCCCTCTCCCCTTACACTTATGCATTTCATATACCGCAAAGTTACTATTCACTTGAATGCATAGGTTGTTTGCATAGGGAATTGGGCTTTTAGTAATTAAGTTTTTATTGCTTCAATTTTTGAAAAGAAGCCAAATTCACCCCCCTTGGGCATTCGATCCTTACAATTGGTATCAGAGCAAGGTTGCTCATTGGATCATTCTAGCTTCACCGCTAGAGAGCTAAAATGGCCAAGATTGGGGGTTTAGTTCCCATCTTCGAGGGCAAGAACTTTACCTATTGGAAAGTACGCATGCGTGCTTATCTAGAGGCTATTGCTCCCGAGGTATGGGAAGCGACCTATGCGGGGTTTGGTGAACATAACTATGTTGGTGATCAAGTCAAGTGGGATGCAAAAGCTAGAAATGCCATTTATGAATGCATTAGTTAAGATGTGTTTGCTAGGATTGCTAGCAAAGAAAAAGCTTGTGAAATTTGGGCTTGCTTGATTGAAATTCATGAGGGTTTTTCTCGTGTTAAAGAACTAAAATATCATATGCTTAAAGACAAATATGATGAGTTCAAAATGCTACCTCATGAAAATGTCAATGAAATGTTTTCTCGCTTGAATGTGCTTATTGAGGAAATTAATGCTCTTGACATTGCTTCTCTTGGCAAGGGACTCATCAACCGCAAGATTCTTATGCTCCTTCCTAAGCCAAATTACAACATCATCAACTCCATGCTTCAAAAAGAATCTCTTGATCACATTGAAGTTTTGGAACTTATTGGAGAGATTCACGCTCATGAGATGAGTGTACTTGGGATGATGGAGGAATCATCTCCAAAGACAATTGCTCTAAAGGCTTCCACCAAGAAAACAAGTCTCAAGAAAAAGAAAGTGGTTGAGCCTAGCTGAAGTGAAGAAGATCAAGCATCAAGTGAAGATGAAGATGATGAGCTTGCATTGATGATGAGAATGTTCTCTCGCTTGAACTCCAAGATTACCAAGAAGGGATACACCTTTGATCCAAAGAAGAAAGCTTTTCTACCAAGGAGAGATGACAACAAGACTTGCTATAATTGTGTTGATCAAGGCCACATCTCCTATGATTGTCCAAAATCAGACAAAAGAAGAGAGAACCACAAGGGCAAGCATCGCAAGCTTGAAGATAGTGAGGATGATGAAGAGGACAAGCCCAAACCAATATTCTTTGGGAAGAAGAAGCATGACAAAGGCAAAAAGGAAAAACTCTTCCCAAAGAAGAGAAAAGGTCCACAAAAGGTGTTCATGTGTGAGGCAAATGAATGGATCACCGACGAAGAATCAAGTGATGAATAGAGTGAAGCGGAAGAAGAAATTTTGGCCGGCCTTGCCATTGCCAACAATGATGATTCATCTCTTCATCCACCTCCCATGTGCCTCATGGCTAAAGGTAACACCAAGGTATGTGATGACTCTAGCGATGATGAGCTTTCCCCTGATGACTTAACTTCATTAATAAATGAATACCACACTATCATTAAGGCCTCCTTTTGTAGCAAGGGGAGGAAAACTCAGGGAACTAAAGCCCTTTTTTCATCTTCCCTGTCCCCTTCCTTCCCAGGGACTGCCCTCCCCTAAGGTGAAGGGTTTATTTGGTAGGTTGGGGAAGCAATTTGTAACACCCTCATTTTCATGCATCATGCCTTGCATACATTCATATACATGTTTAACATTAACCCATAACAAGAGGAACAAGTTTAAAATTGATTTGGAGCAAACCCGCACTTAAAAATGTAGGAAAGTGCGGACTAGTCCGGTTTTGCTGAGGACTAGTCCGATTTCTCTCTGTCTAAAAACAGACTTGTCTGTTTTTGCTGCGGACTAGTCCGATTCTGCCCCTGGAAACTTTCGGACTTGTCCGATTTTGTGCGGACTAGTCCGATATTCCATGAATCCTTGAAAATTTGCTAAGTCCCTGGACTTTTCCGGACTAGTACGGTGTTCCAGCGGACTTGTCCGTTTTCCTTTCTGTTCAAATTCGGACTTGTCCGATTTTTGGCCAGACTTGTCCGATTTTCTCTCTGGACGACTTCGGACTAGTCCGGTCCTGTCCGGACTTGTCCGATATTTCACGACTACGAGTTGATCTTTTGTTTTACGACTTGTTTCTTGGGTTTCACGTTAAGTGGGCCTAGGGACGTCGTGCCCAACTCTTTTAGAGCCCATGTGGGACTCTAAACCGGCCTCTACTCATCCCAAAACTCGAGATCCATCTAACCCTAGCCTCCACCTCTATATAAACAGCCCAACCCCTTGGTTTGATATCTATTTGTCACTTTTCCACCCACCCAAACCCTAGTTCGTGGGGGGCCACCATCAAGGAGGGAGGAGAAGATCCCAAGCAAGAGGAAGAAGAGGAGGAAACGAAGGAAGATCAAGATCTCCATCAAGTTTCGTCCTTCACCACCAATTCCCCCCCAAGTTCATCACCAACCCTAGATCATCAAGATCCAAGTGCTACCTCCAAGTTTCTTGGTTCATTGGAGTTCTAAACACCTGGTATACCTTCTATTCTCTTTTCCTTACGTGAATTCGACCCCTAATCTCCAAATTCACGTCGATCTAGAAAACCCTAATCCGCTGATCTCGCAGAGTGCGGACTTGTCCGGTCCCTAGTGGACTAGTCCAATCTTCCTGGTTAAATTGTGTTATATTGACTCTAAAATTTGATCTAATCGAATCCAAACCTGTATAAACTTGTTAAAAGCTATTAGAACTAGTTAGTGATCATTAAAAGCAATCTAGTAACAAGTTCTACCTTGCATTTGCATCAATCATGCATGTCATGTCATATTGAGTAATATTTGTGCACTCTTTGATTGTGTTTCTTGTCTTGTATATTTATTGTGTGGATTAGACGGATTTGCGCTAGAAAGTGCCGCGGAGGATCTACAACACCAGGAGTTTGAAGGCTTTGACCCTAATCAACGGCAAGAGCAAGGCAAGTGTCCTTGAAGCATATTGATCCTGTTTTTTTTTTTAAATAAATGTTTTGTTTGTAAAGCTGCATGCTGTGTCAATTTGATGGGAATCCTATGGTAGGAAGTTTACTAGACTTGCTAAACCACCCTTGTCACCTGGAATTTATGGTAGAGCGTCGGGATGGACTTTTTACCTTTTGCTTCGCTTAATCAACTGGAATGGGAATAACTATACCACTCAATTTAATTATGCATGGATTAGATTATGGTTAACATGAACTGGTTAAATATGGTATGGTAATGGATGATCTAAGCAAGCCTGGTATGTGGATGGGTTGGATGTTATGGTGGTTTGCTTGCTTTAGATCTAAGGACCGGTTCATGCGAGAATAAGCCAGGACTACAGTGCCACCACGAGGCCAAGTATGGGTGCGGCGTAGCTGATTAATTAGGGCTTTGCTAGTGCTGTTTGGACCATTGTGGATGCTCGGGGAAGGGGTAGTCGGATTGGGTTTGTTGATGATTGGTGGGACTACCCTGGGATCCGAATGGCTCAAGAGGGGGCCCTTGGTTGAAGATGTGCTCTGCGGGAGACATCGCCACCGGTGAAACCTCAGTGGGGTCTAAATAGGCTAGTAATCCCTTTGTAAAGGCTATTTTGTGATCTCTTGGCCACACACCAACGGAAGTGTGTAATATGACTGACGGGTCATGGGCATAAGGGAGATTCTTAGTCGTCGAAAGACGATGAAATCACGAACACGTGGGTAAAGAGGTACAAACTCTACAGAGTTAAATAAAACTATCATGATAGCCGTGCTCCCGGTTATGAGCACCTGGACAACTTCCATGATTAGAGGGTATTTGGTATTGGTAATGGTTATTGTAATGGTTATGGTAATGGTTATGGTGATGGTTATGGTTGGTTATGGATTTATTTCTGGTATTGAATATGGTTATTGGCAACGGTGAAATCTGGACTTATTGATGATGGTAGTAAATTCAGTTTGGTATTATGGTATTACTTACGATTATGATGGGTTTGATTTATATAAATATAATATATTGCTTTTCAAATGTTTTACTGTACTTTTCAGCACTTTGCCATTATTATTGTCGTCATTTGAATCAGCCACATGTCATACTTTCCACACTTGCTGAGTACGACATGTAATCACTCTTGCAACCACCCCCCAACAGTTGTAGGTCAGGATTGGGAGTTTAATGGCGATAATGCGGAGTTCTAGGCCGTGTCTACCGTCAGCTTCGCCTGTGGTGTTGATTGGAGCTGCGCATACATACCCTGTCGCTTATGCTGCATAGTTGCTTAGTTTGCTTAATTAGTTTATTTCCGCTGCATTAGTTGAACTTGTCATTAATATCCATTAGAACTTGTATTCGAGGATATAATGAATTATGTAATAAGAGTACTTATTTAATAATTTGAGCTGTGGTAATTATCTGTTTATCATTTGTGAATCACTCGTGTATGTGTGTTGAACATCCTGGGCACACATATGCGATAGCTTGGTTCATTTTTCGGAACCGGGCGTCACAGATTGGTATCAGAGCCACAGGTTGACCGTAGGACGTAGCCTAGATAGAATGGACACTTTAGAGCACATAGGAGCACTCAGGAATCGATGTGTTTTTGCTTGGAATGCTGTTTGCTATATATATTGGTTGCTTGTGTGCTTAATAGAGGATTTTGGGATGCCTTAGCATTGCCATGTCCACCTAGGCTAGTATAGCCAGTTGTTTAGTTTCATATCCCTTGATGCATATAGTTGGGGACGTTTCTTAATTCTTACCTACTGCTTTTCTTCAGATGGTGAGGACTCGCAACCAGAGGGATGGCAATGATGAGGAGGAGAACAATGGAGTGCCTCAGAACAACAATGGGCAAGAATCTACTCAGGGAGGTATCAACATCGAGCAGTTACTAGCCATGCAAAACCAGCTCATGCAGAACATGATACAGACTATGGGACAGCTGCAGGCTGGCAATATCAACAATCGGCCCCACATGCCTCCACCGCCACCCCCGCCTCCTCATAACCGGTTGGGAGAGTTTATGAGGACTAGGCCGCCAACCTTTGCTCAAGCCGCAAACCCTATGGATGCGAATGATTGGCTCAAGTCCGTGGAGAAGAAGCTAGCTATTGTCCAATGCAGTGACCGGGAGAAGGTGCTATTTGCTTCTCATCAACTAGTTGAAGCAGCTGCGGATTAGTGGGATGCTTATTGCAATGCTCATGAGAACCAAGAAAGAATCACTTGGGCCGAATTCAAGGAGAATTTTCGTTCTCATTATGTGCCCCAGGGAGTTTTGATCTTGAAGAGGCAAGAATTTGAGAATTTAAGGCAAGGAAGATCAAGCGTGAGTGAATATCTCAATAAATTCACTCAACTCTCAAGGTATGCGCCTGAGGATGTTAGTCGGGACAGCCGGAAGCAATACTTGTTCATGAGGGGCTTGAAAAATGAGATCCAAGTACAACTACTCAACTGCAATTATGCCAATTTTCAAAAACTTGTGGACAAAGCAATTGTGGTTGAGAACAAGATCCGTGAGATGGAGCAAGAAATCAAGAGGAAGGCACCATATCAAGGACAACAACAAGGAAGTAATGTGCGCCCTCGCTTTGCGCCGCCCAATGCGCCTCATTACAGCTCCTCTATTCCTGCTCAGCACCCTGGTTATGCACCACGCCCAACTCAGTTCGTGCAGCAACGCCCTGTCATGCAAGCACCTAGGCCTCCGATGCCTTATGCACCTCGTGCTGATTTTCCTGCAGCCAATGTTCAAAACCAAGCTCGTCCCAACAATTCTGGTGGAGTTAAGAAGTGTTATACCTGTGGAGAAGCTGGACACTTTGCGCATCGATGTCCTAAGTTGGGCCTTGGTCAAGGAAGCAATGCACCGAGGCAAAACCCAAGACCTAATGGAGGACAGCCACAAGGAAGTCGTGGACAACAGAATTTTGCTCATGGCAACGTGAACCATGTCTCAACGGAGGATGCTCAACAAGCGGATGATGTGGTCATTGGTATGTTTCTCGCAAACTCCAACCCTGCGACTATGTTATTTGATTCCAGAGCATCGCATTCATTCATTGCATCGAATTATGTTGCCAAGTATAGTTTGCCTATCTCTCATATGAAGTTTACTCTATTGGTTAAGTCTCCTGAAGGAGAGATGAGGACAAATATAGTATGTCCAAAAGTAAGCCTTAGAATAAGGGGGGTAGACTTCTCCGCCAACCTCATCGTTTTGGATTCTCAAGGGTTGGACATTATACTTGGTATGGACTGGTTAAGGAAGCACAATGGAGTTATTGAGTGTGCCACGAAGACGGTGAAGTTGACCAATGAGGAAGGGATCACCATAGAATTTGAAGCATCTCAAACCGCACCGAAGCAATTGGAATTGAATCATATGGACGGTGCCGTAATTGAGGAGATTCCAGTGGTGTGTGAATTTTTGGATGTTTTTCCAGACGAGTTGCCAGGTATGCCACCCGATCGAGACATTGAGTTTGTTATTGATTTAATACCTGGAACTGCACCTATAGCTAAGAGGCCGTATAGGATGCCTCCTATGGAATTAGCGGAGCTCAAGAAGCAGATTCAAGAGCAATTAGAGAAGGGTTTCATTCACCATAGCTCTTCGCCTTGGGGAGCGCCCGTTCTATTTGTGGACAAGAAGGACGGATCCCAAAGGATGTGCGTGGATTACCGAGCTCTCAACGAGGTAACAATCAAGAACAAGTACACCTTGCCATGCATAGAAGACTTGTTTGATCAGATGAAGGATGCTCGTGTCTTCTCTAAGATTGACTTGAGGTCGGGATACTTTCAAATGAAGATTAGACCATCAGACATACCCAAGACAGCTTTTAGGACACGGTATGGATCTTATGAGTACACCGTGATGTCTTTTGGATTGACAGATGCACCTGCCTACTTTATGTACCTCATGAATAAGGTCTTCATGGAGTACTTAGATAAGTTCGTTGTGGTGTTTATTGATGATATTATGATCTACTCGAAGGATGAGAAGGAATATGAGGAACACTTGAGGCTTACGTTGCAGAAATTGAGGGAGCATCAGTTGTATGCCAAGTTCAACAAGTGTCAGTTTTGGTTGAAAGAGGTTCCATTTTTGGGTCATATCATCTTAGGAGGAGGAGTATCGGTTGACCCTGGTAAAGTGAGGGACGTGTTGAAGTGGGAACCGCCGCAAAATGTCAAGGAAATAAGGAGTTTTCTTGGGATGGCTGGATATTACCGTAGATTCATCAAGGACTTTTCCAAGATAGCCAAGCCTATGACGGAGTTGCTAATGAAGGGAAAGGCGTTCCAATGGACTGAAGCTTGTCAAAACAGTTTTGAGGAGTTGAAGAAGAGGTTAACAACAGCCCCAGTTTTGGTATTGCCGGATGTAAGCAAGAGTTTTGATATTTATTGTGACGCATCAAGACAAGGGCTTGGATGTGTATTGATGCAAGAAGGTTAAGTGGTCGCCTATGCATCAAGACAATTGAAGAAACATGAGTAGAATTACCCCACACACGATTTGGAACTCGCGGCCGTGGTACATGCATTGAAGATTTGGAGACACTATATTCTTGGACATAGGTGTGAAATTTATACGGATCATAAGAGTTTGAAGTATATTTTCACACAAACGGATCTGAACTTGAGGCAACGAAGATGGTTGGAGCTCATCAAAGATTATGATTTGGGGATCAACTATCATCCGGGAAAGGCCAATGTAGTGGCCGATGCTTTGAGTAGAAAGGGAGTAAGTCACCAACTCACAGTTCGAGAGTTACCATCCGAGTTATGCAAGGAGTTTGAACGGTTGAACTTCGGGTTTGTAAATGAGATGGAGATGATGGAATTAAACCCAACCTTGGAACAAGAAATTCGAGAGGCACAAACCACAGATGAGGAGATCAAGGAAATCAAGGAAAGGACCGAAGAAGGGAGATAATTCAGATTTGATAAAGACGAACATGGTACCTTATGGCTTGGAAAGAGAATCGTTGTGCCTAATGTGAAGCACATACGGGAGACAATATTAAAGGAGGCACAGGACTCGCCTTACTCGATTCACCCCGGATGTACGAAGATGTACAAGGACTTGAAGGCTTGCTATTGGTGGGATAGCATGAAAAAGGACATAGCTGAATATGTAGCATTGTGTGATGTGTGCCAACGAGTCAAGGCGGAACATCAAAGGCCAGCCGGATTATTGCAACCGTTAAAGATTCCGGAATGGAAGTGGGAAGAAGTTGGAATGGACTTCATAGTTGGGTTACCACGTACTCAGTCCGGGTATGACTCAATTTGGGTAATTGTGGATCTCTTAACCAAGTCAGCTCATTTTGTCCCTGTGAAGACCAAATATACAGCTGCACGATTGGCCGAGATATACATGGAGCATATTGTGTGTCGACATGGAGTCCCTAAGAAGATAGTCTTGGATAGAGGTTCTCAATTTACCTCCAGATTTTGGCAAAAATTGCATGAAGCTTTGGGAACGAGGTTGAATTTTAGTTCAGCATATCATCCTCAAACGGACGGACAAACCGAGAGGACAAATCAGATTTTGGAGGACATGTTAAGAGCTTGTGCTTTAAAGCATGGGAAAAGTTGGGACAAAAGCTTGCCATACGCGGAATTTTCATACAACAATAGTTACCAAGCAAGCTTGAAAATGTCACCATATGAAGCGCTTTATGGGAGGAAGTGTAGGACGCCCTTATTCTGGAATGAGGCAGGAGAAGCTCAAGTATTTGGTCCGGACGTGTTGCAAGAAGCCGAAAAGCAAGTCCAAATAATTCGTGAAAACTTGAGGGATGCCCAATCAAGGCAAAAAGGCTATGCAGGTAATAGGAGAAGGAAATTAGCCTTTGAAATAGGAGATTTTGTTTACCTCAAGGTGTCACCAATGAGAGGTCATAAGATGTTTAACATAAGGGGTAAGCTCGCACCTCGCTATATTGGACCATTCAAGATTTTGGACAAAAGAGGAGAAGTAGCGTATAAGTTGGAGATGCCAGCTCATCTTTCAGACGTACATGATGTGTTTCATGTTTCCCAACTCAAGAAGTGTCTCAGGATACCGGAAGATCAAGTGCCAATGGAAGAATTGGAACTAGAGGAAGATTTGACTTATGCCGAACAACCGGTCAAAATCTTGAAAACCAAGGAGAGAGTCACAAGGAACAAGGTCATTAGATGGTGTAAAGTTCAATGGAAGCACCACACAGAAAAAGAAGCGACGTGGGAATTGGAGGATGATCTCAAGAAGGACTTTCCCTATCACTTCTCCTCCGCGTCGAATCTCGAGGGCGAGATTCATTTTAAGGGGGGTAGGTTTGTAACACCCTCATTTTCATGCATCATGCCTTGCATACATTCATATACATGTTTAACATTAACCCATAACAAGAGGAACAAGTTTAAAATTGATTTGGAGCAAAACCGCACTTAAAAATGTAGGAAAGTGCACACTAGTCCGGTTTTGCTGAGGACTAGTCCGATTTCTCTCTGTATAAAAACGGACTTGTCCGTTTTTGCTGCGGACTAGTCCGATTCTGCCCCTGGAAACTTTCGGACTTGTCCGATTTTGTGCGGACTAGTCCGATATTCCATGAATCCTTGAAAATTTGCTAAGTCCCTGGATTTTTCCGGACTAGTCCGGTGTTCCAGCGGACTTGTCCGTTTTCCTTTCTGTTCAAATTCGGACTTGTCTGATTATTGGCCAAACTTGTCCGATTTTCTCTCTGGACGACTTCGGACTAGTACGATCCTGTCCGGACTTGTCCGATATTTCGCGACTCCGAGTTGATCTTTTGTTTTACGACTTGTTTCTTGGGTTTCACGTTAAGTGGGCCTAGGGACGTCGTGCCCAACTCTTTTAGAGCCCATGTGGGACTCTAAACCGGCCTCTACTCATCCCAAAACTCGAGATCCATCTAACCCTAGCCTCCACCTCTATATAAACAGCCCAACCCCTTGGTTTGATATCTATTTGTCACTTTTCCACCCACCCAAACCCTAGTTCGTGGGGAGCCACCATCAAGGAGGGAGGAGAAGATCCCAAGCAAGAGGAAGAAGATGAGGAAACGAAGGAGGATCAAGATCTCCATCAAGTTTCGTCCTTCACCACCAATTCCTCCCCAAGTTCATCACCAACCCTAGATCATCAAGATCCAAGTGCTACCTCCAAGTTTCTTGGTTCATTGGAGTTCTAAACACCTGGTATACCTTCTATTCTCTTTTCCTTACGTGAATTCAACCCCTAATCTCCAAATTCACGTCGATCTAGAAAACCCTAATCCGCTGATCTCGCAGAGTGCGGACTTGTCCGGTCCCTAGCGGACTAGTCCGATCTTCCTGGTTAAATTGTGTTATATTGACTCTAAAATTTGATCTAATCGAATCCAAACCTGTATAAACTTGTTAAAAGCTATTAGAACTAGTTAGTGATCATTAAAAGCAATCTAGTAACAAGTTCTACCTTGCATTTGCATCAATCATGCATGTCATGTCATATTGAGTAATATTTGTGCACTCTTTGATTGTGTTTCTTGTCTTGTATGTTTATTGTGTGGATTAGACGAATTTGCGCTAGAAAGTGCCGCGGAGGATCTACAACACGAGGAGTTTGAAGGCTTTGACCCTAATCAACAGCAAGAGCAAGACAAGTGTCCTTGAAGCATATTGATCCTGTTTTTTTTTTTAAATAAATGTTTTGTTTGTAAAACTGCATGCTGTGTCAATTTGATGGGAATCCTATGGTAGGAAGTTTACTAGACTTGCTAAAGCACCCTTGTCACCTGGAATTTATGGTAGAGCGTCGGGATGGACTTTTTACCTTTTGCTTCGCTTAATCAACTGGAATGGGAATAACTATACCACTCAATTTAATTATGCATGGATTAGATTATGGTTAACATGAACTGGTTAAATATGGTATGGTAATGGATGATCCAAGCAAGCCTGGTATGTGGATGGGTTGGATGTTATGGTGGTTTGCTTGCTTTAGATCTAAGGACCGGTTCATGCGAGAATAAGCCAGGACTACAGTGCCACCACGAGGCCAAGTATGGGTGCAGCGTAGCTGATTAATTAGGGCTTTGCTAGTGCTGTTTGGACCATTGTGGATGCTCGGGGAAGGGGTAGTCGGATTGGGTTTGTTGATGATTGGTGGGACTACCCTGGGATCCGAATGGCTCAAGAGGGGGCCCTTGGTTGAAGATGTGCTCTGCGGGAGACATCGCCACCGGTGAAACCTCAGTGGGGTCTAAATAGGCTAGTAATCCCTTTGTAAAGGCTATTTTGTGATCTCTTGGCCACACACCAACGGAAGTGTGTAATATGACTGACGGGTCATGGGCATAAGGGAGATTCTTAGTCGTCGAAAGACGATGAAATCACGAACACGTGGGTAAAGAGGTACAAACTCTA
Source organism: Tuctoria greenei (assembly GCA_036927565.1). Lineage (NCBI taxonomy): Eukaryota > Viridiplantae > Streptophyta > Magnoliopsida > Poales > Poaceae > Tuctoria > Tuctoria greenei. Next base: position 112,145,751 of record JAYESD010000012.1, on the reverse strand, counting down.
CAGAGTTAAATAAAACTATCATGATAGCTGTGCTCCCGGTTATGAGCACCTGGACAACTTCCATGATTAGAGGGTATTTGGTATTGGTAATGGTTATTGTAATGGTTATGGTAATGGTTATGGTGATGGTTATGGTTGGTTATGGATTTATTTCTGGTATTGAATATGGTTATTGGCAACGGTGAAATCTGGACTTATTGATGATGGTAGTAAATTCAGTTTGGTATTATGGTATTACTTATGATTATGATGGGTTTGATTTATATAAATATAATATATTGCTTTTCAAATGTTTTACTGTACTTTTCAGCACTTTGCCATTATTATTGTCGTCATTTGAATCAGCCACATGTCATACTTTCCACACTTGCTGAGTACGACATGTAATCACTCTTGCAACCACCCCCCAACAGTTGCAGGTCAGGATTGGGAGTTTAATGGCGATAATGCGGAGTTCTAGGCCGTGTCTACCGTCAGCTTCGCCTGTGATGTTGATTGGAGCTGCGCATACATACCCTGTCGCTTATGCTGCATAGTTTCTTAGTTTGCTTAATTAGTTTATTTCCGCTGCATTAGTTGAACTTGTCATTAATATCCATTAGAACTTGTATTCAAGGATATAATGAATTATGTAATAAGAGTACTTATTTAATAATTTGAGCTGTGGTAATTATCTGTTTATCATTTGTGAATCACTCGTGTATGTGTGTTGAACATCCTGGGCACACATATGCGTTAGCTTGGTTCATTTTTCGGAACCGGGCATCACACAATTCCCAGGGATTTTTAAAAAAAGTCAAAAAATGTTCAAAAAGTTTAGAAAATCTGAAAATACATTCTTAAATTAAAAAAGTTAAAACTAATTTTCTAAATGGCCAGAATATTTAAATAACTCGAAAATACACTCTAAAATTCAAAAAGGAGACTAAAAAATCATAAAAAATATGCGCATAAAAGACTTGTAACATCCATATTCGCAGTGATAATAGGCACTACAATCTCAAAAAAACATTATAAATCCAGCGGTACATGTATCATTTTGATAACAGCAACAACATAAATACAGTTGAAGTAGAACTCTTGAAATTGTGGTAGAAGATGAACGAATACTACATTACAACAGAAATTGTTGCACTGAACATAAACAATCCATTTTAACGCAACATCAGCAACAGAAACACAACATCGGACTCTTGAACTCTTGTGTGAGGTCAGACCACTTGCGAAGTGAATCAATACTTGACAAGACAAAATCTCACAGCTGCAACAATTATAAAAAACAAAATCTCAGTTGCATTACATCGTACCAACGGATTCAACTAGTGGAAAAATAAAGACAACCAGCACAACCAATGTTGAGAATTCTAAATAAACAATGTTATGCTGTTGTGTGTGCTTGAGAATTCTAAATAAACAATGTTACATCGCACTAAAGATAAGCATGAATGAACATGAGCTGATGCAAGACAGATGATGGAATGGTTGACAATGAACATGCAGTCACTGATCCAGGGACAGTAAACAACACAAAAGCTGAGGAGTTTCTGAGGTACAAGAGCTTGTTGCCTGTTTACTACAGCTATCACTACAGCTATCACTAGATTATTGTAAACTCCTCACTACTTGAAACAGGCAACAGACTGTTGTGTCTCACGATTGGTACGAGATAATATAATTATTGTTAGGTTATGTTTTAGTAAAAATGAGTTGTAGTTATAGATGAGACAACATCCAGTGGCAAGAAGATAAAAAGCAACTGATCCAAGGACAGCCAACATAAGCTGAATTTGCAGGAGCTACCAGAATACTGATCCCTATGGTACATCTATTAAACAGAGGAACTTTTCATCTATACCTTGCTTTGAAGGAGCTAATGGATCCAAGCACAAAAATATTCTTTCCTGTAGAAAAAAAAAAGAATGAAAACTGCTTGTTACAATACAAGAATAAATCATAGAACTACTTGACAAGAATATTTGAAAATGAGTTATATTCTGAACTAAATCAATGTATCAAATATGAAAGGGCAACCTAGATGGTTCAACACTCATTAAACACATGCAGAAAGAAACTAATACAAAAACTTGAGTACATCGGGGTACAATGTAAAACACAAGGAAAAGACACAAAAAAAGCTGAGCACGGATCAGTATAAACATGACATCCTCTTGTTTGAAAACATACTTCCTAATGAAAGGATCATTATACTTTTCTAGTTACCAGAATACTAATTCTTTCATTAGGGGCTTCAACCGACATACTTCCTGACTTTATAGAAACACAAAGCAAAGCAGTAAGTAGCTATTCAAAGATGACACATGCAACAATTAGATAAACAAATCCTGTTGTTCAGTGAAATGAGAATATAATCACCAAAACAGAGCATGTGGCTTAATTCACATAAGCAAATATATAATCATTTCTTCAAAAAGCAGCACATAAATAACATAAATGAAAATAGTTTATTTGAGTTGATCAGCTTACCAGGCAAGTAATGTAGCATTTAACACCTCTCAATCATGGAGATAATGCCTAAAATTTCAGAAATTAGTATTACAAAAAATGATCACAAAGAAATTGATTGTTATATAAAAAATATTAGTGCTGTACTAAAATACCTTTTTGTCAATCTCTCCCTTAAGCCATAACAATCGAACACGTGGCCTCATAGTATTTAATAATATCTCTCTATTTATCTCACACTTGAACACTCCTAATGCTTTTGCCATTTCCTCCTCACTTAACTCTTCCATTGATTCTAAGACAGAAACACATTTTGCAATAGAATAGTCATCCTTTGGTGGCTGATTTAGCTCATTAATAAATTTACTGTTCTGTTCCTTTTTAAATTGTAAATACTCTTCTAGAACACCAGCAATTTGACTTTGTTTGCGCTTCCTTCCATTACTATTCTCTCGAACATTAGAAGAAGATGCCGGTGTTTCTTCATTTCCACCCAAATTACCAAGACTACTCGACATTGCATGTCGTTCAAAATTAGAAGACAATGGATTTATAGCATGATCATGTTCAAGCTCATCATTCCAAAAAGAACTGGCAACTTCATCTTGATGGTGTGATTGTTGTTGAGTTGATGTAAAATTTAAATCTCCAGTCGCACAACTACCTTCATAGAGTGCTGCTAATAGGTTAAAGAGAGGAAATGGCTTTGACTGAAATTTCTTCACCTTTGGATGATTCTATTTATTGCAAAAAATGGTAAATATTAGTTTCAGCAGACAAAAATAACTAAAAGATGAAAATTAGTAAGAGAAATAATTAAATATTATTTTCAGCAGACAGCAATAACTAAATATTAGTTTCAGCGAACAGAAATAACTAAATATTACTTTCAGCAGACAACAATAACTAAATATTAGTTTCAACAGACATCAATAACTAAATATTAGTTTCAGCAGACAACAATAACTAAATATTAGTTTTAGCAGACATCAATAACTAAAAGATAAAAAATAATAAGAGAAAAAAAATCTTACTTTAATAATTCTTTCCCATATTGGTGGCTCAACAATTATCATGCCAAGTGATTCGTTCCATCCAACACCACTTTGCTTGCGAGCTTCCTTTATAACCTTGTAATTTGATTTAAGCTCCTTTTCTTTCTCTTGAATTTGCGCTTTTGAAAAATTAGCCAATGGAAACTTTTCATTGAACGTCTGAGTTATACTTCGCCACCCTTCAGGTATCCAACCATTTTGACCCCTATATCTCGGGTTATTATGCTCATAGAGGATATCAACTAGAGTCTTCTCGTAATTCATATTCCACGAAGCCCTTGCCATGGCTACATAACATAAAATAGCTATTTATTATATCTAAATAATACTAATGACTAATGTAGTCATTCCACATCTGCATAGCTATTTGATCTCTAAGTACATTTCCAGCATTTGACTGAATAGCATGTTGATAGTTGCTATCTCCTTCTGGTAATTCAACAAACTGATCTGGAGCAATGTAGTTGGATGCTGATCCAACCATCCATCTTCACCATTTAGACCTCTAATGATATTATGAAAAGAAGCCGCTGCCGCTACAATCAAAGTTTGAGACTTTATAGGATAAAATGTTCCCACTTTAAGGATAGGAAATCGCTTCTTCAAGACACCAATGGCTCTTTCGATGTGGTTGCGAAGGAGTGCATGAGAATGGTTAAATAACTCTTTATAATCAACATAATCAATTCTTGACCCTCGCCTCTGAAATTCACTAAGATGGTATCGAACTCCTCTATACGGGGCAATAAAAGAGGGTGTGTTTGCATATCCTCCATCTACAAGATAGAATTTACCATCTGGCACGCTAAAACCCTTTCTTAGAGCAAATTGAAGAACTCCTGCATCTGATGTCGATCCTTCCCATCCACAAGAGACGAATGTGAAGTTGAGATCAGAGTCGCATGCTAGCATTACATTCTGGGACAAAGTTCCTTTCTGGTTTCTATATGGAGGAGCTTTCTCTTCACTTATAGTAATAGGAATGTGTGTGCCATCGATTGCGCCAATGCAATTCTGAAAATATGGCCAAAACCTAGGGTTCGACACAATTCGCACATGGGGTTGATCGAGACTTGGAAGCTTCACAAATCTTTGAGTTAGAGTAGGAATTATATCAAAAAACTCATTTATCTTCCTATGAATTGTTTCACCACTGTGCTGAAACTCTTTTTGTAGGATTGCATTGCTAGCGTTTTGAGATATCATATACATGAAAATCCCAAGATGCTCCTCAATGCTGATTTTTGGAGTTTCTTGCAATAACTATTCCCTTCTAAGATAACTTTCTACAGCTCTAAATATCTCTGGCTCCATTCGAAACTCGACTTTGCACCAACTCTCATGTCCATCCAAAATTTCCCTAACTTTTTGTGCACCACTACGACAAGAAGTGTGTATTGGCCTTTTTTCAGTATGAAGAGATGAATATAAAGCTGGAACTAAAACAAAAAACAACTCGTCATCATCTTCCTCCTCTTCTTCCATAAATTTCCTTATTAACTCATTTCTAGAACCCATTTGACAAATATCCCTACAACATTATAAATTTACGTTATGCAATATAAAGCAGCCCATTGACAACACAAGATGAATATTTACCATTAACATCCATAAAACAAATTGCATATCTCGGAAAGAAAGTGAAGATGGAAATAGTGGACAGGTGAGGTACCTCGAGCGGTCCTTTGCGGGCGGATGTGAAGAACAGGAGTGGAGGCGGCCAAACAACTGAAGCCGGAGGCGGGCCGAAGATCTGGAAGTAACACCTGCGCACACAAGAGCAGATCATGAGAAAACAGTAGCGAAATTATGAGGAACGACCGGAGGAAATAAAAAACATGCTCATGCAGCAGCAAATGAGACATCAAGCAAAACTGAACTGAATGAACTAACAACACATGAACTGAACTGAACTGAATGAACTAACAACACATGAACTGAACTGAATGAACTAACAACACATGAACTGAATGAACTAACAACACATGAACTGAATGAACTAACAACACATGATCTGAACTGAATGAACTAACAACACATGAGCAAGTAGCAAAAACTGAACTGAATGACCTAACAACACAAGAACTGAATGAACTAACAATCGAGCACTTGTTATCGATCAGGCCAACTAATCAGCACCTGTTAGTATAGCAGGATGACGACCACGTCCTTGATGTCCTTGTTGGCTATGATGGTGTCCTGCACGTAGCCAAAGTCCTTGAGAGATAAGTCGCACATCGGCAAATGATTGAACAACATAGAACGATCCATTGAGGATAGAACAACGAATGAGTAAGAGTTCTTGAAACATGGTACACAGAACTGTATCTGACTATCTAATCTTCCTTAGTAATGAACAGGATGGAAGTAAAACTTCAGGTAATTATATGCACATGAGTACATGATCACTGGTTGATTTACATTTTAACCTGATCACGTAGAAATCTTTCAAGTTGTGATAGGACAGGTCATATGCTACCCAACAGCTCACCTTAATTTGGTGACAAAGAACGAGCGTGAATTCATGTGTCATGAGAATATGCTATTCTTTAATTCTTTAATTTGGTGACAAAGAACTGTATCTGACATAAGGACGGGTTACATTCGTTGCTTGTACTAGGGAGCAATATATTTAATTATTTATGCAAACAAACGTGAGGGTGAAACAACTGCCAGAGAAACGAGGGAAGCTAACGATTGTTGGATGAAGTTGCATTCTTGACTAAACCTATACACCTTTGCAAAAAGGACATCAGCAGCCTGACCAGATGACATCGAACCCACAATGCCAATCGATTGACGGACATCACTACAAATGGAGGAACGAAACGCAGTAGAATTGCTTCGAACGAGCAGTACGAACAACACGGAGCCAATCCAGCTCTTTCGAGACCGCACACAGTTGGACCGAGTGTAAAAAGCATAGTATGTACCTTCGAATCGAGCGAATCCGGGGAGGGGAGCTCCTATCGCCACCGCAAGAGGCGCGGAAATGCCCCCGCGCTTTGAGATTAATCCTCCGACTTCCTTGCATGGTGCGGACTGGGGAGGAGTGGGAGAGGGGTGAAAGGAGGAGTGCGTGGTGGATGAGAAACAGCGAACCAAGGCCGAGCGGCACCACGACGTTGGAAGGGGAGTGGCGGAGCGGCGCTGTGCAGTGGGAGGGGATCAGCGGAGCGTCGCCGTGCGGTGGGAGGGGCGGTCGAGCGGCGCTGGACGGTGGGAGAGGACCGACACCGCTCGATGGGAGAGGAGCGGCGATTCGGGGTCGAGGGCAGTGGGAGTCGGGAGAGGAACGACGCCTGCGGTAGAGTTTTCCTCCCCGACCCCTCGAGGTCGGGCTGGAAAGGCCCGTGGTTTCTCTGGGATTGGGCTGGGAAAATAAGTTACCAAATAGGCTAAAGGGATAATTTGGCTCGGGTTTTTTGGGCCAGGGAATGGGCCGGGATCCCAAAGGGATTTCAGGCTGCCAAACAAGCCCTTATTAAGAGGGAAAAGAGTAACGTTAAGGCTCTTGAAGAAACTCGTGCTAAGCTTGAGAGTGCTAACCTTGATTTGCTTGACAAGTATGAAAGCATACTTAAGGAGCATGACACGCTCAAATCTCATGTCAAGCAAGTTGAGGAGGATAAGGCTCAAATCAAGCTAGATCATCATGAGCTTGACGTAGCACACCAAACACTGTTGGGAAAGCACAATGAGTTAATCCAAGAGCATCAAGTACTTAACCTTGCTTATGAAGTTCTTGATCAATAATTGAAAAATATAAAGAAAGAAACCCTTAATGATAAGGTATCTATTACTTCTCATGCCACTAATGTCTTGCATAAGTCTTTGTCTTTAAAAGAGAATGTTAGGGAGAAGGACTTGTTGGAAGAAATTGAAAGTCTCTGCACTAGTGTGACAAGACTATCTAAGGGAGAAGTCAAGCACAAAGAAATCCTCTTCCAACAAGCAAAGGCCTACAACAAGAGAGGACTTGGATCATTACTGGTGCCCAACAAAGGAAAGGTGCCCTCACCGGAGCTCAAAACAAGCTTCATCAAGGAAGTTGGTTCTTATTTCCAACATTGTGAGGTCACCGGTCACCATACAAGGGAGTGTCCTCTTCCTAACTGGCCTTCTCCGAAGTTGCCTACTAACTACAAGTGTACTTTTGATAATCATTATTATCTCTTGAGTAAAGTAGATGGCAAGGTGAAGGCAAGGTTCATTGGCAAGGACATGAAGGGCATGAAGGGGAAGCTCTCCAAGCAACTTTGGGTCCCAAACACTTGTATCACACATACAAGGGCCTAAGTTGGCTTGGGTGACTAAAGTCAAAAATTGAATTCATGTGTGTAGGTGAACTACAAAGCCGGAGGAAAGCATTGGGTACTCGATAGCGGGTGCACTCAACATATGATCGACAATGATGGTATGTTCACCACCATAGAGAACCCCAACAATCATGAACAAGTCACCTTTGGTGATAACTCTAAGGGGAAGGTAATTGGGTTGGGTAATATTGCAATTTCAAATGATTTATCTATTTCTAATGTATTGTATGTTAAGTCACTTAGTTTCAATTTGCTTTCTATTGCACAATTATGTGATCTTGGACTAACGTGAACCTTTAGCAAGAATGATGTTGTTGTGACTAGTGAAACAAGCCAAGAACTAATCTTCAAAGGATTTCGGCATGGACATCTCTACCTAGTAGATTTCCCCAACAAGGATGCTAGCTTAACCACTTGTCTTTTCACCAAGACGAGTTTGGGTTGGCTATGGCATCAACGCATAGGTCACATTGGAATGAGCAAACTCAAGAAGTCATTCAAGCTCGGGATGGTGACCGGCGTAAAGGATGTCACATTTGAGAAGAACAAGCTTTGTAGCGCTTGTCAAGCCGGGAAGCAAGTTGCTTCACACCACCTGATGAAGACAATGGTGTCAACCTCCAAGCCACTTGAGTCCACATGGACCTCTTCGGACCGTCCACATATCAAAGTCTTGGTGGTAATCTCTATTGTCTTGTTATAGTTGATGACTACTCTCGCTATGCTTGGACTTTGTTTCTAGGTGACAAGAGTAAAACTCTGGAAGTGTTCAAGACCTTCGCTAACCGTGCACAAAGGGAATTTCAACTTCCCATCATCAAGGTCCGAAGTGACAACGGCACCGAATTCAAGAACTACAACATTGGGGAGTGGTGTGATAGTGAAGGCGTGAAGAATGAGTTTTCGGCCACATACACTCCTCAACAAAATGGTGTCGTTGAAAGGAAGAACAAGACTCTCATCACTCTTGCACGAGCAATACTTGATGACTATGGCACGTCCGAGAAGTTTTGGGCCGAAGCAATCAACACAGCGTGCCATGCCAAAAATCGGGTCTATCGACACCGTCTACTTCAAAAGACCCCGTACGAACTTCTCATCGGGAGAAAGCCCAACATCTCCTATTTCTGAGTCTTCGGGTGCAAGTGCTACATCTACCGCAAGAAAAGGCTCGGTAAGTTTGAAAGAAGATATGATGTTGGTATCTTTCTTGGTTATGCATCGAACTCAAAAGCATATCGAGTATTCAACCAAACCTCCGGTTTACTTGAGGAAAGTTGTGATGTTGAGTTTGATGAAACTAATGGCTCCCAAGAGGAGAGTTTTGGTCATGATGAAATAGATGATGAGCCTCTATGAGAAGCTATGAAGAATATGACCATTGGAGACATCAAGCCTAAAGTTGAGGAGAGCCATGATCAAGGGGGAGCTTCAAGTTCCAACATCAACACATCTATGGCACCTCAAGTTGACTAAGAAGAAAAAGATGATCCATTGCTGACACAAGATTCACAAGCCACACAACATCAAGAAGAAGAACGAGTCCATGATCAAGTCCAACCACAAGAAGAGCAACACGCATCACCACCACCAAGTGCTTCACAACCACTTATGAGGCATGGACGCACCTCCAAGGCACATCCGATTGACCAAATTATCGGAAGTCCGTCAAGGGGAGTAAGTACACGTTCTCGCCATTTCGCTACATTTTGTGAGCACTACTCATTTGTTTCATGTGTAGAACCCACTCACATTGAGGAAGCACTCCAAGATCCAAATTGGGTGATGGCCATGTAAGAAGAACTTAACAACTTCATCCGCAATGAAGTTTGGGTGTTGGAGGAGCGACCCAAGGACAAGAACGTCATCAGAACAAAGTGGGTGTACCGCAACAAACAAGACGAGAACGGTGTTGTGGTCCGCAACAAGGCAAGACTTGTGGCCAAGGGTTTCTCACAAGTTGAAGGACTAGACTTTGACGAGACATTTGCTCCGGTTGCCCGACTAGAAGCCATCCGTATACTTCTTGCTTTTGCATCATATCATAACATAAAGCTTTATCAAATGGATGTGAAAAGTGCCTTTCTTAATGGTTATATTAACGAGCTTGTCTATGTTGAAAAACCTCCCGGGTTCAAAGATCCGAGGAATCCTAATCATTTGTTCAGGTTGCACAAGGCGCTCTACGGGCTCAAGCAAGCACCTAGGGCATGGTATGAACGACTACGGGATTTCTTGATCATGCAAGGATTCAAGATCAGGAGGGTGTATACTACACTCTTCACCAAAGACATCGACGGAGAATTATTTATTTGTCAAATTTATGTCGATGATATTATTTTTGGTTCAACTAACGAAGCTCTTAGCCATGAGTTTGGCAAAATGATGTCTAGGGAATTCGAGATGTCGATGATTGGAGAGCTCAACTTCTTCCTTGGATTTCAAATCAAGCAACTTCGAGAGGGAATCTTCATCTATCAAGAAAATTATACCAAGGACCTCTTGAATAAATTTGAGATGGGAGATTGTAGCTCAAGAAGTACTCCAATGGCAACAAATTGTCATCTCGATGCGGATAAGAATGGTAAACCTATTGACCAATCTAATTACCATTCTATGATTGATTCGTTGCTTTATCTTACCGCATCTAGGCCCGATATCATGTTTAGTGTATGCTTGTGTGCTCGCTTTCAAGCGGCACCTAAAGAATCGCATCGGAAGGCGGTCTTTAGGATACTTCGATATCTCAAGCATACCCCAAGTGTAGGATTGTGGTACCCTAAAGGTGCAAAATTCCATCTCTTGGGTTACTCGGATTCAGACTTTGCCGGATGCCGTGTGGATCGCAAGAGTATCTCCGCTGGGTGCCACTTGCTTGGGCGTTCCCTAGTATCTTGGTCTAGCAAGAAGCAAAATTTTGTTGCTTTGTCCACAGCGGAAGCAGAATACATAGCGGCCGGTGCATGTTGTGCCCAAATTCTTTATATGAAGCAAACCCTTTTGGACTTTGGTATTAAACTTGTTTGTGTGCCTCTCCTTTGTGACAATGAAAGTGCGGTTAAGATTGCTAAAAACCCCGTTCAACACTCCCACACTAAGCACATTGATATTCGCCATCTTTTCTTGCAGGACCATGAAGCTAAGGGAGACATCTCCTTGCGAGGTGTTAGGTCCGAAGAACAATTGGCGGATATCTTCACTAAACCACTTGATCAGAAAACTTTTTCTAGACTAAGAAGTGAATTAAATGTGCTAGATGCATCGAATGTCATGTAAGTTGCCATGGTCATGTAAGAATGCATCACATATAGGTCTTGTCTAACTTTCAAAGGATAGGGGTGAGCAAGGGTTAGCTTGGGATGGAGGTTCTTTTGGGTTTCCCCAAGGCTTGGAGAGTGGCTCTCCCTGAAGAAGCCTTTGAAAGGTTCAAATTTGGTAAGATAGATTTGAATTTATGTCTTGCATGATGCCTGCCATATAGACTTGCACTCACGTTTAATTTCCTACATTATAAATTGTTTGGCATTGCATACGGTAGATTGTCACAAAGGGGAACCCACCTCATGAGAAAGAGACTTGTTTGAAATGCAATATCTCAACTCATATGATGTGGAAAGAAAAAAAATGTTAGGTGCGTTAATGCCTAAAGGAACATGCTTTAAAGAGATAGAAGTCTTCATCCTCTAGCTCACAAAGCATGGGCCTTACATTTTATTTGGATTTATTCATTAATTTCTTCGATGTTCTATTTGATCTAGGGCTTAGCCAAGTTATTGGCAACTAGTATTTTTGAGGGGCAAGGGGTTGCCCAAAAATTCCTAAGACTTGTGTTTCTCATTGTTTGTTTGTTTGAGTCAAAGGACATATATGTGATGTTGCTGTTTTGTAGTAATCAGATTATCCGATGCTTAGGCCAAAAGCATCATCGGATCAGTTTGTGCTCAAGTGCCAAGGGTTAGCTCAGTCAGAAGTCAAATCAACTGACGAGTTCACTCTGAGAAACATCAGAGCATCCGATGTTCACATTTCTGTAGTTGTGCCAAAATCAACCGATGCTGATCTTTTCATCGTCGGAGCATCCGATGCCAATGGTACCTTTGGAATACCCTTACTGTACCATTCGACCGATGCAGCTCTCATCTAACGTCGGTTCATCCGATGTTAAAATTTGAGCTAGGGTTTGGGCCCCACCTATTTAGCGCCTCTTCGTTCTCAGTTTCTCTCTCCCCGACCTAGCTTTCCGCCCCCGACGCCTCACCTCCGCCACCGCCGCTCTGCGCCTCCGGCCGCCGCCACCCTCTGGCCGCCGCCGCCGCCCTCCAGTGCCGCCGCCCTCTGGCCGCCGCCGCTGTCCAGCCGCCACCACCCTAAGCGCCGCCGCCACTGCGCCACAAGCACAACCGCCGCTGCACCACTGCCGCCGCCCTTCACCAGCCGCCACCACTCCACTCCACGCGCCCAGCCACCACTTCATCTTCGCCGCTAGGGTTCGCCCGACCGCGACGATCTTTGCATCCCCGTATCGTGCGCCCGAGCTCGTTGTCCCGCATGCTCATATTTGTCGTCGTCATGGGCCGTGACAAGAAGGGAAAGGGCAAGGCTATTGAGGAGCCGGCCGCTAAAAAGCAGAAGATGTCAAAAGAGGAGAAGAAAGCCCTGATGGCTGGTCGTGCCGCTGAGGAGCGAGAGCGTGGCCGAGGAGGATCGCTGAGCATTCGGGAGGCCCGATAGAGGTAGCCTCCGGTGCCTGAGGAGCCAGAGGAGGAAGAAGAGCCTGAGGTGCCGCTAGTTCGCCGATGCTCACTCAGGACCCGTGGTGGTCATCCAGCTACAGCCCTGAGACCGAGACCGTCAGCAGCTGACCTTCGGGAGGACAGGGCGGCCCAGAGAGCCGTCTATGAGATGGACACCAATGTCCGTGTTGGTGAGGGTGTCCGCCTGACAGATTACAGGAAGTTGAAGGCCAAGCAGCTCAGGAAGCTCAGGTGGAGCATTTTACTTGAGGAGTGGTTCTCGCAGCCCAGAGAGTCACTTGTGGACAACCTCTTTTGGACCCTGACACAGGCGTCGCTGTACGAGACTTACAGACGTCAGAGCCATAAGCTCTTCTTGCATAACTTTCTTGACTGGGATCAGCTCGCACTTGCAGCCGGGACGAAGATACACCCTTACTTTGAGAGGTACAGAGGGCTAGTGGAGCTGATGTCTTACCAGAAGGGTGCCTACGTGGAGGACTGGGTCCAGGTGTTCTATGCCACACTTTACGTTTCTGAGGGCCGCAGATCCATTGATTTCATGTTCATGGGCCAGCATCACCATCTGACCAGGCAGACTTTGGGACAGCTGCTAGGAGTGGATCTCCATGACATTTGCCTGCACAAGAGAGTATATGGACAGGCTGACCCACCGAGGAGGCTACTCACTAGAGGTGTGGCACCACCTTATGAGGAGATACGATCACTGTTTGCTCAGCCTTTCTCTCTAGACCAGCCGAGGGTACCGGCTCTACTCACTCCAGCTGCGCGCACTGTGCACCTTGCCTTGCGCCGCACACTTCTACCGAGGTCCGGATACCTTGAGGGGTTTACCAGCTTGCAGCAGACTCTCCTGTTCTATGTCATGAACGGGATGGAGTTCGACTTTGTGGACATCCTTATATGTGAGATAGAGGACGTCATCACTGATGGAGTTGAATTGATGAGGCAGGTTGTGTTTGGTGACTAGATCAGTCACTTGCTCTACTTGATAGATCCAAAGGGGTCCGCCGTACATGACAGTCTCACCGACGAGAGCGTCACACGGTTCGGGCACTACCGTGCTCCAGCTCCTGGAGACTGCCACCTTGGCCGTCCAGTTGAGCGTCAGGTCCGTGCTCTTCTATCTGAGGAAGATTGGTCAGACCTGGAGAAAGAAGACGAGATACTAGCATAGGCTGAGGCTCAGGGTGGGGATCTGCAGCACATTTGGTCCGAGAGTGACACCAGTGACAGTGTCGAGGAGTACTTCCCACCTTCTCCCTCACCCAGGCAGCACGACGCGGAGGCTGGAGGCTCGACTATGCCACCACCTACTCCACCTCCGGTGTGTGAGGCACAGGTCTCTCAACCATCTGAGCTCACTTCCCTACCTCAACAGATGGTTGAGCAGCAGCGACTAGATAGGCTTGCAGCTGAGCAGGCCCAAGCTGAGCAGGCTGCGTGTCTCTTGGAGCTCCAGCAGCAGCAGCAGGAGATGCGGCGACAGATTGCCCGTGAGAGGCAAGAGGACACTGACAGGCTCACTGGGCTGATTGATCAGATGCACCAGCATTCTCTTGACCAGCAGCAGCAGACACAGCAGACTATGACAGGCATCCTGGGGTTGATCACCAACCTCTACAATCAGACCGGGATTGCCCTGCCATCTCAGCTTCCAGGCCTAGCTCCAGGTCCGCCTGTTCTAGCTCCAGTTTCAGCTCCAGTGCCGACTACGCTGATTCTAACGAGCAGCATGTCACCACTGCTAGCTCCAGGCGCACCTATCCACTCCCCCCTGCCGGCTACGACTCTTTTCCAGCAGACTCCGGCGTCCATTGTCAGTGCCCTGTTACCTGCAGACTGCAGACTCAGCAGGCACCGATAGCAGCTCCCGCAGCACCTATCACCTCCACTCCACCCTCAGCAGCAGCAGGCAGCAGCTCCGACGACAGCACCCCCGACGGCGACCAGTTCGTCATCGCCCCGAGCGCTCAGGATCCATAGGCACTCGGCTTCCCTTTTTGGTGTCTTGATGCCAAAGGGGGAGAAGAGTCAGGGGGAGGGTTAGCTTAGTCCCAGGGGGAGTTTATCTTTTTGGGAGTCCTTTTGTAATTTCGGAGATTTGCTACTCTTTTGCTATTCTTTGAGTATTCGTGTGCCTCTTAATTCTCTCATGTGTTATTGATTGCTTTTTGAGCCTTCGAGTTTTGGATTTTGTACTTATTGCATATCCTCTTGAGTATTGTATTGTCAATTTCATTATTATTATGCTTTACTCGTTGTGTTGTCATCAATCACCAAAAAGGGGGAGATTGAAAGCATCTAGGCCCCCATGAGGTATGGTTTCGATGATTAATGACAACCGTTGGATATTACTAATGAGTTTGTGAATGCAAGGTCTCTCATATTACTCATCATGCTTAATGAACTCTACACTTATATCATCTACTGCTCATTGGATACGATTGAAGACCCCTTAACAAATCATTCTATGAGGTCAATCGATTTTTATGAAGATTAGAAGAAAAAGCTCATATGTCAAAATTATTCAACCAAAATTGACAACACCCAAGACTTGGTAATCATTAGAAGAATGTTTTCAAACCAATGTAGAAGAGGTCACTCGAGCAAATTCCAAAAGAATCACTTAGAACAACTCGAAGCGGACAAAATCAACTCACCAGATCAACCGATGTTTCCAGAAAACAATACATCGGTCGAGTTGGTTTAGCAGAAGAAGACCTCAGAACTAAGTACTCACCAGATCATCTGATGATGAAGAAAGTGTTATGTCAGTCGATTAATACAGTAATAAATTATCCTGGACCAAGTGTAACACCGGATCATCCGATGTACAACTATAACACATCGGTCGATCACTCCAATAAGCATTATTTTTGGACCAATCCTGGATGAAGTGTCACCGGATCATCCGATGATGAGCCAAGTGTAACATCGGTCTATCAATGGTCATATCTGACACAGTGACATCAGCTAATTTGGATTCGACTAATGACAACTGAAGGGGGAACATCAGATCATCCGGTGTTCGCAGAACAGTGATGTCAGCCTACTTTTCCAATGGCTATTTCGTAGAGGTTGGCTATTTATACCCCTTCAACCAGTCTATTCGACAAGTCTTGACAACCAGAGTTACTCTACACATTCTCAAGCATTCAAGACATTGAGCTACCACTTCTACATCATTTACACCACTTGTACACCAAGAGATAGGCTAGAACTTGCTAGAGATAGTGCTTGTGTGCTTCCATTCTTGGTGATTGGAGTCTCTAGTATAGTGAGAGCTGTAAGGGAGTGTCTCTTGGTGATTGTATTCACCGTGTAAGAGTCAGTGATTGGAGAGAGCCTTCCGGAGCTTGCCAAGACGGTTGTGGAAGCCCGGAGGATCCAACTTGTACAAGGCTTGAGCTCCACCTTGCCGAGGTTGGCGAACAGAGAAGTTTAGTGAAGATCCCTGGTCTCGATGACTTGGGAGTGGCTATACCCTTTGTTGGGTGCCACAACGTGGATGTAGGAAGATCTTGATGATCTTGCCGAACCACGGGATAAATCTCCGTGTCTTCGTGTCTCCTCGGGAGTTTGCGCTTTCTCCCTCTCCCCTTACACTTATGCATTTCATATACCGCAAGTTACTATTCACTTGAATGCATAGGTTGTTTGCATAGGGAATTGGGCTTTTAGTAATTAAGTTTTTATTGCTTTAATTTTTGAAAAGAATCCCAATTCACCCCCCCTCTTGGGCATTCGATCCTTATAGTAGCTCCTGATGTCGCGGCACGAATAGTTGAATTTAGGCCCCCAGGGGTTGTCGGAGTTTAGTAGCTCCGACGTCAACCACCACCGCTTTGAATTTTTGCTTTTCCTGCACCTTAAATACAAAAAAAGTAAAATTCGTCCTCTTGTCTATAAATTGTTTGTGACTTATTGTTCTCACTTGAGTTTTATTCTGAAGTAACTCAATACGGTAACAAGTATATTTATATGACTCTTTCGGACTCTTATGCTTTTCTAGTACTCACCCTACTAAGGCCTGATGGAGTGTAGGTAGAGTGGCGTACCAAGGGTGCAGGACCAGGCTAAGTCGATAGCTCACTCCGGACCTATGTTGGCTTGGCGTTCAGGCAAGTAGACTATACAACATGTTAAGATCCTAAGAGATCAACAATTAACTTGTAACACATATGAATAACTTGGACAAAAACTGAAAAAGAATTGCACAACTTCGTTATAGACAAGAAGGATAAAAATAATAATTTGATATATTGAGCCTTGTACAAAAAATAAATGCATGTGGAGTATGTTTTATACACAACAATGTCTTTCATTATAGGTCTGGATTACAGGGGAGACAAGGACACACTTAGGGTGTGGGACCAAGCTAAGTGCGCTATACATCTTGTATTAACCCATGGTAGGTAGTTACACTTTTAGTGTTGTGATTGTATGGAGTGTACATGAACTTCTCGGACCCTCCTGGAGGGGTCCGGATGTTCTCCCGAAGGATCTACCCCTGTCTGTTTGTCAACTCTATAACATACATCATGTGTAATTACAGGCTCACCTCCATGATTCTAAGCATAAAACTCACGGAGGTGCTCGATGTTCCAAAGATTGGGAAGCGGGGTCCCATCCTCTGTTGCCAAACGAACGCATCCGGGTCGGGATACTTTAATTACTCGAAAGGGACCTTCCCAGCTGGGGGAAAGTTTGTTCATCCCTTCACGAGCTAGTATCTTCCGAAGCACCAGGTCGCCTTCTTCAAGCTGTCGGTTGCACACATGCCTTTGATGATAGCGCCGAAACGCTTGGCGATAACGTGCATTCCGAACAGCTGCTTGGCACCTTCCCTCGTCGACGAGGTCAAGGTCTTCACGCTGGAGCTGGTCCTGTGTGGTTTCGTCGAAGGTCCGGACCCGGAGGGACCCCAAGGTGATCTCCGGAGGAAGGACGGCTTTAGCTCTGTACACCAGGAATAATGGAGTCTCCCCAGTTGACCAGTTAGGTGTTGTCCTGTTCGCCCATAGTGTGGACGGAAGCTCTTCAATCCAGTTGGCTCCATGCTTTTTTAGGCGCTCATACGTGCGCGTCTTGAGTCTCTTTAATATTTATGCATTTGCTCTCTCGGTTTGTCCATTACTTGTTGGGTGAGCTACAGAGGCATAGCTAAGTTGAATGTTGAGGTCTTTGCAGTATTTTTGAAATGCAACACTTGTAAATTGAGTTCTGTTGTCAGTTATGACTTTGTTCAGAACTCCAAATCTGCATATAATGGACTTCAAGAACTTGATTGCTGATTGCTTGTTGATTGTCACAGCTGGAGTTGCTTCCGGCCACTTAGTGAACTTGTCGATGGCGACATACAGGAACCTGTAACCTTCGATAGCTTTTGGGAAAGGTCCCAAGATGTCCATGCCCCACACAGCAAATGGCCATGTAGGAGGTATCATTTGTAGTGATTGAGCCGGTGTGTGAATCTGTTTTGCATGGAACTGACACGCTTCACATTTTTTCACTAGCTCAAATGCATCCTGAAGTGTTGTAGGCTAGTAGAAGCCATGCCGAAAGGCTTTACCAACCAGCGTTCGGGAAGAAGCATGGTTCCCACACTCGCCTCCATGGATTTCCACGAGGAGCTTGTGGCCTTCTTCCCTTGTAATGCACCACATTAGGATGCCGTTGGCACCACGTCAGTAGAGATCCCCTTCTACCAACATGTATCTTTTAGCCAATCTGATAATCCCGTCAGCGGTTACATCGTCTTCAGGAAGGATGTTGTCTTTCAAGTAGCTCCGGATCTCCAAGATCCATGCATCGGAGCTAACTTGAGTTTCTGAGTCTTGCGTGCTGGGTTTCACGGAGCTCCCGACAGCACCTATGACCCTTGGTGAACGCAATGGAAACAGGGCCACCAGGACTGCCAGCTTCAAGGTGCTAGTCTCGCCCCCTTCGCTCAGTTCGAGAGGTTGAGCTATTCGTTTTGACAACCTCCGGACGAAGATTCCGTCATGAGCCGGAGCTCCAGTTGAGGATTTTGTCGAGAGTTCGCCGGCTTCAGCGTTATGAAGACATTGAACATGATGGAGATCCAGGACTTCGAAGTCCTTCTGAAGTCTCTGTACTTCAAGGAGATAAGCAGCTAGTTGGGGATTGTTGCAGGAACATTCACCTTTGACTTGTTTGATGATGTGTTGTGAATCTCCCTTTACCAACAACTGATTGACACCATAAGATAGTGCCACCTTGAGTCCATAGATGAGAGCTTCATATTCGGCCATGTTGTTGGTTGCCTTGAAATCAAGGTGTACCATGTACTTGACCTTCTCCCCAGTCAGAGCCAAAGAAGGATTCCAGCTCCGGCCCCCTGCTTTCGCACAGAGCCGTCGAAGTAGAGAGTCCAGTGAGGCTCGGTGAAGACCGGAACCTTGGGTTCTGGTTTCTGCTCACTGTGGCCCCCAAGGTTTGATGGAGAAGGGGTACATTACGCCACGAAGTCAGCCAAGGTTTGTCTTTTGATTGCTTGTCTTGACACGAATTCTAGATCGAATTTGGCCAGTTCCACAGCCCACTTTGCAATGTTCCCAGTAGAGTTAGGGTTATGCAAAATAGCACGCAGGGGAAAAGAAGTTACCACTAATATTTTGTGGGCTCGGAAGCGGTGACGAAGCTTCCTTAAAGCAATAAGAACTGCATAAAGTAGCTTATGCACCTCAGTGTATCTTGTCTTGGCATTGTGAAGTACTTCACTGATGAAGTACACGTGGCGTTGGATGGTTCGGACCCTTTCAGAAGGACTCGAAGCTTCTTCTCCATCGACCCGGATGCTATTGGGGGGTTCCAAATCTTCATGTTGTGTTTCTTGGACACTCCCAGAGGGGTCCAAAACTCCTTCTTGTTTGACTTGGACCTTGCTAGAAGGATCCAGATCATCTTGGTCAGCCAGGTGAACCTCCTCAGAAGAATGAGGTTGATCTCCTAGCATTTTGTCTTGGTGCTCCGTGTCATGGTGCTGGGACCCAGACACGCCTTCAGGTGATTCTGGACCCTCCCGGAGGGGTCTGGACTTCTGGACTGGATGTGGCTTTGGTCTTTCCGTAACCAAGACCATACTAATAACTTCGATGGTTGTCGAAATGTAAAGCAGTAAAGGCTCACCAGGATTAGGAGCTACCAATACCGGTAGTGTGGTGAGGAGTTGTTTCAGCTCTTGAAACGCCTTTTCTGCTTCTTCAGACCAATGAAATGGTCCGGTCTTCCTCAGAAGTTTGAAGAAGGGTAGCGTCTGTTCTGCCAGTCTTGAGATAAACCGGCTGAGCGCAGCTAGACATCCAGTTAACTTCTGGACATCTTTGATGCGGGCTGGGGGCAGCATATCTTCTATGGACTTTATCTTCATCGGATTTGCTTCAATTCTTTGGTGAGTCACCAAGAAACCTAAAAGCTTTCCGGGGCTAACCCCAAAAACACATTTTTCTGGGTTCAGCTTGGTGCGTGTGGTGCACAACTTGTCGATGACTGCTTGTAAGTTCTCAAGGAGTGAATCCTTGTTTTTGATCTTCACAACGATGTCATTGACATACACCTCCACCAGGTCTCTAATTAGCTCTCCAAATGTTTTGTACATAGTTCGCACAAATGTTGAAGCAACATTTTTAAGACCGAATGGCATGGCAGTATAACAGTACAATCCATCTACTGTTATGAAGGCACTATGATCTTCATCTCCCTTAGACATTTGGATTTGATGATACCCAGAATATGCATCTAAGAAACACAATAGCTCACACTCGGAGGTGGAGTCCACTATCTGATCTATTCTAGGTAGTGAAAATGGATCCTTTGGACATGCCTTATTCAAGGTGGTGTTGTCGATACACATCCGAAGCTTCCCACCGGCCTTGGGTACAACAACTGGGTTTGCCAGCCATTTTGGATGGAAGACTTCCCAGATGAATCCAGCTTCGAGCAACTTCCTGATTTCATGTCGGATGAAGTTTTGTCGCTCGATTGATTGCTTTCGAGGCTTCTGGTGTACATGTCATGCGTCAGGGTAAATCTTTAGATTGTGCTCAATCACCTCCCTAGGGATCCCAGGCGTTTGCGACGGTTGCTAGGCAAACACGTCAACATTAGCTTGGAGGAAAGTGATGAGAGCGAGTTCCTATTTGTTGCTCAGACCTTCCGATATACGGGTAGTCTGAGCAGCACCGGAACCGATTTGGACGACTTTGATGGGAACGTCAGTGTTGCCGCTTGGTTGCACACGGGGTGCAGAGGTAGAGCCTTTATGAAGAATGCTCAAAGGGTTCAGAGCTGGCTCCTTATCGGACGCTTCCTCCTGCGCTGTACTAAGCGCATAGAGTTCTTCTAAAGTGGTGACCCCTACAGTACGATCTCCGCGGATCCTAGAATGCCCGTAGGTGTTGGCATCTTCAACACTAAGTAACCATAATGGGCAGCGGCCATGAACTTGTACAAAGCTGGCCTGCCCAGAATGACATTAAATGGCAGACTGATCTGCGCACGTTGAAGATCAACTTCTCAATTCTGTAGTTCTTCCGAGTCCCGAAGGTCACTGGGAGGGTGATGGAACCGAGAGGTGTAATGGTTCCCGGACCTACCCCAGAGAAAGGTTGGGATGGACGAAGGTCCGAAGGCCGGAGATGAAGCTTAACAAAAGCTTCGAAGCTTATGAGATTTAGCCCTGAACCTCCGTCCACCATTACATGGTGGATTTGATATTGTCAATGGTGGGTGACACCATAAACGGGAGTTGGCCAGCCTCGATCATGTTTTGGGGGCAATTCGAAGCATCGAAAATGATGGGAGTATCCATACACTTCTGATGTGGCTCCGCCTTAGCGGTGGGAGCTGCCACAGCCATGTCCCGCCACATTGTCTTGAGGATGCGGCGAGAGGTGATGTCCCAAGAAACACCATAGATGGTGTTCAGGGTCTTCCAGCGCTCGTTGTCGGAGACGTCGGAATCGTCGTCGACAGTGTTGTAGACGGCTTTCAAGACCTTTTTGGGGTCCTGGAAACCTAGCTCCTCTTCAGCTGGAGCTTCATCGACTTTTTGCTTTCCTTCCCGTTGACAGAAAGGAGCTTCTTCCCAGTGCTTGTTATAGAACTCGGCAAAGTTCTGTACCTCCCGGCATTCTTCCAGGCTGTGTCTGTCCGTCTTGTGAATCAGATACCACACCTTTGAATTGTTGCTGTCTTCTGACGAAGGACGAGGTCGCTTCTTAGGGTGTGGCCCCCGACCACCCAGAGCTGCAACAACTGTAGCAGCTGGTGCGCCGGTCGACAACTTCTTATTGCCGTTGGGCTTCTTTTTCTTCTTGCCACTATCGAAGGTAGCGGCTTCAGTTTTGGAGGACTTCTTGTTGGCCTCCGGAGCCGGCTTAGAGTGCATTTCACGACCCTCCGCAGCTCTAGCACATTTGTCTGCTAGACTGAAGAGTTTCTTGACGCTGGTGACTTCTTTGATGGCCAGATTTTCTAGCTTCTTCTTATCTCAAAAACCCTGTCTAAATGCAACGATAACAGAGGAGCTCGAGATTGAAGGAATAGTATTCTGTACCTGAGAAAACCGCTGGATGAAGGATCGCAGCGATTCCCCCAATGTCTGCTTTATAGCAAACGGATCCAATTCCGTGTCAGGTCGGGTGTAAGAACTCCCGAAGTTGGCAGCGAACTGTTGGCATAGCTCCGCCCAACTATTAATGGAGTCGGGCAGAAGACTCATGAACCAGAACCTTGCAGTCCCAGTTAGAGCTACCGGGAAGTAATTGGACATCACAGCCTCATCACCCCCTGCTGCCAGTATGGTAGTGGAGTAAATTTGAAGGAACTCGGCGGGGTTGACAGTCCCATCGAATTTTTCCAGCAAGTGAGGCCGGAACTTCTGTGGCCATCTGACCATAGGTAAATGCATGGCCAGGGCAGAACAACCTCCTCCTACTCCCCGAGGAGCAAGGTTGTCCCTCGCCTCTCGCCTCTCATGAGCATGCTCGATATGGACACGACCGTCCTGCTGCCGGTAACGGCAATCCAGTTCCGACCGCAGGTCATGAGTCGGAATCCTGGTAATGGTGTGGGTGAGTCGTGCCCCGGTAGGCAACGAAGTCACCTGCTGAGATGCAACACATCTCCTGTGTTGCGAGACTTGTGGACCAAGTCGACCAGACAAGGTCCATCGTTGTGATGGTGCTCACCCCGAAGGGGGAGGACCTTGATTGTTGATGCCTGCAGCTGCAGCTGCAACCAGATGGTCAACATCAGCCCTCCACTGCTCCATAGCACCCTGGGGTGCACCTGGAGGCGGTGGGTGTTGTAGGAGAGCTCGCGCAACAATGAGCGCGTTCTCAGGGTTGTTGTTTGTCGATGCAGTGATCGACGCAGATGCCCCATCTTGTTGACCAACATTGTTTGCCGGAACAGATGGTGGTTGTGGTGCCATAGTGGCTACTGGAACAATGGTACCTGCTGGTTGTGGCACATTGAGAGTATTGCCACCAGCGGGTTGTTCAGCTTGATTGCCATTGGAGGATCCTGCAGCGGAATTCACCATCTTGTGATCTCGGGACCTGTCCCCTACGTGGCGTGCCAGATGTCGAAGTGTTGCTACGACACTTCCCCTGGTACTACTAAAGTGTAGCCCGCGGAGGTTCTTGTTATAGTTGGGGTACGCAGAGATCAAGATCAAGATGACGACACTAGAGATTTACGTGGTTCGGGCCGCCTGAGCGTAATACCCTACTCCACGGGGTTTGTGTTGTTGTATTGTATGAGTCTGTTCACTAGTATGCGGGTTCGCCTGGATCAGATCAGTTGTCCCTGGGTTCATGCGGCACAATCCTTTTATAGTTCTAAGAGCTGACCGTTACAAAGCTTGCCTGGCCCGACATGTGGCTCTGGCATATTTAATGGCCTAATACACTATCTAAAGGGTATTAAGCATGATTAATAGTGTGATAACGTGCCTTAATGGCTGCGTTACCTCTATTAATAGTGCTCTGATCGCGTGTCGTTAATACAACATTAATGACACATAATCAAATCTTGTAACGGCCGCTTTGAGTGTCACTTGAATGAACGTGCTGAAGGACATCTTGCCAGTGTATACGTTGATGAAGGTCCAGAGGCTCCACACGTGGTAGCTTCGGAGCTTTCCCTTGTGGGAGGGTAGGTTCGGGGCTGTTGTACACGTGTCAGCACCGAAATTCCTCTCTGCTGGGGGTTAGGTCCGGGGTTGTTGTACACGTGTTGCCACCGAAGCTTTCCTTCCTTGGGATCTTAGTTCCAGTTTTCCTTTACACGTGTTTACCCAGGAGCTACCCATATGAGGGGAGCGGGTCCGGTGCAATGTGTCATGTGGGACCTGAGGAGACCTTCAATTCTGACAGGTAGAACTCCCTTGCACTCTTCGCGGTACTGAGGGGTACCCGATATGCAGGGTACCGACAGAAACCCTAATTCCTATGCTTGAGTCTTCGACGCCCATTTCAACCTTTTCCTTTTTGATGGATTTTGTCTCATTTCAATCATCACACCTGTGCTTAAGATCAACTCATCTCATTAGTCTCTTAGTTGTCATCATCAGTCATCCAAAATCAATGGGGATGCCTAGATGCACTTTCAATCTCCCCCTTTTTGGTGATTGATGACAACACATTAAGCTTCAACAAAAAGATATTAATTTGTTTTCATAACATTATGTGTATAAGTAACTCCCCCTTAATGTATGCATTAAGAATAAAAGGACTGAGTGTGGGGACCGGGGTCCCGACATCCAAGGATCTCATTGGCTGGTGTCGTGCAATGCGACACCCAACAGTATACAAGAAACGAACGAGAATAAAATACAATACCAAATCTTTATTTATAAACACAGCGGAAGTTTTACAATACTAAGCGAAAAGGAAAGTGACCTATACATCATAGCTATGCCCTCGACACTAGCTATGCAAAAGAAAAGTCATGCCCTGGATGCTTCACACTAGCAACACCAAACTTACGGCAGCGTGTAGAGCTCCCACTCGACGGTAAACCCTGGAGGGGGTGCAACCTCGTCGTCGAACCCGTCATTAGTCGTGTAATCTACAAAAACTTGTTAATTGCAAACGTGAGCTTAAGGCACAACAAGACTAACCCATCTCACTAGACATATGCAGGGTGAATACTAAGCATAGGTAAGGTAAAGCAGTAATGGACGCACCTACAAGTGGATCCTTAGCTTTCAAGTTATTATCAGCAGCTTACTAGTTTAATGAAAGTAACTTTAGTGATCATATTGTACAACAATCAAACTTCCAAAACAATTATAATTCAATACATCGTATTCTCCTGACTTCTTCAGTATTTACTATGTCACAGCACAGTGAACAAGTGATACTCTATTATCGCGAGGGACCGTGATTGCAATCAATACACACCCGGACAACATGACACATACGCACTTTCAGAGTGCCAGCGAATACTTACAGCATTACCTACATAACACTTCAGTACTAGTCGTATATGGCCACCTTTCACCCAACACTCGAATGTCGAACCGGTCGAACTGTCACAGGCAGGAGGTCCCTACATGGGGCGTACTCTCACGTGCCCACCAGCTGATTTACACCTTGCTGCCCTCAACCTACGCATATAAAACGGAACGGTATGCTTCGACAAACCAGTATCAAGCTATGTCAGTCTGCTGGAGCCCATTTCTCCAGTATGTCGCCAGTACAATTCAAGCTTGTCCGGCAAGGCCGCACACGAATTTGTCCTCAATCGACACAAGCAGGGTTACGCACGTGAGACCACATCTCATTGCATCCTATCCGCTGCTCGGTCTCAATTTCATATTTATAAACCATTTCTTGATCCCATTCATCCTGTGTGGTAAAATCCTATCTCGCGAGTAGATTCCAACTACTCGACTTCTACCAGATTCCTATGAACATAAGCATGGCAGTTTCTACTCATCGGGCTATAGAACCACCCAATACTCCATGGGATTTGTGGGTCATGCAAGTGGATGTCAAACACCTTAAATGTAATCCACAAACATCTGAAGACGTAAGGTTAATGAAAACAGCATAAACACTGTAAGGAACTTAAATGCAAACGTGGGCTTGCCTGAAAACAAGTCCGGGTCCAAGTTAGTCTCCGGTAGATGGACTTCCAAGGCTTTTGGCTGCTCCTCGACTTTACTACACGATATGCATATACTATATATGAATGACTTTGAAAATAAATAATATGTTTAAGGTCACAAGCTAATATCTTGTGATCAAAATAATATAATGATCTTAATTGGCTTTGGAACTTTTATGGTAGATACTAGTAACTATAATGGAGACTCTTGTAAAGAACAGGAGATGATCAAGGAAGTTTGTTGTCTCTAAAAATTATGGCAAGCAATAACCTTCTCTGAATTTGGGTTGAAATTCTGGAGGTCTATTATGGCAACCAGTGGTTGTACCATGCAGAGGGGGTCTCATTGGTTCTAAGAAAATTTGTTTCACAATTTTCTAAGCTTCCTACAGGGATAAATTGATTTTACAAGTTTGGGAGAATTTCTAAAATGTTTTCTATATTTTTCCTAATTTTTCAATTACATAGAGGTTTGGAACACTGATCAACCCAGTAAATGAAGTCCAATGAACTTGAAATTTTTACTGGAGATCAAGTGAATTTTAAGAGTGTTCTGACCGAAATTGGGAATTTTCCAATTCACAGAACATGGGTAATTAATTTCCCAAGCAGTTAGCTCTAAGGAATTAATTATGAAAATTCTTGGAGTTTCATGTCCAACAAATTGCACCACTACAAACTTCAGATCAAGAGGAGTCTACCAGAATTTATTTGGAATTTTTTTAGCAAATCTACTAGGAGAAATTGAATTTAGAAGTTGGTTCAAATTCTGGAATTATTTTCCAATTGGA
This sequence comes from Tuctoria greenei, assembly GCA_036927565.1. Lineage (NCBI taxonomy): Eukaryota > Viridiplantae > Streptophyta > Magnoliopsida > Poales > Poaceae > Tuctoria > Tuctoria greenei. Next base: position 112,119,223 of record JAYESD010000012.1, on the reverse strand, counting down.
GAAGTTCAAATAATCAACCTGGCCCCACTCATTTAAAATGGACCAATCATAGATGGACCGCACCGAGGGACATGGGGTCAACTCGCGTAGCCGCACCGGATCCAGTGCCATAGCCGATCCGCGCGCTCGCACGCGTCGCTGACATGCGGGGCCCGCGATCTTTGTTTTCCTCCGGATGCGTGACGCGCCCGCGATGGCGCTGCGTCGGCGAGCTAGCCGGAACAGTTGCATCGACCTCCTCCCGGCCTAGCCTTGACCGACTACCAATAAAAATGATTGCGCAACACGATGGTGGGGCCAATCGTGGCGGCGACGGCCGGAGATGGCGGCGCGACGGCGGCGGCGGAGCTAGGGTTTCGGCGATCATCGGAATCGCCCGAGAATGGTGCAAGAAGCCCGAGGAAAGGTCAGAAATATTCCTGGACACATGGGGAAGATAACTGGGGGTGCAAACGGGATGAAATCGCCGGCAACGTCGACTTCGACAGTGGACCGATGGATTTTCATTGGCGGCGGGGAAAACTTGAATAGCTCGGTCGTTACTCGATGGTTTCCACTGATTTTTGGCAGAGGGGTTCGCTAGGAGGTACGAAGTAAAATCCTTATTTGGATTAAAGAATCATTACACATAGAAACGGAATTAAACTGAGAAGTGAGCTAGTTCAATGGCAACGGCCGAAAGAAAAACTGGAATATATTGCTCGATACTGGATGAAAAGAGACACGACTTTTACCATGAGAAAGAACTCGGGATGGCGATCCTTTTTTGCTGTTGAGGTCAAGTTGTGACACCGCTTGTTGAGGGCTCGCAACGGTGGAGCAGAGAGCGATGTCCTCGGCAGCCCAACGAGGACGACGGCGGGACATCAAAATACGGGCCAAACAAGGAACAACACGATGAGCCAAAGGGTGTGGATGGTAGAGCATAGCCTTGGCGTCATGTTTGCTGTTTGCATCAAAGAGAAATAAGGCAAGGAGGAGGCGCTCACCGGGGAGGAACGGAGGCGGCGGTGTTCTGCTTCGCGGGAGGGAAGAAAAAGTGGCGGCGCTGCTGTCCTCGTCGATGCCGTGAATAAGGGACAGTGGGGATAAGGAGGACGCCGGGGTGCTATCAAGCTGGCAAGCAGCTCGCTGGAGCTTTTCATGTGTGCGGTGTCGAGCGGAGCGTCGATGGGATTTCGGTGGCAGAGCACTCACGTACATGTGTCTATGACTAGTGGGTCCCACTGCCCCTTAAGCCTATCCTCTCTGGAACTTCAATTCCCCTACCAGACTTGATCCAAAAATCCTAGTTTTTTGTGGAGAGGAAAATTTAAATATGGAGATTCAGATCCTGAAATTGGATTTCAAATTTGGACAGGTTTCTTATGGAATTCAAATTCAAATTTGAATTTGACTAGAATTTGCTAAGCATCTCAAATAAAATAGCAAATGGAATTCAAAAATCTTGAAAATTTGCAGGAAGGCTAATTGGAATATTATGAGGCCATGAAAAATGTATAGCCTCAGATTTGAATATTTTGACAAAACCTAAATGTACAGTAGCTATATTCAAGTTTTGAAATAATTTGAATATATTTAGTACTGCATAGTGTTTTGCCCTAGCAAATTTCCATTCAATAAATTTCAAAATTTGCAGAAAGGTCACTTGAATTATCCTAGGGTCATTGGTGAAGTCCATCCCTTATGTTAATAAAATTTCAGTATGGGTGAAAGAAAGATTCTTGATGATATCAAGTTCATGTGTACAACCATAATTGATCTCCACTATGGTTGATAACAAACTAGTAACTAAACTTTACACTAAGGAAAAACTGGGATTTTACATTCCTTCCCCCTTAAAAGAATCTCGTCCCGAGATTACAATAGGAAGGATAAAAGAAAAACATCTAATGAACATATGCCGCTAACAAGTCCGGATAGTTCGTTCTAAGGTATTCCTCGCTTTCCCACGTTGCTTATTCAGCGGTGTAGTTGCCCCACAAGACCTTGTAGAAATGCTAGGTGCGTCTTCTTGTGGTGTGAGTCTTCTCATCGATTATCTGGGTTGGATGCTCAGAGTAAGTAAGATCTGGTTGGAGAGCTTCCAAATCCTCCATACGGACGTCAGCTGGGGCCTTGAGACATTTCCGCAACTGCGAAATGTGAAACACATTGTGGACCCCTGAAAGCGACGCTGGTAGCTCTAGCCGATAGGCTACAGGTCCACATCGTTCAATTACTGCGAACGGCCCAATGAAGCATGAAGCTAGCTTCCCATTTACTCCGAAGCGATGAATCCATTTCATTGGGGATACACGAAGATAAACGTGATCCCCGACATGAAAGTGAAGAGGTCGACGCCGTTTGTCCGCATAGTTTTTCTGACGAGAGTGAGCAACCTTGAGGTTGGCTTGAATAACTTGTACTCATTCTTCGGCTTCATTCACCAAGTCAATACTATATATCACTTGTTCACCGGATTCACACCAGTTCAAAGGTGTGCGGCACTTCCGGCCATAAAGAGCTTCATATGGTGCCATCTGGGTGCTAGCCTGATAACCATTGTTGTATGAAAACTCCACCAATGGTAGATGATCATACCAATTATTACCATGGTAGATGGCACAGGTGCAAAGCATATTCTCTAGCACTTGGTTTACTCACTCTGTTTGACCATCAGTCTGAGGATGGTAAGCTAAGCTCCGAATCAACTTGGTACCCAGAGATGTGTGGAGATGCTCCCAAAATCGAGCAACAAATAAGGTTCCACGATCTGATAAGATAGTGTGGGGTACTCCATGTAGGCACAGGATCCTGACAATATACAACTCTGCATATTGTCGTGCCACATATTTGGCATTGACTGGAATAAAGTGAGTAGACTTGGTGAGCCGGTCGACTATCACCCAAATCAAGTCATGCTTGTGAAAGGTGAGAGGTAATCCAACAATGAAATCCATGCTGATTTCCTCCCATTTCCAGGTCGGTATGCTCAAAGGTTGAAGTTGACCCACCGACACGTATCACATTCAGATACATACTTCGCTATCTACCTCTTCATCCGAGTCCACCAGAATTTCTTCTTTAAGTCTTGGTACATTTTGTTACTTCCTAGATGAATAGAATACTTGGACAAATGAGTTTCACCCAATATCTTCTTCTAAAGTTCCACATTGTGGGGCACCACGATGCGGTCTTTGAACCAGATGGTACCGTCATCGTCACATCGAAAACACTTCATCTCCCCCTTCTTCATTCTTCGGTGAATGTGCGACATCTCCCCAATCCCAGATGCATCACAATAAACATCAAATGACTTGGTTGTGTCCGGTTGGGCTAATACCGGTGCTGTTGTGAGGTGTTTCACTAATGCTTGAAAACCTTCCTCACATTCCTTTGTCCATACATACTTCTTCCCTTTCTTCAGAAGTTCCGTCATTGGTTTAGCTATCTTGGAGAAACTTGGAATGAACCTCCGGTAATATCCTGCTAAACCCAGGAAGCTTCGAACTTCATGTATAGACTTTGGAGACTCTCATTTGAGTACTTGCTTAATCTTACTTGGATCAACTGCAATCCCGTCAGCAGAGATGATGTGCCTTAGAAATGGCACTTGGTTGATCCAAAACTCACATTTGCTGAACTTAGCATACAGTTTGTGGTCTCATAATCGTTGAAGCACGACGCGTAAGTGTTGAACATGTTCTTCTTCGGATTTCGAATACACAAGGATGTCATCGATGAATAGCACAACAAACTTGTCCAATTCTGGCATGAACACCAAATTCATGAGATACATGAAATGAGCCGGTGCATTGGTCAATCCAAAGGACATGACAAGGTACTCATACAATCCATACCTCGTCGAGAATGTCGTCTTAGGTATATCCTCTGGTCGAATCCTAATCTGATGATACCCAGAACGAAGATCCATCTTCGAGAATACCTTAGCACCCACCAATTGATCGAACAGAATATCGATGCGTGGTAGTGGATACTTATTCTTGATCATGACTGCATTGAGTGGACGATAGTCCACACATAGTCTCAATGTCTTATCCTTCTTGTCCATGAACAATGCAGAACAACCCCAAGGTGATGAACTTGGACGAATGAAACCCTTGTCCATAAGTTCCTTCAGCTGCTCCTTCAGTTTTGCAAGTTCCTTAGGTGCCATCTGATATGGCTTCCTCGAGATCGACACTCTTCCCGGTACAAGTTCAATCTTAAACTCGACATCTCTTTCTGGTGGCATACCAGGAAGGTCCTCGGGAAATACGTACGGATACTCACACACCACCAGAATATCCATAATTTTAATGGCCTCGGTGTTGTAAGTAGTTGGAGTCACTCAGATAATATTCTCAAGAATGAGAGATTGGGGAGGGTGGAGTGGAGAATTCATATATATCCTTCGAGGAACGATGTCAAGAATAGTTATTGTATTGCAACCATGCCATTCCTAAGATGACATCTAACTTTTGATGCTCCAGTATAATTAGAGAGGTAGGGTATATGTTCCCACCCAGATTAAGAGGTATCCTATGGACCATCTTATATGCTACTACTTTCCCACCCGGAGAACAAATCACATATGTAGTTTTTGTAGGAAAGATAGGCAACTGATATTGAATGACATAAGACTTGATAATAAAGTTGTGGGAAGCACCGGAGTCAAAGAGGATGACTACAGGATGACCAAGGAGAGAGAACGTACCCGTGAGTACGGGTGTGCCTTCCGGAACGTCCTCAATAGCGAGGTGGTGGACGTTGTCGGTTCTTGTTGCTGGCTTCTTGGGCTGGTTGCGGGGCTGGTTTGCCCCCTGGTACGACGACTGTCCTCCGCCCTTCCTGTTCTGCGGGCAGTCCTTGGCGAAGTGCCCCGTGCGACCACACGTGAAACACGTGTACGGGGTCTTACTGGCATGGAAGGGAGGACAGAATCCCGATGCACACGGTAGAGGTGGAGGTGCACACGAAATCATCCCTTGCTGCTGCTGCGGACGAATATCGGTGTTGTTGAACTGGCGACCATGAAAGATCGATGGTCGTGATGGCGGTTGCCACCTCTGGCTGGATGGTGATCGATACACCATTCAATACTTCTGAGGAGCACCACCTCCGCTGCTTTGTGGAGCACTCCTCTTCTTGTTGTCTGAGGACCGCTCCCTAGTAGTGTCCTCCTGTACAATCGCGGCATTGACAATGTCGTTGAAGCTGCCGCGATTGAACAAGGCAAGCTTGTCCTTCATCTTGGGGTTCAAACCCCAGTAGAAGTACTCACGCTTCCTATCTTCAGTACTCACTTGGTCCTGAGCATACTGGGCCAAGTGGTTAATGGTCTTGGAGTACTCGTAAGCACACCTTCCTCCTTGCTTCAGCTCCAATAACTCTTGAAGCTTCCTCCTCATGATCCCGGGAGGTATATGATAGGCGTGGAACACCTCCCGTAACACCTCCCAGCTCACGACATAATCTTCTGGTCGTGTAGCGAGATAATTCGCCCACCACGCACCAACAGAACCCTGCAACTGTTGTGCTGCGAACAGGGTCTTCTGCTATTCGGTTAATCGCAGCAAACCGAACTTCCCTTCTATGGAGCGGAGCCAGTTGTCCGCCTCTGACGGTTCATCGGCCTCCATGAAGACTGGCGGGTGCGTTGACATGAAGTCCGAGTATGAACTCGGATAGGGCTGTCATGGACCCGCATCTGGTCGACCCCCTTGACGGGACGAATGTTGAACCAAGGTCCACAGCAACTCGGTTTACTCGTTGCGCAAGCCGAGCACTACGGCGAGAAACTCCGTGAGACTCCTCGGAAGTTCAGGAGGTGGTGGTGGTGGAACTTGTTGCTGCGGTGTTGCAGCTTGCTCCCGGGTCAGAGTTTCATCCTCACGACCATGGCTCGAGCCACCCATCTCGAGCGTCGAACGCGTACGCACCATGCTACATCCACATGATTTAAAAATCAGCAACATGTTTGTCTTTCCTTCATCCATTTCATATTACAGTAGTGCGAATCTTGACAAGGAAATAAGTGCATAACATTCACATATATTGATAAAGTACAAACTTTATACAAGATATATTATCTCATGACCAAGTTTACAATAGTGAACTCCAAAATGACGGACTCCCACTACGGAAGTGCATCGCTACTATACTTGCTTCCCATGAGACGTCATACACACCTTGTCATCTTATACACACCCACTACTATTTATAATATGACACAAACATGACCATAAAATAAACACGAACAACTACTAACTATATGTGGCCCCGTGATGGCAGGAGTGCTGCCCCATCCTACTCTGATACGCCCTCTTCGGTGTACTCAAGTATCTCAGGATGTTCTTCATCCTCGTCCTCAGGATTTGGTACCACAGGTGCAGGTGCTGGAGCAGGAGCTGCTGCCTCACCCATCATCGATGATGTCGCGACAACTAATGATTGCACATCAGCCTGTAGAAGAAACATCTTATAGTCTTCCAGTTCCTTTTGTGCATGCTTGCAACCGGCTTTCCAATCCTGAGTCTCCTCCCTAGATTGATCCCGTTCTTGAGTCACTGTACTCAACTGATCATCCAACAGCTGCACCTCAAGTTGACTCGCCTCCAACGCTGCGCAGTGTGTTTCCTGGCGAGCTTCCGATAGATCTTGAACACCTTGGTGCCACTGATTCTCCTTAACGTTTAAACATCGATTGAGAGGAGCAATCATGGCTCTAAGTGAGTCATTAGCCCACTCAAAATGTTCTCCTCGAATCATAGCCTGCTTCAGATCACCCATCAACCCTTCAATGCTAGCATGTTGTGTAAAGGTCACTTGACACGATGATGTTGCATATAACGCCAAGATTATCTTGGGTACCTCTTCGTGAATGCCATAAGCTGCACCCATTCGACTTGCCGACTCATCACCAGCTCTACCGTCGACTGGAAAGAGCGCAAACGGGGTGCCCACCATATGACGATAATGAAGCTTGCAAAACCTGACAATAGCAACACTCGAGGCAAAACACCACGTGTCTTCCAACTGAGTCCCTTTCACCTGGATGCAGAAAGGAGCCCATCCAATATATGATGGACCAGCGGGCACATCGACATAGATGGTGCATCTTGTCACACCTCCGTCATCGAATTCCCTGCCCCAATAGCTCGGTATGTCGCGATACCCGAACCATTGAAGCAACACTATCAACAACTCCGGAAAACCCCTTCGAAGAGCACACGTCGCGAACACCCATCCATTCGGTAAGTGTACCATCAAGTCCACTATCTGTGGAAAGGATACTTGAACAATGAAAAGGTTTCCAACTTCCAATAGTTCAAGAAAAATTTAAAACTGGAGTAGTAATCACAGTCTATTCCAGCTGACCTTCCTGTATAGATTCAAAATTTTCATACAGGAAATTTCCGAACCAGAAGTTGGTTTGAATACAAAAGTCGTAGTACACTTTACAACCTTTTCATATTATACTCATACAGCTCCAGGTGAGCTAGGAAGTATAATGTATACAGGTTTAAAGTTGACTCAAGTTTTTTAGAAATTTTGACAGAACCTCCCCTGTACATGTGGTTATTTCCACAATTTATACAGGTATATCATAACAATATATGGGGGTAATGACAAAATAAACATTGTATAACATCAAGTTAAAATCCAGAAGTAAAATAGTTCAGCCTTGAAAAATTTGTTATACAGGTATAGCGCGCAAATTCGAAACTATGCGCAAACTGTTTTGAGTTCTGGTCTGCCAGAACCAAGTTTGCGACAATAGGAATTACACACAGTTACACCAAGATTCAGGTCATTAGTGCAACATAAAGTTGATAGAGGACTTCCTAAGCTTTCCATAAATATATATATGTGACCATGTCACTATTATGGATTAAGAGCTATAACTATTCAAACTTAACAGATGAACTGACTGGTTTTTGAACTCAAAATTTGGTTTGAATAAAATTCGAATCAGAAAAAACTTTGAATAAAAAATATGTATATCTCCTTCTACACTTTCCATATATGTATCACAATAAGTCAGAAGATTTTTCTACAGTGAGTTATGGCAAGAATACAGAGACTGGTACAATGGTATGGTCATCTGGAGCAGTTTAAATATACTCCAAATTTCAATAGATTATCAAGCTTTTCTGCCTTGATGGTCAACAGAAAAGTTGTAGAGTTCTTCAAGAGATTTCCATCCATATAGCATACCCCTATGATAAATAACAACTAAACAATATCATAATACAGCAAAGTTGAGCAAACTTCAGCCAAAAATTAAGAATCTTGGCTCTAACCCTTTGTCAAGTCGAAACCCATTTTGCGGAGTCCAAACCTACCAGCATCAGATAGTCGGACTTTCCAAAACGTAATGCAGACATTCTGCCATTGGGGATGGTCAAATATCAAATGTGATACTGACGGTACTACGTGCCTCACCAAAGAAAATTCTAACCGGTATATCCGGATACGTTTATAGGTGGCCCTAGTATCGTTCACTCGCAAACGTGTTCTACACGGGTCGCTACTGTAGTTAGTGTAGCTGCAGAAGACACACAATCCCTGTCACACCTGCACACCACAAGGGCGGTTCGGGGAAACACGACAGGCAGTCACAATATATATGAAAGTAAATGCATACGACTCTGGTGTGAGTCGCCCTCGAGCGAAGTCATGTCTTGAGGTATATGGCTGTACTACGTCTGTACAGCAAAGACTCCCGCACGAACCGGCTTATACACACTCGGGCATACGTGTTTCGCATGCTCCCATAGAACATAAATAGTTCTAGAGATGCATACTATCGGGTTATCCACCACCCGACGAGGGCTCCCAATTTTGAAGCACGTTGGGGTACCGCGTGTCATATGTTCTCATAAACATGGAAAGTTTCAGAGACTCATATTAACATTTCCGTGCCAAGCCACAGAAATAATCACATGCTACCTCTCGCATGGTGAGCTTACCGCAATTGATCTGCTTGTGGTGGCGTACCTTACCTCTTACCTGACGTCGGGCGTCGTTACAGAATATAATAACACATAAGTTAGTTTACCACCTTTATATCTTATACTAATAATACTCCTTATATGGGCATATAGCTACTTCCTCACTCAACGAATTTTATTGATCAAACCACAAGAGAAACAGCCCCAAAGTTGTCTGCCACAAGCTCTGGCCTCCCTTGCTTATATAACCAGCCTGAAGGCCAACTTAACTCAAACTAGGACTCTAATCCTACTCAAATCACTAATCAAAACTTTCCATAACTGCTCAAGACTCTTCTATACGCAGATAGAAGCAATCTTAAGACTTCCAAACACCTTAGGAACGTATCCCACATTACTAAAACAACTCAAATTTGTGACCCACACGAAATCCTATCATAACCATCTCAAAACTTTCCATATTTGAGTCAAACACGACTCAACTGCAGCCTGAGTCCATAACCTAGTTGGTTGGACCTTTTCGACCAATTCTTTATGTCCACATCTCTTCATCACGCCTCGGAACCATGTAGACACGTCCATGCACTCCTTGCATACGAGCAAACATCTTCCAACGATGTCCACGATACCTTCATATGCATTGTTCTTGATTCAAACATATTGCGCAACCTCCCGATCAACTCAACCATAATTCCTCCCGAACTTGGTTGTTGAACCTCATCTTCTCCCTAAGACTAGTTCAATGGATCCCGTCACCAGCCATGTCTTGAACTCAAGCAACACCTGCACATGAATAAACAACCAATACTTTCGAGCACAAGTCCTCGACTTGACTCTCGTTGGTTCCGAATACAACACCTTACGTGAGCACCTCACATAAGCATGTTGCAAAACCACAGTAAAACGGTATCAGCCATATCAACCAAAACGCACCAAAAATTTAGTAAATGAATACTAAGCAATCTTTCCAACAAAGTAAAGTAGGTTCGAAACATTTCACAGTAAAAGCAGGAACATTGCGATCAAGTTCCGAATCTTGCCAAAGCTAATCGGAGCTTACCAAAGCTAGTACAACCTAGCGCCGAAGCTTAACAAAGCTAGTACATCCTAGCGTCGGAGCTCACCAAAGCTAGTACAACCTAGCACCGGAGCTTACCAAAGCTAGTACAACCTAGCGCCGGAGCTAGAAAAACATGTCGAAGCTAACCAACATAAGTCGGACCTAGCAAAACATATCAGAGCTTAACAAAGGTATGCCGGAGCTATCAAAGACATGCCAGAGCTAAAGACAAAGCTCACCGGAGCTACCCAAAAACATGTTGGACCTTTACAAAGCAAGTCAGACCTATTGTTGGACCTTGCAGAAGCTCGGAGCTAGAGTCTGACCTTGCTAAAAAAGGTGTTTTGGCAGAATTTTAGAACTTATATTATTCAATCCAATGTATTCAGTACAAGCCAATGTATTCATCACACATAGGTATCACAGATGGAGAGATGTGTATGTAAAAAATTGGTCAGAAAGTTCCAACCGACTAGGTTATGGACTCGGGCTACGGCTGAGTCGTGTTTGACTCAAATATGGAAAGTTTTGAGTTGGTTATGATAGGATTTCGTGTGGGTCACAAATTTGAGTTGTTTTAGGAATGTGGGATACATTCCTAAGGTGTTTGGAAGTCTTAAGATTGCTTCTATCTGTGTATAGAAGAGTCTTGAGCCGTTATGGAAAGTTTCGATTCGTTAATTGAGTAGGACTAGAGTCCTAGTTAGTTTTGGGTTAGCCTAAGGGCTGGTTATATAAGCAATGGAGGCCAGAGCTCGTGGTGCATGACTTTGGGGCTGTTCCTCTTGTGCTTTGATCAATAAAATTCGTAGTTTGAAGGAACTTTTGTGCCTTATTCGCCTGACTTGTTTTCTTCAAGTCTTTCTCGTCGAGTTTCTACACAGCACTACCTTGCTTCGGTGGTTTTATCATAACTCGAGTTTTACAGATCCGATTGACGTGATTCTTTTGGGGTTATCTTCAAAACATGATTTTCTATCATCTTTTAAAATTTCAAGGTCATTGGATTTGCGGTTTCTGATCTACACGAGTTTCTTTGCAGTGTTCCAGAACTATTTTTCTCGGGTAGAACGGATTGACCTTTGTTCAATCTTTCGATCGTAACTTGAGTTTCTCCCGACGGATTTTTGTGATTCTTGTTGTGAAGTCTTCTTGACTTGATTCTATATAATATATATTAGTTTTGGCACAGTTGAACATGTTTAGATTAGTCGCACACACAGTTTCTTTAACAGATCAATTTTCTGCCAAGGGGTGTTTTGTTGCTTTCGCTGAAAAGTTTTAATCTACCATTCATCCCCCTCTGGTAGCTTTACACGTGCTCTTCGATCCTACAATTGGTATCAGATCCACGGTGCTCTAATATTTGTGATTTGCACGTGCTTTTGACTAATCCTCATGGAGAAATACTCGGTAAAACCTTGCGTGTTTGTTGGTATTGATTTTCAGGTTTGGAAGGCACGCATGGAAGCCTTTATCCAGGCACAGGGCTTCGCCATATTGGAAAAGGTATACAAACCTTATGAAGTGCCACCAAATGATAAAGTTATGGTTGTGAACCTACAAAACATTGACAACAACAAATCCCACAACTTGATCATTAAGGGACTCACTCAAAGCAACTTTGATCTTGTCGCGCACCTCCGATCAGCATACGATGTTTGGAGAGCTCTCTGTGATTATCATGAAGGCTCCAACACAATCAAGGAGGTAAAAACAAGATATGTTTAAAAAGGAATACATGCGTTTTGAGATGCAGCCTGGTGAGTCCATCGATCAACTTTTTGCCCGGTTTAATAAAATTATCAGTAATCTACGTAGTGTCAACGTAAACTTTTCTGATGCTGAGAATGCTAGACAACTCCTTAGTGCATTAGACATGACAATATGGGAAATGAAAGTAACGTCCATTCGTGAATCAACTGTCATGAGTACTCTTACTTTAGATGTACTTTACTCTAAACTAAAAACTCATAAAAATGACATGTTATCACGTAAGAATCCAAATGAGTCTATTGCATTTGTTTCACAATGTTATATACCTAGCTCCAGCCAATCATCATCTTGCAATACTCTTGCTTTGTTGTCCTCACTAACCCTGAAGCAGATCAAGGAATTTCCAGAAGAGGAGTTAGCACTCATCTGTACTAGATTCTCAAAAGCATTGCGAAATGTGAGAACTAGAAAGAGAGCAAGCTCCGGACCACAGCGTTGCTTTGAATGTGGTAAGACAGGACACTTTCGTACAGCAAGCCCTAACCTTTTAGGTCCTACTACCCGTGAAGAAATGCAAAACAAGGTCAAGACCACCTCTGGAAACTCCAACAAGAAAAAGAAGGGTTCCATAGGATGCAACATGATAAACAGCTTCATCACCGCACTTCAAGAGCTCAGTTCAAGTGATGTAGACATTTGAAGTGATGAAGATGATGATGATCTGGCCAACTTATGCTTCATGGCGGGCAAAACAAGATCAAGATCAAGTCAGGAGGATGCAGAACACAACAGTGATGACGATGAGGTATGTTCTACCTGTAATGAAATGTGTGATGCAATTTCTCGTGCAACTATTATTGTCAAGAAAAAGGACAAAAAGCTTAGGGATAATGCTACTAAAATCGAATCACTAGAATCTGAAATCAACCATTTAAAAACCTTGATTCCTAGAGATGATGCATGTCCCTCATGTGACTTAATATATGAACAATTGTCCTCCCTAAGAAGTGCACATACCTCCACACTTTATAAACTTGAACTTGAAATTAAAAAGAACAAAAAGCTTTCTGCACTTAATATTGGAAACTTAAAAGATGCTTCTTGTTCTACAGTTTATTTGCATTGTTCTAGTTGTGATGATCTTGATAAGAAGTTGCAAGATGCTATGAATGAGATTTCTATTTTGAACCATGCTTTACTGCTCATGAAATTAAATATTGTTCTAAATGCAAATTAAAAGGAAAAAAATTCATGTGAAAACTGTCTAGAATTGTCTAAGAAACTTGTTGACATGAATAGGACACTAGAGCAGTTTTGTATTGGGAACAAAAATCTAAACCTCCTGCTAAATTCATCCAAATCTTGCAATGATAAAATCAGTTTAGGTTTTGATTCCCATGCTCATGCTAAAGCACATCCACCCAAAATTATAAAGTCATTATGAAGTGTTTTGATTAAAATAGTTACTAAACAAAAAGAAGTAATTTTTAAATCTGCAGTAGTGTTGTCACATTCGAGATCTAATAAACATGTTGCATGCTCATCTAGACATGAACACAAAGTTAAATTTCATTGTACCTATTGTGGTAGAGATGGTCATGTCATAGATTTTGTTATAGACTAGCTAAACAACATAAAAAGAAAAGAATTCAAGCTAGACCTTATAACTCTCATGCAAAATTTGTTGCACATACTAAACCGAATGTCAGGAATATGCAACCTGCTGTTTCCAGTCAAAAACATTCAAACTTTACCTCCGGAGCTTCAGTTTTTGCCTCTGGACCTTCTGTTGTTACCTCCGTACCTTCTGTTTTTGCCTCTGGGGCTACTAATTTTTGTGCTACACAAATAACACCTCGTAGGTCAGTAGTTAAGAACAAATAATCTCAAACTTTGACTCATAAACCTGCTGTTTTATCTCAGCTTTTGCGTGTTTTTTCTGCTGCACGTCGTGTGACTCAGTACTTAATTCCTAAATGCCTTTTAACTAACCCTAGTATTGAGTCATCAATGTATTGTTCTTCTATGTAGGTTACACACTTAAGGAAGTAGAACATTTGGATTGTGGATTCAGGTTGCTCATGCCACATGATTGGTAACAAAGAATGGTTTTTCTCCCTCTCTTTTGTGTCACGTGTAGATAATTTTTTTTTCCGATAATTCTTCAACTCCTATAATTGCTAAGGGTTTGGTTAGAGTAAATGATCACTACACTTTGAAGGATGTGGCACTTGTTAAAAATTTAAAATACAACTTGCTTTCCGTTTCACAACTGCTAGATGAAAATCTGGAAATTATTTTCACTAAAAATTGCTGCAAAGTTGTAAATTCAAATAGTGAGCTTATTTTTAACATGTCTCGATTTGGAATAGTTTTTAAATCTGATTTTGATATGTCTTCCTTTAAGCATAGGTGTCTAGTTGCTAATGATTCAAAGGACTTATAGTTTTGGCATCGTAGACTTGGTCACGCAGGCTTTGATCACCTAACATGTGTTAGTGCTCTTGATCGCATACGTGGGCTGCCTAAGCTTAAAGCGGACAAAGAAATTGTGTGATCTTGTTGTAGATATGCTAGATGGTTGCAGGTTCACATATCCCTCTCACAATGATCATGACAACTAAATCGGGTCAACTTTTGCACCTTGACACCGTAGGACCTTCACATGTTCAATCCTTCGGAGGTAAATGGTATGTTCTTGTGATTGTTGATGATTATTCTAGATACTCTTGGGCTTACTTTAAGACATCTAAGAATGAAGCTTTTAGTCACTTTAGAACTTTATTTCTTAGATTATCAATTGATCACCCAGGATCTTTAAAAGCAATTAGAAGTGATAGATCATCTTTTGATCACTTTTGTGCTGAAAATGGAATAGATCATCAAATTTATTCACCATATGTACCTCAGCAAAATGGTGTTGTAGAAAGAAAAACAGAACCTTAGTTGAGATGACTAGGACTATGCTTGATGAATATCAAACTCCTAGAAAATTTTGGGCTGGCGCAATTGCAACCGCTTGTTATGTCTTAAATCCTGTTTTCTTGCGCGCTAAGCTAGGTAAAACACCATATGAGCTCCGGTTTGTACATAGGCATAGTGTTACACACTTTCGGGTCTTTGGTTGCAAATGCTTTGTTAAGAAACATAGTAATCTTGATAAATTTTAAACTAGATCCATTGATGGCATGTTTCTTGGTTATCCATCTCATACTAGAGGCTACTGTGTGCTTTTACTTGACACTAACAAAATTGTGGAGACTTGTGAGGTGTATTTTGATGAAGCTATCCCAGGAACTAGCTCAAACATTGTAGGTATGGATCCATGTCCTCAGGGGGAGGGTAATTTCAAAGAAGAAGAAGAGTTGGTAATATTGCATGATAGCTCCGAAGATGACACGTGTCCAGCTCCGAACTTTGAACAAGCTCCGACTACCATCTCTGCTGGTCCTGATCGTCCACAAGCCAAAAGATCATCAATATGCAATGAACCTGATGAAGAAGAAGATTGTGAGACTCTATTCCCCTACGGATTTATAGGAATCATCCCCCGCAACAGATAATTGAAAGCTTGCATATAAGTTACAAGATCCAGGTTTTCCGACCTCAATTCTCATGCTCATTCTGCTTTTGTTGCTTCTTTTGAACCCAAAGATATATCACACGCACTCACTAATGAATCTTGGATTATTGCCATGCAAGAAGAGTTAGAAAATTTTGAAAGAAATAATGTTAGGAAACTTGTAGCTCCACCTCAAGATCACACTTTAATTGGAATTAAATGGGTGTTTAAAAATAAACAAAATGAGGATGGGGTTGTTGTCGGTACCCTATGTACCGGGTACCCCATGATACCGTAAGAAAAGCTAAGGAGTATCCCCCATTCAAGTTGAAGACCTCTGAAGGCCACACATGTTACACAGTACTGGACCCGCCTCCCTCGTTTGGGTAGCTCCAACACTGACACGTGTATCACAAGTGATGTAACGGCCAATCCTTAGACTATAAAAGGGTTGCTTCGCACGATACACAACAAGCAAGCTGATACGCTCACAATGCCATAGACACATTTTTCATACATACAACACACAACCCGTGGAGCAGGGTGTTACGCTCAGGCGGCCCGAACCACGTAAATCTCTTGTGTCATCATCTTGTTCAAATCTCACGCGCCCCAACCTATCAAGAACCTCCGCGGGCTACGATCTAAGTAGTAGCGGGGGAAGTGTCGATCGCACACTTCAACATTTGGCGCGCCAGGTAGGGGGCCTTGAGATTTCAAGATGGTGAACATCGAAGCAGGATCATCCAACAACAATGCTGAGCGACAAGCTGGGGGGAATCCCTCCAATGTGCAACAGCGAGCAGGTGTTGTTCTTTCGGTGGGCGTTGCGCCACCTCCAGCTGCTCAAGCTAACAATGCTGGACAACAGGATGGGGTCCTTGTGTCGGTCTCCGCATCAACACACAATAACCCCAAGAATGCGCTGATTGTTGCGCGTACTCTTCTAGAGCGCCCACCTGCACCTGGAGCACCTCAGGGTGCTATGGAGCAGTGGCGCGCTGATGTGCAGCATATGGTTGCAGCCGCAACTGATGCTATCAGCAACCAAGGTCCTCCCCTATCGGGGCAGGCACCGATACAGCGTAGGACCTTGTCCGGAAGACTTGGTACTCACGCATCACATCACCGTAGGCATGTTGTGTCTCAGCAGGTGACTTCGTTGCCCTTCGGGGCTCGTCGCACCCACACTGTGTCGAGACTCTTGACGCATGACTTACGGTCGGAGCTCGACCGCCGTTACATACAGCAAGACAGCTGTGTCCACATCGAGCACACTCGCAAAAGGCGGGAGGCTCGGGAAAACCCACCTCCTTCGGGAGTAGGGGGCGGCTGTTCAGCCTTGGCCATGCACTTGCGCATGGTCCGCTGGCCCCAGAAGTTCCGGCCTCATCCACCATAGAAATTTGACGGGGCTGTCAACCCCGCCGAGTTCCTCCACATTTACTCCACCGCCATTCTAGCGGCTGGTGGTAATGAGGTCGTGATGGCCAACTACTTCCCGGTGGCTCTGACAGAGACCGCTAGGTCCTGGTTCATGAGTCTGCCACCCGACTCTATCAACAGTTGGGCGGAGCTATGCCAGCAAGTCACCGCCAACTTTGGGAGCTCCTACACCCAACCAGACACCGAAATGGACCTTTTTGCTGTGAAACAAACATCGGGAGAATCGCTACGGTCCTTCATCCAGCAATTTTCTCAGGTACGTAATACCATTCCCTCCATCTCCAATGCATCTATCATCGTGGCAATCAGACAGGGTGTCAGCGATAAAAAGATGTTGGAGAAGCTAGTGACGAAGGAGGTCACCAGCATCACGGAGTTGTTCAGCCTGGCTGACAAGTGTGCCCGGGCTACAGAGGGCCAGGAAATGCAGTCAAAGCCTGCTCCGGAGGCTAATAAAAAGCCCTCCAAAGCTGAATCCACTACCTCCGGCGGTGGCAAGAAGAAGAAAAAGTCCAATGGAAAGAAGAAGCCATCAGCCGACATACCTACTGCTGCAGCGGCTGTAGCTCTAGGTGGTCGGGGTCCATGTCCCGAAAACCGACCTCGACCTTCGTCAGAAGACGGCAATGGTTCAATGGTGTGGTGTTCGATCCACAAGACGTACAAACACAACTTAGAAGACTCCGGGAGGTCCAAAACCTTGTCGAGCGCTACAACAAGTGCCGAGAAGAAGGTCCTTTCCGTCAACGGGAAGGAAAACAAAAAGTCGACGAAGCTCCAGCTGAAACGGAGCTAGGTTTTTAGGGCCCCAAGAAGGTCCTGAAGGCTGTGTACAACACAGTCGATGATGATTCTGACGTCTCTGACAATGAACATTGGAAGACTCTCAACAACATTTATGAAGGGTGCTGGGACATCACATCTCGTCGCGTCCTCAAGACAATGTGATGGGAAATGGCTGCTGTAGCTCCTTCTGCCAAAGCAGAACCACATCAGAAGTGGATGGATACTCCCATCACTTGCAATGCAACGGACTGCCCCAAGAACATGGTCGGAGCTGGCCAACTGCCACTGATGGTGTCTCCAACCATCAACAACGTTCAGCTCTACCATGTCTTGGTAGACGGAAGCGCAACCCTCAATCTATTAAGCTTTAAAGCGTTCATGAAGATCCAGCTCCAACTCTCGGACCTTCGCCCCTAAAGACCTTTCTTCGGGTAGGTCCAGGGGCCATCAGCCCTCTTGGATCCATTACACTCCCAGTGACCTTCGGGACTCAAGAGAAGTATAGTACCGAGAAGCTGGTCTTCGACGTTGCTCACATGAGTTTTCCCTTCAACGACGTCCTGGGCAGACACGCCCTATACAGTTTCATGGCCGCGGCTCACTACGGCTACCTGGTGTTGAAGATGCCAACACCTTTAGGTGTTCTCAGGATCCGTGGAGATTGCACTGCAGGAGTTACTGAATGTGGCCTAGAGGGGGGGGGTTGAATAGGCCCTTTTGCAAATTGTCGGATCCTGCAACACTTAACAACCAGTTCAATACCAGAGATATCGGACTAGTCCGGTAAAGTGCGGACTAGTCCGGTGTTCACGGACTAAGTGGATTGAGCTTGATCGATTAGATTGATTCTTTTATGTATGCAGCGGAAATATAGAATCAAATGAAGGTTTCAATATTATAAGATATATTATATCACAATTAAATCTTATGTTTAACAATCCAACGTGAGATAAGCAATGATTATGAAACCCTAGGTTATATTGATGAATTAGAATGATGAACACCAAAAACACAAGACACAAGGATTTATCCCGTGGTTCGGCTCCCACAAAGGCAACCTACATCCACGTTGTGGAGTCCACAAAAGGATCGGGTCTTCTCCAACCCTACCCTCATCGGATCACCACGAAGGCCAATCCTCTTCCACTAATCACAAAGGGGTGAATAACCGAATTCAAAGGGGCCTTCTCACACGTTGAGAGCTCCCTTGGATTACAACACGAAATACCACCGAAACACACTCAAAAGATTACAATAAAATCACAGGAGTGTGTTAGAGAATCAAACCAAGAGCTCAATGTGGTGATGAACGTGTCTCTCCAATGATCTAGAGTGAATCCTCAAAGGATTGATCGTTGTTGCACTTAATTTCGTGGAGAGATGTGGTTTTTGAGGCTCTTGGGAGGTGTGACGGCGCTAGGGTTCGAGAGAGGTAAAAATATGGCTGTACAACTCTATTTATATGGGTTTCTAAAAGTGACCGTTAGGGTTCATAAAGTTCGGACTAGTCCGTTGTGGTCACCGGACTAGTCCGGTGTGCTGAGTGTAGCAAACCCTAAGTGTCCCGAAATATCGGACTAGTCCGGCTAGGAGCGGACTTGTCCGATTTCGCTACTGGAAATCTTTGGACTAGTCCGGTTATGTGAAACCCTAAGTGTAGAGGATGACAAGTCCGCACTTGGGGGACTTGTCCGATTCATATCAGAGGATATTTCGGACTAGTCCGTGCACACATCGGACTTGTTCGATTTGGATCAGAAAGAATATCGGACTAGTCCGAATGTGATCGGACTTGTCCGATTTTGTGTGACTTGTGAAGTGTTTTGAGGACTAGTCCGCACTGGGGAGGACTAGTCCGATTCCGGTCAGAAAGGATATCGGACTAGTCCGGTGTCTGTCGGACTAGTCCGGTCCTGTGTAACTTTGTGCAATGTGTGTGTTTAAATGTGGTTGAGCTCTTGGGATGTGTTTCCTTAACACACTCCATACACAATAATCTACTACTCTTCTTCCTTGAGCTCATTTCCACTTTGCTCCTCATTCTTCCTTCTTTTTGGTACTTTGTTCATTTTTCTATCATAAGCCTGCACTCATCTCAACAAAGAGGTTAGGATCCCAATTGCTTGTCATAAATCATCCAAAACCCACAAGGGAGTCCTAGATGCACTTTCAATCTCCCCCTTTTTGGTGATTGATGACAACCAATTGAGATTTCACAAAATGTGATAAAAAATGAGATTTTCATAAAGTATGCATATATGAATCCAAAATACATCAAGAAGTGAAAAGTATTATCCATATGTGCATTCTTTATGGTGGGATGCATGACTAAGTATGCTGAAACATTGATAATTATGTAATTGACATTAATTACTAAATAGCAAGCATATATGACATTCTAGAGCAAAATCACAGTTTTCATAAATACTACTCAAAGGATTAACTCATTGCATCACAGAACCATAATTAACATAAAATCATTGTGAAAACATTACAAGCCACAAAAGAGGTAAAAAGAAAAGCATAGAACTCTCTCCTTGCAAACTACAGCTAAGACTAAGACTCCCCCTCAATCTCTCCCCCTTTGGCATCAAGACACCAAAAAGAAGGAGAGGAGGGTCCTAGGGTCTTCACTCTTCGCTGTCGGTCCTCTCATCGTCGTCTTCATCATCTTCATCTTCAGCTTGATGAGGAGGAGGAGGAGGAGGTGCGGAGGTACTCGAGTCCCCAACGCCAAAGTAGGAAAGCTCGGAGGGGGTCAAGGGCCCGAGCTCAGTGAAGTCTGGGTCGGAGTCTTTAGAAATCACTGGAGATCCAATGGGGTCGATCTCCAGCTTCTGGCAAATTTGCTTCACATTTGCCTTGATGTACCTCATGTCTTCCTTTCTTTTCTGATTGAGCTTGTGGGCCTTCACTTTGGCCTTCTTGCAGGAGGCAAAGATTGCAGCGAGATATTTCAGAATCCCACTAGCTGATCCTTTTTGAGGGGCTGCCCTACCAGCAGGGGCAGCACTTGCATCTTCTCTTGCTTTCGTCGGTGCCTCAGGGCTGGAGGCCGGCGAGGGAGCGACCTGGACATTTACTTGTTGAGGCTTCTGAGGCCTCAGAGGTGTGTGCTCCACATCTTTGACAAACTCGATCCCTGTGACTTTCTCAATCATGTACATGAGATAAGGGGCATAGCCACATGATCTGTTAGGGGTGCATGATATGTTCACCATGTCATTCCAAATATATTCCACCACATCAAATGGGCGGTTTTTGCTTATGACCCTCATCAGAGTTCGGAGGTATCCTTGAACACTCCCTGCATCCCCATCCTTAGGAGCTATTGTCTTCCTCAAGACTCTGTTTAGCACCACAAAGAATGGCTTCATGTTCTTCGTGGAAGGAGGGATGAACTTTGAGTTGGGCTCATAGAGAAACTTCATCTTTTCCTTCTCGATGACACCAACATTGTGAATAATCACATAGTCATTGCTTGAGGTGTCAAGATGCAACATCCTTGCAAATTCTTCATATGTAATAGTGTACTTGGATCCATGAGTCATCCAAGTCACTCTCTCTTCTTCATCGCTTGCAAAGTAACAAGTGGCATAGAACTGAGCCACCACTTCATCATTCCAATTGTACTTGAAGGCAAAGAGGTCCTTCAAGCCATGTTTTTCAGCTGCTGCAATCACTTCATCAAATGCAGAGCATCTCTTCTTCTCAAGATGTGCCCAGTCAATCCACTGATTGCGCACCACCGGTGTCTTCATCTGTAGGTAAACAACCCTGTAATAGTCAGCATGAAAATTGCTCCAGAATCTTCCATATGCAGCCTGCTTTGGATGACTATAGCAATCAATGCTCCTGAGCTTTGTAGCTGAGTCACTGCCCTTTCCATTGAACTTCTCTTCAGTGGGGTCCCGGACCCCTTCCCTCAGAGCATGTAGCTTCAACGGGCCAACTGGACCCGTAGCAATCCCTTTGCCCTTGCCCTTTGCTTGGCGGGCACTTGCCGAGCTAGGACCACCACCGGTGGTAGTCCTAGAAGCTGGCACCTTGGAGGCCGGCTTCTTCGCCAGCACTTTCCTCCGAACCTGTGGAGGAGACGGAGCTGGCTCGGTAGGTATCTCTTGGCGCTTCTTGCCAAGACTCGTTGAGGTTCGAGGTGCCATCTCGTGGTCCATCTCGGCCTCAAAATCGGAAACTTCATCGTTTGAGCTCGACATGACCTGAGAATGAGAGGCTTGATTGAGAATTAATGGTACAATGCATAGGTGTGAAAGTATAGCAAGGACTTGCATTGAGGAATTGACAAGTTAGGTTTTGAGATCAGAAAAGTCGGACTTGTCCGGTGTCCAGGCACGGACTAGTCCGGGATATCGGACTTGTCCGTGCATGGACCGGACTAGTCCGGTATTCAAACTCAAAAACCTAGGAAACTAGACAAATGGTGATTCCTAATGTACAACAGGCGTAGCATAAACGTAATACATCAAGGAGGCCTGTATATAGTGAAATATGCTAGGCTATTTGATCAACAATGAAGGAATTTGGGATTTCTAGGGTTAGGGTGAAAGATTACCGAAGAAATCGACTGGAGCTGGAAGAAGAGGACGTTGAAGGCCGGACTAGTCCGAGAGCTTCAGTCCCGATGCAATGTTGATCAAATCCCACCCAAACTTGCAAAGTTTTGATGGAGAAATCAATAAATCGCCTTGGGGGCTCGAGCATGAAGAGAGAGAGTGCGTGAGGCAAGAGTGGAGGTGAGGGATTTAGGGTTTAGCGGCGGCTAGGGTTATGGACACGAAAAATCGGACAGGTCTGGAGAAGACCGGACTAGTCCGAACTTTTCCAGGGGCTATATCAGACTAGTCCGTTGGCTACCGGACTAGTCCAGCCTAACTAGCACTCTACAGACTGGTCTGCATGGGCGGACTAGTCCGGGCAACCACGGACTAGTCCATGGTCACCAGGCAAGAATTTGTAGCCCATTCATATATATTTGAAGGTACATATTTATAGAAAAGAGAGGCAAAACACATCAAATAGTCTTGATGAATATGATCAGTAAGCATACAACAATCAAGCAATGATCATAATTCACCAAGATCTAGTAATTGACATAGTTTTTCGGAGAAAAAATGAGAGAGATGATTTTCACAATCCAATCAACATATTTGAAGAATTCATACAGGTATGCAACATTTCAAGCCACACTCCGAGCATCAAGGATATTCAGTTCATTTCGGAGTTCGCAAAAGCGTTTTTCATCAAGTGGCTTGGTGAATATGTCGGCCAATTGCTTTTGGGTATTGACATGGAAAATAGCTATGTCTCCTTTCATGGCATGATCTCTCAAAAAGTGATGTCTTATATCCATGTGTTTAGTTCTGGAGTGCTCAACTGGGTTGTGGGCAATTTTGGTGGCACTCTCATTGTCACAAAGGAGTGGAATATGGTTCATAGTGTAACCATAATCCCTTAGAGTTTGTCGCATCCAAAGGAGTTGAGCACAACAACTCCCAGCTGCAACATACTGGCTGTGGATAAAGCAATGGAATTTTGTTTCTTGGAGGACCAAGAAACTAAGGATCTCCCTAGGAATTGGCATGTGCCGGAAGTGCTTTTTCTATCTACTTTGCAGCCGACATAATCTGCATCGGAATAACCGATGATATTGAATTTTGAGCCTTTTGGGTACCAAAGACCAAGGTTGGGTGTATGAACTAAATATCTCAAGATCCTTTTTGCGGCTGTCAAGTGACATTCTTTAGGGTTGGCTTGAAATCTTGCACACAAACATACACTCAACAGAATGTCTGGCCTAGATGCACATAAATAGAGTAGAGATCCAATAATGGAGCGATATACCTTTTGGTCGATGTTAGGTCCATCTTCATTGAGATCCAAGTGGCCATTTGTTGTCATGGGGGTCTTTATGGGCTTTGCCTTGTCCATACCAAACTTCTTAAGTATGTTCTGCGTGTACTTGGTTTGGCTTATGAACGTCCCTTCCTTTTGTTGCCGCACTTGGAATCCCAAAAAGTACTTTAACTCTCCCATCATTGACATTTCAAACCTGTCTGTCATGATTTTACTAAATTCTTCACAAAAAGATTGGTTAGTTGACCCAAAGATTATATCGTCAACAAAAATTTGACAAGTAAAAAGATCATCATCAAAATTCTTTGTAAACATTGTATAGTCTACTTTGCCAATCTTAAAGCCATTTTCAATTAAGAAATCTCTAAGACACTCATACCAAGCTCTAGGAGCTTGTTTGAGGCCATAGAGAGCCTTACGCAATTTAAACACGTGGTCGGGGAACTCTTCATCTTCAAATTTGGGTGGTTGCTCCACGTAACCTCTTCCTTGATTGGTCCGTTGAGGAAGGCGCTTTTCACATCCATTTGATACATCTTGAAATCATGGTGAGTAGCATATGCAAGTAATATTCTAATAGATTCAATCCTAGCTACTGGAGCAAAAGTTTCATCGAAATCCAAACCTTCGACTTGTGAGTACCCTTTGGCCACAAGTCGCGCCTTGTTCCTTATCACCACCCCGTGTTCATCTTGTTTGTTGCGGAAGACCCACTTGGTGCCGACAATGTTTGCATTGGGTCTTGCCACAAGTTCCCACACTTCGTTCTGCTTGAAGTTGTTCAATTCTTCTTGCATTGCCACCACCCAGTCCGGATCTTTCAATGCATCTTCAACCCTGCGTGGTTCCAAAAAGGATACAAAAGAATAGTGTTCACAAAAGTTAGCTATGCGAGATCTAGTGGTTACTCTCTTTTGGATGTCACCGATGATGTTGTCGATTGGGTGATCCCTTTGGACGCATTGGTGTACTCTTGGGTGTGGCACTTGAGGAGTTGTATCTTCATGATTATCTGCTTCTCCCCCTAAGTCATTGCCTTCGTTGACTTGTTGATTATCTTGGTATCTTTGTGGTTGATCTTTTGTTGAAGCTCCCCCTTGATCGTTGATCTCCTCTTGTGGTTCATCTCCCTCATGTACGTGTGGAGGTGGCTCTTGTGGTCGAACCTCACCTAGAGCCATTCTCTTCAATGCTTGACAAGGAGCTTCTTCTTTACCTAGTTCACATGGATCAACTTGCTCGTTTTGGGAGCCATTAGTCTCATTGAACACTACGTCATGTGCTATTTCAACAAGTCCGGAGCTCTTGTTGAAAACACGATAGGCGTAAGTGTTCGAATCATAACCAAGCAAGAAACCTTCATCGGACTTCGAAGCGAACTTTGAAATCCTAGGCTTCTTGTTTAAGATATAGCATGGAGAGCCAAAAACTCAAAAATATGAAATATTTGGTTTGTTAACGGTGAGTAGCTCATAGGATGTCTTCTTGAGTAGTCGATGAAGATAAAGTCTATTTACAGCGTGGCAAGCGGTGTTAATCGCTTCTGCCCAAAATTGATCAGATGTCTTGTACTCATCGAGCATTGTTTTTTCCATCTCTATGAGTGTTCGATTCTTCCTTTCGGCAACTCTGTTTTGTTGTGGGGAATATGGCGCTGAAAATTCGTGCTTGATGCCCTCTTCATCAAGGTACTCCTCTACTAGTGTGTTCTTGAACTCCGTGCCTCGTCGCTTTGAATATTCTTGATTGTCAATGAGAATTTGTTTTGAGCTCGCTTGGAGAACTTCTTGAGTATTCCTTGTGTTTCTGACTTATCATGCAAAAAGAAAACCCAAGTGAAGTGAGAAAAGTCAACAACTACTAAACCATATTTGTTACCGCCGATGCTTATGTAAGCAATTGGACCAAATAAGTCCATGTGAAGTAGCTCGAGCGGTCTTGTTGTAGTCATGATGTTCTTTGCGGGATGATGTGCTCCAACTTGCTTCCCGGCTTGGCACGCGCTACAAGGCTTGTCTTTCTCAAAAACACCATCCTTCAAACCGCGGATGTGATCGCCCTTGAGGAGTTTTTGAAGATTCCTCATACCAACATGTGCTAGCCGTCTATGCCACAGCCAACCCATGTTGGTTTTTGCAATCAAGCATGTGTCAAGTTCGGCTTTATCCTTGTTGAAGTCAACAAGGTAAAGCTTTCCCTTCAACATACCCTTGAATGCAATGGAATCATCACTCCTCCTAGAGACAGTCACACCCTCGTTAGTGAACAAGCAATTATAACCTTTGTCACATAGTTGAGATATGGACACCAGGTTATAATCTAAGGATTCAACACGTAAAACATGAGAAAGTGTGTGTTTAGATGATATAGCAATTTTACCGGTACCGAGCACTCTTCCTTGACTGTTATCTCCAAAGTAGATGCCCTCATTTTGGTCCTCATTCTCTTCATATTCCACGAACATTCTTCTTTCTCCGGTCATATGGTTGGTGCACCCGCTGTCTAGCACCCATTTAGATCCACCGGAGGCCTGCAAAAACAAATTATGCTTTGGTTGTAGGTACCTATGCTTGCTTGGGTCCTTGGAGGTTAGTTACAATACATTTGGGCACCCACGCATGAGATTTAGTGTTCCCATGGCGTGGCCCAACATAATGAGCATAAACCTTGCCAAAGTTATTTCTCATTAACACATAAGAGGCATCAAAGGTTTTAAACAATAGATGTTTATGTATCGGACTAGTATGGGGGCCCGGACTTGTCCGGAGAACTGGACTTGTCCGGGCATCGACCGGACTAATCCAATGTTCCTGTGCAGGTACAATCTTAATCTGTGACTTTCTAGTTTGAGAGGGTCTTCCTTTTACAAAGGTAATCCTCTCCTTGTTATTCTTATGACTTCTAGCATGCTGCTTTTCACCATAAGAGTAACCCATGCCATATTTGACGTTTGGAGGTCTTTGGACCAAGTACGCACTATGTGCATAGTTGATCTTCTCCTTGTGAAATATGCCACATTGGGAAGGATGTTTATCCTTTGTGGAGGTTGACTTCTCCTTCAAACTGGTGTCACCTTTCTTACATGTACAAGCATGAGCTAAATCAGTTTTAGTGGGTTGAGAAGGTGAATTTGAAGAGGAGGAAGGTTCACTCAGCTTGAGTGACTCAACTTGCACTTCAAGGATCTTGTTAACCTTGATCAGGTCAGCAAGTTGGTCTTTGATTGCAACATTTGAGTTGGTTAACTCCAGGCAAGCTTCCTTGCTTGAAGCTAACTCAAGCTCTAGTGAATTGCTTTTCTCCTTTTCAAGTTCTAGAAGTTTGTCAAGTTCGACATACTCATCCTTTTGGGAGATGATCATGTCCTCTTGACGATGAATTAACCTCTCCTTCTCAACAAGTTGATCAAGTAAAAATTTCATTTTTGTTGCGGCTTTTCTATCTAGTCCAATAAGCATATCCTCATTATCACTATTTATTTCATCATCACTAGAGTAGGAATGCACGAAAGGGGCTTTGATGGTTAACTTGCGTTTACCTTCCTTTTCCATGAGGCAATTACCATTTCCCTTCCTTGTGCCGAGTGTAGGGAAGAGAGTAGACTTCTTGGACAAGCTCTCGATAGCTATGCTAGCCATCTCTTCTTCTTCGGATGATGAGGACTCATCATTTGAGTCCCACTCCTTCCCTATGTGAGCTTGTTCGGCTTGTTTCTTCTTCTTGAAGAATTTCTTGAGTTGAGGCTTGGCTTCTTTTGTCTTCTTCTTGTTCTCTTTGTACGGGCAATCAACAATAAAGTGGTTGTACTCACCACAATTATAGAATGCCCGCCTCAACTTTGCCTTTGTTTTGTCCTTGTACTTTTCTTCACTTGATTTTGTACCTTGTCTTTTCTTCATTATTCTCTTGAACTTTTTCATGAATAATATCATGTCATCTTCATCTAGTTCACTGCTCTCGTCGTCACTGTCTTCCTCTAGTTGTGCTTCTCTAGCTTCTTTCGATAGGGGCTTGAGGGTGGACTTCAAGGCAACCCCTTTCTTCTTTGCCGAGGTGAGGTCGGCAATTTCCTTGACGTGCTTTGCTTGTTTTTCCATCATCTCAAAGTTGATGATCTTTCCAAGCAATTCATCCGGAGTCATCCTTTTGTATCCGGGGCTTTCTCTAATCATGGAGCATAGTGTGACATTGCGAGGCATAAAAGCTCTAAGGATGAGCTTTACCACCTTGTGGTCATTCCACTTCTTGCTCCCATATGATCGAACCTTGTTGACGAGTGTCTTCAATCGGTTGTACATATCTTGAGGTGACTCATCTTCCTCAATTGCGAATCTTCCTAGTTCGCCTTCGATCATCTCAATCTTTGCTTCACGAACATGTCAGTCACCTTCATGTGCAGTTTGCAGTGTATCCCATATCTCCTTAGCAATTTCGAGTCCATCAACCTTGGTGAACTCGTCCCGACTAAGTGAGGAGGTGATTACTGCTACGGCTTGAGCTTTTCTATGAATATCCTACTCTTTGCTTGGGGTGAGCTCTTCGTCGTCGTCCGGAATATCTATCCCTGTGCATACAACATGCCATAGACTTGGATTGAGAGAAATCAAATGCATTTTCATATTCTGCCTCCACATTGAGTAATCACTTCCATCGAAGTGTGGGGCTTTACCAAGTGGGATAGATAACTAATGACTATTATTGGAAGTTAGACGATCATAGTTAAAAGGATATCGGGAGTAGTCGGTGTGACTACTCCCCTTCTTCTTCTCTTC
The DNA here is from genome assembly GCA_036927565.1 of Tuctoria greenei. Taxonomy (NCBI): domain Eukaryota; kingdom Viridiplantae; phylum Streptophyta; class Magnoliopsida; order Poales; family Poaceae; genus Tuctoria; species Tuctoria greenei. The sequence continues at coordinate 112,091,068 of JAYESD010000012.1, read as the reverse complement.
AACTTTCACTTTCCCTTTGGAAAGTGACTTCTTTCTGAGCAGCGCCTTTAGCTACAGCGTCTCCTCATCATCGTCCTCGAAGTCTTGAATGGCTTCGAGGTACTTCTCCATCTTTTGGGTCTTGTCGTTGTTAACCTCCTCTTGGTTGTTGGTTTTGTGGATGTCCTTCATCTCCGACATGAAATCTTCGAGTGGTTAGACTCTTTCTTGAAGAACCTGCTCTGATACCAATTGAATGTAGCCTAGAGGGGGGGTGAATAGGCCTTTTTGCAAATTGTCGGATACTACAACACTTAACAACCAGTTCAATACCACAGATATCGAACTAGTCCGGTAAAGTGCGGACTAGTCCGGTGTTCATGGACTAAGTGGATTGAGCATGATCGATTAGATTGATTCTGTTATGTATGCAGCGAAAATATAGAATCAAATGAAGGTTTCAATATTATAAGCTAAATTATATCACAATTAAATCTTATGTTTAACAATCCAACATGAGATAAGCAATGATTATGAAACCCTAGGTTATATTGAGGAATTAGAATGATGAACACCAAAACACAAGACACAAGGATTTATCCCGTGGTTTGGCTCCCATAAAGGCAACCTACATCCACGTTGAGGAGTCCACAAAAGGACCGGGTCTTCTCCAACCCTACCCTCGTTGGATCGCCACGAAGGCCAATCCTCTTCCACTAATCACAAAGGGGTGAATAACCGAATTCAAAGGGGCCTTCTCACACGTTGAGAGCTCCCTTGGATTACAACACGAAATACCACCGAAACACACTCAAAAGATTACAATGAAATCACAGGAGTGTGTTAGAGAATCAAACCAAGAGCTCAATGTGGTGATGAACGTGTCTCTCCAATGATCTAGAGTGAATCCTCAAAGGATTGATCGTTGTTGCACTTAATTTCGTGGAGAGATGTGGTTTTTGAGGCTCTTGGGAGGTGTGACAGCGCTAGGGTTCGAGAGAGGTAAAAATATGGCCGTACAACTCTATTTATATGGGTTTCTAAAAGTGACCGTTAGGGTTCAGAAAGTTCGGACTAGTCCGTGGTGGTCACCGGACTAGTCCGATGTGCTGAGTGTAGCAAACCCTAAGTGTCCCGAAATATCGGACTAGTCCGGCTAGGAGCGGACTTGTCCGATTTCGCTACTGGAAATCTTCGGACTAGTGCGATAGCCATCGGACTTGTCCAGTTATGTGAAACCCTAAGTGTATAGGATGACAAGTCCGCACTTGGGGGACTTGTCCGATTCATCTCAGAGGGTATTCTGGACTAGTCTGTGCACACATCGGACTTGTCCGATTTGGATCAGAAAGAATATCAGACTAGTCCGGATGTGATCAGACTTGTCCGATTTTATGTGACTTGTGTAGTGTTTTGAGGACTAGTCTGCACTGGGGAGGACTAGTTCGATTCCGGTCAGAAAGGATATCGGACTAGTCCGGTGTCTGTCGGACTAGTCCGGTCCTGTGTAACTTTGTGCAATGTGTGTGTTTAAATGTGGTTGAGCTCTTGGGATGTGTTTCCTTAACACACTCCATACACAATAATCTACTACTCTTCTTCCTTGAGTTCATTTCCACTTTGCTCCTCATTCTTCCTTCTTTTTGGTACTTTGTTCATTTTTCTGTCATAAGCCTGCACTCATCTCAACAAAGAGGTTGGGATCCCAATTGCTTGTCATAAATCATCCAAAACCCACAAGGGAGTCCTAGATGCACTTTCAGTTACCACGATGGAGAAACTCCATGCACTTGCCACAGTGCAGGAAGGAACCTCAGACAAAGAGCTAGCTGCTCAACCTCTGAGCACTCGTCATCGAGGCTCGACCTCTGCACCACGTGTGCAGCCAAGCAGCGACACCGATGTTCCCGTCAAAGTCGTCCAAATTGGGTTCAATGCTGCCCAGACCACCCGTATATTGGAAGGTCTGGACAACAAATAGGAACTCACGCTCATCACTTTTCTCTGGGCGAATGTTGACGTGTTTGCCTAGCAGCCATCACAAATGCATGGGATCCCTAGGGAGGTGATTGTGCACAATCTGAAGATTTATCCCGATGCACAGCCAGTACATCAGAAGCCCCGGAAGCAATCAGTTGAAAGGCAGAACTTCATCCGATAGGAGATCAAGAAGTTGCTCGAAGTTGGTTTCATTCGGGTGGTTCATCACCCAAAATGGCTGGCAAACCCAGTCGTTGGGCCGATGGGAAGCTTTGGATGTGTATTGACTACACCACCTTAAATAAGGCATGTCCAAAAGATCCATTTCCACTACCTAGAATAGATTAGATAGTGGACTCTACCTCTGGATGTTAGCTATTGTGTTTCCTAGATGCCTACTTCAGATATCATCAAATCCAGATGTCTGGGGAAGATGAAGACCATACTACCTTCATAATAGTAGATGGATTGTATTGTTATACTGCCATGCCATTTGGTCTCAAAAATGTTGCTTCAACTTTTGTGCGAGCTATGCACAAAACCTTTGGAGAGATAATCAGGGACTTGGTGGAGGTGTATGTCGATGACATCATCGTGAAGGTCAAGAAAAAGGAGTCCCTTCTTGACAACTTGCAAGCCGTCTTTGACAAGCTGCGCATCACGCACACCAAGCTGAACCCGGACAAGTGTGTCTTTGGGGTTAGCTCCGGGAAGGTCCTTGGTTTCTTGGTGACTCACCGAGGAATTGAGGCGAACCCGGCGAAGATCAAGGCTATTGAAGATATGCGGCCCCCAGCCCACATCAAGAATGTCTAGAAGCTAACCGCATGTCTAGCTGCGCTCAGTCAGTTCATCTCAAGACTGGCAGAGCGGGCACTTCCCTTATTCAAGCTATTGAGGAAGACTAGGCCTTTCCATTGGTCCGAAGAAGCTGAAAAGGCGTTCCAAGAGCTCAAGCAGCTCCTCACCACACTACCAATCTTGATAGCCCTGAACCCTGGTGAGCCTCTACTGCTTTATATTTCTGCAACTACGGAAGTTGTCAACATGGTCCTGATCGCGGAAAGACTGGAACCACATCCAGTTCAGGAGCCCAGACCCGTCCATAAGGGTCCGGAGCTACCTAAAGGCGAGTCTTGGTCCCAACCCCCAGGCACGGATCTTCAGGGCGAAATGCTATAAGATCAACCTCCCTCATCTGAGGGAGTTCTCACGGCTGATCAGGAAGATTTGGGCCCCTCTGGGAGGGTCAGGATTTAACAAGAAGAAGTTCTGGACGCCTTCGGGAGGGTCCGGGGAGATCAACAAGAAGGTTCAGACCCCTCTAGGAGGGTCCAGATCGATGGATAAGAATCTTCGGGCCCCTCTAAGAGGGTCTGGACTGTCCAGCGACCAGTATACTTCATAACCGAAGTACTCCATGACGCCAAGACCAGATACATTGAAGTGCATAAGCTGCTTCACGCAGTTCTTATTGCCTTAAGAAAGCTTCGTCATTACTTCCAAGCCCACAAGATATCAGTGGTAACTTCTTATCCACTGTGTGCTATTCTGCATAATCCTAATTCTACTGGGAACATAGCCAAGTGGGCAGCGGAGCTAGCAGAATTCAATCTCGAACTCCTGCCTAGACAAGCAATCAAGAGTCAAGCCTTGACCGATTTTGTGGCAGAGTGGACTTCTTCTCCATAAAATCCTGGGGGCCCCAGTGAGCAGAAGCCGGAACCCAAGGTCCCGATCTTCAATGAGCCTCATCGGACCCTCTACTTCGACGGCTCCGTACAGAAGCAGGGGGCCGAAGCTGGAATACTTGTCCTCGCTTTGATCAGGGACAAGGTCAAATATATGGTGAAAGGTGACCAATAACATGGCGGAATATGAAGCTCTCATCTATGGGCTTAACATGGCGCTATCTTACGACGTCAAGCATATGCTAGTGAAGGGTGACTCGCAGCTCATCATCAAGCAAGTCAAAGGCGAATGCAGCTGTAACAACCCTCAACTGGCTGCTTATCTCCTTAAAGTCCAAAAGCTCCAGAAGGACTTCCATGTCCTTAACCTCTGCCATGTCTAGCGTCTCAACAACGCAGAAGCTGACGAACTCTCAACGAAGGCTTCAACTAGAGCTCTGACTCCCTACGGAGTCTTGGTCCAGAGATTGTCAATACCAACCGCTCAGCCCGCCGAGCTGAGTGAAGGGGGGCGAGACCAACACCTCGAAGTTGGCGGTCCCGGTGGCCCTATTACCATGGTGTCCACCATGGGTCGTAGGTGCCGCAGGAAGCTCCGAGCAACCTGGCATGCAAGACTCAGAAGCTCAAGTTAGCTCTGATGCATGGATCTCAGAGATCCGGAGCTACTTGAAAGACAACCACCTTCCTGAAGATGGTGTATCCGCTGACCGGATCATCAGATTGGCTAAAAGATACACGCTGGTAGAAGGGGATCTCTACCAACGCGGTGCCAACAGTGTCCTAATGCGATGCATTGCAAGGTAAGAAGGTCGCGAAATCCTCGCAGAGATCCATGGAGGCGAGTGTGGGAACCACGCGTCTTCGCGCATGCTGGTCGGCAAAGCCTTTTGGCATGGCTTCTACTGGCCTACAGCACTCCAGGATGCAGTAGAGTTGGTGAAAGAGTGTGAAGCATGCCAGTTCCACGCAAAACAAATTCACACACCGGTTGAGTCTCTGCAAATGATTCCTCCTACATGGCCATTCGCTCTGTGGGATATGGACATATTGGGACCTTTTCCAAAAGTTGTCGGAGGTTACAGGTTCCTGTATGTCGCCATCGACAAGTTCACCAAGTGACCGGAAGCTACTCCAATTGTTACTATCAATAAGCAGTAAACAATCTAGTTCTTGAAGTCCATAGTGTGCAGATTTGGAGTTCCAAATAGTGTCATCACTGACAACGAAACTCAATTTACAAGTGCAACATTTCAAAAGTATTGCCAAGACCTTGGCATTCAAGTCATCTACGCATCAGTAGCTCACCCGGCGAGTAATGGCCAAGCTGAGAGAGCAAATGCAGAAATCTTAAAAGGACTCAAGACGCGCACTTATGAGCGCCTAAAAAAACATGGAGCCAACTGGATTGAGGAGCTTCCGTCCACACTATAGGAAAGGAAGACTACACCTAACTGGTCTACTGGAGAGACACCCTTCTTCCTGGTGTACGGAGCTGAAGCAGTCCTTCCTCCGGAAATCACGACAGGGTCACTCCGGGTCCAGACCTTTGATGAAGCCACGCAGGACTAGCTTCGGCGTGAAGATCTTGACCTCGTCGACGAGGGAAGGTGCCAAGCAGCGATTCAGAATGCACGTTATCGCCAGGCACTCCGGCGCTATCATCAAAGGCATGTGCGTAATCGACAGCTCGAGGAAGGCGATCTGATGCTGCGTAAAATACTAACTTCAGAAGGGATGAACAAACTTTCCCCAGCTTGGAAGGTCCCTTCCGAGTGATCAAAGTATCCCGTCCCGGATGCGTTCGCTTGGTAACTGGGGATGGGACCCCGCTTCCTAATCCTTGGAACATCAAGCACCTTCGTAAGTTTTACGCTTAGTATCACAGAGGTGAGTCTGTAATTATAGGCAATGTAAATTATAGAGTATATACACAGTGTCAGGTAGGTCCTCCGGGAGAACATCCGGACCCCTCCGGGAGGGTCTGAGAAGTTCAAGCAACACTTGACATAGTTGCAGCACTAAAAGTGTAGCTACCTGCCCTGGGTTAGTACAAGATGTATAGCACGCCTAGCTTGGTTCTGTACCCTAAGTGTGTCCTTGTCTCCCCTATAATTTGGACCTATAATGAAAGGCATTTTTGTATAAAAGCAGACTCCACGTGTATTAATTTTGTGCAGGCTCATTCTCTTTTCTTTATCCTTCTCCTTCTTGTCTATAACGAATTGTGCAATTCTTTTTGAGTTTTAATCCAAGTTATTCATATGTTGTACAAGTTATATTGGTGGTCTCTTCGGATCTTAGCATTGCTGCATGGTCTACTCGCTTGAACGCCAAGCCAACACAGGTCCGGAGTGTGCTATCGACTTAGTCTGGTCCTGCACCCTAAGTACGCCACTCTACCTACATTCTGGCAGGCCTTAGTAGGGCGGGTCCTAAAAGCATTCGGATATGGAAAGATTATATCAATGTGCTTGTTATCATATCGAGTTTCTTCAGATCTAAAATTCAAATAAGAACATTAAGTCACAAAAGAGTTATAGATGAGAGGATGAATTTTATGGTTTTCATTGTCTTTGATGCATAGGAAAAATGAAAACTCATGACGATGATGGACGATGCCGGAGCTACTAAGCTCCGACAACCTCCAAGGGGACCCGCCATTGAAGTTTCGGACGTTGAAAGTGGTCACCGCCGGAGCTAACAAGCTCCGACAACTCCCATGGGGGCCCGCTGTCGACGTGAAGCATAATGGCAATTCAAGTGAAGATGGCGAAACCACCCAGGGGGCCCGCTGTCGACCTTCTACGCGTTGACAGTGGGTGTTGTCATACCTAACAAGCTCCGACAACCCCAGGGGGCCCGCCGTCTACGTTTTTACACATTGACAGTGGGTGCCATCGGATCTAACAAGCTCTGACAACCCCAGGGGGCCAACCGTCTATGTTTTTACGCATTGACAGTGGGTGCTGTTGGACCTAACAAGCTTCGACAACCCCAGAGGCCCCACCGTCGATGCAACAAAAGCTCCATGGAGAAGTCAGAAATAAACTTTGAACCTAAAAGCTACCAGTTTGAAGTGTCCAAGTCATCAACACGTCGTCAAATTCTTTTGGTACATGTTCACAACCAAATTGTGTACATCTACCAGAGGGCAAACAAGATAAAGGACAATGTATTGAAGACAAGGACAAAATGGAATTCATTGCAGAAAGAGTGGATTTCATTTATCTGAAGTACTGGATTACAAAATGAGGATTGCAGCAAAAGGCAAAAGGAAAAGGTCCTAGCTACTGGAGGATCTAAGTCCTGCGGAAAAACGATGCAACCTTCTCAACAGCTTCTTGGACACTAGCCCTAGCGACATCCTCCTCTTCAATAATGGCTCCTTCGAAGACCGGATCTAGAGAAAGTTGGGGGTCTCGGCTCTTATAACATGCCAGGACATATTCGACAATGTTCTTGGTCAGAGATTTCCCCTCCATCTCGAGCTGGTCGGCGATGACATCACCCATCGCGTCGAGTTTGCTGCCAGCAGAGCCAAGTGCCACCAGTGTCTGGTCTAGCTCTGGTGCTGGGTTCTCGGGATGTACTCGGCTGAACCCAAGCGGCACCAAAGCTTTGTCCGCACGCCCAAAAAATCCCACACCTGCTGGGACTCAGTTGCCCTCGAGCTCCGCAACTCCTCCAGTGACCTTCTGGCCGCTGCAAGCTCTGAACCTTCCTAAGCAGAGGCGCTCGATCACTTTGGCATGTTGCTGTATACTCTCAGCTATTTGATTTTCACGATCGGCTAGCTCTGTCTCCCAGAGGTGGATACGGTTCCGCCGTTCAGCCAGGTCCTTCTCCCTACCTCTTACTTTCCCTTCTCTGGTGCAACATTAGCTTCTCTTTTGAGAGCTCCTGCCCCAGTTTCCAGTACTTATCTTCCTCTTCTTTGCTCTGCAAATCAAGCTTTTCGGTGCGGTCAGAAAAATTTTGCTCTCCGAGAGTCAGCTTCTGGCGAGCTCCTCCTCTCTTTTCAAAATATCCTCCTGCTGTTCCAGGAGTTTCTCTTCCCTCGCATCGAGGTCGACTCGGTGCTTCAGGAGAATCTTGTTTAATGTATTGAGGTTGTCGTGACGTTCGTCAACAGCATCGTTGCTTTTCTTGTCATGCTCGAGAATCTCCCGAGAATTAGCATCGAGGGCCGTAATGGAGGCCTCCTTTTCCTCCAGCAACTTTCCCCAATATTCCATCTGGGCCTTCTCCTTCTCGACCCACTCCTTCTGATCAGCAAGCCTCATCTGTGCAAGCTTGGTCTCGAAGTGGAGCTTGTTGCGCCTGAAAGTGCATCTAGGCATCCCTTGTGGGTTTTGGTTGATTTATGACAAACAAATGAGATCCTAACTAAATTGTTGAGATGAGCGCAGGTTTTAATGAAACTATAAAGAAAGTGCAAAAAGAAAAGAGAGTGAGGAATCAAGTTGAAAAGAGCTCAAGAGATGAATAGAATACTCTTTGTGTATGGAGTGTGTTGGAGAAACACACCCCAAGGGCTCAAGCAAAAGAAAACACTCACACTGCACAAATTTACACAGGTCCGGACTAGTTCGATATACCTCGGACTAGTCCGATAATCTCTCTATCCAGGAACGGGCAAGTCCTCCCAGTGCGGACTTGTCTGCAACGGACTAGTCCGATAAAGTCTAGACTAGTCCGATAATACCTCTGATCAACATTGGACAAGTCCGATATTGCACGGACGAGTTCGAAATCCTCACTAACCAACTTCGGACAAGTCCTCCAATTTCGGACTTGTCCTTAACCCCTCAAAATTTCACGACACCAGACTAGTCCGATATTATCCGGACTAGTCCGATAATCTCTCTGACTAAAATCGAACAAGTCCTCCAAGTGCGGACTTGTTCTCAATTCACTAAGGGATTCACCATGCCGGACTCGTCCAATATGTGCCGGACTAGTCTGAATATCTCCAGTGCCCAGATCGAACTAGTCTACATGTTTTCGAACAAGTCCGATATTCCTGAACACTTAGGGTTTTCCACATGCCGCACACCGGACTAGTCCGGAGTCCACCACAGACTAGTCCGGACTTTGTAAACCCTAACGATAACCTTTGGAAACCCTCATATAAATAGAGGTGCATGACCCTACTATGATCACTCTCGACCCCCTGCGCTGTCACACCTTCCAAGAGCTCAGAAAACACGTCTCTCCACACAATCAAACGCAAGAAAGATCAAATCCTTAAGTATTAACCATAGATCAAAGGAGAGACATGTTCTTCACATCTTGAGCTCTTGGGTTTGAATCTCTCATACACTCTCGCTGTTTTATTCCATATCTTTCGAGTGTGTTTGGTAGTGTTTCGAATTGTAAATCTTGGGGAGCCCTCAACTTGTGAGAAGACCCCTTGAACACGGTTATTTACCCCCTTTGTGATTAGTGGAAGAGAATTGGCCTCCATTGTGATTCGACGAGGGTAGGGTTGGTGAAGATCGTCCTCTGTGGACTCCTCAACGTGGATGTAGATTTTCTCTGTGGAATCGAACCACGGGATAAAATCATTGTGTCTTTACTTTTGTTCTTACTATTCATTGCAATCTAGGGTTTGCTCGATCTTGTTCAACTTACGTTAAAACTTTGAAACTAAAGTTAACTTGTGTCATATCTAGTTCCATTAAAGCAATACACTCGAGTTACAACTCAATTTCCGTTGCATAGAGTACTTGGATCGAAATCATCATTCAAACTTGATCGATCTAGTCCGCACACACCAGACTAGTCCGCACCCTACCGGACTAGTCCGATTTCTCTGTATTTGATCAAGTTGCTAAGTGTTTCAGGATCCAACGAAAATTCAAAAGCCCTATTCACCCTCCTCTAGGCTACATTCAATTGGTATCAGAGCAGGACTCTTCAAAAGAGAATCATCACTTGAAGAGAAGATGGGAGACATTAAGGATGTGCACAAGAACTTCGACCAAGAGAAGGTTGACAATGAAAAGAATCTGTAGTTGGAGAAGCTCCTCGACACGATCCAAGACTGCGAGGATGATGATGAGGAGATACTTGAACTCAAGGCACTCCTTAGGAAGAAGTCACTCTCCAAAGGGAAGATAAAGATCGAGCATGAAAAGAAGAAGAAGGGGAGTAGTCACACCAACTACTCCCGATATCCTTTTAATTATGATCGGTTAAATTCGATTAATAATCATTACTTGTCGATTCCTCTAGGGAAAGCACCTTTCTTTGACGGCAATGATTATTCTATGTGGAGACAGAATATGAAGATGCATCTAATATCACTTAACCCCAGCTTGTGGCATATAGTGTGTATAGGGATAGATATCTCGGATGATGATGAAGAGCTCACACCAAGTCAAGAGCAAGCTATTCATCGGAACGCTCAAGCTGCAGCTGTCATAACATCATCATTGAGCCGAGACAAGTTCAGCAAGGTGGATGGACTCGAAATTGCTAAGGAAATATGGGATACGCTACAAACCACACATGAAGGCGATCGTCATGTGTGAGAGGCTAAAATTTAAATGATCGAAGGTGAATTGGGAAGATTCGCCATAAAAGAAGATGAGTCACTGCAAGACATTTACAATTGGTTGAAGAATCTCATCAATAAAGTTCGAGCATATGGAAGCAAGAAGTGGAATGATCACGAGGTGGTGAAGCTAATTCTCAGAGCCTTCATGCCTCGCAACGTAACTTTATGCTCGATGATTGGAGAGAGCCCCGGGTATCAGAAAATGACCCCGGATGAATTGCTTGGAAAGATTATCAATTTTGAGATGATGGAGAAACAAGCAAAGCATGTCAAATATATTGTCGACCTTACCTCGACAAAGAAGAAAGGAGTCGCTTTGAAGTCCACTTGTAAGCCTATGTCAAAAGAAGCTCGAGAGGCTCAAGAAGACGACAGCGACAATGAAAGCAACAATATAGATGATGAAGATATGATCCTATTTATCAAGAAATTCAAGAATATGATGAAAATAAGACAAGGTGGTAGATCAAATGAAGGAAGACACAAAGACAAATCAAGACCAAAGTTGAGGCACACTTGCTATAACTGTGGTGAATACGATCACTTTATAGTTGATTGTCCTTATGAAGAAAACAAGAAGAAGACCAAGGATACAAAGCCTCAACCCAAGAAGATGTTCAAGAAGAAAAAGCAAATTGGACAGGCGCACCTAGGAAAGGAGTGGGACTCCAATGATGAGTCCTCATACGAACAGGAAGAGGAGATGGCTAGCATAGCCATCAATAAGACAACCAAGAAATCCACCCTCTTCCCAACTATTGGCGCATGGAAGGACAACGACACATGTCTGATGGCGAAGGAAGGTAAAAAAGGTAACAACTAAATCTTCCTCCTCGTATTCCTTTGCCAGTGATAGTGATGATTCTAGTGAATACGATAGTTGTGATGAAAATGAATACTTGCATAGTGGTTTAGACAAGAAAATTGCTTCTAAGATGAAATTTTTAATGGATAAGCTTGTTGATAAGGAGGATCTTGTTAATCGCCAAGAAGATATGATCATCCTTCGGAAGGAGGAATATCTTAAGATCAAAAAGCTCCTTGAACTTGAAAAGGAGTGAAGCAAGTCACTAGAACTTGAGTTAGCTTCAAGTAAGGAAGCTTGCTTGAAGTTAAGCGACTCAAATGTAATCATCAAGGATGAACTTGCTAACTTAACCAAAGTTAACAAGATCCTTGGGGTACAAGTTGAGTCACTCAAGCAAAGTGGCCCTTCATCCTCTTCAAGCTCACCTTCTCAACACTTCAAATCTGAAACAACTATTACTTGTGCATGTGCTAAAATTGACACTAGCTTGAAAGAAAAGTCAACCTCGACCAAGGACAAGCTACCTTTCCATAGTGGCATATTTGACAAGGAGAAGGTCAAGTATGCACGTAGTGTATACTTGGTCTCATGACTCCAAATGTCAAGTATGGACTCAGGTATTCTTATGGTGAAAAGAAAAATGCTAGAAACCATAAGAATAACAAGGAATGCATTGTCTTTGTCAAGGGAAACTCCTCTCAAGCTAGAAAGCCTAATAATGTTGATAAGTCTAAAATTGTTAACTCATATGAACAACGAGTTTTATTTATAACATTTGATGCTTCATATGTACTTGTGAAAAGCAATGTTGGAAAAGTTTATGCCAAATATGTTGGGCCACGCCATGGGAACACCAAGTCTCATGTGTGGGTGCACAAATCACTTGTGACTAACCTCAAAGGACCCAAGCAAGCTTGGGTACATAAGACCAAGGTGTGATTTATTTTTGCAGGCCTATTCCTCCGGTGGATCGAAATGGGTGCTAGATAGTGGATGCACCAACCACATGACCGGAGAAAGAAGGATGTTTGTTGAATATGAAGAAAATGAAGATCCAAGCGAAGGCATCTATTTTGGAGACAACAGTCAAGGAAGGGTGCTCGGTACCGGTAAAATTGCAATATCGTCTCAACACACTCTTTCTCATGTTTTACATGTCGATTCCTTAGATTATAACCTATTGTACATATCTCAATTATGTGATAAGGGTTATAATTGCTTGTTCACTAATGAGGGTGTGACCGTCTCTAGAAGGAGTGATGACTCGGTTGCATTCAAGGGTGTGTTAAAGGGAAAGCTTTATCTTGTTGACTTCAACAAAGATAAAGCCAAACTTGACACATGCTTGATTGCAAAGACCAACATGGGTTGGTTGTGGCATAGACGGCTAGCACATGTATGTATGAGGAATCTTCAAAAACTCCTTAAGGGCGATCACATCCGAGGTTTGAAGGATGTTGTTTTTGAGAAAGACGGGCCTTGTAGCGCGTGCCAAGCTGGGAAGCAAGTAGGAGCACTCAATCCCGTGAAAAAGGTCATGACAACGACAAGACTGCTCGAGCTCCTTCACATGGACCTATTTGGTCGAATTGCTTACATAAGCATCGGCGGTAACAAATACGGTTTAGTAATTGTTGATGATTTTTCGCGCTTCACTTGGGTTTTATTTTTGCATGATAAGACAGAAACTCAAGGAACCCTCAAGAAGTTCTTCAAGTGTGCCCAAAATGAATTCTCATTGAAGATTAAGAACATACAAAGCGATAATGGCACAAAGTTCAAGAACACCCAAGTTGAGGAGTACCTAGACGAAGAATGGATAAAACATAAATTTTCAGCATCGTATTCCCCTCAACAAAATGGAGTAGCCGAAAGAAAAAATTGAACCCTCATAGAGATGGCGAGGAAAATGCTCAATGAGTACAGGACTTCTGATCAGTTCTAGGCTGAAGCGGTTAACACCGCTTGTCACACCATAAACCGACTCTATCTTCATCGCTTACTCAAAAAAACGTCATATGAACTACTCACCGGTAACAAGCCGAATATTTCCTATTTTCGAGTTTTTGGTTCTAAATGTTATATTTTGAACAAGAAGCCTAGGACCTCAAAGTTCGCTTTGAAGTCCGATGAAGGTTTCTTGCTTGGCTATGATTCGAACTCTTACGCCTATCGTGTCTTCAACAAAGTCTCCGGACTTGTTGAAGTAGCACGTGATGTAGTGTTCGATGAAACTAACGGCTCTCAAGAAGAGCAAGTTGATCAATGTGTGCTAGATAGAGAAGAAGTTCTATGTCAAGCGTTAAGAAGAATGGCGTTGGGTGATGTTCGACCACAAGCGCCACCTCCAAAATGTGAATGAAGAAGATGAACCACAAGTGGAGGTAAATGATCAAGGGGGAGCTTCTACACAAGATCAACCTCATGAAGATCAAGGTGAACAACAAATATATGAAGGCAACCATCTAGGGGGGAGAAGAAGATGATCATGAAGATTCAAGACCACAAGTGCCACATACAAGATTACATCAATGCATCCAAAGAGATGACCCCGTCGATAATATAATCGATGATATCCAAAAGGGAGTAACCACTAGATCTCGTATAGCCAATTTTTGTGAACATTACTCTTTTGTATCCTCTTTGGAACCATAAAGGATTCAGGATGCATTGAAAGATTCAGATTGGGTAGTGGCAATGCAAGAAGAACTGAACAACTTCAAACGGAATGAGGTGTGGGAACTTATTGAAAGACCCAAGTTTAACATCGTCGACACTAAATGGGTCTTCCGCAATAAGCAAGACGAACACGGGATGATGACAAGGAACAAGGCATGACTTGTGGCCAAAGGGTATTCACAATTCAAAGGTTTGGATTTCGATGAGACTTTTGCTCCTATAGCTAGGCTTGAATCGATTCGAATATTACTTGCATATGCTACTCACCATGATTTCAAGCTTTATAAAATGGATATGAAAAGTGGCTTACTCAATGGACCGATCAAGGAGGAGGTGTACGTAGAGCAACCCCTCGGATTCAAAGATCAAGAGTTCCCCGACCATGTGTTCAAACTGCATAAGGCTCTCTATAGCCTCAAACAAGATCCTAGAGCTTGGTATGAGTGTCTTAGAGATTTTTTGATTGAAAATGGATTTAAGATTGGCAAAGCTGATTACACATTGTTTATCAAGCATTTTGACAATGATCTATTTATCTGTCAAATTTATGTTCATGATATTATATTTGGTTCAACTAACAAATCCTTTTGTGAAGAATTTAGTAAGATTATGACAGATAGACTTGAGATGTCTATGATGGGAGAATTGAGATATTTCTTGGGATTCCAAGAGAGGCAACAAAAGGAAGGGACGTTTATAAGCCAAACCAAGTACACTCAAGACATACTCAAGAAGTTTGGAATGGACAAAGCAAAGCCTATAAAAACTCTCATGGCAACAAATTGACACTTGGATCTCAATGAAGACGGACCAAGCGTGGATCAAAAGGTATATCGCTCCATGATTGGCTCCCTACTTTATTTATGTGCATCTAGGCCTGACATTATGTCAAGTGTACGTTTGTGTGCAAGATTTGTGACGCCCGGTTCTGAAAAATGAACCAAGCTAACGCATATGTGTATCCGGGATGTTCAACACACATACACGAGTGCAATCACAAAAGAGTATACAAAAAAATACCACAGAACAAGATTAATTATCAAATTTTATTACACAAACCATATTATCCTCGAATACAAGCTCTAATGAATATTAATGACAAGTTCAACTAATGCAGCGGAAATAAACTAATTAAGCAACTAAGCAAACTAAGCAAAAGGGATAGCGCAGCTCCATGCAACACCACAGGCAAAGTTGACGGTAGACACGGCCTAGAACTCCGCATTATCGCCATTAAACTCACAATCCTGACCTGCAACTGTTGGGGGGGGGGGGGGGGGTTGCAAGAGTGAGTACATGTCGTACTCAGCAAGTGTGGAAAGTATGACATGTGGCTGATTCAAATGACGATAATAATAACGGCAAAGTGCTGAAAAGTACAGTAAAACATTTGAAAAGCAATATATTATTTGTATGTGAAGTAATCCCATCATAATCACGAGTAATACCATAATACCAAACTGAATTCATTACCATCATCAATAAGTCCAGATTTCACCATTGCCAATAACCATATTCAATACCAGAAATAAATCCATAACCATCCATAACCATCACCATAACCATTACCATAACCATTACAATAACCATTACCAATACCAAATACCCTATAATCATGGAAGTTGTCCAGGTGCTCATAACTGGGAGCACGGCTATCATGATAGTTTTATTTAACTCTGCAGAGTTTGTACCTCTTATATCCACGTGTTCGTGATTTCATCACCTTTCGGCGACTAAGAATCTCCCTTATGCCCATGACCCGTCAGACATATTACACACTTCTGTTGGTGTGTGGCCAAGAGATCACAAAATAGCCTTTACAAAGGGATTACTAGCCTATTTAGACCCCACTGAGGTTTCACCGGTGGCAATGCCTCCAACTGAGCACATCTTCAACCAAGGGCCCCCTCTTGAGCCATTCGGATCCCAGGGTAGTCCCACCAATCATCAACAAACCCAATCCGACTACCCCTTCCCCGAGCATCCACAATGGTCCAAATAGCACTAGCAAAGCCCTAATTAATCAGCTACGCCGCACCCATACTTGGCCTCGTGGTGGCGCTGTAGTCCTGGCTTATTCTCGCATGAACCGGTCCTTAGATCTAAAGCAAGCAAACCACCATAAAATCCAACCCATCCACGTATCAGGCTTGCTTAGATCATCCATTACCATACCATATTTAACCAGTTCATGTTAACCATAATCTCATCCATACATAATTAAATTGAGTGGTATAGTTATTCCCATCCCAGTTGATTAAGCGAAGCAAAAAGGTAAAAGCCCTTCCCGACTCTCTACCATATATTCCAGGTGACAAGGGTGGTTAAACAAATCTAGTAAACTTCCTACCATAGGATTCCCATCAAATTGACACAAGCATGCAGTTTGCAAACAAAACATTTATTTTAAAAACAGGATCAATATGCTTCAAGGACACTTGCCTTGCTCTGGCGGATAGGGTTGCTCAAGCTCTTCGAAGTCTTGGTTCTGGAAATCCTCGTACCCGACTTCTTGAGCACTTCCCTCTACTCGCGATCACACATACAAGAATATACATACAAATCAATATGATGCACATGTACTAATCAACATGTGATGACATGCTTGCATGCAAAGTACAATAATTGATTAACTACGGTTGTTTATTAATTAGATGCAACTAGTTCATACGTGTTCATACGAGTTTACGGGGGTTTTAGCGAGAATTAATGCGGCTGAAAATAAAAAGACGATGCAATTAAAATCAATTTACGGCGTTTAGATCTAATACGTCGCTAAAATTCGCATTAGAAAAACGAACCCTACCATAGACGCGACGGCTTCGAGGATCCCGGGACGATGGCGACGCGTAGACGAAGTAGATGCGCAGGGTCCTCCGGCGGCACGACGACGGCGACGACGATCTCCGGCGGATGACAGCACCCTCCTCTTTTTCTTCCTCTTCCTCCTCTTTTTCCTCTCTTTTCTTCCCTGGCGGCGGCTCTGGTGCTCCCCTTTTTTTTCTATCCGGCGGCTAGGTTTTCTGGGTCTGGAAGGCGGCGGCATTTTCTGGTGGCGGCTGCTTTTCTGGCGTCGAGAAACACGAAGCCCTACGGCTTTTATAGCCGGCGGCTAGGGCACGCGGCACCTAGGGCCGGCGCGTGCTGCGAGGCGAGCGGGCACAGGCGCATCGCGCGGCGCGCGCGTGACGCGGGAGGCCGGGGTCGGTCAACGCGCGTGCGTGAGGGTTGGCTGGCGGGAGTGCGCGTGGGCGCATGGCGGCGGGGTCGCCAAGGCGAGCGCGATCGGGCGCTGGTCGGTCGGTGGAGCGGTTCGGCGCGGGGGAGGCGCGTCGGGGTGGGCGCTGGGGCCGGCTCGGGGCAACGCGCGGGGGGCGCGCGCTGGAGGGCGGTGGGGTGGGACCCGGGGCGCTGCGCGGGGCGCGCGAGGCGCGGAAGGCAGTGCGGGGTGGGGCCAGCGCAGCACGCGGGGGAGCTGGTGCGTGGCCGGCAGGTCCGTTGGGCCTGGCCGGCGGTTGTTTTCTTTTTTTCTTTTTTTATCTTTTCTTTTTTTTTCTTTTTTTATATTATTATATTATTATTTATATTTTATTTATTTTATTTATCTTATTCATTTTATTTATTTATATATATATTTATTATTATATATTATTTATTTATATATATTTCTTTTTATATATTATTAGTATTATTTTTATATTTATTCTCTAATACATGTTTTACGCTATTATTTTCTTTTTCTTCTTTTGCTACTCATATTTGTATATGTATATTTTATGTTTTATTATTTTTCTTTTTATTTTACTAATGTTTAATGCATGAATATGTATGCAATGCATGATGCGAAAATTGAGGGTGTTACAAGATTTCAAGCCAATCCTAAGGAATGTCATTTGACAGCCGTAAAAAGGATCTTACAATATTTAGTTCATACACCCAACCTAGGTCTTTGGTACCCTAAAGGTTCAAAGTTCAATCTCATTGGATACTCCGAAGCAGATTATGTTGGATGCAAAGTAGATAGAAAAAGCACCTTCGGTACTTTCCAATTCCTAAGTAGATCCCTAGTTTCTTGGTCCTCTAAGAAACAAAACTCCATTGCCTTATCCACAGCTGAAGTGGAGTATGTTGCAGCCGGCAGTTGTTGTGCACAACTCCTTTGGATACGACAAACTCTAAGGGACTACGGTTACAATATGAGCCGTATTCCACTCCTTTGTGACAATGAGAGTGCCATTAAAATTGCCCATAATCCTGTTGAGCACTCTAGAACTAAACACATAGACATCCGACATCACTTTTTGAGAGATCATTCAATGAAAGGCGACATAATCATTTCCCATGTCAATACCGAAAAACAACTAGCCAATATCTTTATCAAGCCACTTGATGAGAAACATTTTTGTGAGCTCCGAAATGAACTAAATATCCTTGATGCTCGGAATGTGGCTTGAAAAGTTGCATACCTATATGGCATCTTCAAAATCTATTGACTGTGTTATGAAAATCATCTCTCTCTATTTTCTCCGAAAAACTATGTTAATTACTTGATCTTGGTGAATTATGGTCACAGCTTGATTGTTGTATGTTTACTGATCATATTCATCAAGATTATTTTGTGTGTTTTGCATCCTATTTTCTTTGTAAGCACCTTCAAATATATACGAATGGACTAAATGCTTCTGTTCTGGTGACCACGGACTAGTCTGTAGTTACCCGGACTAGTCCGCACACTACAGACTAGTCCACAGAGATCCGGTAGTCCGGACTAGTCCGGTTGACCATGGACTAGTCCTATTTTTCGACTCCATAACCCTAGGGCCGCCAAACCCTAATCTCCTTCATCCTCACAACGTTCCTCACATTCTCTCTCCTCACTCGAGCGCCCCCAAGGTGATTTGGCGAGTTCTCCACCAAATCTCCTCAAATCTCCGTGGGAAACGATCTTCATCGCAAGGGGATCAAGGACCCCAGACTTGTCCGCATCGAAAACTCCTCCAACTCCGCAAATCAAAGGATTTGGTACAACTTTCTTCCAAACCCTAGAACCTTCGACTTCTTTTGTTTTGGATCAAATAGCGTAGTTCCTCCTATTAATATATGATTCCTTGTTGTATTACAACTACATTGAGCCTCTTTTGCATTGAGAAACACCATTGCCTGGCTAGTTAGGGTTCAAACTGCTGAATATCAGACTAGTCTGACCTCAGTGCGGACAAGTCCAGTACTCCGGACTAGTCCGCACTTGAACACCGGAAAAGTCCGATTTTTGACTGGACACAACCCTAATTTCCTTCTACTAAGTGCATTCCCTTGCCATCAATCCTTATCTATGTTGTGTATAATCTCCTTGTCAGGACAATGTCGAGCTCAAATGATGAGATTTCTGACTTTGAGGCCGAGATGGAACAAGATCCTTTGCCTCGTGCTTCGACGGGGCAAAGCAAGAAGAGGCAAGAGCGTGCTGCAGAACTGTCACCCACCCCACCTAGGATGCGATGGAAGGTTGCAGCCAAGAAGCCAGCTTCGAAAGCTCAAGATTTGGTTGGCTCTAGCTCAGCGTCTCATCGCCAATCCAAAGGGGAAGGCAAAGGGATTGCTTCTGGCCGGATTGGCCCTCTCAAGATGAGTGCTCCAAGATAGGGGAACAGAGACCCCACTGAAGAAAGATTCAATGGCAAAGGAAGCGATGTGGCTTCAGAGCTTAGGACGATTGACTGTTACAGCAGTTCCAGGAAGGCAGCTAATGCAAAGTTCTAGAGCAACTTCCACGCGGACTACTATAGTTCCGTGTATCTCACGATGAAGACTCCGGTGGTTTGAAGCCAATGGATCCACTGGATCTACTTTGAGAAGATAAGTTGTGATGCATTTGATGATGTGATTGCAGTTGTGGAGAGGCATGGTCTTAAGGACCTGCTATCATTCTGCTACAACTGGAATGATGAGATGATAGTGTAGTTCTTTGCGACTTGTCACTTTGATAGTGATGAAGAGGAGAGGGTGACTTGGATGACTCACGAATCTAGGTACACTGTGAATTATGATGAGTTTGTGAGATTGCTTCACCTGGAAGATACTGGCAACAATGAGCTCATCATCCACAACATTGGTGTCCTGGAGAAGGACAAGATGGATTTCCTATATGACACCCGCCTAAAGTACAACCCTCCATCAACCAAGAACATGAAGCCTTTCGTCATTGTTCTCAACAGGGTGCTGAGGAAGACAATAGCTCCAAAAGATGGAGATGCAAGAAGTCTTCAAGGTTACCTAAGGACATTGATGAAGGTGATCAGCAAGGATAGGAAGTTTGATGTTTTTGACTATATCTGGAATGATATGGTGAACATCTCCTGCACACCAAACTGCTCATGTGTCTATGCAACATACTTGATGTTTATGATTGAGAAAGTCACATGAATTAAGTTCGTGGAGGGTGTAGAGCATACTCCTCTAAGGGCTCAGAAGCCTCCTCAAGCCTCTCTTCCAACTGCTCCATCTCCTGTCTTAAGTGAAGAGGCTCTGAGGAGAGCTCAAGGAGATGTGAGGCCTGCCTCCACTACTAGGGCCCCTCATCGAAAAGGGTCTCCTAGTGGCATCTTGAAGTACTTGGCCGCCATCTTTGGCTCCTACAAAAAGGCTGAGGTGAAGCTTCACAAGTTGAACAAGGCAAACCAGACATGAAGTACGTGAAAGAAAATGTCAAGAATATTTGCCAGAAGCTGGAGATGGAGCCTATTGGATCTTTTGTCATCTCTAAGGACTCTCCTTCTGACTTCTCAGAGCTTCCACATTTATCTCCTTTCGAGCTTGCCTATTTTGGTGTTGGGGGCACGACGAGTGGTTCTCATCCTCCTCAGGCTAACAACAATGAAGACGACAAGAGGACCGACAATGAGGAATGAGCCTGCAGCGACTTCTAGATCCCTCCTCTCCTTCTTTTTGGTGCCTTGATGCCAAAGGGGGGGAGATTGAGGGGGAGTCATTAGGTTGCAGCCGTAGATGAGAGATGATAGCTCCTTTTGTATCTTTTGATCTCTGTTATGCTTTTGGTGGTGTAAGACTGTTTTTAGTGATGTAAGACTCTTATTATGCTTCTAAGTTATGTTTATGAAGTCTGTTATGATAATTTGATATAATCTATGCTTATGCTTTGAAATTGATATATATGCTTGATGTTGATATGATTATGTCAATTATCTCATTCTCATCACGATTGTTGCTTACACACACTTAGTTTTGCACCCCACCATAAAAGTGCACATATGTCTTATGTTTTCATTGCTTAATCTGTTCCAAGCTCATATGCGCACACTTATGAAAATCTGAACTTTTAATCATATTTGTGAAATCTCAATTAGTTGTCATCAATCACCAAAAAGGGGGGGGGGATTGAAAGTGCATCTAGGCATCCCTTTCGGGTTTTGGTTGATTTATGACAAACAAATGAGATCCTAACTAAATTGTTGAGATGAGCGCAGGTTTTAATGAAATTATAAAGAAAGCGCAAAAAGAAAGGAGAGTGAGGAATCAAGTTGAAAAGAGCTCAAGAGATGAATAGAATATTCTTTGTGTATGGAGTGTGTTGGAGAAACACACTCCAAGAGCTCAAGCAAAAGAAAACACTCACACTGCACAAATTTACACAGGTCTGGACTAGTCCGATATACCCCGGACTAGTCCGATAATCTCTCTATCCAGGAACGGACAAGTCCTCCCAATGCGTACTTGTCTGCAACGGACTCCGGAGAAGTACACCATTTCGCCGGCGTGCTCCTTCTCGAACGGAAGCTTGCCAGCGCGGACCTGGTGATTGAAGAAGTCATTGGACCACCCCATGAGGGCCCGGACCTTCTTCAAGTTGCCATCGGTCTTGAGTCGGCTCTCGCGGAGACTCAACTCCATCGCAGCACAAGCAGGGCTAGAGACGAAAAGCAAGTGAAAGTTTGGAAGGTTTGAGCGCAAGATCGAATGAAGGCGTAAAGAACCCCCAAACGGTGTCTGCTTTCCTTCTTAAGTAAGCCCCCGAAATGCTTGGATGGAAACCGCAGAGGAGCCGACGTAACAAGTCAAAAACTTCACCCTGCCAATGACAAGGGGGCCCAGGGCCACCCCGACGATCAAGTCGAGGTCCTTACCCAGGCGAACGGTTGTCATCATGAAAGGCGGGAAACACGAAGGCGGCGTCCTGACAAGGCGCGCGGAACTGATACGATTTTCGTATCGGGAACCGGCGACCTTCAATTGCGTGAGATCTGCACGCTAAGATCTCACCTGCCGCATCCAGGATATGCCACGCGGCAGTGGTTTAACTACGAACTACTGCCAATGGCACATCTGAAGATCCTTGAAGACACGACCTAAAAATCGAAGGATGGACCCACCTCCAGCAAAACGACTCCTTACAAAAGGTCTCTCCCTGAGGTGGGCCCAGGGGGCCACTGTCGGTACCCTGCGTACCGTATACCCCTTGGGACTACAAAAAGACCAAAGAGACTTCACCTGATCGAGTTGAAGACATGCGAAGGCCCCACTTGTCATACGGGACTGGACATGCCTCCCATCTATGGTTAGCTCCGGTACTGCCACGTGTACCCTGCAGCCGGAGCTATACCCCACACATGGGATAGCTCCGGGCTAAACACTTGTACGGCACCCCCGGACCTAACCTCCGACAGAGGGAAGCTACAGTACTGACACGTGTACATCTACACCGGACCTACCCGTCCCAGACGGATAGCTCCGGAGCTGCCACTTGTCCAAACCGTCGGACCTTCAACCTTGGCAATCAAGCTGGTGAACCCCCAACAGCTCGGACCTCCAAGGGGCAATCAAAGACCTCAAGACCTAATTAAGTGTCATTAATACCATATTAATAACACATGATCAGTAGGCCCTTAATACTAGTAACAGCACTGTCAGGTCCTGTTACCACGCTATTAAGGGTAATTAATCTCATTGATTATGTATTAAACATTAGTAACCGTCGGGGCCACATGTCGGGCCAGGCTAACTGTGTAACGACCAATCCTTGTACTATAAAAGGACTGGTCGATGGGAGACTCAGTGACACACGCTCGCAGGCCCTCAGACACACATACAGTCTCTAACTGAAAGCTCTTAGATGCTCAATACAACAGCTACACATCATGTGGAGTAGGGTATTACGCTCAGGCAGCCCGAACCACGTAAATACTTGTGTCCATTTGCCATATTCTTTAAAATCTCTGCGCACCCAATACCGAACTTCAACTCCTTGAGCTACCAATAGTAGTATCGGGAGAATTGCCAGAAAAACAATCCGACAGTTGGCGCGCCAGGAAGGGGGGCAGTGCCCGAGATTTCAAGAATGGTGAACTCAGCTGCTAGATCGTCCAACGGCAACCCCGCTGTGCAAGCTGCTAGAGGCAATCCCTCCAATGTGCAACAACCAGCAGGTGCCGCGGCTCCAGCAGGAGTCATGCCTCCACCGCCACTGTCTGCACCAGCAAATCAAGCTGGACAACAGGACGGGGCATCTGTGTCGGTCACAGCGTCGGCGAATAACAACAATCCTAAACACGTGCTCTCCTCCAACACCCACCACCTTCGGGTGCATCTCAGGGTGCAATGGAGCAGTGGAGGGCTGATGTGGAACATTTGGTTGCAGCAGCAGCCGATCACATTAGCAACCAAGGTCCTCCCCCCTCGGGGCGAGCCCCATCACAGCATCGGACTTTGTTAGGAAGACTTGGTCCGCACGTTTCCCAAAATAGGAGGCGTGTTGCGTCTCAACAAGTGACATCGCTGCCTGCCGGGGCGCGACGCACCCATACAGTAACCAGGCTTTCAACTCATTACCTCCGGGCGGAACTTGATCGCCATTACCGTCAGCAGGACGGCCGTGTCCATATCGAGCGTGCTCGCGAAAGGCGAGAGGCTCGGGACAGTCCTGCTCCCAAGGGAGTGGGAGGAGGCTGTTCTGCCCTGGCCATGCACCTACGATGGTCAGATGGCCACAAAAGTTCCAGCCTCAGCTACCGGAGAAATTTGACGGGACTGTCAATCCTGCTGAGTTTCTCCAGATTTACTCCACTGCAATCCTTGCAGCCTGAGGTAACAAGGTCGTAATGGCCAACTACTTCCCCGTGGCTTTAACTGGGACCGCCAGGTCCTGGTTCATGAGCCTCCCACCCAACTCCATCAATAGTTGGGCGGAATTGTGCCAACAGTTCACTGCCAATTTCGGGAGTTCATACACCCGACCAGGCACCGAACTGGACCTTTTTGCTGTAACACTGAAGGGGGGAGAATCCTTGCGTTCCTTCATCCAGAGGTTCTCCCAGGTACGAAACACTATTAATTCTATCTCTAGCGCCTCTGTTATTGTGGCATTTAGACAGGGCGTACGAGACAAGAAGATGTTGGAGAAGCTGGCGATCAAGGAGATCACCAGCGTCATGGAGCTTTTCAGCTTGGCAGACAAGTGTGCTAAAGCTGCGGAGGGCCGTGAAATGCACTCCAAACCACCTCCGAAGGATAACAAAAAAATCCTCCAAGGGCGAAGCCACTACCTTCGGGAGTGTCAAAAAGAAGAAAAAGTCCAACGGCAAGAAAAAGCCGTCGGCTGGCACACCTACTGCTGCAGCTGCTGCAGCTCCAGGTGGTCGGGGGCCACGGCCCGAGAAACAACCTCGACCTTCATCTCAAGATGGCGTCAACTCCAAAATGTGTTGTCCTGTTCATAAGTCGAACAGACACAACTTGGAAGACTGCCGAGAGGTCCAGAACCTTGTTGAGCGCTATAGCAAGCGTCGGGAAGAAGTTCCTTTCCGACAAAGGGAAGGAAAACAGAAAGTCGACGAAGCTCCAGCTGAAGAAGAATTAGGCTTTCAGGACCCTAAAAAGGTCTTGAAAGCTGTTTACACTTCCATCGACGACGACTCTGACATCTCTGACAATGAACGTCGGAAAACCATGAACACCATTTTTGGTGGTTCGTGGGACATCACCTCCCGCTGTGTCCTCAAGACCATGCGGCGGGACATCGTTTCGGTGGCTCCCACCACTAGGGCGGAGCCGCATTGGAAGTGGATGGATACTGCCATCACTTTTGATGCGTCAGACTGCCCTCAGAATATGATCGGAGCTGGTCAACTCCCATTGATGGTATCTCCGACCATCAACAATATTCAACTCCACCATGTAATGGTGGACGGAGGTTCGGGGCTGAACCTCATAAGATTTGAAGCTTTCGTCAAGCTTCAGCTCTGACCTTCGGACCTTCACCCCTCCCGACCTTTCTCTGGAGTAGGTCCGGGGGCCATAACCCCACTTGGTGCCGTTACCCTCCTTGTAACCGTCGGGACTCAGGAGAACTATCGCACTGAGAAGTTGGTCTTTGACGTTGCTCAGATCAACTTACCTTTTAACGCCATTCTGGGCAGGCCGGTCTTATACAAATTCATGGCTGCTGCTCGTTATGGCTACTTGGTGTTGAAAATGCCAACACCAGCTGGTGTTCTCCGGATCCGTGGAGACCGCACTGCCGGAGTGACTGCACTGGAAGAACTTCACGCGCTTGCTACAGCACAGGAGAAAGAGTCCAGGCAGCAGCAAGCTCCGAAATCCCCGAGCATTCGTCATCGAGGCTCAACCTCTGCACCCCGTGTGCAACCAAGCGGCGACAACGACATTCCCGTCAAAGTCGTCCAAATCGGATCCGACGCCGCTCAGACCACTCGTGTATCGGGAGGTCTGAATGACAAATAGGAACTCGCGCTCATCACTTTCCTCCGGGCTAACGTCGACGTGTTTGCCTGGCAACCGTCACAAATGCCTGGGATCCCTAGGGAAGTGATCCAGCATAATCTGAAGATCTATTCTGACGCTCGGCCCATACATCAGAAGCCTTGAAAGCAATCAGTAGAGCGACGAAACTTCATACGACAATAAGTGAAGAAGTTGCTCAAAGCTGGATTCATCTGAGAAGTCTTCCACCCAAAATGGCTGGCAAACCCAGTCGTTGTACCCAAGGCCGGAGGGATGCTTCGGATGTGTATCGACTGCATAACACTGAATAAGGCATGCCCAAAAGATCCATTCCTACTACCTAGAATAGATCAGATAGTGGATTCCACCTCTTGGTGTGAATTATTATGTTTCCTAGACGCATATTCTGGGTACCATCAAATCAGAATGTCTAGGGAAGATGAAGATCATACTTCTTTCATCACAGTAGATAGATTGTATTGTTATACTGCCATGCCATTTGGTCTCAAGAATGCAGCTTCAACATTTGTACGTGCTATGTACAAAACCTTTGGAGAACTCATCAGAGACGTAGTGGAAGTGTATGTTGATGACATCGTCGTCAAGATTAAGGACAAGGAGTCACTTCTTGACACCTTGCAAGCTGTCTTCGATAAGTTGCGAGTCACTCGCACAAAGCTGAACCCGGACAAGTGTGTCTTCGGGGTTAGGTCCGGAAAGCTTCTTGGTTTCCTGGTAAACCACCGAGGCGTAGAGGAAAATTCGGCGAAGATTAAAGCCATTGAAGATATGCGGCCACCAGCCCGCATCAAGGACGTCCAGAAGCTGACTGGATGTCTGGCTGCCCTCAGCCGGTTCATCTCAAGACTGGCGGAACAGGCACTACCCTTCTTCAAGCTATTGAGGAAGTCTGGACCATTCCAATGGTCTGAAGAAGCAGAAAAGGCATTCCAGGAGATGAAGCAGCTCCTCACCACTCTACCAACCTTGGTAGCTCTGAACCCTGGTGAGCCTTTACTGCTTTACATTTCGGCAACTGACGAAGTTGTCAGCATGGTCCTGGTTGCGGAGAGACTAGAACCGTTACAAGCTAAGGAATCCAGACCCCTCCGGGAGAGTCAAGAAGTTCCTGAAGGCGAGTCTGGGTCCCAGCCCCCAGACTTGGGTCAACAAGGAGTTACTCTTGTTGAGCAAGAAGAGCCAGACCCCCCTGGGAGGGTCCAAGTCACTCCTGAAGAAGCTCCGGTTTCCTTCAACAAGGACCCGACGATCCCCGAAGAAGGTCCGGACCCCTCTAGGAGGATCCGGGTCGATGAGGAGGAAGCTGCGGGCCCCTCCGGGAGGGTCCGGACAGTCCAACGCCCAGTGTACTTCATCAGTGAAGTACTCCAGGATGCCAAAACTCGGTACCTGGAAGTACTTAAACTGCTATACACAATTCTTATTGCTTCCATGAAGCTCCGACACTATTTCCAAGCTCACAAGATTTCAGTGGTGACTTCATATCCACTGCGAGCGATTTTGCATAATCCCAAGTCCACTGGGAACATTTCAAAGTGGGCAGCGGAATTGGCCGAGTTTGACCTTGAATTCGTCCCAAGACAAGCAATCAAAAGTCAAGCATTGGCAGACTTTGTGGCGGAATGGACCCCCTCTCCATCAAACCCTGGGGGCCCTAGTGAGTAGAAGCCGGAACTCAAGGCTCCGGTCTTCACCAAGCCTCACTGGACTCTCTACTTCGACGGCTCCATGCAGAAGCAGGGGTTGGAGCTGGAGTCCTTCTCCTCGCTCCGACTGGGGAGAAGGTTAAATACATGGTACACCTTGACTTCAAGGCAACCAACAACATGGCAGAGTATGAAGCACTCATTTACGGACTAAAGGTGGCACTATCATATGGTGTCAAGCAGCTGTTGGTCAAGGGAGATTCGCAGCTAACCATTAAACAGGTGAAGGGTAAATGCTCCTGCAACAATCCCCAACTAGCTGCTTATCTCCTTGAAGTCCAGAGGCTTTAGAAGGACTTCGAAGTCCTGGACCTCCACCATGTACAGCGTCTCCATAACGCTGAAGCTGACGAACTCTCAACGAAAGCGTCAACTGGAGCTCCGGCTCCCGACGAAACCTTTGTCTGGAGGTTGTGTTGTCTAAACCGACAGCGCAGCCTGCCAAACTGAGCGAAGGAGGCGAGATCAGCACCTCAAAGCTACCAGTCCCGATGGCCCTGTTACCATGGCAGCCATCAAGGGTTGTAGGTGCTGCCGGAAGCTCCGAACAACCCAGCACGCAAGACTCAAATGCTCAAGATAGCTCCGATGCATGGATCTCGGAGATCCGGAGCTACTTGAAAGACAACTTCCTTCCTGATGATGATGTATCCGCTGACCGGATAGTCAGATTGGCTAAAATATACACGTTGGTAGAAGGGGATCTCTACCGGCGCAGTGCCAACAGCGTCCTAATGCGGTGCATCACAAGGGAATAAGGTTGCGAGCTCCTCGTAGAAATCCAAGGAGGCGAGTGTGGTAACCACGCGTCTACCCGCATGCTGGTCAGTAAAGCCTTTCGGCATGGCTTTTACTGGCCTACAGTGCTCCAGGATGCAACTGAGCTGGTGATGAAATGTGAAGCATGTCAATTTCATGCAAAACAAATTCACACACCGGCCCAGCCTCTACAAATGATACCTCCTACATGGCCTTTTGTTGTGTGGGGGATGGATATCTTGGGACCTTTCCCAAGAGCCGTCAGAGGTTACAAGTTCCTGTACGTCGCCATTGACAAATTCACCAAATGGCCGGAAGCAACTCCAGTTGTGACAATAAACAAGCAATCAGTCATCAACTTCTTACAGTCCATCGTATGCAGATTTGGAGTCCCAAACAAAATCATAACTGATAATGGGACCCAATTCACAACCTCTGCATTCCAATGATATTGCAAAGATCTCAGCGTTCAAGTCAGCTACGCTTCCGTAGCTCACCCGGCAAGCAATGGCCAAGCCGAGAGAGCAAATACAGAAATCCTAAAAGGACTCAAGACGCGCACGTATGAGCGTCTGAAAAAACATGGAGCCAACTGGATTGAAGAGCTTTCGCCCACTCTATGGGCCAACAGGACAACTCCAAACCGGTGAACTGGAGAGACACCCTTCTTCCTGGTGTATGGAGCCGAAGCAGTCCTTCCTCCAGAAATTACCTTGGGGTCGCTCTGGGTCCGGACCTTCGACGATGTCGCGCAGGACCAGCTTCGGCGTGAAGACCTTGACCTCCTTGAAGAGGGAAGGTGCCAAGCAGCTGTTTGGAATGCCCGATACCATCAAGATCACCGGCGCTATCACCAAAGGCATGTTCGCAGCCGACAACTCGAGGAAGGCGATTTGGTGCTACGGAGAATACAGTCCAGAGAAGGGTTAAACAAACTCTCCCCCAGCTGGGAAGGACCCTTCCAAGTGATTAAAGTATCCCGTCCCGGATGCGTTCACTTGGCAACCGAGGATGGGACACCTCTCCCTAATCCTTGGAACATTGAGCACCTCCGTAAGTTTTACGCTTAATATCACGGAGGTGAGTCTGTAGTTACACGTGATGTATGTTATAGAGTCATTGTAGAAAGTCGGGTAGATCCTCCGGGAGAATAGCCAGACCTTCCCCGTATGGTCCGCAGAGTTCAGGCAACACTTGTCACAGTCTCAGAACTAAAAGTGTAGCTAGCTACCTTGGGTCAAACAAGAAACAAAACACACTTAGCCTGGTTCCGTACCCTAAGGGTGTACTTGTTTCCCCTGTACCCCGAACCTATAATGAAAGACGTCTTTGTGTGAAAATGGACTCCACGTGCATTAACTTTGTACAAGCTCAATATTTTTTATTTTTCTCCTTCTTGTCTATAAGAAAGTTGTGCGATTCTCAAGAATTTTTTAGATCGACTAATTCATGTACAACTCGAGTCGCACTGTTAACTTCTTTGGGTTTTCACATTGTTGAATGGCTCACTTGCCTGAATGCCGCCAGCCAATCTAGGCCCGGAGTGTGCTATCAACTTAGCCTGGTCCTGCACCCTAAGTACGCCACTCTACCTACACCCCGGCAGGCCAAAGTAAGGCGGGTCGTGAAAACAATTGGACTTGGAGAAAACAACTCAGTGCACTTGGTTGTATGAAGAATTGTGCTCGACCTAAAAATTTCTTACGAGAATAGTAAGTTGCAACTGAGTTATAGATAGGAAACGAATTTTACTATTTTTCTTCAGTGCGCAGGAAAAATAAGGATCTCATGATGATGTTGAATTAAGTCGGAGCTATTAAAGCTCCGACATCCCCTAGATGGCTTGTAATCGATGTTTTAAACATTGATAGCAAGTATCGCTGGAGCTACTTAGCTCTGGTAAAGCCAGGGGGCTAGCCATCAAAGTGAACAAAAGATGGTGGGAAGACTTCAGGAGACTAACTGTCAATGCTCTACATGTTGATGGAGACCACTGCTGGAGCTACCAAGCTCCGATGATGGTCAAAGCCGGAGCCCTTAAGCTCCGAAAACCTCAAGAAGCCTTCACTACTGAAGACTTCAGACCAACGCTCTACGAGTCTGAAGCACGCAAGTCTTCAACAGCAGTTACATCCTCTTGGTACATGTTCACAATAAAATTGTGTACATCTACCGGGGGCCAAGTGGGACAAATGTGTTGAAGAAAAAAAATGAAATTCATAAAAAACTTGGATTATATTCATCTGGAGACAAGAGATTATAAAATTGGAGAAGAAGAAGAGAGAATACAGGCGGGAGCTACAAAGAGATGGTCCTAGACCCTATGGAAGAACGAGGCGACCTTCTGGACAACCTCAGAAACGTTGGCCTGGGCAGCTTCTCCCTCTCCGTCGATGGGACCTTGGAGCACCGGGTCCAAGGGGAATTGGGGGTCACGGCTTGTGTAGCACGACAGAATAAATTCTGCGATGCTCTTAGTCAGGGATTGTCCCTCAGTTTCCAGCTGGTCCGCAATGACATCGCCCATATTGGTGAGCTTGTTGCCTGCCAAACTCAGCGCCTGCAACGCCTTGTCCAGCTCCGGTTCCGGATCATCCGGATGCACGGGGCTAAAACCCATTGACGTCAGCGCGTCGTTGGCTTTGCCCAGGAAGTCCCAAACTTGTTGGGACTCCGCAACCCTGCCGCTTCGCATCTCCTCCATGGATCTTCTGGCCGCCGCAAGCTCCGAGTTCTCCCGAGCAAGACGCTCCACCTCTTTGGCGTTCTGCTGAATCTTTTAAGCAACCTGCCTTTCGAGTTTACTGAGCTCTTCCTCCCGGAGGTGGATCTCGTTCCGGCGGTTAACCAGGTCCTTCTCTCAGCCCGCACCTTCTTCTCCCTGGTAGCAATGTAAGTTTCCCTCCTGTGGAGTTCCTGTCCTCGCTGCCAGGCCTTCTTCTCCTCTCTCTCGCAGCGCCCATCCAATTTCTTGGTGCGCTCCTCGAGACTCTTGCCACCCATAGTTAGCCTGTGAGTAAGCTCTTCTTCCCTCTTCACGATGTCGTCCCGCAGCTCCAGGAGTTTTTGCTCTTCATCCTCGAGCTTTCTCTCCCGCATCTCAAGAGCCTCCCGGCGCTTGACGAGACTGACGTGGATGGCATCGAGCCTCTCTTGGCGATCATCTGCTGCGCTATTAGCAGCTTTGGCCTGTTCGTAAATAGACCGAGACTTGTTGTCAAGGGATCGCGTCATGCTTTCCCTCTCATCCAGTAGCTTACCCCAGTACTCCAGACGGATCTTCTCCTTTCGCATCCACTCTTTGTCGTCAGCCAGCCTCGACTGCGCCAACTTGGTCTCGAAGTGGAGCCGGTTGCGCCACCTCCTAAGAGTTTGATGCTCCTCCTCGAGAGCCTTGCTGTCGTGGTAAAAAGCCAGCTGAACCTGGCGAAGACTGGAGCAGGCGTTGTCAATAGACAACGACAGAGGAATTGGGTCCAGACCTGTCGGGGTCATCTCCGCCGGTTCCAGCGGGTTCTCCGTGACAAAAATTGGGTCCCACTCTACCAGAGCGGTTCCCTGAGCTTCTGCGGCACTAGGGCCACTGTCGACTGTTGGAGTCGGCAGATCTCCTGACACTACTAAAGTGTTGAAGGAGTTTGTAGTTCGGTGTGGGCGCGCGGAGACTCAAGAAGGTGAATCACGGTTGAACACGAGAGACACTGGGGTTTACGTGGTTCAGGCCGCCTGAGCGTAATACCCTACTCCACGGATGTGTGGTGTTGTATTAGTTTGTGTATGAAAGCCCACGTCAGTGCATGTGTGCCTGAGAGCGTCCGAGTGCCTTCTTCTCTTGTGTATCATCGGTCTGTCCTTTTATAGTACAAGGACAGACCGTTACAAGTTAGCCTGGCCCGACATGTGGCCCCGGCAGTTACTAGTATTGATACACGATTAATTGTTGCTAATAACCCTGTAACGGGCTCCGACAGTGCTGTTACCGGTGTTAAGATTGTCCGATTAAGTGTCATTAACATGGAATTAATGACAATTAATCGGGTCTTGAAGTCTGTGGCTATCCTTTGAAGATCCGGAGTCGTTACAATGTCTTCCGGAGGTTAGAGGCGGCCAGCTTCGACGTTTGGACACGTGGCAGCTCCGGAGCTTACTGTGGGAAGCAGGAAGCTCCGGGGTGACCTGGCACGTGTCAGGTCCGGAGCTTCTCTCGATCAGGGGTTAAGTCCGGAGGTGCCGTTTCGGTACCCAGCCCGGAGCTTCACCCTTGTGGGTAGTAGCTCCGGTCTGGCAGTACACGTGGCAACCTGGGGATTAACCATGTTGGAGAAGCAGGTCCGGTTATGTCTGATAAGTGGGCCTCCGAGGGTCTTCAATTTAAGTAGACGTCCTTCCCTCGAAATCTTTGTAACCTCAGGGGGTGTATGGTTTTTAGGGTACCGACAGTGGCCCCCTGGACCTACCTGCGGAGAAAGTCACCGGG
Source organism: Tuctoria greenei (assembly GCA_036927565.1). Lineage (NCBI taxonomy): Eukaryota > Viridiplantae > Streptophyta > Magnoliopsida > Poales > Poaceae > Tuctoria > Tuctoria greenei. The sequence goes on along the minus strand of JAYESD010000012.1, from coordinate 112,058,649 downwards.
GTGAAGTCATTCCGTCGGAGGTGGGTCCATACTTGCGACTCTTGAACTGGGTCTTCAAGGGTCTTCGGAGGTGCCGTTGGCAGGGCTTTACGGTTAAATCCCGACGTGTGGCGCACCTCAGGCGGCAGATAAGATCTTTGACGTGCGGATCTCTCGCAATTGAAGGTCGCCGGTTCCCGATACGAAAACCGTATCGGTTCCGCGCGCCTTGTCAGGCCGCCGCCCTTGGGTTTCCCGCCTTGTGATGACAACTGTTCGCCTGGGTAAGAGCCTCGACTTGATCGTCAGGGTGGTCCTGGGCCCCCTTGTCATCAGCAGGGTTGAATTCTTGAGTAGTGTCCTAGACTCCCCCGCAGTTTCCATCCAAGCGTTGCGAGGGCTTACTTAAGAAGGAAAGCGCACCGTCGGGAGTTCTTTACGCTTCCCATCTGTTCTTGCGCTCAAACTCCTGACTCGTACTTTGCTCCTCTTCTCTTGCCTAGCTGTGCTGCGATGGAGTTGGGTCTGCGCGAGAGTCGCCTGAAGACTGACAGCGATCTGAAGAAGGTCTGGGCCCTCATGGGGTGGTCTTCGGACTTCTTCAGCCGCTTGGTCCGCGCCGGCGGAGAGCTCCCCTTTGAAAAGGAGCGCGCTGGCGAGATGGTGTACTTTTCCTCGTACGCCATGGTGGGGCTGATCCCACCATTTTCTTCTTTCTTCTTGATGCTGCTGGACTTCTATGGTCTGCAGCTATACCACCTTGGCCCTCACTCCATTCTACTTGTGTCCATCTTTGTCCACTTCTGCGAGATGTGGGTGGGCATCCCTCCCTGCATCGAGCTCTTCCGAACCTTCTTCACCGTCCATACCACCGGCCGGAGCAATGAGTATCTTGGCTTCTACTACTTCGTGAAGCGCAAGAAGTTCCCATTCAAGTACCTCCGGTCATTCCCTTCCGAGAAGTGGGATGACTGGAAGAAAGATTGGATAGTCGTCCGGGTGGAGGAGCATGAGCGGTTGGAGTTGCCAGACGGTCTGCCCGGTATTGACACGTCGATCTGGAGCGAAGTTCCGGTGCTGGCGGGGGCTTTCGACCCTGTCCTGACTAGGATCCGCCAATGTGTGGAGGGAGGATTGACTCCCCAGGCGGTGTTCTGCAACTTCCTGTCCAACAGGTGGGCGCCGCTGAAGAGGAGGGAGAAGCTCGCCTGGGCCCTCAACAGCGTGATGGACGAGGACCGGGTTGAGACCGGGTTGAAGTCCAACATGGTGGGGAAGACCTTGGAGTTTCACCTCAAGAAATTCCAGCACGGCATCGCTGTTGACGGAGGTTACTTGACTCCGCCGCCGGCCTTCCTCCCTCTGAACATGGAAGTTGAGTTCAGCAGGGAGCTCCGGCGAACAATGCCCGCACTTGACGACCTTGGTGTCGTCGAGAGAAGATCAACCACCCGGGTGGCGATCCCCGGGTTGTCTGAAGACGGCTCCGCCCCTGTCCCACAGCCGAGAGTTGAGGTCATCGGCAAGGGCAAGGAGCTGGCGGAGGAGCCGGAGAGCCGGAAGAGGAAGCTGCGACATGCTGACGGAAGGTCCGTCAGGCCTGCCACTTCCGCCTCGGTTCCTCCTCCTCAGGAAGGAAGATCCTCCGCCGCCGTGGCGACTGTCCCCGTGGTGGGGTCCTCCCGGAACGTTACTGTTCCGGCGGTGGGATCCTCCCGGAGTGCGGCTATCCCCGTGGTGGATCCCTCCTGTGGTGCTAGCTCCGGGCGCGCGACTCCGGCATCTGGAACGGTGGGAGCCTCCAGGTCCAGGGGTTCCTCCCGATCAAGGAGAGCTCCGACCCGGGAAACGCCCGCGGCTGTGGCAAGTCCTGGGGGTCCTCCCGGAGCTCCTACGCCGACCGTGGCCAGCCCGGATCGTCCGGGGAAGAGGTTCCGTGCAAGCTGGTGCGGGAGCCTTCCAAGGTAATTAATTTTTTTTTTTTGATCTTTACCTCGATTAACTTTTTAATTGTAGCATCTATTTGCTCAATTTCTTCGTTCTTCATCTGCAGCGTCCCGAAGAAGGGGAGTGAAGCTTCACCCTCAGCCACAGTGTCTGAGGCTGTGAGAGCTTCTGCTCCAGTCCCGGTGCCGCCCCAAGCAAAGGCTGCGACAGCTCCGGCGCCGGCTGTCGTGGTCATGGACCTCGACTCGTCTCCAGAAGTTCTCGTGGTAGCGCCGGACCACGGGAATGAAGATGCGCCAGCGGCACCCGTCCCGGAAGTGGAAGCTCCGGGTCCTGGTGCTGCAGTAGTAGAAGCTCTGGCTGTTGAGCCGGAGGAACTAGCAGTCCCGGCTTTGGAGCCGGAAAGTGCTGAAGCCCCGGCGATTGAGCCGGAGGTGGCTGAAGCCCCGGCATGCGAGCCGGAAGTCGAGGTAGTTCCGGCAGTTGAGCCGGTTACTTCCGAAGCACCGGCCGCAGAGCCGGTGATTGTTGGAGCGCCGGTCACAGAGTCGGCGGTTGAAGAGGCGAGGGAGCTCGGGTCTCCCTCGGAAGAGGTGCCCCGGTCGGAGCCAGTAGTAGCTCCTGCTCCGGAAGCGACGACGTCGATGGTACCTGTGGCAGATCCAGAGTGCCTGAGCGAAGTCGCCGGCCCCCCGCCTGAGGGGACGAATGAAGACTTGGCGGCGGGACCTTCTTCGATGGCGACTGAGGCCATCCCGGAGGAAGGTCCTAGCGCTTTGGAAGCTCAGGGTTCCACTCTTGTAGAGTGGGACCCAATTTTTGTATGTGAAGACCCGCTGGAACCAGCGGAGGAGACCCCAGCAGGTCCGGAGCCCATCCCGCTGTCGATGTCCATCGACAACGCCTGCTCCAGTCTACGTCAGGTCCAACTGGCCTTCTTCCACGACAGCAAGGCTCTTGAAGAGGAGCGCCAAACCCTTAGGCGGTGGCGTAATCGGCTCCACTTCGAGACTAAGCTGGCGCAGTCGAGGCTTGCGGATGACAAGGAGTGGATCAAGCGGGAGAAGATCCGCCTGGAGCTCTGGGATAAGCTACTGGACGAGAGGGAGAGCATGAACCATGCCCTCGATGCTCAATCCCGGGAGTTCCACGACCAAGCCAAGGCTGCTAACGACGCGGCCAATGCTCAGTTTGATCAGCTCGAGGCCATCAGCACCGCACTCATCAAGCGCCGAGAGGCACTTGAAGGGAGGGAGAGACGGCTCGAGGAAGAGGAGCAAAGACTCCTGGAGCTGCGGGATGACGTCTTGCGACGGGAAGAGGAGCTCGCCGAGAAAACAGCTCTGGCGGACAAGGGCCTCGAGGAGCGCACTAAGAAATTGGAAGAGCGCTGCCTCGAGGAAGAGGAGAAAACCTGGGTGCGGGGGCAGGAACTGTACGAATACGAGTGTGCCCTTGTTGCCCGGGAGAAGAAAGTGGAGGCTAGGGAGAAGGACCTGGTCGACCGCCGGAACAAGATCCACCTCCGGGGGGAGGAGCTCGGAAGACTTGAGAAGCGGGTTGCTGCGAAGATCCAGCAAAACGCCAAAGAAGTTGAGCGCCTTGCCCGCGAGAATTCGGAGCTGACGGCGGCCAGGAGATCCCTGGAAGAGATGAAGGGCTTGAGGAAGGCGGACTCCCAGCAGATTTGGGAGTTCCTGGGCAAAGCCGACGACGCGCTGACGCCGATGGGTTTCGGCCCCGTGCACCCGGATGATCCGGAGCCAGAGCCGGACCTTGCGTTGCAAGCGTTGAGCGCAGCAGGCAGCAAGCTCTCCAAGGTGGGCGACGTCATCGCGGACCAGTTGGAGGTCGAGGGGCAATCCCTGGCTAGGAACGTCACAGAATATGTGTTGACGTGCTACACCAGCCGGAACCCTCGATTTCCTCTGGACCCGGTGCTTGAAGGCCCCGTCGAAGGAGAAGGCGAAGCTACTCGAGCCAGCGTGTCGGAGGTCGCCCAGAAGGTCGCCGAGTTCTTCCATAGGGTCTAGGACCGTCTCTTTTAGCCTTTACTTGTATCTTCTCTTCTTCCTCAATTTTGTAATCCCTTGTCTCCAGATGTAATCTCCGGTCTTCAGATGAAATGAAATCCCCAATTTTTTGCAAATTTCATTTTTTGTCTTCAACATCTTTATCTTCACTTGGCCCCCTGGTAGATGTGCACAATTTGATTGTAGACATGTACCAAAAGGTTGTTGAGTTTTGTTGAAGACAAATTTGCTTCGAACTTGTGGAATTTAGGTCCGAAGTTTTTGATAGTGAAGGTCCCCTGAAGTTGTCGGAGCTTAGAAGCTCCGGCAATGACCTTTGCCACACTTGGTTTGTTGGCAACAGACTCCAGTGACGGGGTCTTCTCACCATCTTTTAGTCAACGCCGATGGTTGACGCCCTGGTGGGAGTCGGAGCTTGGTTAGCTCCGGTTTTTCTCCATCAACGTAGGGTTTATTTTTCCTGCACACTTAAGCCAAGAAAAATAGTAAAATTCGTTCCTTGTTTATAACTTCGTCGCGGCTTACGGTTCTCAAGAAAATTTTAAGTTGAACACGATTTTTAATACGACTGGATGAATTGTCTTTTCTTTTAGATCCAATTGTCCATGGACCCGCCTTACTTTGGCCTGCTGGGGTGTAGGTAGAGTGGCGTACTTAGGGTGCTTGACCACGCTAAGTCGATAGCGCACTCCGGCCCTAGAATGGCTTGGTGGCTTTCAGGCGAGTTGGCCACAGACGATATTTAAATCCAAAAAATCTGACAATTCAACTCGAATCGTATGTAAACCGGTCAAACTAGAACTTCTTAAGAATTGCACGTTTCTGTTATAGACAAGAAAGAGAAAAATAAAAATGTCGAGCCTATGCAAAAATGAATGCACGTGGAGTCTATTTCACATGAAGATGTCTTTCATTATAGGTCCGGGGTACAGGGGAAACAAGTACACTCTTAGGGTACGGAACCAGGCTAAGTGTGTTTGGTTTTTCGTTTGACCCAGGGTAGTTAGCCACACTTTTAGTCCGGAGACTGTGTCAAGTGTTGCATGAGCTTTTCAAACCTTTCGGGAAAGGTCCGGCTGCTCTCCCGGAGGAACTACCCGACTCTGTACAATGACTCTATAACATACATTTCGAGTTACTTAAGACTCACCTCCGTGGAATTAGGTGTAGAACTTACGGAGGTGCTCGATCTTCCAAGGATTTGGGAGAGGTGTCCCATCCTCGGTAGCCAAGCGAACGCTTCCAGGACGGGATACTTTGATCACTCGAAAGGGCCCTTCCCAGCCGGGGGAGAGTTTGTTTAGCCCTTCTCTGGATAGTATTCTCCGTAGCACCAGATCGCCTTCCTCGAGCTGTCGGTTGTGTACATGCCGCTGGTGATAGCGCCGTAGAGCTTGGCGGTATCGGGCATTCCGAACAGCTGCTTGGCACCTTCCCTCCTCGAGGAGGTCTAGGTCTTCACGCCGGAGCTGGTCCTGCGCGGCTTCGTCGAAGGTCCGGACTCGGAGGGAACCCAAGGTGATCTCCGGAGGAAGGATCGCTTCAGCTCCGTACACCAGAAAGAAGGGTGTTTCTCCGGTTGCCCGACTTGGAGAAGTCCTGTTGGCCCATAGAGTGGGCGGAAGCTCTTCGATCCAATTGGCTCCGTGCTTTTTCAAGCGCTCATAAGTGCGCGTTTTGAGTCCTTTAAGGATCTCTGCATTTTCTCTCTCGGCTTGTCCATTGCTGGCAGGATGAGCTACGGAAGCGTAGCAAACTTGTATGCCGAGGTCTTCGCAATATCCTTGAAATGCGGAGCTTGTGAATTGAGTCCCATTATCAGTGATGATCTTATTTGGGACTCTGAATCTGCTCACGATGGATTGTAGAAAATTGATTGCAGATTGTTTGTTGATCGTCACAACGGGAGTTGCTTCCGACCACTTGGTGAACTTGTCGATGGCGACGTACAGGAACTTGTAACCTCCGACGGCTCTAGGGAAGGGTCCCAAGATGTCCATCCCCCACACAGCGAAAGGCCATGTAGAAGGTATCATTTGTAAGGACTGAGCAGGTGTATGAATTTGCTTTGCATGAAATTGGCATGCTTCGCATTTCTTCACCAGCTCAGTGGCATCCTGGAGCGCTGTAGGCCAGTAGAAGCCGTGCCGGAAGGCTTTTCCGACCAGCGTGCGGGAAGATGCGTGGTTCCCACACTCGCCTCCATGGATTTCTGCGAGGAGCTCGCAGCCTTCTTCCCTTGTGATGAACCGCATTAGGATGCCGTTGGCACCGCGCCGGTAGAGATCCCCTTCTACCAATGTGTATCTTTTAGCCAATCTGACTACCCGATCAGCGGATACATCATCATCAGGAAGGATGTTGTCTTTCAAGTAGCTCCGGATCTCCGAGATCCATGCATCGGAACTGACTTGAGCATTTGAGTCTTGCGTGCTGGGTTGCTCGGAGCTTCCGGCAGCACCTACGACCCTTGATGGCTGCCATGGTAACAGGGCCATCGGGACCGTCAGCTTCGGGATGCTGATCTCGCCCCCTTCGTTCAGTTCGGCAGGCTGAACTGTGGGTTTTGACAACCTCCGGACAAAGGTTCCATCAGGAGCCGGAGCTCCAGTTGACGCCTTGGTCGAGAGTTCGTCAGCTTCAGCGTTGTGAGCACGCTGAACATGGTGAAGGTCTAGGACTTCAAAGTCCTTCTGAAGCCTCTGGACTTCAAGGAGGTAAGCAGCTAGCTGGAGATTATTGCAGGAGCATTCACCCTTCACCTGCTTGATGACGAGTTGTGAATCTCCTTTGACCAGCAATTGCTTGACACCGTATGATAGTGCCACCTTTAATCCATAGATGAGTGCTTCATACTCCGCCATGTTGTTGGTTGCCTTGAAGTCAAGGTGTACTATGTATTTCACCTTCTCCCCAGTTGGTGCAAGGAGAAGGATTCCAGCTCCGGCCCCTTGCTTCTGCATGGAGCCGTCGAAGTAAAGGGTCCAGTAAGGCTTAGTGAAGGTTGGAACTTGAGGTTCCGTCTTCTGCCCGCTGGGGCCCCCAGGGTTTGATGGAGAGGGAGTCCATTCCGCCACGAAATCTGTCAACGCTTGACTCTTGATTGCTTGTCTCGGAATAAATTCAAGATCGAATTCAGCCAATTCCGCTGCCCACTTTGCAATATTCCCAGTTGAATTGGGATTATGCAGGATCGCTCGAAGTGGATATGAGGTCACCACCAAGACTTTGTGAGCTTGGAAATAGTGTCGAAGCTTCTTTGAGGCAACAAGAACTGCATAAAGCAGTTTATGCACCTCTAGGTATCGAGTCTTGGCATCATGTAACACTTCACTGATGAAGTATATCGGGCGTTGAATGGTCCGGACCCTCCCGGAGGGGTCCGGAGCTTCCTCTTCACTGATCCGGACCCTCTCGGAGGGGTCCAGATTCTCTTCGGGGTCTTCCAGGTTCTGGCTGGAGGAACCCGGAGCTTCTTCAGAAATGACCTGGACCCTCTCAGAGGGGTCCGGGTCTTCTGAAGTGGCTTTTTGAAGGTCTGAGTCTAGGAGCTGGGACCCAGTCTCGTTTTCAAGAACCTCCGGACCCTCCCGAAGGGGTCTGGATTCTTGAGTATTGGGTGGTTCCGGTCTCTCCGCAACCAGAACCATACTGACGACTTCGTCAGTAGCTGAAATGTACAGCAACAAAGGCTCACCAGGGTTCGGAGCTACCAGGACTGGTAGGGTGGTGAGGAACTGCTTCAGCTCCTGGAACGCCTTCTCTGCTTTTTCAAACCATTGGAATGGTCCGGACTTCCTCAGTAATTTGAAGAAGGGAAGTGCTCTTTCCGCCAGTCTTGAAATGAACCGGCTGAGGGCTACTAGACATCCAGTTAATTTTTGGACGTCTTTGATGCGGGTTGGTGGCCGCATGTCTTCAATGGCTTTTATCTTCGCCGGATTAGCCTCTATGCCCCGGTGACTTACCAGGAAACCAAGAAGCTTTCCGGAACTAACCCCGAAGACGCACTTGTCTGGGTTTAGCTTCGTGCGGGTGGCCCGCAGCTTGTCAAAGACAGCCTGCAAGGTGTCCAAGAGGGACTCCTTGTTCTTGACTTTGACCACGATATCATCGACGTACACTTCCACTATGTCTCTGATGAGTTCTTCGAAAGTTTTGTACATAGCTCGTACAAAAGTTGAAGCTGCATTCTTGAGACCAAACGGCATGGCTGTGTAACAATACAATACATCCACTGTGATGAATGAAGTATGCTCTTCATCCTCCCTAGACATCCTGATTTGATGATATCCAAAATATGCGTCTAGGAAACACAGTAACTCGCACCCGGAGGTGGAATCCAATATCTGATCTATTCTAGGTAGTGGGAAGGGATCTTTTGGACATGCCTTATTCAGTGTGGTGTAGTCGATGCACATCCGAAGTTTCCCGCCGACCTTGGGCACAACGACTGGGTTCGCCAGCCATTTTGGGTGGAAGACTTCTCGGATAAATCCGGCTTCGAGCAACTTCTTCACTTCTTGTCGGATGAAGTTCTGTCGCTCTACAGATTGCTTCCGAGGTTTCTGATGCACAGGCCGAGCATCGGGGTAAATCTTTAGATTGTGCTCAATCACTTCCCTGGGGATCCCAGGCATTTGTGACGGTTGCCAAGCAAATACGTCAACGTTAGCCCGGAGGAAAGTGATGAGCGCGAGTTCCTATTTGTCATTCAACCCACCCGATATGCGGGTGGTTTGAGCGACACCGGAACCAATTTGGACGACTTTGACGGGGATGTCGGTGTCGCCGCTTGGCTGCACACGGGGAGCAGAGGTTGAGCCTCGTTGACGAATGCTCGGGGGTTTCGGAGCTTGCTCCTGTTTGGAGTCCTCCTCTTGCGCGGTGGTGAGTGCATGGAGCTCCTCCAGAGCAGTTACTCCGGCGGTGCGATCTCCACGAATCCGGAGAACACCTACTGGTGTTGGCATCTTCAACACCAAGTATCCATAATGAGCAGCTGCCATAAATTTGTATAGGGCAGGTCTACCCAAGATGGCGTTGAATGGTAAGTTGATCTGAGCGACGTTGAAGACCAACTTCTCGGTGCGGTACTTCTCCCGTGTCCCGAAGGTAACGGGGAGAATTATAGCTCCGAGTGGGGTAATGGCCCCCGGACCTACTCCGGAGAATGGTCGAGAGGGCTGAAGATCCGAAGGTCGAAGCTGTAGTTTGGTAAAAGCTTCAAAGCTTATAAGGTTCAGCCCCGAACCTCCATCCACCATAACATGATGGAGCTGGATGTTGTTGATGGTAGGAGATACCATCAAAGGTAATTGGCCAGCTCCGATCATGCTTCGAGGACAATCCGAAGCATCAAAAGTGATGGGTGTATCCATCCACTTTCGATGTGGCTCCGGTCTAGCTGTAGTAGCTACAGCAGCCATATCCCGCCGCATAGTCTTGATGACGCGACGAGAAGTGATGTCCCATGATCCACCAAAGATGGTGTTCATGGTTTTCCGACGCTCGTTGTCAGAGATGTCGGAGTCATCGTCGACGGAGGTGTAGACAGCTTTCAGGACCTTTTTGGGGTCCTGAAACCCTAACTCCTCCTCAGCTGGAGCTTCGTCAACCTTCTGTTTTCCCTCCCTCTGTCGGAAAGGAGACCCTTCCCGGCGCTTGTTGTAGCGCTCGGCAAGGTTTTGGACCTCCCGGCAGTCTTCCAAACTGTGGCTGCCCGTTTTGTGAATGGGACACTACACTTTGGATTTGCCACCGTCTTCGGAAGACGGTCGAGGTCGCTTCTCGGGGCGTGGCCCCCGGCCACCAGGAGTTGCAACAGCTGCAACGTTGGATGTGCCGGCCGACGGCTTCTTCTTGCCGTTGGTCTTCTTTTTCTTCTTGCCACTCCCGGAGGTAGCGGCTTCTTCTTTGGAGGATTTTTTGTGATCCTCCAAGGCTGGTTTGGAGTGCATTTCGCGGCCCTCCGCAGCTCTGGCACATTTGTCTGCCAAGCTGAAGAGCTCCGTGACGCTGGTGATCTCTTTAATCGCCAGCTTCTCCAACATCTTCTTGTCTCGTACACCCTGTCTGAATGCCACAATGACAGAAGCGCTTGAGATAGAAGGGATCGTGTTGCGTACCTGAGAGAACCTCTGGATGAATGACCGCAAGGATTCTCCCCCTTTTTGCACGACCGCAAAAAGGTCTAGTTCAGTGCCTGGTCGGGTGTATGAACTCCTGAAGTTGGCAGTGAACTGGCAGCACAGCTCCTCCCAACTGTCGATAGAGTTGGGTGGAAGGCTCATAAACCAGGACCTGGCGGTCCCATTCAAGGCCACTGGAAAGTAATTGGCCATTACGGCCTCGTTTCCTCCAGCTGCTAAGATTGCAGTGGAGTATATCAGCAGAAATTCTGCGGGATTGACAGTCCCGTCAAATTTTTCCGGCAAGTGTGGCCGGAACTTTTGTGGCCATCTAACCATGCGCAGGTGCATGGCTAGGGCGGAACAGCCTCCTCCTACTCCTTCCAGAGTAGAAAGGTCCTGAGCATCCCTTCTTTCACGAGCTCGCTCGATATGGACACGGCCATCCTGTTGGCGGTATCGACGATCAAGCTCCGCTCGGAGGTCATGTGTCGAAAGCCGAGATACCGTATGGGTGCGTCGTGCCCCAGAGGGCAACGACGTCACTTGCTGTGACGCAGCTCGTCTTCTGTTGTTGGAGACATGCGGACCAAGTCTTCCAGACAACGTCCGTCGCTGCGACGGGGCTCGCCCTGAAGGAGGAGGACCCTGGTTGTTGAGGCGTTCGGCCGCTGCTGCGACCAAATGCTCAACATCAGCCCTCCATTGCTCCATGGCATCTCGAGATGCATCCGGAGGTGGTGGTCGCTGGAGAAGAGCACGCGCTGCATGGAGCGCGTGTTTCGGGTTGTCGTGACTTGCCGGCGCAGTATGTGACGCCGGCGCACCATCATGTTGCCCGGCATGTTTTGCCGGAGAAGATGGTGGTGGTGGGAGTGTGACTCCTGCTGGTGCTGAGGCTCCTGCTGGTGGCTGCATGTTGGAGGGATTGCCCCCGACAGCCTGAGCAGCAGGTTGCCCATTGGATGATCCAGCCGCAGAATTCACCATTCTTGAAAATCTCAGGCGACCCCTTCCTGGCGCGCCAACTGTCGACTGTTGGAGTCGGCAGATCTCCTGACACTACTAAAGTGTTGAAGGAGTTTGTAGTTCGGTGTGGGCGCGCGGAGACTCAAGAAGGTGAATCACGGTTGAACACGAGAGACACTGGGGTTTACGTGGTTCGGGCCGCCTGAGCGTAATACCCTACTCCACAGATGTGTGGTGTTGTATTAGTTTGTGTATGAAAGCCCACGTCAGTGCATGTGTGCCTGAGAGCGTCCGAGAGCCTTCTTCTCTTGTGTATCGTCGGTCTGTCCTTTTATAGTACAAGGACAGACCGTTACAAGTTAGCCTGGCCCGACATGTGGCCCCGGCAGTTACTAGTATTGATACACGATTAATTGTTGTTAATAACCCTGTAACGGGCTCCGACAGTGCCGTTACAGGTGTTAAGATTGTCCGATTAAGTGTCATTAACATGGAATTAATGACAATTAATCGGGTCTTGAAGTCCGTGGCTATCCTTTGAAGATCCGGAGTCGTTACAATGTCTTCCGGAGGTTAGAGGCGGCCAGCTCCGACGTTTGGACACGTGGCAGCTCCGGAGCTTACTGTGGGAAGCAGGAAGCTCCGGGGTGACCTGGCACGTGTCAGGTCCGGAGCTTCTCTCGATCAGGGGTTAAGTCCGGAGGTGCCGTTTCGGTACCCAGCCCGGAGCTTCACCCTTGTGGGTAGTAGCTCCGGCCTGGCAGTACACGTGGCAACCTGGGGATTAACCATGTTGGAGAAGCAGGTCCGGTTATGTCTGGTAAGTGGGCCTACAAGGGTCTTCAATTTAAGTAGACGTCCTTCCCTCGAAATCTTTGTAACATTAGGGGGTGTATGGTTTTTAGGGTACCGACAGCCACCCTCCAGAATAGCCTCGACTGCCGTCGAGGAAGGTCCTGCTACAGAAGCTTCAACCTCCGGAGTTGGCTCCGAAGGTCCCGCCGCCAGGTCGTCAATAGTTGATCCCTCAAGCATACGGCCAGCAACTTCATCTCGGCTCTTGGATCGGGCGCGAGCACCTCCGGGATCACCACCTCCTGGGCAGGTGTTGAAGGTTCGGTCAGAGATGAAGCCACTTCCGGCTCCAACGATGGCGCCTCCTCCACCATCGGCCCAGGCGTTGATGCTTCGACCATCATAGGCTCGGGCGTCGGCACTTCTACAGCGATTCGTTCAGGTGTCGGAACCTCTCTGACGACCGACTCTACCGCCAAAACTTCTGCAGCAACCGGCTCTACCACTAGAACTTCTTCGATAACCGGCTCAGGCGCCAGAGTTTCATCAACCACCGGCTCTACCGCTGGGGCATCATCAACCACCGGCTCCACTGTCGAGGCTTCAACAACATCCGGCTCTAGGGCCGGAATCACAGACATCTCTGGTTCTGAGACCGGAGCGTCCACCATATCAGCATCCAAACCCGGAGCTTCAACCTTCGGGACAGGTGTTGCTGGTACATCTTCATTCCCATTGTCTGACACTACCACGGGAGCTTCTGGGGATGAATCAAGGTCCAAGACCACGACAGCCGGCGCCGGAGCTGTCGCAGCTTCAACCACTCCTTGGGGCGGTGCTGGGATTAGAGCCAGAGCCTCCGCCTGCACAGCTTCAGATGTTGCGGCAGGAACAAGAGCTTCAGCCCCTCTCTTGGGTACCCTAAGGATGCAGAACAAAGACACTTAAAATGTTGTTACAACACAAAACAACCAATTGAGGTAAAAAAACAAAAATTACCTCGGAAGGCTTCCGCACCAGTTAGTACGGAACCTCTTCTCCGGACGCTCAGGACTGGACCCTGGCGCCACTGGCATGTCTGTTCCGAAAGGTTCCCCGGAGCTTGCCCCAACTGTCGGCGCTGCTTTGGTCGAGGTCCCCCTCGATCGAGAAGAACTTCCGGATCCAGAGCCTTCAGCTGGTGTCGTAGCTACACGGCCAGAACTAGCACCCCAGGGAGGTGCCGATGCTGGAGTGGCTGCTGTCTTTAAAGACCTCCCCCTCCGGGGAGAAGGAACTGTTGGGGAAGGAGCAGGCCTTACGGACCTCCCATCAGAATGCTTCAGCTTCCTTTTTCGGCTCGAGGGCTCGGCCGACTCTTTGCCCTTGCCCGAGACTTCAACTCTCTATTTCGGGACAGAGGGGGGACCACCCTCGGAGGCCCCGGAGATCACCAACCCAGTGGTCGAATGCCTCCCGACGACACCAATGTCATAAAGCAGCGGCATATTACGCCGGAGCTCCCTGCTGAACTCTGCCTCCATGTTCAGAGGGAGGAAAGCCGCCAGCGGAGACAAATAGTTACCCTAGACGTCGATGCCATGCTGGAACTTCTTTAGGTGAAGCTCCAAGGTTGTGCCTTCCAGGTGTAGGATCGAAGAGCACGTGAAAAGCTACCAGAGGGAGGGTGAATGGTAGATTTAAAAATCTTACGCAGCAGAAACAATTAAACCCCAAACCCTTTCGGCAGAAAAATGATCTGTTAAAGAAATCGTGTGTGAGACTAATCTAAATGTGTTTCACCATGACAAAAGTGATAGATATCAGAGATAATCAAGTAACGAAGACAACACAAAAAGAATCACTCAAATCCGTCGAGAAAAACTCAAGTTATGATCGAAAGATCAAACAATAGTCAATCTGTCCTACCCGAGAAAAAACAGTTCTGGAACGCTGCAAAGAAACTCGTGTAGATCATAGACCACAAATCCAATGACCGTAAAATTTTGACAGATAATATATAATCAAGTTGTGAAGACAACCCAAAAAGAATTACGTCAATTGGATCTGTAAAACTCGAGTTATGAAAAAACCACCGACGAAAGGTAGTGCTGTCCAGAAATTCGACGAGTAAAACTTGTCTGGAACAAGTCGGACGAACAAGACACAAAAGTTCCTTCAAACTATGAATTTTATTCAATAGAACACAAGAGGAACAGCCCCAAAGTCGTGCACCACGAGCTCTGGGCTCCCTTGCTTATATAACCAGCCCTTAGGCCTATCCAATATCAACTAGGACTCCAATCCTACTCAGATCACGAATCGTAACTTTCCATAACTGCTCAAGATTCTTCTATACGCAGATAGAAGCAATCTTAAGACTTCCAAACACCTTAGGAACATATCCCATATTCCTAAACAACTCAAATTCGTGACCCACACGAAATCCTATCATAACCAACTCAAATCTTTCCATATTTGAGTCAAACACGACTCAGCCGCAGTCTGAGTCCATAACCTAGTCGGTTGGACCTTTCCGACCAATTCTTTACATCCACATCTCTTCATCACGTCTCGTAACCATGTAGCCACGTCCATGCACTCCTTGTACACGTGCAAATATCTTCCAATGACGTTCACGATACCTTCATATGCATTATTCTTGATTCAATCATGCTGCGCAACCTTCTGATCAGCTCAACCACAATTCCTCCTGAATTTGGTTGTTGGAACCTCATCTCCTCCCTGAGACTAGTCCAATGGATCCCGTCACCAGCCATGTCTTGAACTCAAGCAACACCTGCAAATGAATAAACAACCAATCCATATGATCCCAAGTCCTCGACTTGACTCAAGTTAGTTCCGAACACAACACCTTACGTGAGAACCTCACATAAGCATGTTGCAAAGCATAGCAAAACGATATCAGCCATATAATCCAAAGCGCACCAAAAAAAACTTAGTAAAATAATACTAAGCAAACTTTCCAACAATGTAAAGCAAGTACGAAACATTGCAAATGAAAAGCAGAAGCACTGCAGTCAAGTTCCGGACCTTGCCAGAGCAACCCGGAGCTTGAGCCAGAGCTAACAAAAGCTAGTAGAACCTAGCGCCGGAGCTTACCAAAACTAGTAAACCCAAGCTCCCGCCGGAGCTTACAAAACTAGCAGGACCTAGAGCCGGAGCTAACCAGAACTAGTCGGAACTAGTAAACCCAAAAGCCGAAGCTAGAAAAATCAACTCGGAGCTTAGCAAAAGCATGACGGAGCTATCAAATATATGTCGGAGCTATCAAAGACATGCCGGAGCTAAAGATAAAGCTCACCGGAGCTAACCAAAGCTGGTCGGACCTTACCAAGAAGTCGGACCTAGCATCGAACGTAACCGAAGCTACCCAAACCAAGCCGGACCTACCGTCGGACCTTGCTGTAGCTCAGAGCTAGAGTCGGACCTTGATAAAAAGGTATTTTGGTGATATTCAAAAAATTTATCATCAAAGCCAAGTGTATTCACTACAAGCCAATGTATTCAGCACATATAGGTCTTACAATCTCCCCCTTGATGAATGCATTGGCAACACCATTTAAAATCCGAACATTGGCTTATTCACATAAAAGTTTTGAAGGCAATTTCTCCCCTTTTATAAATCAAACGTAAAATGAGAAGAAAAATTATCCCATATTATCTCTCCCCCTTTTATTATCTCTCCTTATGCACATATTCTCTTTCTCATCATGCTTATCTCTCCCCCTTTGACAATGTATTCAGCAAGTCATGAGCATATAAACAAATTATCTCTCCAACTTTAGTTGTTATGAGCATATTATAACATATACATATAAACAAAGCTCATCCAAGTCATACTATCAAGTACCTTACATTATCACATCAATGAAATACATAAAGTAGTGTAAGCCATGCTAGAGATCAAATGTAATTTTTAATTTAATCAAGTCATGATCTCACAAACTTAACTATCTCAAAACCTGATAGCATGACACTAGTTGCTGCATTTTATTATTTTTCAAAGCATAAATTTATATCATATGATATTTGCGAGAGATTATATGCGCATCTACCTTATTCTAACCAACCAAGCTAAGCCTATGTCATTTGACAATCAGAAGCTTAAGGACATGGTTTCAGTCATACACAACTTCTTCCAAGTTCATATCTAAGTGCAATGACAAGCCATCTCAAAAGAAGAAGTGTGATGCATGCATATTCTCTTGATCTTTTCTCAATTTATATTTGTTCATAAAAACTCAACATGTGAGTTGATTACTTGATTAATTCTTTATGATTAAAAGCATTTGTGAGCATGCAACAATTTCAAAACAGCAAGAAAGTTCGACCATGACCAGATTTAGTGTAAGTAATTATTCCAATTACTAGACATGGCAAAAACTACAAAATGTATAACACGAGTAATGTAGTAAGAACTTTCAGCATGTAAAAGGAATCACAAAGTCATATATGTATGAAATACCATGCTCATATTATTTTAATTTCAGATTCACACATAGACTTCCCAAGTTTCAAAAACTCCCCCTCAATTTAAGCCATGAGGATGCATAACCCCTATTTCACTGCGAATGTAACAAAAACGAGTGAAATCCAAAGGTTTTGTAAAAATTTCAGCCAATTGATGTTCGGTATCTACATGGTGAAGCACAATGTTTCCTTTTTCAACGTTATCTCGGAGAAAGTGATACCTAATATCAATGTGCTTAGTTCTAGAATGTTGCACGGGGTTTTTGACAATCCAAATAGCACTAGTGTTATCACAAAACAGTGGAACACTATCTAGATCAACCCCATAGTCCTTAACTGTTTGAACAATCCAAAGAATTTGTGAGCAAGCACTAGCAGCAGCTACATATTCAGATTCGGCTGTGGATTGTGCAACTGAATTTTGTTTTCTAGAGGACCAAGCAACAAGAGAATTACCAAGAAAATGACAAGCACCGGAAGTACTTTTCCTATCAATCCTACAACCTGCAAAATCAGCATCCGAAAAAGCTTTCAAAGTAACGGTTGAGGAAGAAGAAAGAAAAATGCCAAATTCTTGAGTTCCATGTAAGTACCTGAGAATCCTTTTGACGGCTTGACGATGTGAAGCACGTGGGGAAGCTTGAAACCGTGCACAAAGACATACGCTGAATTGTATGTCCGATCTTGATGCCGTGAGGTACAAAAGTGATCCGATCATGCTTCTATATTCTTTTTGATCCACGGGTTCACCATCTTCATCAAGTTCAAGTGTTGTTGCTGTTCCCAATGGTGTCCGAAGCGGCTTGCTTTTGTCCATGTTGAGGCGCCTTAGGAGGTCTTTGGTATACTTCGTTTGATGCACAAAGGTACCCTCCTTGGTTTGCTTGATTTGCAGCCCCAAAAAGTAAGTCAGTTCACCCATCATACTCATTTCAAATTCGGAACTCATCATTGCTGAAAACTTGGACACAAGATCATGAGAAGCACAACCAAAGATAATATCATCCACATACACTTGAACGAATAATGAGTCATTGCCACGTTTAAGCACAAAAAGAGTTTTATCAACCTTGCCCATGGTAAACCCCTTTTCAAGTAAGAATGTTTTTAACCTATCATATCATGCTCTAGGGGCTTGTTTGAGACCGTACAAGGCTTTGGACAGTTTATAAACATGATTAGGAAAATCTGGATTTTCAAAACTCGGTGGTTGTTTGACATAAACCTCCTCATCTATGTAGCCATTAAGAAAAGCACTTTTAACATCCATTTGATATAGCTTAAAACCTTTAGATGCTGCAAAAGCTAACAAAATTCTTATGGCTTCTAATCTAGCGACAGGAGCAAAAGTTTCATCAAAATCTAGACCTTCAACTTGAGTGAAACCTTGAGCAACCAACCTAGCCTTATTCCTAACCACAACCCCATCCTCACTTTGTTTATTTTTAAATACCCATTTAGTTCCACTTAAAGTGTGACCTTGAGGTGGAGGTACAAGTTTCCAAACATTATTTCTTTCAAAATTTTCTAACTCTTCTTGCATGGCAATAATCCAAGATTCAATAGTGAGTGCGTGTGATATATCTTTGGGTTCAAAAGAAGCAACAAAAGCAGAATGAGCATGAGAGTTTGGATCGCAAAACCTGGACCGTGTGACTCGTTCGTGCAAGCTTACAATCATCTGTTGTGGGGGATGATCTTTGTAAAAACGTAGGGGAGCAGATGTCTCACAAGCTTCTTCTTCATTAGGTTCATCGTAGATTGATGAGCTTGTGACTTGTGGACGATCAGGACCAGCAGAGGTGGTAGCTGAAGCTTGTTCAATGTCCGGAGCTGGACATGTGTCACCTTCGGAACTACCAGGCAGTATCTACAGCTCTTCTTCATCTTCGAAAATACCCTCCCCCTGAGGATACGGATCTGGTCCTGCAACACCGGAGCTAGTACCTGGGCTAGATTCATCAAAAGACACTTCGCAAGTCTCCACAATTTTGTTAGTGTCAAGTAAAAGCACACGGTAGCCTCTAGTATGAGATGGATAACCAAGAAACATGCCATCAACGGATCGAGGTTCAAATTTATCAAGGTTACCATGTTTCTTAACAAAGCATTTGCAACCAAAGACCCGAAAGTGTGTAACACTAGGCCTATGTCCAAACCGGAGCTCATATGGTGTTTTACCTAGCTTAGCACGCAAGAAAACACGATTTGAGACATAACAAGCGGTTGCTAACGCATCAGCCCAAAATTTCCTAGGAGTTTGATATTCATCAAGCATAGTCCTAGCCATCTCAACTAAGGTTCTG
The DNA here is from genome assembly GCA_036927565.1 of Tuctoria greenei. Taxonomy (NCBI): domain Eukaryota; kingdom Viridiplantae; phylum Streptophyta; class Magnoliopsida; order Poales; family Poaceae; genus Tuctoria; species Tuctoria greenei. Next base: position 112,040,016 of record JAYESD010000012.1, on the reverse strand, counting down.
TTCTTTCTTTCTACAACACCGTTTTGTTGAGGTACATATGGTGAAGAGAATTGATGATCTATTCTATTTTCAGCACAAAAGTGATCAAAAGATTGATTTTTAAATTCAGTTCCATTATCACTTCTAATTGCTTTTAATGATCCTGGGTGATCAATTGATAATCTAAGAAATAAAGTTCTAAAGTGACTAAAAATTTCATTCTTAGACGCCATAAAGTAAACCCAAGAGTATCTTGAATAATCATCAACGATAACAAGAACATACCATTTACCTCCGAAGGATTGAACATGTGAAGGTCCTACGGTGTCAAGATGCAAAAGTTGACATGGTGCAGTTGTCATGATCATTGTGAGAGGAGTATGTGAACCTGCAACCATCTTAGCATGTCTACAAGAAGAGCACACAATTTCTTTGTCCCCTTTAAGCTTAGGAAGCCCACGTATGCGATCAAGAGCACTAACACGTGTTAGGTGATCAAAGCCTACGTGACCAAGTCTACGATGCCAAAAATATAAGTCCTTTGAATCATTAGCAACTAGACACCTATGCTTAGAGGAAGACATATCAAAATCAGCTTTAAAAACTCTTCCAAACCGAGACATGTTAAAAATAAGCTCACTATTTGAACCTACAACTTTGCATCAGTTTTTATTGAAAATAATTTCTAGATTTTCATCTAGCAATTGTGAAAACAGAAAGCAAGTTGTATTTCAAATTTTTGACAAGTGCCACATCCTTCAAAGTGTAGTGATCATTTACTCTAACCGAACCCTTAGCAATTATAGGAGTTGAAGAATTATCGGCAAAAGTAACATTTTCTATACGTGACACAAAAGAGAGGGAGGAGAACCAATCTTTGTTACCGGTCATGTGGCGTGAGCAACCTGAATCCACAATCCAAATGTTCTCCTTCCTCAAATGTGTAACCTACATAGAAGCACAATACGTCGATGACTCAATACTGGGATTAGTCAAAGAGCATTTAGGTATCCAGTACTGAGTTACAGGATGTGCAGTAGAAAAAACACGCGAAAGCTGAGATAAAACAGCATGTTTATGAGTCCAAGTTTGAGGTTTTCTATTCTTAACTTTTTCAGCACAAAAACCAGTAGCTCCGGAGGTAAAAGCAGTAGTTCCAAAAGACAAGGCTGAAGCTCCAGAAACAAAAGTTGAAGTTCCGAAGGAAACAACAGAAGGTTCGGGAGCTCTGGAGCTATCGGAACTATCGATGCTGCTTTTGCGGATTTCTTACCAGAAGGTCCGGAAGCTACCTTTTCAAATTTCTGACTCACTAAAGCAGGTTTTGTTTTTCTAGTTGCATGAAAGTTATGAGATCTAGAAACCATTCTTTCCCTTTTTTTGTTGTTTAGCTAGTCTATAACAAAAATCTATGACATGACCATCTCTACCACAGAAGGTACAATGAAATTTAACTTTGTGTTCATGTCTAGATGAGCAAGCAATATTTTTATTTGAAACCGAATGACACAATTCTCCCGCAGATTTGAAAACCACTTCCTTTTGTTTAGGAACTGTTTGAATCAAACCACTTCCTAATGACTTTACAATTTTAGGTGGATGTGCCTTAGCATGAGCATGAGAGTCAAAACCTAAACCAGTTTTATCATTGCATGACTTGGGAGAATTCAGCAGCAAGTTTAGGTTCGTATTCCCATTACAAAACCGATCTAATGTCCTATGCATGTCATCAAGTTTATTGGACAGATCAAGGCAATTTTCACATGAAGTTTTTCCTTTTAGTTTGCAATTGGAATAAAATTTAACTTCATGAGAACGTAAATCATTGTTCAATATAGAAATTTCATTCATAGCATCCTGTAGTTTCTTATCAAGATCATCACAAGTAGAACAATGCAAATCAATTGTAGAACAGCTAGCATCTTTCAAGTTTTTATCATTAAGTTCAGCAAGCTCTTTGTTCTTTTCAATTTCTAACTCAAGTTTATCAAGTGTGGAGGTGTGCGCACTTCTTAATGAGGACAATTGTTCATATATTAAATCACATGAGGAACATGCATCATCACTAGGAATCAAAGTTTTTAAACGGTTGATTTCAGATTCTAGTGATTCAATTTTAGCAGCACTATCCCTAAGCTTTTTGTCCTTTTTCTTAACAATAACAGTGGCATGAGAAATAGCATCACACATTTCTTCGCAAGTAGGACATACCTCTTCATTGTCGCTGTTGTGTTCTGCCTCCTCCATACTTGATCTTGACTTGCCTGCCATAAAGCGCAAGTTTGCCAAATCATCTTCATCTTCATCACTTCCAATGTCCACGTCACTTGAATTGAACTCTTGAAGCGCGGTGATGAAACTGTTGATCATCTTGCGTCCTATGGTACCTTTGTTCTTCTTGTTGGAATTTCCAGAGGAGGTCCGGACCTTGCTTTGTTTTTCTTCCTGGGTGGTCGGACCTGAAAGGTTAGGGCATTCTGTACGAAAGTGTCCTATTTTACCACATTCAAAATAGCGTTGAGGTTCGGAGCTTCCTCTCCTTCTAGTTCTCACATTTTGCAATGCTTTTGAGAATCTAGTAGAGATGAGTGCCAACTCCTCTTCTGGAAATTCTTCGATCTGCTCCAGGGTTAGTGAGGACAAAAAAGCAAGAGTACTGCAGGATGATGATTGGCCGGAGCTAGACATGTCACGTTGTGAGACAAATGCAATAGACTTGATTGGGTTCTTACGTGCTAGGATGTCAATTTCATGAGTTTTTAGTTTAGAATAAAGTACATCTAATGTAAGAGAACTCATGACAGTTGATTCACGAATAGATGTTACTTTCATCTCCCAAATTGACATGTCTAATGCACTAAGAAGTTGCCTAGCATTCTCAGCATCAGAAAAATTAACATTGACACTACGTAAGTTGCTGAGAATTTTATTGAAACGAGCAAAGAGGTCATCGATAGACTCACCTGGTTGCATCTCAAAACGCATATATTCCTTTTTGAACATATCTTGTTTTACCTCCTTGATTGTTTTGGAGCCTTCATGATAATCACAGAGAGCTCTCCAAACATCGTATGCTGACCGGAGGTGCGCGACACGATCAAAGTCGCTTTGAGTGAGTCCTTGGATGATCAAGTTTCGGGCTTTGTTGTTGTTGTCGACGTCCCGTAGGTTTGTGGCCATGACTTGATCATTAGGTGGCACTTCGTAAGGCTTGTACACCTTCTCCCATATTGCAAAGCCTCGTGCCTGGATAAAAGCCTCCATGCGTGCCTTCCAAACCTGAAAATCAATACCAGCGAACACACAAGGTTTGGCAGAGTACTTAACCATGATGATTAGTCAAAAACACGTGCAAATCTCAAAGATTAGAGCACCGTGGCTCTGATACCAATTGTAGGATCGAAGAGCACGTGAAAAGCTACCAGAGGGGGGTGAATAGTACATTTAAAAATCTTACGCAGTGGAAACAATTAAACCCCAAACCCTTTCGGCAGAAAAACAATTTGTTAAAGAAATCGTGTGTGAGACTAATATAAACGTGTTTCACCGTGATAAAAGTGATATATATCAGAGAGAATCAAGTAAAAAATACAACACAAAAAGAATCACTCAAATCCGTCAAGAAAAACTCAAGTTATGATCAAAAGATCAAACAATGGTCAATCTGTCCTACCCGAGAAAAAACAGTTCTGGAATACTGCAAACAAACTCGTGTAGATCATATACCACAAATCCAATGACCGTAAAATTTTGAAATATGATAGATAATAAAGTTGTGAAGACAACCCAAAAATAATTACGTCAATTGGATCTGTAAAACTCGAGTTATGAGAAAACCACCGACGAAAGGTAGTGCTGTCCAGAAATTCGACGAGTAAAACTTGTCTGGAACAAGTCGGACGAACAAGGCACAAAAGTTCCTTCAAACTACGAATTTTATACAATAGAACACAAGAGGAACAGCCCCAAAGTCGTGCACCACGAGCTCTGGGCTCCCTTGCTTATATAAACAGCCCTTAGGCCTACCCAATATCAACTAGGACTCCAATCCTACTCAGATCACGAATCGTAACTTTCCATAACTGCTCAAGATTCTTCTATACGCAGATAGAAGCAATCTTAAGACTTCCAAACACCTTAGGAATGTATCCCACATTCCTAAACAACTCAAATTCGTGACCTACACGAAATCCTATCATAATCAACTCAAATCTTTCCATATTTGAGTCAAACCCGACTCAGCCGCAGCCTGAGTCCATAACCTAGTCAGTTGGACCTTTCCGACCAATTCTTTACGTCCACATCTCTTCATAATGTCTCGGAACCATGTAGCCACGTCCATGCACTCCTTGCACACGTGCAAACATCTTCCAATGACGTCCACGATACCTTCATATGCATTGTTCTTGATTCAATCATGATGCGCAACCTCCTGATCAGCTCAACCACAATTCCTCCTGAATTTGGTTGTTGGAACCTCATCTCCTCCCTGAGACTAGTCCAATGGATCCCGTCACCAGCCATGTCTTGAACTCAAGCAACACCTGCACATGAATAAACAACCAATCCATACGAGCCCAAGTCCTCGACTTGACTCAAGTTAGTTCCGAACACAACACCTTACGTGAGAACCTCACATAAGCATGTTGCAAAGCATAGCAAAACGATATCAGCCATATCATCCAAAGCGCACCAAAAAAACTTAGTAAAAGAATACTAAGCAAACTTTCCAACAATGTAAAGCAAGTACGAAACATTGCAAATGAAAAGCAGAAGCACTGCAGTCAAGTTTCGGACCTTGCCAGAGCAACCCGGAGCTTGAGCCGGAGCTAACAAAAGCTAGTAGAACCTAGCGCCGGAGCTTACCAAAACTAGTACAACCAAGCTCCCGCCGGAGCTTACAAAACTAGCAGGACCTAGCGCCGGAGCTAACTGGAACTAGTCGGAACTAGTAAACCCAAAAGCCGGAGCTAGAAAAATCAACTTGGAGCTTAGCAAAAGCATGCTGGAGCTATCAAATATATGTCAGAGCTATCAAAGACATGCCGGAGCTAAAGATAAAGATCACCGGAGCTAACCAAAGCTGGTCGGACCTTACCAAGAAGTCGGACCTAGCATCGAACGTAACTGGAGCTACCCAAACCAAGCCGGACCTACCGTCGGACCTTGCTGTAGCTCAGAGCTAGAGTCGGACCTTGATAAAAAGGTATTTTGGTGATATTCAAAACTTTTATCATCAAAGCCAAGTGTATTCACCACAAGCCAATATATTCAGCACATATAGGTCTTACACCAGGTTGTACTTCAAACCTATTTTGATCCGGTCATCGTCCATCACGCTGTTGAGGGCCCAAGAAAGCTTCTCCCTCTTCTTCAGCGGAGCCCACCTGTTGGCCAGGAAGTTGCAAAATACCACCTGAGGAGTCACCCCTCCTTCCACGCACTGGCGTATCCCGGTCAGAGCAGGGTTGAAGGCGTCCGACAGCACCGGAACTTCACTCCAAGCTTCAGTGTCGATGTTGGGGAGGCCTACGGGCAACTCCAGCCTCTCATGCTCCTCTGCCCTGATGATGATCCAATCCTTCTTCTAGTCGTCCCACTTACCAGAAGGGAACGACCGCAAGTACTTGTGCAGGCACTTCTTGCGCTTCACAAAGTAATAGAAGCCAAGATACTCGTCACTCTTAACGGTGGTGTGGATGGTGAAGAAGGTGCGGAAGAGCTCAACGCAGGGAGGAATACCCACCCACATCCCACAGAAGTGGACAAAGATCGACACCAAAAGAATGGAGTGGGGACCGAGGTGGTACAGCTGCAGACCATAGAAGTCTAGCAGCATCAAGAGAAAAGAAGAAAAGGGTGGGATCAGTACCACCATGGCGTACGCGGAGAAGTACACCATTTCGCCGGCGTGCTCCTTCTCGAACGGAAGCTTGCCGGCGCGGACCTGGTGATTGAAGAAGTCACTGGACCACCCCATGAGGGCCCGAACCTTCTTAAACTTGCCATCGGTCTTGAGTCGACTCTCGCGGAGACCCAACTCAATCGCAGCACAAGCGGGGCTAGAGACGAAAAGCAAGTGAAAGTTTGGAAGGTTTCAGCGCAAGATCGAATGAAAGCGTAAAAAAACCCCAAACGGTGTCTGCTTTCCTTCTTAAGTAAGCCACCGCAACGCTTGGATGGAAACCACAGAGGAGCCGATGTTACAAGTCAAAAACTTCACCCTGCCAATAACAAGGGGGCCCAGGGACACCCCGACGATCAAGTCAAGGTCCTTACCCAGGTGAACGGTTGTCATCATGAAAGGCGGGAAACCCGAAGGCGGCGGCCTGACAAGGCGCGCGGAACCGATACGATTTTTGTATCGGGAACCGACGACCTTCAATTGCGTGAGATTCGCACGCTAAGATCTCACCTGCCGCATCCAGGATATGCCACACGGCGGTGGTTTAACTACGAACTACTGCCAATGGAACATCTGAAGATCCTTGAAGACACGACCCAAAAATCGAAGGATGGACCCACCTCCGGCAAAACGACTCATTACAAAAGGTCTCTCCTGGAGGTGGGCCCAGGGGGCCATTGTCGGTACCCTGCGTACCGTATACCCCTTGCGACTACAAAAAGACCAAAGAGACTTCACCTGACTGAGTTGAAGACCTGTGAAGGCCCCACTTGTCATACGGGATAGGACATGCCTCCCATCTATAGTTAGCTCCAGTACTGCCACGTGTACACTGCAGCCGGAGCTATACCCCACACATGGGATAGCTCTGAGCTAAACACTTGTATGGCACCCCCGGACCTAACCTCCGACAGAGGGAAGCTCCAATACCGACATGTGTACATCTACACCGGACCTACCCGTCCCAGATGGATAGCTCCGGAGCTGCCACATGTCCAAACCGTCGGACCTTCAACCTTGGCAATCAAGCTGGTGAACCCCCAACGGCTCGGACCTCCAAGGGGCAATCAAAGACCTCAAGACCTTATTAAGTGTCATTAATGCCATATAAATGGCACACGATCAGTAGGCCCTTAATACTAGTAACGGCACTATCAGGTCCCGTTACCATGCTATTAAAGGTAATTAATCTCATTGATTATGTATTAAGCATTAGTAACCATCGGGACCACATGTCGGGCCAGGCTAACTGTGTAACGACCAGTCCTTGTACTATAAAAGGACTGGTCGACGGGAGACTCAGTGACACACGCTCGCAGGCCCTCAGACACACATACAGTCTCTAACTGAAAGCTCTTAGACACTCAATACAACAGCTACACATCCCGTGGAGTAGGTATTACGCTCAGGTGGCCCGAACCACGTAAATACTTGTGTCCATTTCCCATATTCTTTGGAATCTTTGCGCACCCAATACCGAACTACAACTCCTTGAGCTACCAACGGTAGTATCGGGAGAATTGCCAGAAAAACAATCCGACAAATTCGAATAATAATCATTACTTGTTGATTCCTCTAGGGAAAGCACCTTTCTTTGACAGCAATGATTATTCTATGCGGAGACAGAATATGAAGATGCATCTAATATCACTCAACCCCAGCTTGTAGCATATAGTGTGTACAGGGATAGATATCCCGGATGACGATGAAGAGCTCACACCATGTCAAGAGAAAGCTATTCATTAGAACGCTCAAGCTGCAGATGTCATAACATCATCATTGTGTCGAGACGAGTTCACCAAGGTGGATGGACTCGAAATTGCTAAGGAAATATGGGATACGCTACAAACCGCACATGAAGGCGATCGTCATGTGCGAGAGGCTAAAATTGAAATGAACGAAGGCGAAATGGGAAGATTCGCCATAGAAGAAGATGAGTCACCGCAAGACATTTACAATCAGTTGAAGAATCTCATCAATAAAGTTTGAGCATATAGAAGCAAGAAGTGGAATGATCACGAGGTAGTGAAGCTAATTCTCAGAGCCTTCATGCCTCGCAACGTAACTCTATGCTCGATGATTAGAGAGAGTCGTGGGTATTATAAAATGACCCCGGATGAATTTCTTGGAACGATTATCAATTTTGAGATGATGGAGAAACAAGCAAAGCATGTCAAAGAGATTGTCGACCTTACCTAGGCAAAGAAGAAAGGAGTCGCTTTGAAGTCCACTTGTAAGCCTATGTCAAAATAAGGTCGAGAGGCTCAAGCAGAAGACGACAGCAACAAGGAAAGCAGCGATATAGATGAAGAAGATATGATCCTATTTATGAAGAAATTCAAGAAGATGATGAAAAGAAGACAAGGTGGTAGATCAAATGAAGGAAGACACAAAGACAAATCAAAACCAAAGTTGAGGCGCGCTTTCTATAACTGTGGTGAATACGATCACTTTATAGTTGGTTGTCCTTATTTTGAATTTTTTTGAGATGGATCTTCAAAGCTTCATCGTCCAAGTTGGTGTCCAAAACGACATCAATTCAGTCATGATCCATCTCACTATTGAACGCCCATGCGAGCCATTCCATAGTCTTCAGTGGGGCCCACCTGTTCACCAAGAAATTGCCGAAGACCATTTGGGGGGTCACTTCTCCCTCTATGCATTCTTCGATCCTTTCCAGGATGGGCTTGTACGCATTCGACAGCTCCGGAACTATGTTCTAGGCGTCAGTGTCGACATTGGGAAGGCCCTTGAGCAGCTCCAGCTTCTCATGCTCCTCCACAATGATGATCACCCAATACTTCTTCCAATCATCCCACTTGACGGAGGAGAAGGACTTCAAGTACTTGAAGGGGCAATTCTTCCGCTTCACGGAATAGTTGAAGTCGATGAGCTATGTCCCCTTGCCGGTGGTGTGGACCGTGAAGAAGGTCCAGAACAGCTCGATGCAGGGAGGCACGCCCACCCGCATCTCATAGAAGTGGACGAAAGTCGCCACTAGCAAGAGGGAGTGGGGGCCGATATGATAAAGTTGGAGGTCGTAGAAATCCAGCAACATCAGGAAGAAGCTTGAGAAAGGCGAGATCAGACCCACCATGGCATACGCTGAGAAGTCTACCATATCTCCGATGCACTCCTTCTTGAAGGGGAGCTTGCCGAAGTGGATGTCCTTATTGCAGGAGTCACTAGACCAACCCATGTAGGTCCGGGCACTCGCCATCTGCTCGTTTGTCTTGACCTTGCTGCTGGGAAGACCCAACTCCATCGTGGCAAAGTGGAGCGAAAGTTGGAAGGCTATGCGGGGGTTGGAAGGCTCTGAGTGTGAGTTCGATTGAAAGCGTGAAGAGTCCTCAAACCATGCGGGCTTTCCTTCTTAAGTAAGGCTCCGCAATGCTTGGATGGAAACCACAATGGGACCGAGGTTACGCTCTCAAAAATATACCTTGCCAATGACGAATGGGCCTAGTTCCACTTTGGCACAAAAGTCAAAGCTATTACCCCAGGTGAACCGTTGTCATGATGGGAGGTTGGAAGCCCTAGGACGACGGTGTGACAAGGTGCGCGGAACCGATACGGTTTTTGCGTTGGGAACCGGCGACCTTCAATTGAATGAGATTTGCATGCAAAGATCTCACTTGCCATATTCAAAAGAAGTCACGCGACGATGGTTTAACCTTTGAGCATCGTCCCAACGGCACATTAGAAGACCTTTGAAGCTGCAACACGGGAATCAAAGATGGCCCGACCTCCGGTAAATAACTTAACCTAAAGGGTTTCTCCCGGAGGTGGGCCCGGGGGCCACTGTTGCTACCCTGCGTATCGGGTACCCCATGATACCGTAAGAAAAGTTGAGTCCCCCCCCCATTAAAGTTGAAGGCCACATGTGTTACACAGTACTGGACCCGCCTCCCTCGTTTGGGTAGCTCCGACACTGACACGTGTATCACAAGGCCGGACCTAACACCCGTCATAGGGAAGCTCCGGTCTTGCTACGTGTCCAGTGACCCCGGGCCTAACCCCCCATTGAGGAAAGTTCCGGTTCTACCACGTGTATAGTGGCTCCGGACCTGCCTCCCTACGACAGGAAGCTCCAGAGCTGCCACGTGTCGAACCTCCAGAGCTAGGACTTCAACGGAAGACAAAGAGATCTCCAACGGCTCAGATCTTCAGGGGACTGTTAAGGCAACAGTTCCAAGACATGATTACGTGTCATTAATGCCATATTAATGACACGCAATCAGTAGACTGTTAATAGGGGTAATGTTGTCATTAAGGCACGTTATCACCCTATTAACCACACTTAATATTCAGTGATCGTGCATTAGACAGTTAACTATGCTAGGGCCACATGTCGGGCCAGACAAGTGATGTAACGGCCAGCCCTTAGACTATAAAAGGGTTGTGTCGCACGATACACAACAAGCAAGCTGATACGCTCACAACGCCACAAACACATTTTTCATACATACAACACACAACCCGTGGAGTAGGGTGTTACGCTCAGGCGGCCCGAACCACATAAATCTCTCGTGTCATCATCTTGTTCAAATCTCACGCGTCCCAACCAATCAAGAACCTCTGCGGGCTACGACCTAGGTAGTACTAGGGGGAAGTGTCGATCGCACACTTCGACAGTTGTGATTAGGAATAAGGCTAGATTGGTTGCTCAAGGTTTCACACACATTGAAGGTCTAGATTTTGATGAAACTTTTGCTCCTTTTGCTAGATTAGAAGCCATAAGAATTTTGTTAGCTTTTGTTGCATCTAAAGGTTTCAAGTTATATCAAATGGATGTAAAAAGTGCTTTTCTTAATGGCTACATAGATGAGGAGGTTTATGTTAAGCAACCACCTGGTTTTGAAAATCCAGATTTTCCTAATCATGTTTTCAAACTGACTAAAGCCTTGTATGGTCTAAAACAAGCTCCTAGAGCATGGTATGATAGGTTAAAAACATTCTTACTTGAAAAAGGGTTTACCATGGGCAAGGTTGATAAAACTCTTTTTGTGCTTAAGCATGCCAATGACTATTTATTCGTTCAAGTGTATGTGGATGATATTATCTTTGGTTGTGCTTCTCATGATCTTGTGTCCAAGTTTTCAGGAATGATGACTTCAGAATTTGAAATGAGTATGATGGGTGAACTCACTTACTTTTTGGGGATGCAAACCAAGGAAGGTACTTTTGTGCATCTAATTAAGTATACAAGGGACCTTCTCAAGCGCTTCAACATGGACAAAAGCAAGCCTCTTCTGACACCAATGGGAACAACATCAACACTTGAACTTGATGAATATGGTAAACCCGTAGATCAAAAAGAATATAGAAGTATGATCGGATCACTTTTGTACCTCACGGCATCAAGACCGATCATACAATTCAGCGTATGTATTTGTTCATGATTTCAAGCTTCTCCACGTGCTTCACATCGTCAAGCTATCAAAAGGATTCTCAGGTACTTACATGGAACTCAAGAATTTTGCATTTCTCTTCCTTCTTCCACAACCGTTACTTTGAAAGCTTTTTCGAATGGTGATTTTGGAGGTTGTAGGATTGATAGGAAAAGTACTTCAGGTTCTTGTCATCTTCTTGGTAATTCACTTATTGCTTGGTCCTCTAGAATACAAAACTCAGTTGCACAATCCACAGTTGAATCTGAATATGTAGCTGCTGCTAGTGCTTGCTCACAAATTTTTTGGATTATTCAAACACTTAAGGACTATCGGGTTGATCTAGATAGTGTTCCACTGTTTTGTGATAACACTAGTGCCATTTGCATTGCTAAAAACCCCGTGCACCATTCTAGAACAAAGCACATTGATATTAGGTATCACTTTTTCCGTGATAATGTTGAAAAAGGAAATATTGTGCTTCACCATGTAGATACCGAACAACAATTGGCTGACATTTTCACAAAACCTTTGGATTTGACTCATTTTTGTTACATTCGTAGTGAAATATGGGTTATGCATCCTCATGGCTTAAATTGAGGGGGGGGGGGGGTTCTGAAACTTAGCAAGTCTATGTGTGAATCTAAATTTAAAATAATATGAGCATAGTATTTCATACATATATGACTTTGTAATTCCTTTTACATGCTGAAAGTTCTTACTACATTACTCATGTTATACACTTTTTAGTTTTTGCCATGACTAGTAATTGGAATAATTACTTACACTAAATTTGGTCATGATCAAACTTTCTTGCTGTTTTGAACCTGTTGCATGCTCACAAGTGCTTTTAAAAGAATTAATCAAGTAAGCAACTCACATGTTGAGTTTTTATGTTCAAATGAAGAAATGAGAAAAGATCAAGAGAATATACATGCATCGCACTTCTTCTTTTGAGATGCCTTATCATTGCACTTAGATATGAACTTGGAAGAAGTTGTGTATGACTAAAACCATGTCCTTAAGCTTCTGATTGTCAAATGACATAGGCTTGGCTTGGTTGGTTAGAATAAGGCAGATGCGCATATTATCTCTTGCAAATATCATATGATCTAAATTTATGCTTTGAAAAATAATAAAATGCAGCAACAGGTGTCATGCTTTCAGATTTTGAAATAGTTAAGTTTGTGAGATCATGACTTGCTTAAATTGAAAATTACATTTGATCTCTAGCATGGCTTACACTACTTTATGTATCTCATTATTGTGATAGTGTAAGTTACTTGATAGTATGACTTGGGTGAGCTTTGTTTTATATGTATATGTTATAATGTGCTCATAACAAATTAAAATTTCTCTTTTGTACCTTGTGTAATACATTGTCAAAGGGGGGGGAGTATGCAAGGGGGAGAAATAAGTATAGGGGGAGAAATTGTTTTCAAGACTTTTCATGCCAATGTTCGAATTTTAAGTGGTGTTGCCAATGCATTCATCAAGGGCGAGATTGTGAGACCTATGTGTGCTGAATACATTGGCTATGGTGATATAAGTTTTTGAATACTACCAAAACACATTTATCATCAAGGTTCGACTCTAGGTCCGAGCTCCAGCAAGGTCCGACGATAGGTTCGGCTTGTTTTAGGTAGCTCTGACAAGATCCGACACTAGGTCCGACTTCTTTATCTAGGTCCGACTAGCTTTGGCTAGCTCCGACACTAGGTCCGATTAGCTTTGGTATGTTCCAGTACTAGGTCCTGCTAGCTTTGGAAATCTCTGGTTCAAGGTCCGGTTAGCTTTGGCAAGGTTTGGAGCTTGATCGCAGTGGTTCTGCTTTTACCTTGCAATGTATGTACTTACTTTACAACTATGGAAAGTTTGCTTAGTATTATTTTACTAAGTTTTTGGTGTGTTTTGGTGGTTATGGTTGATATATTTTTGCTATGATTTGCAACATGCTTACGTGAGGTGCTCACGTAAGGTGTTGTGGTTATCGGAACTAACGTGAGTCAAGTCGAGGACTTGTGCTCGGAAGTATTGGTTGTTTATTAATGTGCAGGTGTTTCTTGAGTTCAATACACGGCTGGTGACAGGATACATTGGACTAGTCTCAGGGAGGAGATGAGGTTCCAACAATCAAGTTCGGGAGGAATTGTGGTTGAGCTGATCAGGAGGTCACGTAGGGTGATTGAATAAAGGGCAATGCATGTGAAGGAAACTGGACGTCATTGGAAGATGTTTGCACGTGTGCAAGGAGTGCATGGACGTGGCTACATGGTTTTGAGGCGTGATGAAGAGATGTGTATGTAAAAAATTTGTCGGAAAGGTCCAACTGACTAGGTTATGGACTCAGGCTGCGGCTAAGTCGTGTTTAACTCAAATATGGAAAGTTTTGAGTTGGTTATGATAGGATTTCGTGTGGGTCACGAATTTGAGTTGTTTTAGGAATGTGGGATACGTTCCTAAGGTGTTTGGAAGTCTTAAGATTGCTTCTATCTGCGTATAGAAGAGTCTTGAGCCGTTATGGAAAGTTTTGATTCGTGAATTGAGTAGGATTAGAGTCCTAGTTAGTTTTGGGTTGGCCTAAGAGCAGGTTATATAAGAAGGGAGGCCAGAGCTCGTGGTGCAAGAATTTGGGGTTGTTCCTCTTGTGTTTTGATCAATAAAATTTGTAGTTTGAAGGAACTTTTGTACCTTGTTCGTCCGACTTGTTTTCTTCAAGTCTTTCTCGTCGAGTTTCTGCACACCACTACCTTGCTTCGGTGGTTTTATCATAACCCGAGTTTTACAGATCCTTTTAACATGATTCTTTTTGGGTTGTCTTCACAACTTTATTTTACATCATCTGTTAAAATTTCACGGTCATTGGATTTGTGGTTTATGATCTACACGAGTTTCTTTGCAGTGTTCCAGAACTGTTTTTCTCGGGTAGGACATATTGACCATTGTTCAATCTTTCGATCGTAACTTGAGTTTCTCTCGACGGATTTTCGTGATTCTTGTTGTGCCGTCTTCGTGACTTGTCATAGTTGAACACATTTATATTAGCCGCACACAGGATTTCTTTAACAGATCAGTTTTCTGCCAAGGGGTGTTTTCATTGCTTTCGCTGAAAAGTTTTAATCTACCATTCACCTCCCCCCTATGGTAGATTTACACGTGCTCTTCGATCCTACATCCTTCAAAAAATTTCGTCCAAAAACTGTCTTGATAAGCTTCATGATGTATGGGGCATAGCAACAAGATTTGGCGGGAGTCTCAGAAGCGATGTAAATCTCCTCATATATGTAGTCAAATGATTGAACTTCTGTTGGTTGGCAAGGGGTTAGATGACATTGCGGCTGTTGTGATTAATACGGTTGGCATCGCCGTCTTTGGGGGCTATCGTCTTTTGGATGAGTCGATTAAGCACTGCATGGAAGGGTCATAGCCTGTGGACTTGAGGAGGCTGAGCAGGGTACCCCTCTGAGTAGAAGCTCAGGATCTCCTCAGTAGTCACAAGAGGCTCCTCATGGATCTTCAATGGATGCCTCAAACAGTGCCCCATACCCAAGATGGTAGCAAAATTTTCATAGCAGACAGAGTATTTTTCACCATTGGCCATTCAGGTGAAACCAAGCTTGTCTGTCTAATAGAATATGGTGGCATAGAACTGAAGAATGACTTTGACATTCCATGGATATTGCAACCCCATGATGTATGTCGGTACCCTACGTATTGGATACCCCTTGAGATTGCAAAGATCACAAGGAAACTCCATCTACCAGATTTGAAGACCTCCAAAGGCCCCACATGTCAGGTGTATCATGGTAGAGGGGGTGAATGGAGAGACACCCTTCTTCATGGTGTACGGAGCTGAAGCAATCCTTCCTCCGGAAATCACCTTGGGGTCACTCCTGGTCTGGACCTTCGACGAAGCCACACAGGACCAGCTCCGGCGTGAAGACCTTGACCTCCTTGAAGAGGGAAGGTGCCGAGCAGCTGTTCGGAATGCCCGATACTGCCAAGCTCTTCGGCGCTATCACCAAAGGCATGTTCACAGCCGACAGCTCGAGGAAGGCTATCTGGTGCTACACAGAATACAATCCAGAGAAGGGTTAAACAAACTCTCCCCCAACTGGGAAGGACCCTTCCGAGTGATCAAAGTATCCCGTCCCGGATGCGTTCACTTGGCAACCGAGGATGGGACACCTTTCCGAAATCCTTGGAACATTGAGCACCTTCGTAAGTTCTAAGCTTGATATCACGGAGGTGAGTCTGTAATCACATGTGATGTATGTTATAGAGTCATTGTACAGAGTCGGGTAGCTCCTTCGGGAGGGCAGCCGAACCTACCCCGTTAGGTCCGCAACGTCCATGCAACACTTGTCACAGTCTCAGAACTAAAAGTGTAGCTAGCTACCTTGGGTCAAACGAGAAACAAAACACACTTAGCCTGGTTCCGTACCCTAAGAGTGTACTTGTTTCCCCTGTACCCTGGACCTATAATGAAAGACATCATTGTGTGAAAACAGACTCCACGTGCATTTACTTTGTATAGGCTCAATATTTTTATTTTTCTCTTTCTTATCTATAACAAAGTTGTGCAGTTCTTAAGAAACTTTAGCTCGACCAGTTCATGTACAATTCGAGTTGCATTGTCTATTCTTCCGGATCCAAATATTGTGGATGGTCTACTCATCTGAATGCCGCCAAGCCAATCTAGGGCTGGAGTGTGCTATCGACTTAGCATGGTCATGCACCCTAAGTACGCCACTCTACCTACACCCTGGCAGGCCGAAGTAAGGCGAGTCCAGAAACGATCGGACCTGAAGGAAACAAGACGGCGCTCTTGATTGTATTTAGAATTGTGTTCGACCTAAAAATTTCTCGGGAATAGTAAGCCGCAATGAAGTTATAGATAGGAAACGGATTTTACTGTTTTTCTTGACTTCAGTGTGCAGGAAATATAAATATTTCATGATGATGGTGAATGAAGCCGGAGCTGTCAAAGCTCCGACATCCTCTAGGCGGCTTGTGTCGATGTTCAAACATTGACATCGAGCATCGCTGGAGCTACTCAACTCCAGTAAAGCTAGGGGGCAAGCCGTCAACGTGAAGAAAAGATGGTGGAAAGACTCTAAAGTGGAGTCTACCGTTGACACACCACGTGTCGACAGAGGTCACTTGCGGAGCTACCAAGCTCCGACACCCCAGAGGGCTAACCGTCGATGCTTTACGCATTGATGGAGACTACTGCCGGAGCTACTAAGCTCCGACGATGGTCAATGCCGGAGCCACTAAGCTCCGACAACCTCAGGGGGCCTACAGTATTGAAGACTTCGGACCTACATTCTACAAGTTCGAAGCACGCAAGTCTTCAACAACTGTTACATCCTTTTGGTACATGTTCACAATCAAATTGTGTACATCTACCTGGGGGCCAAGTGAGACAAAGGTGGTGTTGAAGACAAAAAATGAAATTCGAATTCACAAAAATTTGGATTTCATTCATCTGGAGACAAGAGATTACAAAATTGGAGAAGAAGAAGAGAGAATACAAGCGGGAGCTACAGAGACATGGTCCTAGACCCTATGGAAGAATTGGGCGACCTTCTGGGCCACCTCCGACACGCTGGCTCGGGCGGATTCACCCTCTCCTTCGATGGGGCCTTCAAGCACCGAGTCTAGAGGGAATCGAGGGTCCTGACTGGTGTAGCACGTCAGCACAAACTCTGCGATGTTCTTCACCAGGGACTGTCTTTCAGTTTCCAGCTGGTCTACGATGACATCGCCCATCTTGGTGAGCTTGTTGCCTGCTGAACGCAACGCCTCCAACGCCTGGTCCGGCTCTGGCTCCATATCATCTGGACGCACGGGACTAAAGCCCATTGGCGTTAGCGCGTCGTTGGCCTTGCCCAGAAAGTCCCAAACTTGTTGGGACTCCGCAACCCTTGCGCTACGCATCTCCGCCAAGGATCTTTTGGCCGCCGCAAGCTCCGAGCTCTCCCGAGCAAAACGCTCCACCTCTTTGGTATTTCGTTGAATCTTTTCAGCAACATGCCTTTCGATTTTGCTGAGCTCTTCCTCCCGGAGGTGGATCTCATTCTGGTGGTTGACTAGATCTTTCTCTCGGCCTCGCACTTTCTTCTCCCTGGCGTCGATGGCATTCTCCTGCTTGTAGAGATCTTGCCCTCGCTCCCAGGCCTTCTTCTCCTCCTCCTCACAACGCTCCTCCAATTTCTTGGTGCGTTCTTCGAGGCTCTTGTCATCTAGAGCTGTCTTTTGGACAAGCTCTTCCTCCCTCTTCACGAGGTCGTCCCACAGCTCCAGGGATTTTTGCTCCTCATCCTCAAGTCTTCTCTCCCGCGCTTCAAGAGTCTCCCGGCACTTGACGAGACTATCGTGGATGGCGGCGAGCCTTTCCTGGCGATCATATGTTGCGCTATTTGCAGCCTTGGCCTGCTCATAGATGGCCCGGGACTGGTTGTCCAGGGATCGCGTCATGATTTCCCTCTCATCCAATAGCTTACCCCAGTACTCTAGGCGGACCTTCTCCCTCTGCACCCACTCCTTATCGTCAGCCAGCCTCGACTGCGCCAGCTTGGTCTCGAAATGGAGTCGGTTGCGCCACCTCCTAAGGGTTTGGCGCTCCTCCTCGAGGGCCTTGCTGTTGTGGTAGAAATCCAGCTGGACCTGGCGAAGATTGGAGCAGGTGTTGTCAATAGACAACGATAGGGGGATTGGGTCCGGACCTGCCAGGGTCCTCTCCGCTGACTCCAGCGGATCTTCAATGACAAAAATTGGGTCCCACTCAACAAGAGCGGTCCCCTGAGATTCCACGGCACTAGGGCCGTCCTCCGAGATAGCCTCGGCCGCCGCCGAGGAAGTACTTGCAGCAGAAGTTCCGACCTCCAGAATTGACTCCGAAGGTCCCGCCGCCAGGTCATCAACAACTGGCCCCTCAAGCGGGGGGGCCAGCAGCTTCATCTTGGCACCCTGGCTCAGCAGCGGGTGCCTCCGGGATCACCACTTCTAGAACAGGTGTTGAAGGTTCAGTCGGAGTAGGAGCTACTTCTGGCTCCGGCGCAGGCGCCTCCTTCGCCGCTGGCTCAGGTGCAGGCACTTCGACCACCATGGGCTCTGGCGCTGGCACTTCGACTGCCATAGGCTCAGGCGCCGACACCTCCGCAGTAACTGGCTCGGATGCCAGAACCTCTTCAACGACTGGCTCCACAGCCAAAACTTCTGCAGCAACCGGCTCTATCGCCGGAGCTTCCTCGACAACCGGCTCAAGTGTCGGAGCTTCATCAACACCCGGCTCTACCGCCGGGACCTCATCAACCACCGGCCTGATTGTCGAGGCTTCAACAACATGTGGCTCTAGGGACGGAATCGCAGCTACCTCCGGCTCTGCGGCCGGAGCGTCCAACATCTCAGCATCCAAGCCCGGAGCTTCAACCTCTGGGGCTGGTGCTGCTGGTACATCTTCATTCCCGTGGTCCGGCACTACCACGGGAGCTTCTGGGGATGAGTCGAGGTCAAAGACCACGATAGCCAGCACCGGAGCTGCCGTAGCCTCAGCCACCTATTGGGGCGGTGCTGGAATCGGAGCCGAAGCTTCAGCCTGCACAGCCTCAACCGCTGTTGTAGGGACCGGAGCTCTAGCCCTTTTTTTAGGCACGCTGTGGATGAAGGACAAAGAAACTCAAAATCAGTTAATAATAAAACAACTGACTGAGGTAAAAAAATCAAAAATTACCTCGGAAGGCTTCCGCACCAGTTAGCACGGAACCTCTTCTCCGAACGCTCCGAACTAGCCCCAGCTGCCACTGGCGTGGTAGTCCCGGAGGGTCCCCCAGAACTTGCTGCTGCTATTGGAGTTGCCCTGGTCGAGGCCCCCCTCGACCGGGAAGGACCTCCAGACCCAAAGCCCTCAACTGGCCCTAGTACTGGAGTCACATGGCCGGAGCTAGCACCCCAGGAAGATGTCGTTGCTGGAGTAGATATCGCAGTTGTAGACCTTCCCCTCCGGGGAGAAGGAGTCACCGCGGAAGAAGTAGGCCTGACGGACCTTCTGTCGGCATGCTTACTCTTACGGCTCGAGGGCTCGGCCAATTCCTTGCCCTTGTCGACGACTTCGGTTCTTGGCTTAGGGGCGGGAACGGATCCACCTTTAGGATATTCGGAGATCGCCAACCCAGTGGTCGAACGCCTCTCAACGACGCCAAGGTCGTCAAGCACCGACATCTTCCATTGGAGCTCCCTGCTGAACTCTGCCTCCATGTTCAGAGGGAGGAAAGCTGCCGGCGGAGCCAATTCATCACCCTCGACGTCGATGTCGTGCTGGAACTTCTTGAGGTGGAACTCCAAAGATGCACCCTCCATGTTGGACTTCAAACCGGTCTCGATTCGGTCGTCGTCCAGCATACTGTTGAGGGCCCAAGCAAGCTTCTCCCTCCTCTTCAGCAGAGCCCACGTGTTGGTTAGGAAGTTGCAAAACACAGCCTAAGGAGTCACCCCTCCTTCCACGCACAGGCGGATCCTGGTCAGAGCAGGGTTGAAGGCGTCCGACAACACCGGAGCTTCACTCCAAACCACAGTGTCGATGTTGGGGAGGCCTTCCGGCAACTCCAGCTTCTCGTGCTCCTCCACCCTGATGACAATCCAATCCTTCTTCCAGTCGTCCCACTTCCCAGAAGGGAATGACCGCAAGTACATGTATGGGAACTTCTTGCGCTTCACAAAGTAGTAGAAGCCAAGGTACTCGTCACTCCTGCCCGTAGTTTGGACAGTGAAGAAGGTGCGGAAGAGCTCAATGTAGAGGGGAATGCCCACCCACATCTCGCGGAAGTGGACAAAGATAGACACCAGGAGAATGGAGTGGGGGCCAAGGTGGTACAGCTGCAGACCATAGAAGTCTAGCAGCATCAAGAAGAAAGAGGAGAAAGGTGGGATCAGCCCCACCATGGCGTACGCGGAGAAGTACACCATGTCATCGGCATGTTCCCTCTCGAACGGAAGCTTGTCGGCGCGGACCAAGTGGTTGAAGAAGTCATGGGACCATACCATGAGGGCCCGTACCTTCTTCAAATCATCATCGGTCTTCAGTCGGCTCTGGCGGAGACCCAACTCCATCACGGCACAGTGAGGCAAGAGAGGAAAAGCAAGCGAAAGTTTGGAAGGTTTGAGCGCAAGTTAGAATGAAAGGCATAAAGAACCCCAAACGGTGCATGATTTCCTTCTTAAGTAAGCCCCCGCAACGCTTGGATGGAAACCGCAGAGGAGCCGATGATACCAGTCAAAAACTTCGCCCTGCCAATGACAAGGGGGCCCGAGGCCACCCCGACGATCAAGTCGAGGTCCTTACCCAGGCGAACGGTTGTCATCATGAAAGGCGGGAAACCTGAAGGCGGCGACCTGACATGGCGCGCGGAACCGATACAATTTTCGTATCGTGAACCGGCGACCTTCAATTGTGTGAGATTCGCACGCTGAGATCTGACCTGCCGCCTCCTGGATATGCCACGCGGTGGAGGTTTAACTGCGAACTATCACCAATGGCACGTCCGAAGAACCTTGAAGACATGGCTCAAAAACCGAAGAATGGAGCCACCTCCGACGGAATGACTTCATCCAAAAGGTCTCTCCCGGAGGTGGGCCCAGGGGGGCCACTGTCGGTACCCTACGTACCAGATACCCCTTGAGATTGCAAAGATCACAAGGAAACTCCATCTACCAGATTTGAAGACCTCCGAAGGCCCCACATGTCAGGTCTAACCGGATCTGCTTCCCCGACATGGTTAGTCCCAGGGCCGCCACGTGTATCATAAGACCGGAGCTATCGCCCACACATGGGAAAGCTCCGAACTAGATACCCGTATGGCACCCCCGGACCTAACCCCAGACAGAGGGAAGCTCTGGTACTTACACATGTCCAACAGCACCGGACCTACCCGTCCACGACGGTAAGCTCCGGAGTTGCCACGTGGCTGAACCGCCGGACCTTCAACTTCAACAATCAGGCTAGTGGACCCCCAACGGCTCCGGACCTTCAAGGAGCAATCAAAGACTTCAAGACCCGATTAAGTGTCATTAATGTCATATTAATGACACACGATCGGACGACCCTTAATACTGGTAACGGCACTGTTAGTGCCCGTTACCAGGCTATTAAGGGTAATTAACCTTATTAATTGTGTATCAAGCATGTGTAACTGCCGGGGCCACATGTCGGGCCAGGCTAATGATGTAATGACCAGTCCTTGTACTATAAAAGGATTGGTCGACGATACACAAGGGACGGTTCCAGACCACTACTGGACTCCCTGACCTAGAGGAGATTCTTCTTTTGGAGCTTCTTCTAGACTTTCACGATCAATACAACACCAACACACCCCGTGGAGTAGGGTATTACGCTCAGGCGGCCCAAACCACGTAAATCTCTGTGTCTACCTGTCATTCACCTTCTTGAGTCTCTGCGTGCCTATTACCGAACTACAACTCCTCGATTTACCAACAGTAGTGTCGGGGGATCTGTCGGATCCAAACACCGACAATGTCCTTTACTCCATGGAACTCACAAGCGTCCTTGACCTCAGCAAATAAAACACCTTTCTTCTGTTGCACTGCCTGCCAGACAATCCACTACATATCAGTCACTGGATTTTTCTTTGTAGTGAGCATAGACCAATAGTAATCCATGTGAAAATAGCTCCAGAAGTGAGGGTCTCTCCCAAACCTAGACATATCATAGCACCTAACATCTCTCTGATGCATGGTATCTTAAATATTCCTCTTGTAGTTGATCTTGTCGGCTGAGCAAAGAGGGTCTCCTACCTGTGAGTGTACCACCAAAGGTACCACCACTAGAGCCTCATGTGACAACAATGTCCCCCTAAGTGGATTTGGCACGACGAACAATCTGATTGACTCTCTTCGGGGCCTGAGTTGAGGTTTCGTTGTCAGCGGCTTGCTTGCCTCTCTTTGCACCTTGATTTTCACGAGGCATGGCTAGAGAGAGACATAAAGGTAGGTAAGATGCAAAGAAAGAGGGATAAAATCATTAATAGATAGTTTGTATATAAGTTAAGAGGTTAATGCTATACATGATCAGAATTGTCTGACTCAAAAGTCAGACTTATCCGACATGTCCGACCTGTACATTTTTAACTCTAAATTCTATCAAAACTACACAAATCAAATTTTCTACCAACAAGATTCTACCACAAGTTGTCAATCATGCTAGTGAGCAATTTCATTAACAAGAATACACCAACATGTCACAAGATCCAAAAGAATCAAGGAAAGAATGGACAAGATACCTTGAGAAGAGGGGAGAGCGAAGAAGATCGAATGGGTTGTTGATCCTCCAAGACTTTGAGGAGATCGGACTCACACACGCGTCGCAAGAGTCTAAAAAACAATGAGGATCTTGAGAGGAAGAGAGTGAACGCGAGTGGGAAAGAGTGTGAAGTGAGGGGAGAGAGAGGGAAAAGGAACTGTCATCCTCTTTTGGGGGTCGACGGAATTCCCACGTCGGACTTGTCCAACGAAAATGTTCGGAAAATCCGACAGTCTCCCCAAAACCCTAACTGACCCACATCGGACTTGTCTGACTCTGATGTCGTACATGTCTAACTAAGTTAGACATGTCTGACTTATGAGTCAGACTTCTCCAACTCCTCCTGAATAGTTGCAGTTTGCAACTAGAGATTTGAGGACGGGTCAAATAATTTGGACATAATGGACAAGTTTTCATAAAAGATCTTTGCAAACATGGTCAGTAAGCAATCAACAACCAAACTATGACCATAATTCACAAATATCCAATATTTTTTTAGAAAATTGAGGGGGTGAGTTTTTCGCAAGCATGCATGAATTTTGAAATAAATACAAGTAACAATCAGATGTGCAAGACTCAAACCACATTTTGAGAATCTAGGATATTGAGCTCACTCCTAAGTTCACAAAATCTTTTCTCATCTAAGTGCTTCGTGAAGATTTTGGCCAATTGTTTTTTAGTTCTCACATGGGAAATCACTATGTCTCCTTTGATGGAGTGATCTCTCAAGAAGTGGTGGCGGATATCAATGTGCTTGATTCTTGAATGCTCAACTGAATTGTGGGATATTTTGATGGCACTCTCATTGTCACATAGGAGAGGGATATGGTGCAAGTTTATGCCATAGTCCCTAAGAGTTTGCCACATCCAAAGAAGTTGTGCACAATAACTTCTGACTGTGATATACTATGCTTCGGCTGTAGAGAGAGCAATGGAATTTTTTTTCTTTGAAGACAAAGACACTAGGGACCTACCCAAGAATTGACAAGTCCTGAAGGTACTCTTCCTATCGACTTTGCACCCTGCATAATCTGCATCGGAATATCCAATGATATTAAACTTGGAGCCCTTGGAGTACCAAAGTCCTAGGCTTGGTGTGTGAACCAAATATCTACGATTTCTCTTTACGACGGTCAAATGACACACCTTGGGAGCAGCTTGAAATCGAGCACACATACAAACACTTAGCATTATATTGGGCCTATATGCACATAAGTAAAGCAATGAACCTATCATGGAGCGATATACCTTTTGGTCCACACTTAGACCATCTTCATTAAGGTCAAGGTGCCTATTGGTTCCCATTGGAGTCTTGATGGGTTTGGCTTTGTCCATGTCAAACTTCTTGAGTATGTCGTGTGTGTACTTCGTTTGACTAATAAATGTGTCTTCCATGAGTTGCTTCACTTGAAATCCTAGGAAGAACTTCAAACTACCCCATCATGGACATCTCAAACCTTTTGATCATAATACTCCCTCCGTCCTTAAAAACTTGTCGCTTTGTAGTTCAAAAATTAACTACAAAGCGACAAGCTTTCGGGGACGGAGGGAGTATTAGAAAACTCATCATAAAATGTTTTGTTAGTACAACCAAATATAATGTCATAGACATATATTTTGCAAACAAACAAATTATCATTGATGTGCTTAGTGAATAGAGTATAGTCGGTCTTCCCAATTATGAAAACATTTTGAGTTAGAAAGTCTCTAAGGCACTCATACCAAGTTCTAGTAGCTTGTTTGAGGCTATAGAGAGCCTTAACGATTTGTAGACATGGTTGGGGAAGTCTTGATCTTCAAAGGTCGGGGGTTGTTCCACATACACATCTTTTTTGATTGGACTATTGAGAAATGCACTCTTGACGTCCATTTGATATAGCTTAAAATCATGGTGAGTAGCAAAGGCAAGTAATATGCAAATTGATTCAAGCCTAGCTACGGGAGCAAATGTTTCATCAAAATCCAAACCTTCGACTTGTGAGTATTCCTTGGCCACAAGTCGTGCTTTGTTCCTTGTAACCACCTCGTGCTCATCTTGTTTGTTGCCGAACACCCATTTGGTGCCCACAACATTTGCATTTGGCCTCTTTACGAGCTCTCATACTTGATTCCTTTCAAAATTGTTGAGCTCTTCTTGCATGGCCATCACCAAGTGTGAATCTCATAGAGCTTCTTCAACCTTGTGAGGTTCCAAAGAAGAAACAAAAGAGTAATGTTCATAAAATTTGCAACATGAGAACTAGTAGATACCCCCTTGGAAATGTCTCCAAGGATGTTGTCAACGGTATGGTCCCGTTGAACACTTTGATGTACTCTTGGGTGTGGTGCTTGAGTTCTTGGAACTTCATCATCTTCTTCCTCACTTTCTTCGTCCCCCCCCCCTTGATCGATGCCTCCATTTTCATGTTGTTGAAGCCCATCTTGAGGGTCCTTGATCTTTTGAGGAAGAGTTTGCTTGATGTGTGGGATGGTCACTTGAATCTTGAGGTTGTTCTTGTGGTCGAATGTCTCCAATTGCTATCCTTCCTATCACAAGTTGTGAAGCTTCTTCTTGATCTAGCACATGACGATCAACTTGCTCCACTTGGGAGCCATTAGTCTCATCAAACACTACGTCACGTGTCACTTCAACAATTCCGGAGGATTTGTTGAAAACACGATAGGCGTAAGTGTTTGAGTCATAACCAAGTAAGAAACCCTCAACAAACTTTGAAGCGAACTTCAAAGTCCTAGGATCTTGTTGAGAATATAGCATTTGCTCCCAAAAATAGGAAAATAGGAAATATTGGGTTTGTTACCGATTAGGAGTTCATAAGACGTCTTTTTTAATATGTGATGGAGATACAACCGATTTATAGCATGGCAAGCGGTGTTAACCGCTTCTGCCAAAACCGGTCTGACGTCTTGTACTCGTCAAGCATGGTTCTAGACATCTCAATGAGAGTCCTATTCTTTCTCTCGACCATCCCATTTGTTGATGGGAGTAGGGGGCTGAGAACTCATGCTTGATGCCTTCTTCATCCAGAAACTCTTCAACTTGAGTGTTCTTGAACTCGGTGTTGTTGTCACTCCTTATAGTCTTGAGAAAGAGGACTCATTTTGAACTTGTAAGTGCATCTAGGATATCCCTTGTGGGTTTTGGCTAATTGATGACAAACATATGAGATCCTAATGAATCCACTGAGATGATTGCAGGACAAACAAGTGAAACAGCTCGGTGCACACAAAAAGGTGAAAAATGAAGTGGTGTTCAAAGAGAGATACTTTGATGAAGCTTGGAAGACCAAATTAGATTTTGAATGTATAGGGAGTGTATGAAAGACACACTCCAAGAGCTCACAACTTTGCGCAAGGGTAAGGGATTAAAATTAACCTAACTTTCACAATGCACCGGACTAGTCCGATCATAGACCGGACTAGTCCGTTCATCTTTCTGGAATCCCACTTATAGGGAGACCGGACTAGTCCGTGCATCCACCGGACTAGTCAGTTGATGTTTCTGGAGTCTCTCATGTTGAGGGATCGGACTAGTCCATTGGACTTTCTGGAATCTCCCATTCGTGGAGATCGGACTAGTCTGTTGAACTTTCTGGAATCTCCCATTCGTGGAGATCGGACTAGTCCGTTGAACTTTCTGGAGTCACCTACACACAGCACCGGACTAGTCTGGCAGACTTTCTGGACTTCAAAATGCACAGTGACTGGACAAGTCCCGACTTGCACCGAACTAGTCCGGTGTTAGGGTTTTTCAACGGCTACCTTTTGGAAACCCTATAAATAGAGAGTCCACAGCTTTCCAATTAACACACACGTTGAATACTGATCAAAGAACAAACCCTAGCGCCGCCACTTCGTCCCAAGAGCCCAAAACACATCTCCCCACACATCTAAAGTGCAAAAAGAGTGAAATCAATTGAACACTTGGATTCGGGATTGGGAGATCGTCGTTCTTTTATTGCGAGCTCTTGGGGTTTGATCTTTCTACACTCATACTCTGCATTGTAATACTTTTGAGTGTATTTGATCAATTCTTTCGTTGTAATTCTCGTGAGATCCCTCAACGTGTGAGGTTGCCCCATAAACCTGGTGATTACCCGTGATAGTGGAATCAAGTCGGCCTTCGTGGTGACTTGAAGAGGGAAAGGGTTGGAGACCCGGCTCTGTGTGATCTTCCTCAACGAGGACGTAGATCTCGTGGTGAGATCGAACCTCGGGAAAAATTCGTGTGTCTTGCGCCTTATTTCATTTAAATTTTGTTCACTAGATCACTTAAGTGCTAAAACATCAACCTAAGGCAATTATAAGTTTTACCTGCATTCTTATATTAATCTCAAATAAAAATATCAGTTGTTCTCATTTCCGCTGCTAAAAGAAATTTAGATTCCCAAATAACACTTGATCAACACACATATTTTTGGCACACCGGACAAGTCCGCCCACACGACCGGACTAGTCTGGCCAACCAAGTTTTGACGATTCTATTAAGTGTGCAGGGAATTCAAAAGGCCTATTCACCCCCCCCCCCCCTCTAGGCCACATTCAATTGGTATCAGAGCAAGGTTATCCACCAACGAGACTCACATCTCGGAGAGATCAATGGCCTCTGAGAAGAACAATAATATCTCGAAGATGAACATTAATGAGGAGGAACAAGAAACTAAAACTTTTGATGTGCTGAAAGAGAGCCCACACGATGATGAAGAAGTGCGACAATTGAAGGCACTTCTGAGAAAGAAACTGCTAGGACAAAAGGGAAAAGAAGAAGAGAAGACGACGGGGAGTGGTCATCACGACTACTCCCGCCAGCCTTACAACTACAACCGTCTCAATTCCAACAACCATTATCTTTCCATTCCTATGGGAAAACCTCCACAATTTGACGGAAGCGACTATACAATGTGGAAGTACAACATGAAGATGCATCTAATATCCCTAAATCCTAGTCTATGGCACATTGTTTGCACCGGCATAGATATCCCGGACACGGATGAAGAACTCACCCTTGAACAAGAACAAGAGATTCACAGAAATGCACAAGCCGTCGCCGTGATCACATCATCACTAAGCAGAGAGGAATTTACCAAGATTGATGGCTTAGAAAGTGCAAAGGAAATCTGGGATACACTCAAGATAGCTCACGAAGGAAATAGATCGGTTCGTGCAGCAAAAATTGAAATGCTTGAAGGAGAGTTGGGGAGATTCACTATTGAAGAAGGTGAATCACCTCAAGACATGTACAACCGGATGAAGGCACTCATCAACAAAATACGTGCCTATGGAAGTAAGAAATGGATGGATCACGAGGTAGTCAAGAGAATGATTAGAGCCTTCATGCCAAGAAATGTCACACTTTGCTCAATGATTAGAGAAAGCCCCGGGTTTCACAAAATGACTCCCGATGAGTTGTTGGGAAAGATCATAAACCATGAAATGATGGACAAAGAGGCACAATACGTCAAAGACTTGGCCGAACTCACTTCCTCCAAAAAGAAGGAGGTTGCTCTCAAAGCAACATGCCGACCCAAACTCAAAGATGCTCATGAAGATCAAGACGATGGGCATACAAGTGACGAGAGCATCGATCTTGATGATGAAGAAATGGTACTCTTTATCAAGAAGTTCAAGCGAATGATGAAAAGAAGACACGGCAACAACTCAAATGAAGGCAAAAACAAGGATAAAGGAAAATCCAAGGCTCGACGCACTTGCTACAACTGCGGAGAGTATGGTCACTTCATGGTGGACTGCCCTTATGAAGAAAACAAAAAGAAGAAGGAAACAAGACCTCAATAAAAGAAAAACTTCAGAAAAAGAAGACAAACCCATCAAGCTCACATTGACAAGGAGTGGGACTCAAACGACGAGTCCTCCTCCGATGATGAAGAAGAAATGGCCACTATCGCAATCAAGAAACCTACTATGAAGGCCACACTCTTTTCAAACATGGGAGGATGGGACATGAACAACCACACTTGCCTTATGGCTAAGAAAGGCAAGAAAAAGGTACGGCTCACTCCTCCTACGCTAAATTCCTCTATTGATGACTTTGACAGCTCTAGTGATAATGAAGAAATGTTTAAAGGACTAAGTAAAATTGCTCTAAAGAAAATGGAAATGTTGTCGAACGAAATCTTTGAAAAGGAGGAACTTCTTGACCAACAAGAAGATATGCTCATTCGTGAAAGGAAGAGATATCAAGAAGTTGAAAAGCTTCTCGAGCTTGAAAGAGAGAAGAACGAGTCGCTTGAAGTTGAGCTAGCCTTGAGTAAGGAAACTTACTCAAAGCTAGAAGACTCGCATATTGCAATCGAGGAAGAACTTGCTAACTTGTCAAAAGCTAACAAGATCCTTGAGGTGCAAGTCGAGTCGCTCAAGCAAAGTGACTCCTCATCCTCCAAGAGCTCCTCCTCCAAAGATATGAGTTCGACAACAATCGGAACTTGCACTTGCTCTAGTAAGAAGAATATTATTTCTAATACTTCAACTTCTCATAATATGCATGCCCCTCCAAGCGGCATCTTTGATAAGGAGAAGATCAAATATGCACGCAGTGCATATATGGTCACTAGACCTCCTAATGTCAAAGATGGCCTTGGTTTTGATAAGAACAAACACATGTCTACTTCTAATCATGCTAAAAATAGAATTGTCTTTGTTAAGGAAAAATCCCATGAATCTGAACCACAAATATTGTTTCATACATTTAACGCCTCTTATGTTCTTATGAAATCTAAATATGGAAAATTCATTGCCAAATATACAGGGCCACGCCACAAGAACTTGAAAACTTGTGTGTGGGTGCCGAAGACTCTTGTGATTAACCTGAGAGGACCCAAGAAAGCTTGGGTACCTAAAACCAAGGAATAATTCTTTTTGCAGGCTTACTCCTCCGGTGGAACAAAATGGGTACTTGATAGCGGATGCACAAATCACATGACCGGAGAGAGAGGTATGTTTGTAGAGTACGAGTACAACAAGGATCCAGGTGAAGGCATATACTTCGGAGACAACAGCCAAGGAAAGGTCCTTGGTAGCGGTAACATTGAAATATCCTCTCAACATACCTTATCAAATGTTTTACACGTAGATTCTCTAGATTATAACCTTTTGTCAATATCCCAATTATGCGACAATGGTTACAACTGTTTATTCACTAATGAGGGTGTGACTGTTTTTAGAAGAAGCGATGGCTCGATTGCATTCAAGGGAATGTTGAAGGGCAAGCTTTATCTAGTTGAATTCAACAAAGATAAAGCCGAACTCAACACTTGCTTGGTTGCTAAGACCAACATGGGATGGTTGTGGCATAGACGTCTAGCCCATGTTGGGATGAGAAATCTGCAGAAACTTCTAAAAGGTGGTCACATTCGTGGTCTTAAGGATGTGGTTTTTGAAAAAGACAGGCCGTGCAGCGCTTGTCAAGCAGGAAAACAAGTCAGAGCACCACACCCCGCCAAGAATGTGATGACTACCACAAGACCGCTGGAACTTCTCCACATGGATCTCTTTGGTCCAGTTTCGTACATCAGCATCGGCGGTAACAAATATAGTTTAGTAATTGATGATGATTTTTCAAGATTTACCTAGGTATTTTTCTTGTATGATAAATCAGAAACTCAGGGGATCCTCAAGAAGTTCTTGAAAAGAGCTCAGAACGAATTCTCATCAACCATAAAGAACATCAGAAGTGACAACGGGATAGAATTCAAGAACCTCCAAGTTGAAGAGTTTCTCGATGAAGAAGGGATAAAGCATGAATTCTCGGCACCCTACTCCCCTCAACAAAATGGAGTGGCCGAAAGGAAGAACAGAACATGAATCGAAATGGCGAGAACTATGGTTGATGAATACAAGACATCAGATTGATTTTGGGCAGAAGCGGTGAACACCGCTTGCCATGCCACGAATCGACTGTATCTCCATCGACTACTGAAGAAAACTCCATATGAGCTCCTTACCGGTAAAAAGCCTAATGTTTCCTATTTTAAAGTTTTTGATTGCAAATGTTTTATTCTGAACAAGAAACAGAGGGCCTCGAAGTTTGCTTCAAAGTCCGATGAAGGATTCTTGCTCGGTTATGAGTCGAATGCCTACGCCTATCGTGTCTTCAACAAGGTGTCCAGCCTTATTGAAGTAGCACGTGACGTAGTGTTCGATGAATCTAACGGCTCACAAGTGGAGCAAGTTGATAAGTGTGTGCTAGATAAAGAGGAAGCTCCATATGAAGCACTGAAGAAAATGGGACTTGGTGATATCTTACCACAAGAGCAAACATTCGACTCAAATGCACAAGATGAACCTCAACGCGGAGGCAATGATCAAGGGGGAGCTCTTGAACAAGATAAAGAGGAGGAAGATCAAGAAGATCAGGACAATCATGGAAACAATGATCTAGGGGGAGACAATGCACGTGAAGATAATGAAGAACAAGCAACTACACAAGCTCCACACCCAAGAGTACACCAGAGCGTGCAAAGAGACCACCCTGTCAACAATATCATTGGAGATATTGCTAAGGGAGTAACTACTAGATATCGAGTTGCAAATTTCTGTGAATCCTATTCTTTTGTGTCTTTTCTGGAACCATACAGGGTAGAAGAAGCCTTAAGGGATCCAGACTGGGTGATTGCAATGCAAGAGGAGCTAAACAACTTCAAGAGAAATAAAGTATGGGAGCTGGTGGAGAGACCAAAGGCGAACATAGTTGGAACCAAATGGGTCTTTCGGAACAAGCAAGATGAACATGGGGTAGTAACAAGAAATAAGGCAAGACTGGTGGCCAAACTTTATTCTCAGGTCGAAGGTTTGGACTTCGATGAAACTTTGCTCCTGTAGCTAGACTTGAGTCCATTCGTATTTTATTGGCATATGCTACTCACCATAATTTTAAGCAGTATCAAATGGACGTCAAGAGCGCTTTCTTAAATGGCCCAATCAAGGAGGAAGTTTATGTGGAGCAGCCACCAGGATTCGAAGACCTGAAATATTCCAACCATGTCTACAAATGCGTAAGGCTCTTTATGGCCTCAAACAAGCTCCTCGAGCTTGGTATGAGTGTCTTAGAGATTTTCTAATTCAGAATGGATTCAAAATTGGTAAAGCTGACTATATACTTTTCACTAAACATTGTGATGATCATTTATTTGTATGTCAAATTTACGTTGATGACATTATCTTTGGATCCACTAACAAATCCTTCTGTGAAGAATTTAGCAAAATTATGATAGATAGGTTCGAGATGTCAATGATGGGCGAATTAAAGTTCTTCTTGGGATTTCAAGTGAAGCAACTAAGAGAAGGTACATTTATAAGCCAAACCAAATATACACAAGACATTCTCAAGAAATTCAATATGGACAAAGCCAAGCCCATCAAGACACCCATGGCCACTAATGGACACCTCAACCTCAATGCAGATGGTCCAAATGTGGACCAAAAGGTATATTGGTCCATGATTGGCTCCTTACTTTATTTATGTGCTTCTAGGCCAGATATTATGCTTAGTGTTTGCTTGTGTGCAAGGTTTCAAGCTGCACCTAAAGAGTGTCACTTAGTTGCGGTAAAAAAAATCCTAAGGTACCTTGTGCACACACCCAACTTGGGCCTTTGGTATCCCAAAGGATCCAAATTTAACTTGATAGGGTATCCCGGTGCCGACTTGCAGGATGCAAAGTCGATAGAAAGAGCACTTCAGGGACATGTCAGTTTCTTGGTAGGTCCCTGGTCTCTTGGTCATCTAAAAAGCAAAACTCCATTGCCCTTTCCACAGCAGAAGCAGAATATATTACAGCCGGTAGCTGTTGCGTCCAATTACTTTGGATGCGACAAACCCTTAGGGACTACGGCTACAATCTTAACCATATCCCACTACTATGTGACAATGAAAGTGCTATAAAAATTGCACACAACCCTGTAGAGCACTCAAGAACTAAGCACATAGATATCCGTCATCATTTTCTTAGAGATCATTCATCAAAAGGTGACATTGCTATTTCTCATGTTAGAACTGAAAAACAACTTGCGGATACTTTTACCAAACCATTGGATGAGAAAAGGTTTTGTGAACTTAGGAATGAACTTAATATTCTTGACTCTCGAAATGTGGCTTGAAACGTTGCACACCTGGTTGAAACTTCAAATGTTACATTTTATTGCTAAAACTGCCCCTCAACTCTTTTTCTCCTAAGAAAACTAATTTTAATGAAGAAATCTTGGAATTTATGACCATTTTTTTGTGTTGATTGCTTTATGGTCATAATCACCAAGATTATTTGCAAAACTTGTCCTTGGATCACCTTTAGTTATCTCTATATACTCAGTTTTTCCAGGGACACCGGACTAGTCAGGTTTGCCACCAGACTAGTCCGGACAGTCCCTCCTTCTAGGTTTTCTAGGGGCACCGGACTAGTCCGTCCTCTGACTGGACTAGTCCGGTCAGTCGCGTATATAAGCAGCTGGCTGGCCCAAAACCGTTTCAAACCTCCCTCCACTTTGAGTTGAACCCTCACCTCTCAAACCCTAGCCCCAAAAGTGATTTTCGAGTTAAGCCCTCAAAATCCAAGCTTTCTCCGTGGGAAATCCTCCCCTTGACGAGTTGATACTCCACTCCAAACTCATCTGGACAGATTCGTGCTCCTTCAACGCGAATCTTCAAATCTCAGCGCGATGTCTTCAAGCTCAGATGACAGCTCCTTCCATGTTGATGAAGAAGTTGAATGCGAAAAAGTGAAGAGAGCCAAGGAGAGGTACATGAAGAAAAGGCATGATGTAAATGTGCACTCTCCACCCTCCGACGACAACTTGCCCAAGAAAAGGAGGGTGGTTGTGAAGAAGGCCCAAGGAAAGGCTGGCGAGAGCTCCTCAGGGCCAAAGAGGACTCTCAACAAAGGAAAGGGGCTTGCTAGTGTCCCATTGGACCCCTGAAAATGAAGAACCCAAGTCACCGCAACAGACAGCGCTCAAGTAAGGATTTCACCGGAAAAAGGGGTGAGCTTGCCGATAGCTTCAGGCTGGTTAATGTGTATAATCAACCTCGGCAATGCTCAGACCCAAGATTTTGGAGCAACTTTCATGCCGACTACTACGAGCATGTGTACATGAAGATGAAGAATCTCGTTGTGAAGAGTCAATGGGTGAACATTGGGTACATGCAGTCGAAGAAATATCCTGCCTTCTGTGAGGTGGTTGAGTCCCTGGAGAGGCACGGACTGAAGGAACTGTTTTCCTTTGAGAATGACTGGAACAATGAGGTCATCACCCAATTCTACTCTACCCTCTACTTTGCTCGTGGTGATGGAGACAGTCTTACTTGGATGACTCATGGTTCCAAGTATAATGTTACTTATGATGAGTTTGCAAGAATTCTCCACCTTGAACACACTTTGGATCATGATCTTGTTATCCACAATTTGCAACCCTTGGAGAAGGATGAGCTCAAATTTCTCTATGACACAAGGATGCCTTATGTCCCTCCCAATATCAATTATTTGAAGCCCTTCTATGTGGTCCTCAACAGAATTTTGAGGAAGACAATAGCCCGAAAGATGGAGATGCGGGGACTATTCAAGGAACCTTGAGGACTCTAATGAAGGTCATTGGTGGGAGGAGACCGTTCAATGTTTTTGAATACATCTACAATGACATTGTGAACATCTCAATCACTCCAAACATATCCTGTGGGTATGCCCCGTACATCATGTACATGATTGAGAAGGTGACTGGACTTGAGTTCGTCAAGGATGTTCACCATACGGGGTTGAAACCGCAAAAGCCCACCGAGTACACTCTACCTTCGGCTCCTGATGCACCTCCATCCCCTGAAGCTGAGAGGAGGACTAAACAAACTCGGGATGTGAATGTCACAATATCTTCAGTTGCTCCTCCTAGCTCTGCACCTGCCCATGAATCCTCCGGTGGTGTGCTCAAAATGCTCACCTCTATCTTTGCCTGCTGTCGCAAGATTGAAGTCAGGCAGAAGAAGCATCAACAATATGTCAACACCAACATCAAAGCTATCTGTGACAAGCTGGAGATTGAGCCGGTGGGATCCCTGCCCGCCTTCGACGACTCCGAGGAAGATTCTGCTCCGGTGAATGATGATGATGGTGGTGAAGATGAGGACCGGACCGAGACTGAAGAAGAGAGTGGCGATGAGTGATTCCCCTCAATTTTCCCCTTTTTTGGTGCCTTGATGCCAAAGGGGGAGAGATTGAGACTAGTAGCTTGAGACCATCTCTAGTTGGTGTCTTTATGTTTTTGTGATCAAGGACATGTACTTATTTTTAAAACCTTGTAATGCATTATTTCTACTCTTATGTGTGATGCTTATTGTTGCTTGGATGATTATCTCTATGCTCATTATTGATTACCTTTACTTCATCACACCTTGTTGATCACACACCTGTTAGGCACCCCACTATAAGGTGTGTGCATATGTGAGAAGCTTTTTTGTAGACTTATCATTATTCTCATATGAGCACACCTTATGAAAATCAAGATTTTATTCTCAATTGTGATATCTCAAATGGTTGTCATCAATCACCAAAAAGGGGGAGATTGTAAGTGCATCTAGGATATCCCTTGTGGGTTTTGGCTAATTGATGACAAACATATGAGATCATAATGAATCCACTGAGATGATTGCAGGACAAACAAGTGAAACAGCTCGGTGCACACAAAAAGGTGGAAAATGAAGTGATGTTCAAAGAGAGATACTTTGATGAAGCTTGGAAGACCAAATTAGATTTTGAATGTATAGGGAGTGTATGAAAGACACACTCCAAGAGCTCACAACTTTGCTCGAGGGTAAGGGATTAAAATTAACCTAACTTTCACAAAGCACCGGACTAGTCCGATCATGGACCGGACTAGTCCGTTCATCTTTCTGGAATCCCACTTATAGGGAGACCGGACTAGTCCGTGCATCCACCGGACTAGTCCATTGATGTTTTTGGAGTCTCTCATGTTGAGGGACCGGGCTAGTCCGTTGTACCACCGGACTAGTCCGTTGGACTTTCTGGAATCTCCCATTCATGGAGATCGGACTAGTCCGTTGAACTTTCTGGAATCTCTCATTCGTGGAGATCGGACTAGTCCGCGGACTAGTCCGTTGAACTTTCTGGACTCACCTACACACAGCACCGGACTAGTCCGAGCTTGGACCGGACTAGTCCGGCAGACTTTCTGGACTTCAAAATGCACAGTGACCGGGCAAGTCCGGACTTGCACCGAACTAGTCCGGTGTTAGGGTTTTTCAACGGCTACCTTTTGGAAACCCTATAAATAGAGAGTCCACAGCTTTCCTATTAACACACACGTCGAATACTGATCAAAGAACAAACCCTAGCGCCGCCACTTCGTCCCAAGAGCCCAAAACACATCTCCCCACACATCTAAAGTGCAAAAAGAGTGAAATCAATTGAACACTTGGATTCGGGATTGGGAGATCGTCGTTCTTTTATTGCGAGCTCTTGGGGTTTGATCTTTCTACACTCATACTCTGCATTGTAATACTTTTGAGTGTATTTTATCACTTCTTTCGTTGTAATTCTCGTGGGAGCCCTCAACGTATGAGGTTGCCCCATAAACCTGGTGATTACCCGTGATAGTGGAATCAAGTCGGCCTTCGTGGTGACTTGAAGAGGGAAAGGGTTGGAGACCCGGCTCTGTGTGAGCTTCCTCAACGAGGACGTAGATCTCGTGGTGAGATCGAACCTCGAGAAAAATTCGTGTGTCTTGCGCCTTATTTCATTTAAATTTTATTCACTAGATCACTTAAGTGCTAAAACATCAACCTAAGGCAATTATAAGTTTTACCTGCATTCTTATATTAATCTCAAATAAAAATATCAGTTGTTCTCATTTTCGCTGCTAAAAGAAATTTAGATTCCCAAATAACACTTGATCAACACACATATTTTTGGCACACCGGACAAGTCCGCCCACACGACTGGACTAGTCCGGCCAACCAAGTTTTGACGATTCTATTAAGTGTGCAGGGAATTCAAAAGGACTATTCACCCCCCCCCCCTCCCCTTTAGGCCACATTCAGAACTCTCCTCAAGTATTTCTTGAGCATACCTTGAGTCTTGCTTTTGTCATGCAAAAAGAACACCAGAGTGAAACGTGAAAAATCATCGACAATTACAAGACCATATTTATTACTGTCAATACTTATGTAGGTGATTGGACCGAAAAGGTCCATGTGTAGAAGATTCAATGGTCTTGTTGCTGTCATGATGTTCTTAGATGGATGTTGAGCTCCAACTTGCTTTCCGGCTTGACATGCGCTACATGGCCTACTCTTTTCGAACACAACATTCTTTAAACCACGGATGTGCTAGCCCTTAAGAAGGTTTTGCAAATTCCTCATCCCAACATGGGCTTGTCTTCTATGTCAAAGTAATCCAATGTTAGTTTTTGCCATTAAGCATGTGTCAAGTTGGGCTTTATCCACGGAGAAATCCACAAGATAGAGTTTTCCTTGAGCACACCCTTAAAAGCAATTGAGTCATCCTTTAATTTTAAAATTAAGTTAGAGCACTTGCAAGCTTGAGTTGTTTCGGATTTGACATTTGTAGAAGATGAGCTTTTGGAGGAAGATGGTGCATTGATCTTGAGAGACTCAACTTGTGTTTCAAGGATCTTGTTAACTTTTGTCAAGTTAACAAGTTCATCCTTTAGCACAATTGTTGTGTTCTCAAGATTTGAGCAAGTTTCCTTACTCAAAGCGAGTTCGCGCTCAAGTTCATTGCTTCTTTCTCTTTCAAGCTCTAAGAGATCCTCAAATTCTTGACATCTCTCCTTTTCTTGGATGAGCATGTCCTCTTGACGATTAATGAGCCCTTCCTTCTCAAATATCTCATCCGACAACAACTTCAATCTTTTCAAGGTGCTCTTACTCATATCTTTAAGTGTGTATTTATTTTCACTACCACTATCAAAATTATCATGGGATGAAATTGAAGAAGATGGTTTAGATTTAACCTTCTTTCTTTCCTCCTTGGCCACGAGGCATGTTGGTCTTGAGCTCTCCAAGTTGGGGAAGAGCTTGTTCATCATGGTTGATCTCTTCATGGCAATGTTGTCATCTTCTCTTCTTCTTCTTCGGATGAGGATTCTTCATTTGATTTTCAGTCCTTTCCAAGATGGACTTGTCCCAACTGCTTCTTCTTCTTGAAGAATTTCTTCTCGTGAGACTTGCCCTCCTTCTTCTTGTTCTCTTCGTGTGGGCAATCCACAATGAACTAGCCATATTTTCCACAATTGTAACAAGCCATCTTTTCTCTTGTCTCGGACATGTCCTTGTTCTTGCTCTCATAATGGTAGCTTCTTTTCCTTCTTCTCATCATACTTTTGAACCTATCTCGTTCCTCCGCTTTCCTATCCTTGAATTTAATCAAGCTAGTGAGCCTGATCTTTCAATTTTTCGGTCTCTTGCTATTCATGCAGATAATATTCTCCTTAGCAATGATCGGATGCTACATCCACGCCGTGTGTACTATATTCACCAATTGTGGACCTGGATGGGAAGCTTATGCTTGGTCTGTTGTGCATTTGCCTTTTACTGTACTCCCTCTCTACTTTGTACCAATGGTGACGAATGAGTACATCAATATATACGCGAGGGCCCTCCTGACAACACTAAGTTAGCATCGAAGTCGACATTGTGTAGGGATTAAGAAGCACCGGTAACATATTAGTGTGACACTAATAGTGTCAATAGTGTTCTTGTGAACCCAGATGTTGGGACATGAAGTATAATCATGTAAGGTGTTTTGCGTTTACTTCGGACGGTCTTTGTATTGCTTTGCTGGTTTCGGATCCTGTGCCAATCAGTCCAGCCTGGTTGTGTGCCATGAATCTCCGTTGCCCGTTCTCTCTATGTATGGATGTGTCAGTATATATGCTACGGTTTCTCTAGTGTATATGGGCCTGTTTGGTTCGTATATTAAAGTTGTCACTATTTGATACTCCCTCCGTTCTAAAAAAGTTATCGTTTTTTAGTTCATTTTTGAACTACAAAGTGACAACTTTTTTAGATGGAGGAAGTATAAGTTTTTGCCAAACCTAACTATTTCGTCCAGTCACGTTCTTCAGTTTTTATTTTACGATGCGTCCAGAGTAGGAGCAGCACGCGGCCTACGCACGCATGTTCTTGCCGAAGCAGGAAGCACACGCTCTAGAGTCAGGCCAGGTGCTGCACTGTCTTGCATTTCCTATTGCTTCGCGGAGTCTGCTGAAGCAACAGCGACGTCGTGACACGTCCACTCTCGCCAGTCCTGTCCAGCTTTGCAGATAAAAAATCGCCGGGGCTGCTTCTCGGATTAGAGTAAAGATGAGATCCATGTGGATGTGGTATTGAATGTTTTCCTTGAGAGTTTCCTGCTTCAAAATTTATGAATTCCCTTAACGAAAACGGTATCGAAGAGCACCTACCTTTCTTAATTTCACAGAATTACACAATTTGTTGATCATAGTTAATCCTTCCAGATGGAATAATAATTTCTTACGTATCACACACCAAGCTTGTTGTTTCTCAAGAATAATGATCACCAGATTGATGTGATGCAATGCAAGCGTATTGTTGGATACACAGAGCTAAAGAACAAACACGAGGCTAAAAAATTTGACCAATCTTGGATACAGAGCTAAAAAAATGAAACTGAAACATGGTTCGATCCAAACAAGGCTCAGCGAGCATGATGCACCTTCCTCTCGAATACAGAGCGTTTTTTTATTCCGCAGGTTTTAGTGGATATGAACAAAAAATAAGATAATCACCTGTTGGGCCGTAATGTCAAGGCCCAGCATGCCGCCCCTGCATCAGCACATGGTCCTTCCATGGCTGCAATTTCCATTGACGGACAAATTTCTGTCCGGGTTTCATATAAGAAAAAAAATGAAGGAACGGGCGATGTACGGAGAAGAACGGACAAAGAGGCTGACTGCACGCACATGTGACAAAAGTCGAATCGGAATCGTCGTGTGAACGAAGTATGATCTCAGAACGAACTATCGCAGGCTCGGAGTCGGAGTCTCACGTTCGATCGACAGCTCTCGGCAGAACTACCGATGCAGGCGGGCAGACATCGTCACGCGGTTTATTTTATTTTATTTTTGGAAATGTCGTTTTGTTGGGTTCTGGTGCTCCAGCACCCGAAATGCACCCGGAGCTTGAATCTGGTGGCTGGCGACCTCACTGATCCACGGCATGACGAATCGATAATAAGCGAGTTTAAAAATGTTATCTATGATAGGTAGGTAGATTCGATGCCACTTTAAAAAATCCATCGATGGACAGGAGTTGAAAGATCAGGTCAATAAAGCAATCACGGAACTTGCGCACGACATGTCCTGATGGAACTGGGTTCTAGCTGTAGGATGAGGCAACGAGGCATGCATGCATCATCAGGCAGGCAAGCTCAGCAAAGAATTCGTTTTTAATTTCGTTTCTTTCGAAATATACCCTTCGTCTTTGAGATAAGTACGTTGCAAACAAACCTCGAACGTCTTTTCATTCAGATTATTAGGCTTTACACTGCCGTCTCAGATTTGACTGAACCGTAACTCCACTGATGTTTTTTTCTCTCTCCTTTTTTCTGATCTGTTTTTGAAATAATTGGAGAAAATGGTAGAGAAAACTGAGGTCTTCCTGATGCATGAGCTAGCACAAAAACATCGACACAATCGTAATAACGCCCAAGAGCTAGTAGCTCAACGCTTTACCATGAGAACGCTTGCATTGCACGCCGGTTACCTTACCTGAGGCCATTTGATTTTTTTGCAGCAGCCGCCGACTGCGGAAAACGCTGCAAAGCTGATCCGGCCGCCATGGTTGGTTGGTTGATTGTTTATGGGATTAAGTACACCAAACAAGTACTTTCTTACGCTTGGTTTAGAAGGTTCTTATGGTTAAGCAGTGGGAAACTGACATGACGATTAGCACGCTGAATTCTGTGCTTAAGCTGCAAAAGGAATAGATTGGAAGACGTCACTTATATCTTTTGCGTAAAGATGGTCTGTGTACTTCTTATTCTGGATTCATGTACTCCCGCCAGATATTTTTTTGCCATCGGTTAGTTCAAAGTAAACTATCCGGTGACAAATAAAAAGATCCAGAGAGAGTACTACATTTTCTCGACCGGATTCAGAGTAGCCATACTGATCCCTACGAATTTTCGGCGTTCCAGCGTGTTATAGAAAGAACGAAACACTCAGAAAACTGCATAGCGGTGATCAACTAGTATCGATGAAGGGAAAGAGAGACCTGTGACTCGGGCGAGACTCTAAATTGTCTCGTAAGAACATGACCGTACCTTTTCCAGGCGCCAGAGGCCTCGATCGTCACGTCCGGGGTACGGTCAGCAAATGTTAGGCAGACATGAACCGAACCGCTCACGCCTGTCACCTCAGCGGACTCTCCATCAACCGTGACGACGGAGAAGCCCGAGCCGTAACAACTCCCGGAGAAAGCATTGCCTTGCCCTCATCCGTTTCTGGCACGCGACGAGCTCACCAGCTCCGTCGTCTGTGCGTTCCTCGCTAATTTCAGGCAGCGCGTGGGTTCGATCCCTGACGTTCCATCCAGGGCAACGGTCAAGTAGGTGAGGTGCATGCGCTCTCCAGATATGGAGTAGCTCGTGAATCGTGATCTAGCTGGTCATGTCGAGTCGACGGCCGATGTTTGGGTAGGTTCATCTGAACGACGACGAGGCATCTGCAGGTTCTAGGAACGCCAAGAAAATTTCTGATGAAGACACACGAGAGGAAGTACGTCGTCACGTCTGCAAATGAGAATGTCTGCGCCGAGAATCTGAGGGCTAGATATCATAAACAACTCCGGTGACTTATTTTTCTTCAAGTTGACGAAAATCGAGGGCTGGTGACTGGTCTCGTGACAAGAGCAGTGCAGGTGGGGCAATGCCCAATGCATAGTAGAGCTCTGGTTTGACCTTGCACAATTATATTCCCTTTGTCATCGCAATGCAATTAATAATAGTCGAAGGGAATACTCGGCTTCTATTTTTTTCTGTTAATTGTGTCCTAGATTAATGGATGGATCTCGTCGCGCACATTCCATCATATGTAAGCAAGCATCCATCAAGAGTTGAGAAAGAGGGTGGCCTTCTTCATGCACGCCTCTGTTCATGACTAATCATGTGATCCATGCCAGGTTTACTGGTTCAGAGACCAT
Source organism: Tuctoria greenei (assembly GCA_036927565.1). Taxonomy (NCBI): domain Eukaryota; kingdom Viridiplantae; phylum Streptophyta; class Magnoliopsida; order Poales; family Poaceae; genus Tuctoria; species Tuctoria greenei. Next base: position 111,998,227 of record JAYESD010000012.1, on the reverse strand, counting down.
AGAGAGATGAAGAAAATATGCAGAAGAACGGATAAAGATGGCGACAAGTGTGCAAGTCATGTCCGTTGCAGATTACATTTTTCCCTTCTATATTAATTTTTCGTTTGTATAATTCACTGTCTCTAAATATTTATAATCGGTAAGTTCAAAAATGAAGTAGTAGATTAGTTTAGCTAGGTCCAAAGCAGAAGATGGGTCATCCACTTGAAATCTCCATGTCCAACACGCAAACGATCGGCGCGAGCCTTTCGCAGATCTTGTCATCTGTCTCCAACCGATCAAAGTCGAAAGAATTATGCGTAGATGCGTTCGTAATGTGCGTGACACAGAGCACTTCGGATGATGGCCCCATCCGGCCATCCGGAATTTGCGGTTGGTTGGTGTGGTGCTTCACCGCCTGAAACAACCGTGAAGGGAAGCCTGATGAAGGAAGGAGATGGCCGGTTGGTACGACTCCACTCTGCGCGCGCTCACACACCAACGCAGCGACCTGTTTGTGCATTGGCGAATTGCGTGGGAGGAGGAAACCTCTGACGAACGGTAACACCAACTCGTACTAGTATTGCAGCAGATTTGCTGGTAGCATATCATGATATATAGCGTACTGGCACTGGCTGCCAGTAATTTTATTAATACTATAAAAGTAATTAATGGATAATTGCTTTGGTTGTATGCTTGTGTAGTCAATGTACCATAAATTGCGAGAGAATGGCGGACATTGTCGTTGGTTGTGCCATGATAATTGATAACACTAAGACCGGGACGTAGAAAACTGAAAAATTCCTGAATGCAGGAGCAGTTCAAGATAATGTATGCCACACATGTATACTTGCATTCTTTAAAAATGTTAATGAATGTAACTATCCCTAGCAATTGCAACAATAATAGCTACAAAATCAGGGAAATTGAAGAAAAAATTGATAATCTAAAAGCTCCCTTGCGTTATGTTCTTGGCACGAGAACAAAATGATCACCCCTAGCAATGGCAGAGCAAGAGCAAGGCATGCCCCGTCACGTCGTCGTGGATCCGTCGGTGCACGACCTGGACAGCACCGCGTCGCCGCCGTCCTCGTGCTCCTCGCACGCCGCCACGGCCCGCTCCAGCACGCCCACAACCTCGCTCATGGTGGGCCGGTCCCGCCCGGCCGGCCGGACGCAGTCCGAGGCCAGGTAGCCGACGTACGCGACGGCCTCCATCTCCCTTGGCGTCGGCAGTGGCAGCCGGGCGTCGAGCACCTGGTGCACGCGGTCGGCCTCGATGTGCGGCACGGTGACGTCGACCACGTTCTTGGGCGTGCCGCTGCCTTCGAACCTTTGGATCACCTTGCACCCGGAGAGCAGCTCCAGCAGCACCACTCCGAAGCTGTACACGTCGCTCTTGTCTGTCAGGTGCTGCAGCCGGTAGTACTCCGGGTCCATGTACCCCACCGTGCCCGCCGTCATGCACGGCTCGTCGTCGTCGTCCTCATCGGCGGCATTGAGGTTGAGGTCGTTCAGGAGCGAGAGGCCGAAGTCCGAGACCTTGGCGGTCCAGTCGGCGGCGAGAAGGATGTTGGGGGACTTGATGTCGCGGTGGATGATGGGTGGCACAGCGTAGGTGTGCATGTACTCGATCGCACGCGCGGCGCCGAGGGCGAGGCGGAGACGCGCCGGCCACGACGCGAGCGGCGGCGAGAGCGGGGCGTTGGCGGGGCGCCGGTGGAGGTGGTCGTGGAGGCTGCCGTTGGGCATGAACTCGTACACGAGGACGCGCTCGCCGCCGTCGGCGCAGAAGCCGAGGAGGCGGACCAGGTTCTTGTGGTTCACGCGGGAGAGCAGCGTCAGCTCCGACACGAACGCTGCCTCGTGGTTGCTCACGCGGCGCGCCACCGCGGCGGCCGAGGACGACGCGGCACCGCCAGGGCGCTCCGCGCGCTTCACGGCCACCTCGCGGCCGTCGGAGAGGGACGCGCGGTACACGGTGCCGAAGCTGCCGGAGCCGATTCGGTGGGACGACGCGAAGCCGGACGTGGCGGCCCGCAGCGCCGACAGGGGGAACTGCTCCACCGTCGTGTTGGGGCCCTTGGAGAGCAGCGAGCTTAGGCTCCGTTCCACGCGCGCCGGCACCGGGCTCATCGTCGGCTCGGCGTGGATGCGTCCGGAGTCCTGAGCAGAGCCGCTGCCCCGTCGCCGGCGCAGGCAGTAAATCACCAGTACTGCGGCGAGGGAGGCTATCACTCCCGAACCGATCCCCGCACTGACCAACGCGATCGCCAGATCGCTCATCCGCCGCTTCGCGCGAAAGCTCGACGACAACGAGTTGGAGGTAGGTATGAGCGCCATCGGCGGTGGAGTGTAGCCGCAGGGGTAGCAGACTGCGGAGCCGCCGCCGTGGCCGCCGCAGAGAGGCGCGGAGCCCGACCAGACGCCGCACGGGCACGACGACCACGGCGCGCACGGGCCCGGGAGGACGCGGTCGAACACCTTGCTCGCCCCACTGCCGGCGTCGCCCCAGCACACGAGCGAGTAGTCCGACATGAGCACCCCGCACACCATCTTCCCCTTGGCCTCCAGCGCGACGAACTGCTGCTGCGCCACCGACGCCGGCGGCGCCGCCCCCTCCTCCGGCCAGCACGCCACGGTCCAGTTCCCCCACAGCACGCACGTGACCGCGTCGCCCACCGCCACCGACGACACCGCGCGGCCCACCACCCTCGGCGACGGCGCCGCGACCGCCACCGCCGCCGCCTCGCCCCAGCATACCACCTCGCCGCTCGTCGCCCTCACCGAACACGCGTGCCGCTCCCCCGCGGCCAGCATGGCGTGCCTCCCCTTCGGCTCGCGCCCCACCGCGTCCCCGTCGCCGTAACACCTCACCTCGCCGGTCCGCGCTACCAGCCCGCACACGAACCTCCCGCCCACCGACACCGCCGAGAACGCCACGTCATCCGGCACCGCACCCCACTCCCACCTCCAGCACTGTATCCTCCCCTTCACGAGCCCGCACACATACTCCCCACCGCCCGACACCGCGGACAGCGCCGCGCCACGGTACACACGCTTCGACGGCGCCTGCCTGTGATTCATGTCCCACCACCGCATGGACATAGTACGAGTATAAGTAGGTCCAGCGGAGCAGATGTAGCCATCGCCGGCGACGACGGCAGTGAACGGCGTGGTCCCGCCGCCGCCGCCGTAGTAGTAGTTGTGCGGTTGGGCGGAGCGGTTGGTGAGGCTGGCGCAGGAGAGCTCGTACTCTGTCCCGGAGGTGGGCACGAGCGCGCACGCGAGGTGGTGCGGGGAGGAGGAGGTGTTGGTGCGGACGTTGGCGATGGCGATCGTGGACAGGGGAAAGGAGGAGGAGGCGAGGAGGAGAGGTGGGAAGAGCACGAGGAGAGCGAGGACGCTTAGGAGGAGGTGGTGGGGTGGAGGTGGAGACATGGAGCTTGGAAAGGGGAGTGCGGAGGAGAGAAAGAGGGAGCTGTGTGCACCATTGTGGCGCGAGGAAGGAGAAGGGAAGAGCAGATGGGGGAGGGGGGGGGGGGGGGGGGGAAGGGAGGGAGGGAAGGAAGGAGGTTTAAAGGTTGGTGTCTTTTTCCTTTCCTTGGCCATCTTTTTTCCTTTTAGTTTTTTCTTAACTTTAATTTTCTTAATATTAACGAGTGCTTATGGTTATGTTTGGTTGGTAAGTAAGAATGTGATTTGGTGCCTCCAAGTGTAAAAAATGTTCATTTTTCTAAAGCTTTGGAATGGTAATATAACTCTTGCCTGCTTATAATGCAAAGCCAGCTCCACTGGCTATTATTCAAAAAAAATGTAATGAAATACTCCTTCCGTTCTTAAAAATTTATCATTTTGTAGTTTAAAAATAGATTACAACGCGAAAAACTTTTAATGATAGAGGGAATATATAACTATTTCCATACAATCCATTTAAGAAAATCCAAGATTTCTTGACATGGGAACAGGCAACCTACCAAGTTCTTACCGTGTTTACCTGGGAATACCGTGTACGCTCAAAGATAAATATATTTGTGTTTGTAGTCTAATTACTATGATATATTAGTACCGTTAGTCACATCATATTCATCTGTAGTTTAAAAAAGTGAAGTAGTAAA